>CM045492.1:43556006-44156006 GCA_024704745.1 Rosa lucieae
TCATCGACGGTGAAGTGGTGGGCGTGGTGGCTTAGAGAGAGAGAGAGAGAGAGAGAGAGAGAGAGAAGAGCCTGAGACGAGGTTAGAGAAAGAGAGAGAGAGAAATCAAAGAGGGGGAGGATAGAGAGATCTGAGTGTAATTTGTTAATTAAAATGAGGACAATACCGTCAAACATTGTTAGATTGGGTAAATGGGGTTAAAAAACTCTTAGTGGAGTAAGTGGGCAATTTTTGGGCTAAAATTGGGTAAGTGGTCACGGCCCCAATTTTTAAGTATATATTGTGTACACTCATCGTATAAAAGACAAATAAAAAAAATGAATAACTACAACTTCGAAATGAAAAATTTATTGTATTCGAAAAAGATAGCTAGAGATCAAAGTCATCGGACACACAAGTTCGAACTTATTTGGACATGAGTTTTTTAAAAATAAATTCAAGACCTATATATATATATATATCAGTATTAATTAAGCCAACAAGGCTTATGGTTAAATTTTCAAAAACCCACAATTTACCCTTCTTTAATTATAGTCTAAAAATCTATAATTTAACACATGAAGGATAAAATAGTAAATATAACAGTAAACTTAATTGAAGAAATTACCAAAAAAAAATCTTAGACGTTTTGTTAACTACAATGGCAGTTTTAATTTTTTTTTTTGGGCTAAATACTGTTTAGTACCATGTGGGTTATGCCCAACATCAATTCAGTTCCTCAACTTTCAATTTCATCAAAAACACCCTTGCATTTATCAAATCTCGTCAATTAGATCCTTTCGTACGTCATTCCTCTGTCAACTACAGCCGTTAACTCGCCAGCTCCTGTGGGACCCATCTCTAAGGCAAAGATGGGTATTTCGGTCATTTCATTATCCAGATACAAGTCATCCCTTCTTCTTCCCCTCGTTTTCTTCATCTGGCGAAAAGATGTGCAGCGGCGAGGAAAAGCTCGCAGATCTCTGGGACCAAGTCGAAGTCACATCGGCGCCGTTAGCTTCCTCGCGGCGGTGTGAAGTGGAACCTGGTCCTCCCTTCTCCGAACTAGCAACTATGACGGCAGGACGAAGCCCGAATGCTTCTCGGGTTTTCCGGCATATTTTCCAACTCTGGCCACGACTGCAAGCGAGACCCTTGGCGGTAGCTTCGTCTTGGCAAGGTGAAGAAGCCTATGGTACCTTCTTATCCATCTGTTAACTTGGGAGAAAGAATCGAATAGGAGAAGATGTTTGAGTTTTCTGACGAATTTCCATGTTTTTCGGCGACGTTTGGTTTCAATTCAGGTCTCAAACTTGTTTCCCTTACCAAGCTCTACCTTTTTTTTTTTTTGGTACAATGGGGGTCAAAGACCCAGAAAGAAAGCAAGAAATAGAAAGAACTAAGAAATAGCTGTGGCAACAGCTCTAGGTCTTACAAGGCCATTTGTATCGTCAAGGACATCTTGGACAATGAAGTTAGGCAATAGAGGCAGCCTGCATAACCCCCGATCCTGATCAATGCTTTTCTTTGCCAACCCATCTGCAACCATATTTCTCTCACGGTGGATGTGAGTGAATAAACAGCTGGAGAAAGATTCCATAAGCTTCCTGCAATTAGCGAGTAAAGTACCAAGAGGATGTAACCCTATGTCAGAACTCTTAAGAAGGTTGATAAGGATAGCTGAATCCGATTCAACCTCAAGATTATCTAGATGGAGCTCGATAGCAATACGAAGACCAGTAATAAGACCCCACGCTTCTGCCTGTAAAACCTCGCCATGACCAAAATTGAGCATAAAACCATAACACCATTGACCATTGCTATCTCTAATTACTCCACCAGAGCCAAGAACACCCTCCCTAGACCTTGACCCATCCACATTCAATTTATAATACCTAACGGTAGGTTTAATCCAATTCAACAACTCAATCCTAGAATTAGGAGGACTGGTAATGGCAGTAGAGTTCTTGTGCCATTCAAGAAAATATTGCAAAATAGATTCTCTGGCATTATAAGGACCATGGAAATTATTATCAAAAATGTTCTTATTGCGCCACTTCCATATAAACCAACAAGTAAAGATGAAGGCATGAGACCAATCAGTATGCATAAACTTACTTCCTTTCTGAAGGATATTTGCAGCAATCCAAGCTTCCCAGTCCAGAGTAAAGGTTCTTTGCATAGATATAGGAACATCGATAACATTCCAGGTTGTAGCAGTTTTAGGACAATCTCTAAAGAGATGGGTCATAGTTTCTTGTATTCCGGGGCAATGCTTGCAATGAGGATCATGAGTGAGTCTTCTTCTAGCTCTGTTGACATTCGTAAGAAGGCGACTTTGGACAAATAACCAAGTAAAAGTCTTTAACTTGGGGGAGATATTAAGAGCCCATATGTACTTCCACATCTTCTGGGAGTTGGTGTAAACTGAGGCAAGGCAATTATAAGCACTTTTAACAGTGAACTTGCCATTAGAAGTGTGTCGCCAAATCAGCTTATCACATTGTTGTCTAGTAACATCAATGGGAATGCATAAAATTTTATCCACTACCTCAGCTGGCAGACAAGCATATAGAAGAGTTGCATCCCATTCATTGTTACTCCAAAAATCTTGGACAAGCATGCTATCATTGACCATTGTAGAGTCCAGTGCAAAATCTTTAAGAACACCAAACTCAGTCTAGATATCAGTCAAAAAAGAAACAGAATTCCCATTTCCAATTCTCCAAGTAAGACCTTTTTTTAATAAGGCTGCACCAAAGCAAACACAAGACCAGGTGCTAGAATACCTAGATGGCATTGCATAATCATGATCAAGGAATTTCCCCCTCTTCAAATATTTTTCAGAGAAGATTTTGCACCATAAACCATTATCATTTTGAATAGCCTGGTTCATTTCCACAGATTTTTTAATTCCCAAACCACCAGCCATTTTAGGTTTACAAATGGTATCCCAATTTACAAGATGGACACTCCTTTTGTCATCACAATCACCCCAAAGGAAATTTCTATTCATCTTGTCAAGATTCTCACAAATAGAGATAGGTAGTTTCGCAGTTTGCATCGAATAAGTGGGGATGGATGATGTAACAGCTTGAATCATAGTCAACCTACTTGCCATGCTCAAGGTTTTACATTTCCAGCCTGCGAGCTTATTTTGGACCTTATCAAGAAGATCAGCATAAGTATTTTTAGTAACCCTATAGTGAATTAAAGGCATACCTAAGTATTTACCAAGGCCCCTTGTCAAAGGGGAGCCACATATAGCACTGATCTCCTTAGCTAGCCTTTTCCTGATGTTAGGAGAGCAATAGAGCTTAGACTTTTCAAAGTTGACAGTTTGACCTGAGAGAGCACAAAAGATATCCATGCATTGCTTGAGAACTTTGGCCTGTTTTGTAGAAGCTTCAGCAAACAATATAAGATCATCAGCAAAGAATAAATGGGAGATCAAAGGTCCAGATTGTGAAGCCTTAATAGGTTTCCATTGTCCAACTTCAACGGCAGAATGAATCAAATGGGACAATTTTTCCATACATAAAACAAAGATATAAGGGGAAAGGGGATCCCCTTGCCTTACTCCTCTGCCAGCACCAAATCTATCAGATAGTTCACCATTCAAAATTACCTGAAAGCTATCAGAGCTAATGCAGTTCATAATCAAGTGAGCTAGCTGAGTAGGGATCTGCAACTCAAAAAGAACTTGAGCAATAAAACCCTAATTAAGCTTATCATAAGCCTTAGATAAATCGATCTTCCAAACCATAAAGCCCTTTTTCCCTTTGGACAACCTGCATTTGTGTAGAATCTCTTGGGTGATCAGAATATTATCCGATATGTGTCTTTCAGGCACAAAACTGACCTGATTTAGGCTGATCCAGTTGCATAGTAAAGGTCTGATTCTAGCCACAATGATTTTTGTAATAACTTTGTAAATAGTGCTACATAAACTAATGGGACAAAAGAGATGCATGTGTTTAGGACTTTGAATCTTAGGAACCAATGTAATTAAGGTGTGGTTCAAACCATCAGGAACTTTACCATCCAGGAAAGCAGTTGAGACGAGTCTAATAATATCATCACCACATAGGCTCCAATGTTTTTGGTAAAACACAGCTGGAAAGCCATCAAATCTAGGAGCTTTAAGACCACCGATAGAAAAGAGAACAGATTTTATCTCATTGGCATAGACAGATTTCTCCAAATCCATTACGGAAGCAGCATCAATAGACGGAAATAAAATTGGGATGTGCAATCTCAAATCAGAGCTCTCATGGAAGGAAAAAAGTTCTTGGAAAAATTCCATGGCAATGTTTTTCATACATGTGGAGTCATCACACCAATTACCAGCCTTGTTAAAAAGCCCATCAATTTTGTTCCTTCTCCTCCTCACCATGGTGGTGATGTGAAAATATTTAGTATTTTTATCTCCAGCTTGGATCCACTTATCTCTGGATTTTTTCTTCCACAACAAATTTTCACTGTTTCTAACATGCTCATATTTTTTAATAAGATCCAGCTCCAGTTTTTGAAGAAAAGCATTATCCCTGGTACTTCTATGTTTTTGCACACCACCAATTCTAGCAAGAAGTCTCCTCTTTTGCTTGAAAATATTTCCAAAAACATCCTTATTCCAAATTCCTAGCATATAAGCAAGTGATCTAGTTTTTTGCAGGATATCTCCGGTTGTTGCATTCCAAGAATCCTAAACAAAATTCGTATAAGATTCATGTTGCATCCACATGGTATGAAAGCGAAATGGGGGATTGACCCGTTGAGATCTAGTATGAGGACTAAGCTTCAGTAAGAGAGGGCAGTGATCAGACCTAATCTTAGGGAGATGAACAATTTTTGCCTCAGGAAAGAGAAGTCTCCACTCGCCTGTACAAAAGCATCTGTCCAACCTCTCTTTAACTCTGCCATCAGACCATGTGTAATCAGCACCCTGGTATCCAATATCAATCATAGCATCATTGTATAGCCAATTTTTCAAACCACCAAATTTTCCTACATAGGAACCACCATTTTTATCAGCATAGGCAATTAATTCATTGAAGTCCCCAATCACAGCACTAGGCAACTGATGAGTAGCATGAAGATTAGCTAGATAAGACCATAAACCACGTCTAGTAGCCGCACAAGGGCTAGCAAGCTCTACCTTGCTATATACTTGAATTTAAGTTTGGAAGAGATTAGCAGAAATTGGAATTTTGGAATTACTGATCCATCGTGGTTCAGTGTTCACGGTGGTGGTTTTGGACTTCCTTGATTGAATTTTTGGTTCATTCTGTTTCTTGGAATGAAATCATAGTTGCTACTTTGATTCTTTGGGAAAGATGAGTCCTTGCTCCGATTTTTTTGGGAAATGGCACTTTGGTATGTGATTTATGAGGTTATGATCTATAAATCGGATGCTTTTGTCATTGAAAAGATTGATCTTTTGAAATTTTGATTTATGAGCTGCTCCTTCAATTCCTTCTTTGTCAGTCAGTCGTAGTGCTTTTGTTTTATATTTTATTTTGACTCTACTGTCTGGTAGCTGGGCTTCACTTTTGTACATGAAGTTGCTCAAAACCCAGATGAAGGAAATGAGGGGAAGAAGAAGGGATGATTTGTATCTGGATAATGAAATGACCGAAATACCCATCTTTGCCTTACAGATGGGGCCCACAGGAGCTGACATGGCATGCGATGTCAGCAAGTTAATAGCTACAGTTGACGGAGGAATGACGGAATGATCTATTTGACGAGATTTGATAAATGCAGAGGTGTTTTTGATGAAATTGAAAGTCGAGGGACTGAATTGATGTTGGGCACAAACCACAGGGTACTAAACAGTATTTAGCCATTTTTTTTTGGAGTTGGCAGTTTAAATAAAAAAATTGCTTACTAAACAAAAAGTTATTCTTTTGAACAAAAAAAAAAAGCTATTCATAATTTCATAAAAAATAAACATTTTTTAGTTAAATTACGAAAACAAACTCTTTTTTTAGAAATATTAATAAAAACTCAAACAAAATAGTATATACACAAATAAAATATATATAGAAAAAAAGGCCAACTGACACACTCGTGAGCGTGTGTTAAGAGGCTAGTGTGTGTGTGTGTATATATATATATAAATAAATCATATCACAGCTACAAATTGAGCAAGGAAGATTTAGAATTAATATTTGTTCTTTAGAATGAAAAATGAAAAATTAGCTGCAGTAATTAGTACTCACTGAGAACATCTCCGACATGGAAAGTTTCGCCAGCAGCCCACTTCATGTAATCTTCTTCCCAAGTTCCCCAGCCATCGACACCGCCTCCGACCCAATATTGTGCACTCAACACCATGCTTGGAAAAACGAAAAAGGCAATTACTAAACCAAGACTCGCTGTGCTGTATCGTGCCATTTCAGTGAAGAACAAGATTCCTGTTGAAGAAATATTGGTATGATGATCGAGTTCTACTATTATGTCTTATATTCTTTACGAGGCTGGTGTCCTGGGCATACTTTAGCACAAGGATATATATATATATATATATATATATATAGGTTTATCTTGGCCGAAGGTATATATGTAGCCAACTGTACGTTGGTTAAAGTAGTGTTTTAGGTCACACCGTCGTGATTAAAATAATAGCTGCTAGGAATTCTTGTAATGTACACATGTTATGTACGTTATTATGTAATAAACAGTTCATGCTAATTTACTTTATATTGACATGCCCTTAAGGCCTTAATGTTTAATTTTAAATGGTCTTCTGATAATTAAAGTGGCCACAAGTCCATAACTTAATACCTATGCATGGCATGGCCGGCCATTGGGGGTAAGGCCAATGAGATCGTAGAAATATATCATCTTCATTGGGTTAAAACTGAGACGGATGAGAATTTGCATCATGCATGATCTTATCTGTAGGTACAAGTTTTGATTAACTTGGTGTGTTGGCATTCTATACAAAACGAGAAAATATCTTTGAGGTTTAACTTTCTTTATTTAAAGATATTTTTCTGTTTATGAAATTGTGTAATTGATTTCCTTTATGATTTATTGTATTTCTTATATGGAAAGTCTCTTTCTCAATTAAAGAGGAATTAGGTCAGAATCTTGGGATAGAGTTTTTGCCGTTGGTGCTTGATATATATTCAGAAAATATGCACGGCAAAAAGGGGATTCAGAAACGCAAGAATTGGTGATAGAGTCTTGCATGTTTGTTTGAGTTTGTGTCTTCACAAAGAGCCAAAACACTTGGTCCATGTATAAGTGTTTGTGATCATAGTTTCATATGTATAATACTCTCTCGAGATCAGTAGGGAGACTGTGAAGAAAGAAGAACAAGATTTGAAGATCGTTCAAGTGAAGGAGCTTTAGAAGGAAGACAAACTTTGTGTTAGATTTTGTGTGAATGTTATAGCCGAGCTAGTGCTATTCAAAGTTTGTAAAAGAACATATCCTTTTCAATATGATGATCTTTATTTTGGGTTCTCAAGAGTAAGAGCCCCGCAGTGTTTTTAATCTCATACTTGAGGTTTTCACTGCGTAACCAAAATCTGGTGTGTAGTTTGTTATTTTGGTTTCTGCTGCCCAGTAAGGATTGATCAGTGCACTGCAATCCTCGTTTTCCAAAAAATCATATTCTGTCCGTGTATTTTCATTTTGGCATCAGAGCAGGTTCTAAAGCTTTTTTAGTTGATCCGTGGTCAAGGATGGAACATGAATATAACAGAGCCTCTAGTTCTATAAATTGCCCGCCTTTGTTTGATGGTGAAGACATTCACAATGGAATATTATGATGAGGGCTTTTCTATACTCTCAAGATGAAAACATGTGGAATATAGTTGAGAATTGATGGGAACACCCAACCAAGGCCGAAGAATCAAAGAAAGTAGAAGGGTCCTCTGCAAGGGTTCTCAAACCTAGGAAGGAATGGACAGAAGAAGAAGTTTGTGATAGAAATTGTGACTTTAAGGCAAGGAATTCACTATTCACAGCTTTGTCCAAGAAAGAGAGGATGAGAATTAGCCACTGTGACACAGCCAAACAAGCTTGGGATCTACTTCAGGTTACTTATGAGGGAAACAAGAAGGTTAGAGGTCAGAAGCTTCAAAGACTCGTATTGGAATTTGAGAAAATGACCATGGGGGAAAATTTTCTGAAAAATAAAAAATCATTTGGAAACTCTTCGAAAATTTTGCCTAACAAACCTAAATGCTTTGAGTGTGGTGGAATTGGTCACCTTGCTGCCGATTGTGGCAATAAAAGGTATAATTTGCGTGGAAACAAGGCTCTAAAATCTACTTGGAGTGATAGTGATGAAGGTTCTCAGTCAGATGGTGAAGAGGTAAATCTTGCTGTTACTTCCTCTCTTAATATTGATGTTTCTGATGATTCTGACTTAGAAGATGATACCTTTGATAAAGAAACAAATGTCAAGTGTAAGCAATTATATCATGCTTCGAAAATTGTTCTTCGAAAAAATTATACACTTGAAAAAGAAGTTGATTCTTTAAGAGAAGAAAAAGAGAAAATTGAGCTACAATTTGAAACTTCTCTAAAAGAATGGAATGTTGAGCGTACTAACCTTGTTGATAAGATAAAAGTTTTGCAGGATGAGGTTAAGTCTGAAGTTGGGGACAAGGAACATGGTGATCTCATTAATAAAATTAAAGTTTTGCAGGTTGAAGTCAAGGCTCAATCGACTTTAAATGTTTCACTAACCCTTGAAAATGAGAAATTGCAGGATGAGTTACTTAAAGTCAAGGAAAGCTTCAACAAGTTCTCCATAGGGTCTGAAAAGGTCTCCAAGATGATAGGATTTGGTAAAACTCATGGCAACAAAGAAGCGTTAGGGTTTGAAGGTGAGTCGTGCAAGCCTTTGACCTTTGTAAAAGGTGAAAATTCGTTGAGTCAATCACATGCATCAGATGACATTGATTCTGGTCCCAAATTGCCTAAAAGACTAGAACGTAAATTGAACCTTCAAACCTATCAAAAAGTTGCTCAAGTAAGTTCTGACAGTCACACCTCTGTGTGTCAGCCCAGGTATATTCACAACTCTGAAAACTTTGTTCTTACTTGTCATTATTGTGGATAATTAGGACACATTCGTCCTAGGTGCAATATGCTTCGCATGGCTACTCAAAATCAGAGGAAAACGTTGAGAATTAACTTACCTGCCTCGTTGCAAGCTGAGTTGAAAGAGGGTCTGAATCTGATCGCCAGGATTGCAAAGCTGGCTTCAATCCCCGTGGATCTGGAAACAAAAACGAAGCAGAAGCAAATCTGGATTAAAAAAGGTTCAAATAATCGTTTTTCTACTCATATGGATAATCTTGATAATATGCTTGAGCGTGCTTTTGTTCCTACTGATCACAAATTGGCTAATTCGTTTACTAGGCCTTTAGTCATAACTCAATTTGAATCACTTAGAAGCACCGTTGGTGGATGCTCTAAGTATTGATACTCTCACTTTGCTTGATTCATTTTGCATGCATTCATGGTGTATGTCTTCATGATAGTATAGGTGCATTTTCTTTACGTTTTTGCATTGTTAGGTTCAGTTTCTGGAAATCTAGGATTGAAAAATAGTGGTTTGTATCCCTGAGTGTCTGACAGATTATTTTGAACTTAGATTGACAAGGGCCATACTCTTTTCTTTAAATGTGTGTGCAATAAGGTGCCTAGCACGTTTTGAACTTGTACTTACGTCACTCTGTAATTGTGAGCTTGAACAACATATTCTCTACAATCTTGAAACCTCACATGCACACATACTCTAAGTGGTTGTAAGTCTTAATTGATGGTTAGCTTGTTCTCATTGCTCATGTACGAAATACTCTTGTTGGTTGCTCCTTGATATTAAAAAAAAAAAAAATGTAGTTGGTGAATGCAGCATGGCCAGGCTATTCCCAAAGTAAACAGGTCTCGGTCGTGACGAACGATATGAGGATTGGGAAGAAACGGGAATGGTTTGGTCACCCCGGTGGATTGTGAAACTATTGACTTGAGTAGATGTGCTCTTTGGGATGTCCTTGTTACATCTAGTACCCTAAAGTCATCTGACTTGGGAGCTGCTAGCAAAATAGTAGTTACAAGGGTCGTAGTCTTCTTGAGCAAAAATGTTACTTTGTGTGAAAGGCCAAAAGAAAAATTCAAAATCATGCCCACACGGTGTTATAAGGGGGAATAGAGTTTATGTGCTTAAATGTGTTTCGTATGTGAGCCTTGCTTTTCAGGTTTCCACAAATATTACACACCCCATCTTGAGATATGTTTACTCTTCAACAAGAGGTATATAATACTTGATCACCCTCTATCTTACCTTGTGATTGTCGGAATAAATTCACTCGTGCGAACTTATTTTGTTGCACTCTTGTTTATGGTTAAGTGGTATTGCTCTTGTTGGAAAAGCTATGCGGATTCAATATATTCTTAGCATTTGGATACAAACCCACTCATTGTGTGTTTGCATTTCATTCTTGCATCTTTCATAACATGATCACACTTAGGGGGAGTATTAATACTTGGACTATCTTCCTCTGATTGATTTGACTTGGGCTACTGTCTACTATGCACCATCTATTTGTGATCCTCCTTCTATATTGCTTCCGCTACGTAAGTTATCTTTGTCATTCCTATTCAAAAAGGGGAAGAAAACAGATTCATAACTGTGATAACATTATTCTATCTTATGCATTTTAACCAATGTGTGAGAAATGTTTCAGGAATGAATGGATGAAGAGTTGTGATGTTCCTCCTGTACTTGTTGAGGGGGAGAGTTTGTCCTAATTTATGTTTTGTATAGGAATGCCAAAGGGGGAGATTGTAGGTACAAGTTTTGATTAACTTGGTGTGTTGGCATTCCATACAAAACGAGAAAATATCTTTGAGGTTTAACTTACTTTATTTAAAGATATTTTTCTGTTTATGAAATTGTGTAATTGATTTCCTTTATGATTTATTGTATTTCTTATATGGAAAGTCTCTTTCTCAATTAAAGAGGAATTAGGTCAGAATCTTGGGATAGAGTTTTTGCCGTTGGTGCTTGATATATATTCAGAAAATATGCACGGCAACAAGGGGATTCAGAAACGCAAGAATTGGTGATAGAGTCTTGCATGTTTGTTTGAGTTTGTGTCTTCACAAAGAGCCAAAACACTTGGTCCATGTATAAGTGTTTGTGATCATAGTTTCATATGTATAATACTCTCTCGAGATCAGTAGGGAGACTGTGAAGAAAGAAGAACAAGATTTGAAGATCGTTCAAGTGAAGGAGTTTTAGAAGGAAGACAAACTTTGTGTTAGATTTTGTGTGAATGTTATAGCCGAGCTAGTGCTATTCAAAGTTTGTAAAAGAACATATCCTTTTCAATATGATGATCTTTATTTTGGGTTCTCAAGAGTAAGAGCCCCGCAGTGTTTTTAATCTCATATTTGAGGTTTTCATTGCGTAACCAAAATCTGGTGTGTAGTTTGTTATTTTGGTTTCTGCTGCCCAGTAAGAATTGATCAGTGCACTGCAATCCTCGTTTTCCAGAAAATCATATTCTGTCCTTGTATTTTCATTATCTCCATTTCATCGGGGCATCCGGGCATAGTTCTTTGGCGGATTTTTTCTTTTCCGAATAACTGTTTATAACCTAATCAAACTGGCATAGGAAGGCTCAGCCTCACTCCAATTGCCGCCTACCTTCCTAAATCAAATATTTTTATCATTTTCGGAGTTACTATTATCTTATTTTTATTTAATTATTACACCGATAAAAAATTCTTCAAAAATCCTTAAACTTTGTCTTGTAGGGTTTAGTTACAGATATTTTTGTGCATCTATTTAGGAGGATAGAAATAGCCTAGTATTATCTATCCATGAATGAAGATGCTCAAGTTAACTCACAGTTAGGATTAACCTATTGTTTTTCCTTATGTATATGCTAAGCTAGAGAAATGCTCTACACCGGCCTAACCTACTTTCTAAAATGCAACCTACGTTCAGCAACTCTAGATTTAACACAAAGAAATCATTATGATTTAAAAAACAAGATATAACAAGGAATCTCAAGTACGACGGGTCTCAATCAACCTAGGAACCTAAAAACATATCTTATTCTTAGATATTTTGCTACTCTTGAACTCTCAAAGGGACCTTATTTAACAAGGAGTAGGCAATGATTATTCATAACAATAGAACCTGTAGACATGCAATCTAAGTTGTGCACCAAAGAAAACATGTAAAGAATTCATCAATGTAAAATTAATAGAAATTAGGTTCTCATTCATTTGATATACAAAAACTAATTACAAGTCATATCTAGTATACAATCATGATTTGGGGCTTCAACAGCCCCTAACTACTAAAGAGTTAATTTCTCATAGAAAGAAAAACAAAACAAAATAAAAAAGAAGTCGCGGGGGGAGAAGAGAGAGTTTTTTCAGTTGTTGCACAACATTTTATATTGCTTCTTAAGTCATCTTTGATTCTTTTTGGTTTGAGATTCCTTGAATTGTAGAGAAAGCCATCTTCTTGAATTTCTAGTTGAATTAAGATTACTCTACATGGGGGCAGGAGTGGAACCCTTTGATCCTCTTTTCTGTAAAAAAAAAAAAAAAAGATTACTCCTCATGCCTTTCAAAAAAGATTACTCCACATTACTTGTCCAATGAGAATACGCCATGTCATCACCAATATTTTCTGAATATTCTCTATATTTGCTGCGTCATCTCCATGGATTGGGCTCCTCAATCCATCGCGACGTCTCTTGCTTGCCAAGACTTCAAAGTTTTCTTATTCGCGCATCTTTCTTCCATATTATCTTCTTTTTGTATAGTTACTTTGAAAAACCTAATAAACATAAACATAAATAAAAAAAGAGAAAATATAAGAAACCAACAAAGATTAATATAGAATTAACTATATAAATGTCGCATAAAATGCTTCTATCAACAAAACACTATCTTTAACTCTAAGCCTCAACAACCAAAACCATAAAAAAATGATCTCAAATCTCGTGACGAACAAGCCAGACACATCTATATATATTAGCTTGAGAAATTTTCTCTTCCTGATTAAGACAAAGGAATTGTCGGCGACATTAATCAGTAGGGTTGGGCACGGTCCCAGACCGACACTGGTTTTACAAGGACCAGAACTGGCAGTCTCAGTTCGGGCTGGTCTTGCAGTTGCAGAAAACAGGGATAGAGCTAAACCCAGACCGGCAATGGTTTTACAAGGACAGGGACCGGCAGTATTACTTCAGGCTGGTCTTGCAGTTGCAGATAATATGGACGGGTTAAACCCGGACCGAGACAAAACTGGCCCATTTTTCGGGTTTCCGGTTCCAGTCAATCTTTGCAGCACTACTGCATTTTGCTGCTTCTGTTTAGAGAGTATAATTGTATAAAGAGCAATGCAATCTGAACTAGCAGTAAGGCTGCAATGCTGAAAATAAAACCAATAAACCATTCTGCAATCTGCACTAGCATGGCAAGGCTGCAAATAAAACCATCTTTCAAATAACAATCAACACAGTTACACAGCAAGTTCACCAACACAGCAGCACATATTGTCTTAACAACATAACAAATTAAAAACCAAAACAATGTTAAGGGCTGTTGGGTTAAAAAATTGCACAAAGTGTAAAATGTCACCCAACGTAATTTCACTTGTATTCATTAACAGAACAGAATTTTAATTATTTCGGGTTTGACCCATTCAAGACAGAATGTGTCTCTTAATTACAATCCCCTGTTATAAGGGAAACACTCTTTGATTCCATTTATAAAGAAACCAGTGTGTGGTTGTTTGTTTTTGCAGCTGCACCCGGATTTTGGAATGGGTTGCCTACGTACCCGGGAGGGGATCAAGCCACTTGTAGTTCAAGCATTTGGGATTCAAATGGGTAGATGACCCATTTATTTTTTTGATTTGTGTTTGGGTTATTTGTCAGGGTTTAAAGCCCTTGAATTTGTTTTTGGGTAATTTGGGAATGATGTGATTTTTTCTGGTGTTTGGGTGAATTTGACTAGTAGAGTCAGGGATTCGGATTGGCTGAATTTGACTGGTGGAATCAGGGATTCGATTTGAATTTGTGGTTGCATCTAGTGGGTCGCTAGATTTCCTACATACCATGTGAAGGGATCAAACCATTGTAGTTCAGAGTTTTGGGAATTTGTGATTTTTCTTGGTTTTGTACCAAAATGATATTTTTCAGGTTCCGGAGCATTTTTTTTTACGAAGCCAAAGCTTGAGTATTTGGAAATGGAACCCATAGCGTCATGTTTTGCCGAATTCTCTCAACATGCCCAAATTTTGAAATGGGCTTCTTTTGTATCCTTGCGAATCATGTTCCTCGATCCATGAAGCTTTCTCGGCCCCAAAATTAATATGGGGACCTTTGATGTAACGAGTGGACTCCGAATCTTGATTTTTGTCTAGAATTAAGAGATGTATATCGAACGTTTATTGTGGGCATCAGAAAGACTTCTAAAAGGCCCAAAGGCTCTCACTGGCCCAACTGCAATTTTTCTTCACTTATTATATTTTTTTTTACTTTTTCTTTCCTCACAACTGCTCTGCTCTAATTTCCACTGTCCCCAAACCCAAGCGAATACGAGCTTGGAATGTGATTCTTGCTGAGTCGAATCAAAGATGGATTTGAAGACCGAAATCAACTTGGAGATGGGATTGAAGATAGAGTCCCAGAGATATATTCTTGCCCAAGGAGGATTTCATAGCCTGCAATTGAGATTTCTGCACACAAAACGGGTGAGGATTTCATCCTTCATTTCACTCCTTTGTTTGATTTGTGTACAACAAAACTGAAATTTTCTTCTTGGTTCTTCCCATCGGCGACTCGGGGAATTGAATATTGTTTTCTGGTGTTATGAGGTCGAACAAGGCAAAGGTACACCTTGGGTTGCGAAAGCAATACTCCTGCCTTTGACTTTTCAGGTACGTTTGTGAGCATAATTTTGAAGAGGGAATGCTTGCTCCCACTGATAAGTCCCTGCGATTAACCCCCTTTTGTTTTTGTTATAGGGGAAACTTTACATCTCGTTGTAGTCGGTAATCAAAACCTCTGGACTCCCAATATTGCTTTTGTTTTGGTGCATCTGGTTTGGAAGTAAAGACTAGCTCCTTTTTTTTTTATTATTAACTTTGCTTCTTTTTGTCTCTTCTCCTTTGTGGTGGTATTGTACACAGCACACTTTGCACAGAGAGAATGCATGATTAATTAAACATTCATACTTGGTTGTAAGATCACAAACCAAGATATTTCTCCCTCTACTTTCTCATGTCGGCACCTCTTGGATATTTCTTGCAATAATGTTGGTTCAGGACTTGTTGCCCTTTCCTTGAATAAATTTCTTTTGGCTTTGGAATATGCCCTGAATGATAGTGCACTTTCAACACATTTTTGACGAACAATGAGCCAAATTGTCTCCAATTAAACCTTCAAGTTGGTTCTTGTAAGTCCACCTAGCGACTTTCATTATTTTTTTTGACACCGCTTCGAAGCTTTTTGGACGACGAATGCTTCCAAACTTGTGCACATAATTGGCTCTGAAGTTTGCAAATTCTTATCTTTCTTTCTTCTCTTAACACACTACACCCACGAACACATACTTGTCAACCCTTGAGATCAAGTCTTGGTCTGTCTCATTTGGTTGTCCTGATCATTTGCAAATATAAGAACTTGTCCATCAGACTTGTCTTGGAATTGGCTACCACAAAGAGTGTGATTAGTTTTGACAACTTGTGACCTGCCTTGCAATCCCACTGCCCAGCTTTCTTTCTTGTTTGTCATCTTTCAATGTTAGAAGCCTCAGACAGTCTCTTTGGCTAATTTGGCTTTGTTCTTGGAATTAAATGCTTCAAAGCTTGTATTTAACCTTAACAAGTTTGTTTCCTGTGCAGGCTCAAGTCGGACCAGGTGATAGTAGTCACAGCATTCTAAAGGTGAGTTTCTTCTTTAGAGTATTAGCTGTTTCAACTTATTTGCAGACATTAAATTTAAAGTCTGCTGCAGAATTGTATTTATTTTGATAGTCTATTTCCATGTTTTTGCAGGTGGATGCGAGAAGAGCAACTATAGTGCAGCCAAGTATCAGAACTCCAGGATTTAAACTCAAGGGTGAGGCCTTCTTTTATTTACCCACTGGCTATTTTGAGAATAGGCGTTTTAGAATGAAGATCGGGACTGGCTCTTTTTGGCTATGGTGCTTTGAAAGGATGCAGGGGGTAATTATATGTGGTGTTTAAGTGAAGTTGACAGAGTTCCTGTTATCATTTTTATGTTGAATCACGACCCTATATGGAAGCAAGGTCTGGATGGTGATCCACAAAGGGTCCTCTGTCAGTTCCGGCTTATTAAACTGTCGAAACTTGAGGATGATATCGGCACCCTAAGGCTCGCCGTTTCAAAGTTCTGAAAACAGTATTGGCACCGTAAGGCATCGCCACCGGAGCTTTGAAAGTAATTTCGGCACCCTAAGGCACGCCGAATGAAGCTCTGACACAGTATTGGCACTGAAAGGCACCGCCACCGGAGCTTTGAAAATGGTAAAACCATAAAGAGTTGCAGACGTACTCCCCACCTTTGATTCCTGTGGAACACGCTGCAGCTTCTCCTCTATCTCCTTTGCTTTCCTTCTCTTTCTGCTTCTGTTTTTTTTTTTTTTTTTTTTTTTCTGCACAGCCCTCTTGGATTTTTATATAATGCACTGATTGTATGATTGAGTTTTAGAGAGACTCCTGTATTTGATATGCATTGAAACACCAAAAGATAGCTGTAGTCTTTATCATGGAAGCTCCCCCGTACGGGTTGCACTCAAACTCTAGTATTTGATAAGCTTGTGAGCAAATATGACGTGGGCCTTTGGCTTTCATAGACTTTCTGTCCTTTTTTTTTTCCTGGTTGCTTCTTTTATTTTTTATTCCTTTTTTTTTTGTTTCAACAAGGGCCAAAGTCCAAACATCCGAAAATCCAACATCAAAAATTATTCAACAAGACAACAACCAAACTTCCATGCTCAATGCTATGTAGCTGCTCCTCCAGTCCTCCATCTTCAAATTTTTTTCCCTACACATTTCAGTTTAAAAAGACACTGAATTACATATTTACACATTATATACTTATATAGTTATACACTTAATCACTTACACTTGCACCAATGAAACATCGTAGAAACAAAAACCAAAAAGGAAAAAAAAAGGCAGCAAGGCAATAAATTGATATACCTTTAGCTTTTCTTGGTGGCAGCAGCCCTTGGTTTGCTGCTTTTGTAGATTTTGAGGTCCTAGCAGCAGCACTTGTTAAAGGATTTGCAGCTGCAGCTCTTTTGGAGACTTTTGCAGACTTTGAGCTTGAGGTTCCAGCTTTGGATATTGGTTCTTCTTCATCACTTTTGGCAGCTACTACTTTCCCTTTGCTACATCTGCAACAACTCAAGAAGTAATGACTATGAGATGTAAAAATTAAAATGGTAAACTGCAAACAACTCACCAAAAGCAAGAAACAATAGCAAATCTGCAAATGCAAACATATGTACCTCTTTCCATTTTTTCATAAAACTCAAGCTCTTCTAGACTTGGATAATACTCAATGTCAGATTGATCTCGTTTTTTGATCCAGTTTTGCAAGCAAATCAATGCTTCCACACTTTTAGGAGTTAAAGAACTCCTAAAAGGGTCAATGACTCTCCCACCTGTACTGAATGAGGACTCGGATGCAACTGTACTAACTTGGATTGCAAGTACATCCCTTGCAACAAGAGCAAGGTTTGGATATTTGCAGTCGTTTATCTTCCACCATTCAAGCAACTGCCAATCTTCATATTTGGGATTCTCCATTGGATCAAGTAAATACCTGTCAACTTCACTCTCAACAACCACTTCGTCCAATTCAGTTAGGGCTCTTTGCCAACCTTCTAACATCTTAGCCATTTTCTCGGACATTTTCTTGCTCTTCTCCTTGGACTTGGAAGATGTGGCTATTGCTTTTGTGCTACTAGAAACCACGCAGCTTGTTCCAGTGCTGCTCCTAGAACTTTTACTCTTTGAAGAGGCATTGGTTGATGATCTATAGAGATCAGTTAAGCACACTAACAGCTCATTCACTTCATTGGCCTTGGCGTTTGCTTCGGTAGCATCAAACTGGAGGTGAGTTAGACATATGTGACTAATGTTTTTCAACTTGAACCTAGGATCCAAGACAAGGGCTACTAACAACAGTTGATTCATATCATCAACCGTTCCAAAATACTTCCTAAATTTTGCTCTCATCTTCACTGCAATCTCCATCATTAACTATTCGGTTTCACTTCCATGACTCATCTCCGGAGGCACAAAGAGTGCATCAATCTCAGCCTCGATTGCTACACTGTCGTGAAAAGCTTTATGAGCAGTGGGGTGTTTGGTTGCACTAATTCTAATTGTCACATCGTAGAAAACCCTCAAGAACTTTACAAAGATTTCAGCTTTATTCCAATCTGCAGCAACTGGTGGCCCGACTCTTTTTCTTGGTTGAACTGATTATTTTTGAACTTGTATTTCACCCTCCTGTTCCTCTTCAACCTCTTCATCTTCATCAAAATATTCTTTGTACTTATTGTCTTCCTCATCAGCCATCCGATCAAAAGCTGGCTTCACCTCCAAAGCTATGTCAAGCATAAAAAATGTGGAATTCCATCGCGTTGGAACATCCAAAGCTGGAATTCTTTGAGAATCTACATGGCCTTCCTACGTCTCCTTTTCAACACACTCCTTGAAGCAGTCCAATCTGTTAGAACTACTTCTAATATATTTCATGGCATTTCGGATTGCAGCACAGCTTCTATCCATAATTCTCAAACCAGCCCTAACTATAATGTTCAAGATGTGAGCCAAACACCTCACATGCATGAACTTGCCACCAAGCACTGGGGGTTCTTCCATCCAGCCATTTTCCTTTGTAGATACTTGATTGCCACCTTATTTGCACTAGCATTATCAATAGACACTGTTAACACCTTGTCTATCCTCCACTGCAGCAAACATGTTTCTAACAGCTTTCCAATTGTGTTGCCTTTGTGATTGGGAATTACACAAAAGTTCAAGATTCTCTTGTGCAAATTCCAACCGCAATCTATGAAGTGCGTTGTTAACACCATATAATTGATGTTATGTACAGATGTCCAAGTATCTGTTGTTAAGCACACTCTATGGTTCCTTAAAACCATCCTCCTCTTTCTTCTCCTCATACATCTCCAAGAAATACCTCACTATTTTTCTCCAAGAAGTCACCTCAAATATAGGAATTGCTACTTTACAGAACCACCTAAACCGTTCATTCTCAATGTGGTTAAATGGCAGTTCATCAATAAGCTTTGACACAAGCTTCTTGTGACCACCCTTTATTCACCTTCAAGCTAGGTTCAACTCCACCATCACTAATCAATACTTGCTGTGTCTTCTAAATTCTCCCTCCCATGATACTTTTTGCACACCTTCTCGACATGTCTACACAAAGTACTTGTACCATTAAATGAAGAATCAGCAGCGAGGTCAGCGAAGCAATACATCTGGCCCTTTTCTCAAATCCACATTCTTCTTTCTTCCCATCTTTTTCAATGTAGAGTGTTTTGTCATACTTCTCGTAATGATTCCACATATTTGACCTCGGGGCAGCCCTCTTTGTTTTATTTTCTCTTCTTCTCTTTTTCAAGTTTTTCGGCAAACCTCGGGATGCCTGAGTTGGTGCTTCATTTTCTATTTGTAATGCAGCCTCTGTTTCCCTGGCTGGTTCCTTGTCCTCACCTTGCTGAGACACAACATTTGCATCATTCCCAACAATAACAATTTCATCATTATCACGATCATAATGAGAACTGACTGTATGACTTGAATCCGTGAGATTGCCATCAAGTATTCAAGTCTGTAAAATGTCCGAGAAAACACAAGCTGCATGATTAAATAATGGTTATGAGATTAATACACAAGTTAACAAGCATTAAGCAATTAACTTCATTCAAATTTAAAAATTTCAAATGCAAACATTTCCAGGGATAGATGCTTTTCATGTTCAGTACCCCCCAATCCCTCACCAAGTCACCATGGCATCTCAATTCTCAAGGGCACTTCTTATCAATGTATGGTCCTGAAAAAAAAAAGGCAAACAATTCTTAATGTAAACCACAAACACCAAATTTTCTTGCTCATTTAGCAGGACAGTACCCCATTTGCATTTACAAGGAAAATTCCTCACTACTTCCACTCTAGCAACAAAATCACCACTTCACTAACAAAACAACATACTTGGCACACAGTATAATTCATTAATTCAATCAGATGTAACAATGTTTAACAAAACAAAACAACATACCAATGTTTGCATAATTGCATTTACAAGTACCTCATCTTAGTGAAAACCATTTGTTTACATCAATTTCAATCATGAATATGCAAATGTTTTGACACGAAGTAAGAACATACACTAAGCATGAACCTTCAATAGCATCTCTGGGAGTCTTAAAGCCCAAGTGCCAAACGCTCTTCTAGAAGCGAATAGTGATTACCTGATTTGCCTCCCTTTCCAAGTCTCTTTCCCTTGCCAGTCTTCTTGGAGCTGCAACCACATTGATATGTCAATTCTCTCTTAACCACGCTCAGATCTTAATCCCTGATAAGCTAAAAGATTCGACAAGAACATAGAATGAGTTGGTGAGTACCTGGGTGGCTGGGACAGAGACGCAAGAGACCAAGAGTGAGGAAGACCGATTGTGAGGGAGAGAGCCAAAGAGGTAGAGTCGCAGAGAGCCGCGAGAACAGAGGGAGAAAGCAGAGCGGCAGAGAGCTGCGGAACTAAGGAAGATCGATTGGTGTGAGAGATGAGAGGCAGAGCTGCAGAGGTGAGGAAGACCGATTGTGAGGGAGAGAGCTAGAGAGGCGGAGTCGGTCAGTCGCAGAGAGCCGCGAGAACAGACGGAGAGAGCAAGAGAGGCGGAGTAGCAGAGCGGCAGATAACTGAGGAACTGAGGAAGATCGATTTGGGATTTTAGATTTTAGGTTTACAGTTTACTTACTAAGCACATGTGGTCATGTCCATACTAACACAATAGATTTCGAAACTAACCAATAATTGGAAGACACGTATACAAGCTCGGTTTTTTCAATCCACGCAGTCACCGCAAGTCAAGAATCGGGACTGGCCCGGCACACTGAGTACATGGACCGAACCGGCCCGAATCAATTATTTTCAATCTAAAACCCAACCTGAATCGGCCAGTCTGAATCGGTTCCTTCCGGTCTTTCGGTTTTTTATGGCCACCCCTATTAATCAGCAGTCACCTCATGACGACGAGCAGGGCTTCTTCTACCATTTATTTTGTATTTTGTATTTTACGACGACTAAGGCTAGTGCAAGGATAAACTAAATCTCACCCTCTAAATAAGAAGAGTAAGAAGAAGCATTTACGCAGAAGCTCTAACTTTCCAAACCTTGCTCTAGAAGCTAGTGCGATTGAAGTTCAATTATTGAACAAGGTCGACACTCTTCCAGGCAACAAATAAGAATTTATTGTAACATGGTTATGTAGCCGCTATTTCCCTTCTCCCATGCATGGTAACATTTTTTCTCAGTTTTTCTCTCTGGCTTTAATTAGTGCATGCATGTCTATTGAACAAGGAAGCAGTCGACACTCTTCCAGGCAACAAATAAGAATTTATTGTAACATGGTTATGTAGCCGCTATTTCCCTTCTCCCATGCATGGTAACAATTTTTCTCAGTTTTTCTCTCTGGCTTTAGTGCATGCATGTCTCTGTGTTCATTTCTTCTTCCTCTTTTTTTCTTTGGCCAGTGTGTTGAATAAATAATATTTTAGCTAAAACTTAATCATTAATTTAACCGTTGATTTGAAAATATTCTCATCAAATTCTCATTTTAAAGTACTAAAAACGCTCTCAATATAAATAGCTTTTTGTTTTGGTATAATCAATATGCCATTTATGATGGCTCTACGAGATTAATTGTGATTAACCAATTATGTTTTTCTTATTTAGAACCGTAACGATATGTTGGTAAGTGGTAACGGTATCCTACGACTTGTGAGGATGTGAAACAATTGGAAATGACCACCCATAATCATTTTTAAATTCTCACGCAATGTTTTTTTTTTTTCTTGTTGTAATTCCTTAAAAAACTGAGACTCGAACTTTTTACCTCAATTGGAGGTATAAATGTTAAAAGTAAAACCTTGACACCATTCGTGAAACAAACTTTTTATCTTATCATCAACACTATTTTTGAAATACATGTAACGCCCATAAAGTTTGTAAGAAGAGTGCATGCGAACCAATTGACGGGTCTTGCAAATTCCAGAAGGAAACATTTCCTTTAGAGTTTTATGTGAAACTATAAACCATGTGGTACAGAAACTCTTAAAATAACTCTTAATGTAAAGAAAAACTACTAACTAGATTTCTCTCTACATAGGTTACTTTCAATTAGATTATGTAGCTAGGTTACATTAATGTGAAATTTCATTGCGAATGGGTGGCAATGATATGAACAGAAGAAATAATACGTCCCAGCAACCGGCAAAGTTAAAGAGTCGAAGCCGCTCTGATACACTCCCAAGTTTGGAGTGTAATTACATTGCTCATATAGGTCACTATTAGCTGCTACAACAAGATTGTGTATTTTTGCATCATAGCTGAAGACTGGGAAACAAAAGAATTAATATGTGAATTATAATCATAACTTATACAAAACCAATAAAACTACAAAGTAATGAATTAATGAGACAAGGAAAAGACACAATACTCTTAACATAGATCATACAGTTAAGCAACTAATTAAATATATAGATCAATAATATGTGAATTATAATCTTAACATAGATCATACAGTTAAGCAACTAATTAAATACATACTCCAATAATTTTATCATTTAGCATTTAGAGAATCAACTAACAACATATATTAAGTTAATCACCATTTTTATGTACATATCGTGCAGACTCATCACGTGCATAGAAAGACAAAATATACAAAAACGAATAATTACAATCTTCAAATGAAAAATACAATATATCTAAATAAGATAGTTTAGATATATACATGACGAATTAAAACAGCAATCATATCACCACTACAAATTGAGCAAGGAAGATTTAGATTTATTATATGAGTATTTGTTCTTTAGACAAAAAAAAAGTGATGAAAGCAGCAAATTAATTAACTGGAATGCTCAGACAAAAAATAAAAAATTAACTGCAGTAATTAGTACTCACTGAGAACATCTCCGACATGGAAATTTTTGCTAGCAGCCCACCTCATGTAATCTTCTCCAAAAGTTCCCCAGCCAATATCATCGTCTCCGACCCAATATTGTGCACTCAACACCATGCTCGGAAAAACGAAAAAGACAATCACCAAACTAAGACTCGCGGTATTGAATCGTGCCATCTCAATAAAACTTATTCTTGTTCTTCCTGTTTGAAGAAGTATTGGTATGATTTTTTTGAGGAGGAAGTATTGATATGATGATCGAGTTCTACTATTATGTTTTATATTCTATACAAGGCTGGTGCCCTGGGTATGCTTTATCACAAGGATATATATAGGTTTTTCTGAAGGCATATATGCATATATACAGGTTAAAAAATAGAGCTTTGGTCACACCGTTGTGATTAACATGTATGAGCTGGGAATTTTTGTAATATGCAAGATTACGTAAGTGATTATGCAATTCATGCTAACTACATATGCTTAAAACTGATTAAAAAGTATGCTCTTTCACTTGAGATAAGTACTACTACTACAAATCCCTTCATAGATATCGCCTGATTGACATCAGCTAGGTTAACCAAAATCTGATGGTACAAATATTTTAACATAGCATTCTCTTATTTCCGATTTCTAACATGGCCATACACATCGGGCCTTATAGCAACTGATATAAAAAAAATTCTGAATTGTGGGAACCTCAAAATTTAAGAAAAGCTGAGCGCGCTGCTTTATTAAAATTTTTGGAGAATGAAAACTTCCCAATTTCCACGATAAAAGAAAAAACTAAATTCCCACGTCCTGAAGACCTGAACTGATCTGTTGCCAGAATCTCTCCCTTCTTTCCCTCTCTCCCTCTCTCTCTCTCTCTCTCTCTCTCTCTCTCTGATCTCTCTCGCTCTCTCCAATTATCAAAGGAAAAATAATTTTCAGAAGACCGAAATCTGGTTATAAAGGAATCCAACGACAAAGGCGCAATGAAGCAACCGGCTTCGTCCTCTTCGATGATGTACGCTTCCTCTTATATTATACCTTTTTTTCATTGTTAATTTCTTTAATTCATATGCAATTTACTATCTTAGAAGCTATTCCTTTTTATTATGGTTTTCTCAAATCTGTCAATTTTTTTATTGCATTTTCTTTTTACTTGGTAGTTGGCTGGTCTTCTATATATTCATTACCTCTGTTGGAATAATTAGGTTTTGAAGTTTCATAGTTTCTGCAAGTTTGCTTTGATTTCGGAGGGTCTCTTGAAATTGAGATATACGACATGAGGTCAAGGCGTTTGGTGCGGAGTCAAAAGACTTCTCTCGCACTTTTAATATTGTGATGACCTGGATTTTCGTTATGTAATTTTGGTAATTAATAATGGACCAGTTGTACGAATAATTGTTGTTATGCTTTATTAGTAGGTTGTTTGTGAAGTGGAATGGTTTTTCGTACGTATAATTATTCGAATTTCACAGTTTAGGGGTTGTGCGATGTTTGAATTTTTATACGTTGGGATTCTCGGAAAACTTCCTTCATGAAAGTTGTAGAGCACGTCGATATTCGTGGACATGCGGAATGCGTCAATCGGAGTTCGTATGAGAAAGTTATGGCTAGCGGAAGAAGTTTTCGTTTTAGTATAAATAGAGAAAAATCAGAAATTCTTTCATAATTCCATATTTCCTTTTCCGGAAACCCTATCCTCTCTCTCTTCTCTCTTGGTCGATACCTTCAGTATCAAAGATTTCAGACTGACCCGACCCAACCCGGCTTTTCCGGCGATCTCCGGCGACCTCTAGCCGTGAAACCTGCACAGAACGACACGTCTCCTCCTTCTGGTCGTCTCTGTGGCATCCTCTTGTGGCGATAACCACCGTGCAAGGCGCAGCAAGGCGGTGCAGCTTGGTGTTTTCGGACCCGACTGGAAAACACAGTTCCAGCGACGTCAAGGCTTCAGGCTTCCATCTTTGGGTTCGTGGGAGGCTCCTTGATTGATCTATGGTGTTTGTTTCGATTGATTCACGTGGAAATCGGTTCAACTCGGATTGAGCAAAAATCCAAAGCTTGTGAGGTAGTTTTCGACCCTTTATGCTTTTTTTTTTTTTTTTCTGATTTCGAGCTAGTTATGAGAATTCACAAGCATGCTTAGATGAAGCTTTTTTATGTTGGGAGTTTTGTGAAATATTGAGTTTTGGCCTGCGGCGGTGCACCACCGTCTGTGACGGCTTTCTGGTGGCTTTCCGGTCATGTAGGGAACTGTTTTTGGTATTATATATGTTCTACTCGTTGATACGAGTGTTTCGATATATAATATGCAAATTTTGGAGTTCGAATGGATTTGTTATGATTTTTGCAGTTTCATACTGATCGATTTATTTGATCCGTGAGGATTCGAGCGTCCGATCGACTTGTGGTTTGGTCACATTGATCGTGGACGTATTCCGGAGATTTTGGGAGGTCTCGGATGTGGTTTTGCCTCGATTGGCGCCACTTCGGGGATTTTAGTTCAAAACAGGGGTTTCAGACTTAAATCAAATGTGAATCATTACTAAGTGGAAACCGTGTGTGATTAGGTACTTGACGAAGTATTTGGACGGTTATTCTGTGGTTTGACTACTTATTCTGCACTGAACACGCAGCAGGAGTTTCGAGGTGAGTAATCTCGATCATAAGGTTCTTTATGAACAGAATTACCGTTATCGTTTTGGCGTTAATTAATTAACTGCAAACTATAGTTGGTATTAGCAGGCATTCCTGAGCGAATGACTACGTATATATATATTTACATGAAATATATATATATATATATATATCCTTGTGGATGATTGTGATGAATAATAATATGCATGATGGTGTTCATATTATCGTTGAATGTGACTTTTCAGGAAACAATATTGTGGAAAAAGATGTTTTCTATTGTTTGAAAAGTATTGAGCTTGATGTTACATTTTGAGTCAAGCGTGACTCATTTTAGATGTATTGGTCTTTGTACCAAGAGTCACAGATGGTGAGCAGGGATTAGGAAAGCCGAGGCTAGATGTTTGTAACATTTTTAGGTCGGGGGCGACTTACTTAACGTTTGACTTTAAGACCAGATAGGGTCTAAGAAGATTACATGTCACAGATGGTGACAGGTTGCAGACGGTGACCTTGATGTTTGATTTCATGACCAGATGGGGTCTGAAGATCATGTGCCACAGATGGTGATAGGGTGCAGATGGCGACCTTGATGTTGATTTCATGATTAGACGGGGTCTGAAATCATATGTCACAGATGGTGACCAAGGTAGGAAATAGGTAATCACGTCCTTGGTAGGACAAGTGATTTCGATTTCAATAGAGCTCTAGTCTGTCTGCCATGATAGCTTATGGGAGTAACGGTCGAGGTTGCTGGAGACTCATAGGTTTGTAGTTTAAAGGAGAGTTCCGATGGTATTCTTCTTTAATTGTCTAGATGAGACTTGAATTGCTACTTGATGGTTACGTTAGCAAATAGAACATTGTCACAGGGATGACTCATGTTGTCCTTTCGGTGAAAGGATATGGAATGTTAGAAGGAATCATGGTTTCATGTGTTCCTTAAGTAGATTGATGTGAGTTGTTGATTGATGTTCATGAGTTACTCATACGGGCTTGCAAAAGCTTACCGGGTTTGTTGTTTGGCAACCCCGGTGCACCATTCAAAAGGTGTAGGGGTTAATCTTGTAGGTTAGGGAAATCGTGGCTGAAGCTGAGATAGCTTGTTGGCAGCAGAACGGGTAGGAAACAAATTTTGTTGGCTTTTCCAGTATATGACTTTCGCTATGTAGTAAGCTCTGAGGAGCATTTACGTTTTATTTTGTGATGACAATTTAATTCGTAAATTTGTGTAATATATAACTCTGTGGAGCGAGTGTAGATTAACTTGGATGGTTCAGTGCATCAGTAAGTACTTGTTTTAAGATAAAGATGTTCCAGGTATTTGTATTGATGACTGGACGTTCATGCATGTATAATTATGAGATTATATATCGATTTTCATGTGTGTAAGATCAGGGGCGTGACAAATATCCTCTTGCGTCAGATTTTCTCTCTTCTTTGTAAGTTTACTCAAAACAATGGATTTACCCCATTCATGATGATAAAGGGCCTATCTCTTATGGGTTTGAGGAATTTATTTTCTTTTGAACAGATTTCACATATGACAAGTCATCTCTGAATGTGAATTGCCATCGATATGACCCTTCTTATGCATTTGTATTTCATTCCTATATGTTATGTTAATGGTTACTCCCTTATTGTCTTATTTGTCTGCTAGTTGACTTATATAGAACAAGATGATAAAGTAATCTGGGGTTCACATCCAAAACCAATTCGCAATGGATGGAGTGGCCCAAACCCTTATAAACTCATAAGCAAGGTCTCATTTTTTTCATGAGGGATGTATATATTCTCAACACGCCCCCGCACATATGGTGAATTTTCAAGCCATACACATAGACAACTTTGGGCGGCGTGGAGCCCGTGTGGCCGTGAGGCATGCACACGTGGGTAACCCGCTCTGATACCAATGCTAAAGTAATCTGAGGTTCACATCCAAAACCAATTGGCAATGGATGGAGTGACCCAAACCCTTATAAACTCATAGGCAAGGTCACATTTTTCCTATGTGTGATGTGTGTGTGTGTGTATATATATATATTCTTAACACGCAAGTAATCTGGTGTTCACATCCAAAACCAATTGACAATGGATGGAGTGGCCCAAACCCTTATAAACTCATAAGCAAGATCCCATTTTTCCATGTGAGATGTATAAATTCTCAACATGCTCCCGCACGTGTGGCGAATTTTGAAGCCATACACATAGACAATTTTGGGTGACATGGAGCCCGTGTGGGCGTAAGACATGCACACTTGGGATGACCGCTCTGATACCGTGATAAAGTAATCAGGGATTTGTTAGTACTATACATGAAAATAAATACAAATCTATATCCAAATGAATAAATGTAGATAGACATTTCTGTGCAAAATAGAACTAGGATAGATACAGCATCAGCAATCCCAGTTTTCCAGAAAATATTGAAACTAGAAGAATACCATACTCACTTGAAGAACTTGACTCATTCATTTTGATCTTCTCCTGATTACACCTTTATAATTCTCCTATAAGTGGATGGGACTGTTTTAAGAATGAGAATAAATGGACATGTATCAGCAGGAACCAAAACCTGATTATATATGAAGCTTAGCCATGCATGACAGTTTTCTTCCATCAAGAAACTGTAATGCCGCTAACTGCATTTTCAAATTGTCCAATCAGAGTTTATGTAGCCTAATAACCATATTTATGAATTTTAAATCAAAACAGATTAATGAGGTGGACGAACAGGATGAAGTAAGTCGGCAACCTCAATTATTGACAATCGGATTTAATACCAGTTACATATATGCATCCTAATAACCATATTTATTTGAATTTTAAATCAAAACAGATTAATGAGGTGGACTAACATGATTTAATTAAGTCTGCAACCTCAATTATTGACAATCGAATTTAATACCAGTTACATATATGCATCTATGTCCAGCTTGATACAATGTCTTGTTCTTAAGATATCTAACAGGATTCACATCCTAAACCAATTGTCAATGGATGGAGTGGCCCAAACCCTTATAAACTCATAAGCAATGTCCCATTTTTCCCATGTGGGATGTGTGTGTATATATATATATATATATATTTCTCTAATTTTAAAAGAGGATCAAATGATTTCACTCATACTCCTATGGTGAATTAAACACATGACCTCAATCCTAGGTAGTGGGCACTTTAACCAAAAGACTCTTCTTTTAATTTTTAATTTTTTTATTCTCTTGGTGACTATTGAAAAGTCCACCATACGGTTTGGCTTTATCTTTTCATATCAACATGGTTTTAGGGGGTTTCAGATTTTAGTTAAATTTCAGACGTGTAGTTGAGTAGTGCGTAATCTCATTTAGCTGTTTTTGGTGCTCTATAAGACTGAGAGAAAGTATGACATTAACATTGATGTTTTATGAGGTGTCTAATATAATTTAGACTTGAGCTTTGGTATTTATTGCAAAAATATTTGTGTGCATTTTGGCTTTTAACTTCTTCCTCTTACTGAGGTAATACTGCATCCTAAATTCCTAACTCATAGAAGGAGGCAAACACGCCATTCATCTCCATTACATGTTTATCACATCTTATAGGAATTATATTACTTTGTAGTGCTGGCTTTCTTTGGAAGATTGTATGTGTTCAAGAGTGGTACAGTGCCCTCTATGGCCTCGAATGCGATTCTGGTTATATATGCATCCAAAGGCTGTCACTTTAGTCATTTTATGAACCAGTCAGGTACTTCAAACACTTTTGAAAAAATAATTTATTGAAATGAGCCGTTATCTTTTTGCAGGATTTCTTAAGATGAGAACAAAACTGGAAAGTTGTTATGGCAAGTATTTGGCACTGAAGCTGTAACTTTGTGCCTCTTCGGCATCGCTGAACAGGAAGAAATAATATGGGATGCATTTAAGCTTGCAGGTCTACTTGTTTTTTTCCCTACTTAAACTGATAGGGCCAATAAATGTGGCATCCTTATATTGTCGACCACTTTATTTTGATTTGGGTATTTTGGCGACTTTAGATATTAAGCTATTGTTTGGGAAACATAGCACTCCATACTGTAAAAAATATCTTTTACAAAGTGTTTTGATTCTGATAAAACATATGCTTTATTTTAATATCTTTTGTAGCCACTGCCTCTTGCAATAGACACTGCAACTGTGTGTTGAAATTAAGTACTTGACATTATATTACGAAGCTAAATTGATGAACTTAAGTTGCCAGTTATTTTTATTTTTGGTGCGAAGTTATTAGCCTTTTATTGTTTTTTAGCAATTAGATTTGGAATTGTTTATGTTCTTTGGTTTACTTTTATGGATATTACACCTGTGGCATCATTAACTTGTTTTTAAAATTTACATTAAATCTAGGAAAAAGCAGTGTTTGGTGCCTCTATCATAACAAAAATGTTGTGTTAACTTCAATTCAGGATGTCTTTAGCCAAGAATCTTCAGCTGATCTGGAAGGTCCATACCAAATTATTATTGTTTTAGTGGGTGTTCTGTATGAGGGTATCGCTAATTACCACTCTTGCTAGTCGTGTTTTTTTAATGGCACATAAAAAACTTTTCTAATGTCAATGTGCTTCTTACATGGTGATCCAATTACATTTCCTGAAGAAGAGCCATAACTACGTATTGCTTCTTTCAAAAATAATAAGTGCGTATCAATTGATTTTAATTTTTAATTTTTTGATTCTCTTGGTCACCATTGAAAAGTCCACCATACGGTTTGGCTTTATCTTTTCATTGTTTTTTTTTTCTTTGACTATATTTCATATGTCTATGCATTCATTCTATTTGTACTGGTGTTGCTTGTGTTTACTTCTTACAGAGAAGTTGGGGTTGGAACATCGGATTCCTAGTTTGCTTTTGAGGAACAGGTAAAACTTCCAAAGTAAATGTTATCTTTAATATGTTTTTTGGTTTAATGTAATTTGCGTTAAGCTTTAAATTTTTGGTCTTAATCATTTTTAACTTAACTGACTTCTTTCCCTGGGTTTAACTAGATAAGAGCATTTTTAGCAGACTCTCTATTTTGACTCCTTAGTTATTTTGGAGGGCATGTTTAGCTTTTTATCTATTTTAGCAGCTGCACCAGACTCCTAAGTGGCTCTCTATTATAACTTTTAGCTATCTCGCTCCTAAATATAGAGAGCTGGATGAGGCTCTTTATAATTTAAAAACATTCTTTTAAGTTATTTTATGTAATTTATAAATACATTTAAACTATTTTAATCTTCATTTAAAAAATTATAAATTCAAAACTAGCTATTTAAGGATTAAATTCAGTTTACCTCCTGAGGTTTGGGGGTATTTTCATGTTAGTCCCTGTCCTCTCAATTTTAACAGTTTACCCCCCGAGCTTGTCAATTTTCCTCAGTCATGTCCAATTTCCCATTTTCCGTCCAATTTGGACGTTAAGCCTAACAATAAGGCCCACTTTTCAGGCTAAAATGGTCATTTCAAGATGAAAAAGGCAAAAAAAAAAAAAAAACGACAAAATACCATCTTCTTCCTCTCACTCCCTCTCTCTATCTCTATCCATTCTCACCGCTCCCCAAAAACCCTCACACGACCTCCGTCAGGCTGCACTTGCATCTTCATCTGTAGCCTCCCATTTTTGGATCTGCCTGGCAAACCCGTTAATCACCCTAAACCCGCCTGCTTAACACCCACCTCGACGGAGATGTGCTAGCCGAACCCAAGAAGTTTTCCCTCACAAATCGCTTTGGAACCGGCAAAGATTCAAATCTGAAGCCTACGCTGATGCTACCGAGATCGAGTAACTCGGACTGAGCAACCTTAATCAGACCGGTTCGAAGATCAGACCGAGCTAACACCGACGCTGCTGAGATCGAGTACTTTTGACCGGACTTGTAACCATCGATCGGCTGCTCCACCAATTTACCTAATTGGATAACAAGGTCGAAAGATTGGACCGCCGTCGGCTTCATATATATATATATATATATGTATATGTAGATAATAGTACAGAAGAAGAAGATAATGGAGAGCGTTGGTCTCTCTGAAGATCTCTCTTATTCGACTTAGCGTCCCGACTCCGACAGCGAGCAGCGAGTTTACTTTGTTCCCTACAAGTCTCTCTCTCTCTCTCTCTCTCTCTCTCACTTACTCATTCTCAAATTTCAGTTTCCGCTCATACCATCAATTGCTCCAATTTTGTGCAATTTTTGGAATCAAGAGATAAAAGTTTCATTTGGATATCACAGACAAATTCAAAAAAAACAAAATTTGAATGATGAGGTTCCCGGGCTCTGTTGTATCAATTTTTGGATTTTTAGATTTGGGTGTGGTTGCATTTTGAATTTTTGATTGGATTTATGGAATTGGATTTTTCAGTTGGTGGAGGGATGTACAAGATTCAGATGGGAATGCTATTCAGATAGGAACAAAGGGGTTTTGTGTGTGGCATTCTAGGCTGCTTCGTCTTTAGATTTAATTAGGCTTTTGATGTAAATGTGCATTGGAGATATTGTTTATTCGATTCTACTTGTGTGTTATAAGTCTTATTGATTTGCACCAATTTTTCTATGACATATTTTGAAACTTTGGTTCTGATTTTGGAGAGTCGGTTACATTTCACTGCATATGAGGTGGGTTTTGGCTTCAATTTACCCGATTGAAACATGTATGAGGTGGGTTTTGGCTTGAATTTACCCAATTGAAACATGTATGAGGTGGGGTGAGGGGGTTCCTGGGATTGGGTTTTGTGAGGTTGAGAGCTTTGGAGAGTTCGAGGATTAGAGGAGGAAGAAAGAATGTTTTTATTTTTTTGTCATTTTTTGTCCTGAAATGACCATTTTAGCCTTGAAAGGAGGCCCCATCATCAGACTTAACGTTTGGTTTAGACAGAAAATGGGAAATTGGACACGGTTGAGGAAAATTAACAAGCTCGGGGGGTAAACTGTTAAAATTGAGAGGACATGGACTAACATGAAAATACCCCCAAACCTCAGGGGTGTAAACTGAATTTAATCCTAATTTTAAAGTGGCTAGCTAAAATAACTTTTTAGCTACTTTAGCTAAAACTTGACTCAAAAATGGCTAACATTGCTAAAGATGCTATCAGGCAATAAGCATTATGGAGTGAAATTGAGCTTCCTTTGACATACTGAGTTTGAGAACGTTAACAAATTCTTTTTTTGGTTTTTTGAATTGCTAAGAATGTCCATCATGAAAAACTAGCCTTATTGGTACTTTTGATCATTAAATATTGGATGTTTGTTTTCCTGCATCTATTCCTGAACTTATATATTTTTGCATTATTTTACTTGTTGCACAAGTTTCAGTACTGGAGAAAGGGGTTGCTGCTCTGTTGGATTTAAACAAGGAGGATTTTATTATCTGTTTTGTGCAAGGAAGAGTTGTTCTTCTCTCATTCTAAGGGTGCTTATATATTCATGTAACATTTTAATTATATTAATTTTTGGGTAGCAATTTGATTTGGATAGCCAAGTTATTTCATTTTGATCAATTAAACGTTTAGTGCTTTCCATTATGTAAGTTCTTTATGTTTTTTTGTACTAAGAGGTTAGGTTTTATGTCCCCCTGTTTATTGTATTTGTTTTTTGTGCTAATAAAGAATATTGGTCGTTACTCTTCTCTCTTTTTTATATGAGAAATAAGAATAGCTCTTTTAATATGTAGACAGTTGTATTAATCTTACTTTTAAATACAAAAGTTATTATTCTATAGTAAGAATTGAAGGTAAAAAGGGATGCCAAAAGACTGGATAACAATAGGTTTAAATGCATTTCATGGTGTAAAGATGCATTTGTAAACATAACCTAGTAAAAAACTAATGTTGAATTCTTCTTAGACATCAAATATAAGTGAAAGACCGATTTGGTTTCAGGGTTACACATTAGACGAAAATAATTTGCTGATGTTAAAGTAATATGAGGCATCAGAAGTTGGTGCTTAGACATCGATAATTATTCATAGGTTTATAGTATACATAAGACATGGTTTTCTTGAAAATCTATGTTGTCTAAATATGTTTAGACATCGAGCATTGACCGATCGATGTTTAAAAGCATGACATTAAATATCACTTAACGAGAAATCGGTTGTTTACTAAAATAGAGATCAATCTCTAACTGATGTCTATCGACCTTCATGTACTAGTACTTATCTCAGTTATTACTCAAGTTTCTGTCAAGTTTGTCACTTGTGGACAATAGTAAATTTAATCATTACAGTGTAAGAATGCTATTTTACAGCACTTCGTGTGTGACTGATCCATGATGACAATTGAGATTACTTTTGAACGTTTGGTGGTGAGTTAAATGCAATTTGGATATCAGTTGCAATTCCAAAATATTCTATTAATCTCTCCTCAAAATAATACCATTCCAATTAGATATGCAAAAACCACCTCCTCTCTCTCTCTCTCTCTGTTTTGAGTTTCAAGGAGATATCTTGGTGGCTTTTCTGTAGAGCCCAAGTCTGTCTTGGTCTTTAGAAAAATGACTTTTTCTTTATTTAGCAAGAGATTATAAAATCCATTATAAAGCAAAGTTACAAAAATGATCCACTATTAAGGCTCTACAGAAAAGTATCATCAATAAGAAACCGCACCTGCTTTACCGCACCTGCTTTATTGGTTATAGCCCAAATAATAAAGGAATCGGAATGATTTCGGGTAAAAAAATTCATGCGTTTACTAACACATGAAAGAATCGGAATGGATGTAGGTCCCACCTCCTTATCATGAATCAATTCCTGAATACTCAGGAATTCGATTAAGAAGGGGGGAGATGGGTTTAGGAATCATTCCTCCGGAATCAATACCGATTCCTTTCTTCTCCCATTCCACTTGTCTCCGATTCATGATTATTTTTCATTCAAGTAAGTAAACGTGCCATATTGGGGAATTGGAAAATAGAACTCAGATGCCTAACAGTTGCATCAGATAAGACTGGAAGAACCACCTCCATCTTCTTCTTGGTCATAATAGACCGACACATAACTTTCGTTTTGACATTGGGCTTATTCTTGCTTGCTAGCCGACAGCCACGACGTTCACATCTGAGAAATCAATCACAACTAGAAAACCTTACAGATTCATTGGTCAAAAAGAAAAAGAAAAAAAGAAAAATCCTTACGGATTGAGGTTTTGGGCTCAAAGGAACTTCACAAAGGTCTTGTAGCGCCTCCATAGGTGGCAAATCAGGTGCGCAATATCTAGTCCACAACGATAAAGAACTTCTGCTGAAGTGTATCGCAGTGATATCCACATAAGAAGTAGTAGGTTCCAGCAACGCTCAAGGTAATGCGTAATGGCCACTGTCGTACACACCTAAGCTTGGAGATGAAACACAAGTATCAATCCCTAGATGATCAGCCACTAAAAGAACGTTTTGTTCACCTGCTTCGTAATTGAAAACTGGAAAACGAAAAACTGAGATGTATTGACTTCCAATTTTACTTCAATGAATTGATAGCAAAGAAAAGGCACTCACTTAAGACATCTCCAACATGGAAAGCATGGTCGTCAGCCCAAGCTTGGTAATTAGCAGTTCCGTCCCAGCCTAGATCATCTCCGACAACATATTCTGTTGCCAGAACCATGCTCGGAAAAACGACGGAAAAGGCAATGACAACAAGAGCAGTAGTGACTCGTGCCATGTTAGTAATAAAGGTAGCTCTTGTTAGTCCCTCAGAAGAAATCTCACTTTGCATATATTGTTAGCCCTCGTAAACTTGTACACTGTCCAAGCCAACTATGAAAGATATGGTTTTGAAAACTTACGGGCACTTATGCTGTAAGCATATCAATCATATATATGGGGTTAATACTTCTTTGGTCACACCGCTGTACTGATAATTGCAATCTTTGAAGCCGGAACTACATTGTTGTACGTCTGCAGTTACAGATTTGTTTTACTTGATCACTTTTTTACTCATTATTAATAGCATATATTAATTTGTTGGGTTCTTCTCGCTACATTTCACAAAGCCTCCCAACGGAATATGGAACCGGACTATTGGAAAGTTTATGGTTCCCGTGACATGTGTTGTAAAAAATATGGAACGGAATTCCTGTAAAATTAAAACACAAATAATATCATAGTATCTTGGGAAATTACAAAAATGATATAGATAAGAAAATAAAATAAAGTAATATATAGGTTTTTAAATAGGACAACACTACTAGAATAATGTCATTAGACATCGCCACTATTAAATTGGTTAGGATTGCACCTGATGATATTAAAAACCGTGCTAACATCAGTTTGTGAAAAAAACCGATTTCTATTGTTATTATGGACATTATTCACCAACTGAAACGATGAGAAAAGTTTCGTTGGAAAATTTTTAAAAAACGCGGAGGAACTAAGTTTAAAAAATTTGAGAATGCGGGGACGAATTATTTCATTCCCCCCCCCCCCCCAACACTTAGTATTTTTTTCCGATTTCTCTAAAATTTCGAACCCTAGCTAATAACGATCGACTCTCACAGTTATACTTCAACAGCTCAAACCTTGTCGGCAAACCTCCTTCTCCAAGCTGACCTGCATCGAGTCTCGACCTCCTTCTCCAACCTAAGTCGACTGGAGCCGCCTCCAACCTGACCCCAAGTCCCCAACCTCGCTCTCTGACCCCGAGTTCCCCTGCCTCGCTTTCTGACCCCGAGTCCCCGATCTCGTTCTCCAGACCTCGAGCTTATTAACCGACCTGAGCTTGTCATTCTCCAACGTCTAGTCTCGTAGGTCCTCTCTCTCTTTCTTCTCTTGGTGACCACCAATACTGATTTTCTATCCGGTTTTGATCTAAAGTTCAGTCTTTTTTGTTTAATTCTTGTGTATTTGAGTTGGGTTTGTCTTTGAATGGCTTAAATGTGTGGTATTTTGAGCTGGTGCATGTTGATTGTGTTTGATGTTAGTTCTTGCACATGTTGGCTATCAATCTGCAGAGGAAGATCGTAGATTGAAGGTTTTCAAGAAGGAGTGGTTTGAAGGCAAGGACTGTCTTGACATTGGCTGCTATTCTGGGGTCATCACTATACAAATCGGTAGTTATTATTGTTTATAATGATCGTCATTGTGTGTTATGAGTTTATTAGCTATGGTTTATTGTAATTTTCCTCTTCTTCTAGTCAAATGGAAAGAAGAGCATCAATCTGGGTATTTGATTGTCCATTCTGTTCTTTTTTTCCTTCTGAATTCTTATGCATTGGTTTGTTGCTTTTGTTATAGTGGTTTGATGGTGTTCTTTGGTTTTCATTGTAGCGGTTTGATGCTGTTTTGCATCTACCTAGGAGGAGTACTGCTGTTGTCTTTGAGTTTTGGATAATAGGATTTTGAATAGATCAGACAAGCAGAGAGGATATTTAGTTTTTGGGGTAAGTTGGGGATTTTGGTGTTGTTTATTTTGATGTTTACGTTATCTCATCACATGCACACACCTTGATGGAAGTAAACATAAAGGGTAATTACTAATTTGAATGTTGGCTTCTGCTCTATTCATTGTTCTTTTGGTGGTCAATAACAATCAGCTAGGAACATTTGGTTTTGTTATGAACCTTGATGTTGGATATGAACAGAAAGAAAGAAGAAGAAAAGCTATGTCTGGAAAATAGATACATTTCAGTTTTCAAACACTGCCATTCCATGACTTGATAAGCATGGTAGAAATGGTTTCAACATGGGATTTGTTGTTGTCATCTATGATTGTGATTGCTGACCTTGAAGTAGTCTGTTCTGCTAAGTCCTGTAGTCTCTATTGCTTTCATTCTGGTGTTCTGCATTTCTATTTTTCCTTTTCAGCCACAATTTATTATCTGCTTTTTATTGGTGGGGCATGAACAAAATATAGTCAAATACCAAAGTTTCATAAGTTTCTTTACTTGCTGTGCAAAACCTTCTCTTTTCGTACATCCAAAAGGTTTCGGGAAACAATCTGACATGTCATCTATGCTAGATTCACAGTTCTATATTACAAGTAATAGATTGAGGGAACCAAAATAAACTTGGAACCTGGAATTCAGCTGTTGTGCTTTATGAGTTCCTTGCAGCTTTGTATTTTAATTCTTGGTGCCTTTTTCTCTTCCATTGAAACTTAATGACCTCATGAACTTACATTTTTCAAATATTTCTGGGGTCGCATAACTCAGTTTGGTAGTTGGCATCTCCATTTGAGTAGAAGAATAGCAATCCTAGTAAAGTAAAGATTATTATTTCAGTATGGAACTATGGATAAGTGAATTTTGAAGTTAATTGTTCAACTATTTGTTTGTTTTACTTTAGGGCCCTTTACTTTACTATGAAAAATGTGAATAGTGTCCTGCTTCTGCTTCTTTTTCTCTCTAATCAATACATGGTAACACATGCATTCTCTTCGTTCTTATTTGACTGTCTGAGAATATATATGTAAGTTATTTCATTTTAGAATAGTAATGCTTACTGTTAGATTACATGTACATACATTTATTAATATGAAATTAGATTACCGGTATATATATGTTTCCTTCATCCATTATGCTATGAATTCAACATTTTTTCCTGGAGATTAACCTCATTTATTAATTCTAGTGTAGAGCTCTATGCCGTTTTAAGTACCTATCTTATGTTTTTTAAATGTACCTATTCTAAACCTTGGAAGAAGACTTATGCTTCTGATACAAATTCAGTCTGATAATATTTTTATTTTTATTTTTTATTTTTATCTCTGCAGTAAAGGTTTCAGTTATGATCCTCCATTAGCCCTTAAACAGGGCTTACTAAAGGTAACATGAAATTAAGTTTGATTGCTAGTTTTGCTTTCTTTTTGAGGAAAGGATTGAGATCAATGTCACCAGTCCTCACTTAGTTCTTAATTTTAGTATTGTCGTGTATATTTCGCTTTGTGTTAGGGCAGCTAGAAAGTTGGGTTGGTTAAAATATATGTGGTTTCTGAAAACCTCTTTTTTGGTTTATAGCAATCGCAGGCTTTACCTCATGAAAACCAAAAAATATACTCATGAGCATTGTTTTCCTTTGTTGGTTTCAATGAGACTGGATTATAGTGTTCATAATAGACTTCATGAGAATGTAATTTTTTGGTTAAATTCAACCAAACTGAAATAAGTAGTAAATATCGAGCTTTCATGATAATGTAAATTTCATAGGAGAGAGCACGTTACCCAAATAAAGTCTGATTTTCCTGCAAGGGGTCAAACTGATATATACCACCCTCTTTGGCCTGGATTTATGTATACTTAGATTTATACCTTTAAAAAGTTTCATTTAAATTTTCAGTTCTATGCACCATAAGTTTAGTTGAGAAAGAAGCATGCACCATTATAATTTTTTCTTTCCAGAATGTATTGGATAAATCTGGGTTTTGCACTATTTCAACTACTGTGCAGTAGAGTTACAATTGCCCTCCGTAAAAATTTCAGACTTTAAAGAGAGTTGAACCCAGAATGACCTCTTTTCTGTTAAGGAGTTAACCACCTCTTTGTAATAAGCATGTCTAATACATGTTAGTATGTGGTTTTGCATGGTCAAATTATTTCACACATAAAGTAGCCGAAAAGGCCAATCACATATTGGAATTTCCAGAATTCATGAGGGCTGGCGGGCTACCCTATATCATAAACTAAAGTTTTATTATGACTTTTCAGGTTAGCTGAATAGCAAGGAGAGGTAGTTGGCAGCAGCAGTTTTGGGAAGGGCTAATCCTTGTTGACGCTTCCATAGTCAGGTTAGATTTTCATTATTTTCGTACTGCTCTTCGGTATTGTTTATATGAATTATTGATTTCCAGTTTGTTGTTTGATGTCATGACTTGATTGATCGAGTGTTTTCTTTTTAATTTTTTTTTAAATGTTTCAGTCATGGATAAATCTTGGATTAATGAAGATAGGAACACTTTAAAGTATGAAAATGGGTGTTGAAACTTTCTTGATTTTTGCTGAAGAAAATGCCATTGACCCTAAAACAATTCCATGCCCTTGCTCAAGATTTGTAAACTTAATGAAGTCGATTAAACTCATTAGGGGACACCTGTTTGATTATGGCTTTAGTTTGAGCTACACAAATTGGATTTGGCATGGAGAACCTACTTTGTCCTCCTGTGCCAGTGTACCTATTGGTGCCCCTCCAGACCCTCAATTTTGTTCCGAAACTGTTAATATGTGTGAAGCTGCCTTCAATGAAGGTGATTATGATAAGGAGTCGTATGAGTTCAGTAGGTTTGTCGAGGAAGCAGAAAGACCATTATTTGACAATAGTGAACACACTAAGTTAGAAGCATTAGCGCAACTTCACAATTTGAAAGCTAGGTTTGGTATGAGTGATACTTGTTTTTCTAAGTTACTCGCCACTGTTGGGTGTTTGACAAAAAACTTTGTTCTGGGTCTTGGTTTATCATTATGACATACATTGTTATATGTATTTGTAGTGGGCGGTAAAGGATCGGAAAGGGTATACCCAACAACAACTTGACGAGATCCGCATTGAAGTAGCCGACTACTTACAGACTCTGCTGTAGGTTCTGACCAGTTTCTTGATTTTGAGTTATGCTAGCTTTTAATTAACTTTTTTTGTAGCAATTATGAACGATATTTTGAATACTAGTTGCTAGGCTAGCCTTGTAGTATATAGGTGCATGAATTGGGGGTTTTATTTTGCCCATTTTGTAAACTGTTAAGGATGATGAATGTCGGATATAATACCCCAATTTGTAATTTATAATCACAGTTCTATTTTGTGGACATCATTCTCTTTATAGAATGTGATGTCTAGATATAAAGTTGAAATCAGTTTTAGCCATAAAAATTGATGTCCAGTAATACAGATACATCAGTTCCAAAATGAAAATAGATTTTACTAAAATATACAGACATCTATTTTTTGTCAAAAACGATATATTACTGAGTGCCAGACATCAGTTCCGAAATGAAAATCGATGTTACTAAAATATCCAGACATCGATTTTTTTTGTCAAAAACGATATATTACCGAGTACCAGACATCAGTTCCAAAATGAAAATCGATGTTACTAAAATATCCAGACATCGATTTTTTTGTCAAAAAAGATATATTACCGAGTGCCAGACATCAGTTCCCAAATGAAAATCGATGTTACTAAACTATACAGACATCGATTTTTGAATAGAAACGATGTGCAATAGATTATTAACATCGTTTTTTCGTTACACACTGATGTTAATATAAGTAAATATATCGGTTCCTACAATATTAGACATTGCATATTGAATCTAAAATCGTGGTATATGTGGCAAATTACGCTTCAAAATCATGAAGAACAATAAATGTTTATGGGAACCGATGTCTGTAACAGTATTAGTCATCGGTTCTTAAATCAATAACGATGTTAAAACGCAAACTTGTGTTGTATAATCTATAGTTCTTTAAGCTTTAAATACAATAAAATGTGGGTTTAACAATAGTAAACCATGCAAGTTTGTTATCATTTAAACCTATTTACATCGATTTATAATAAGGAACCGATGTCTACACGAATACTAGACATCGGTTTTTTAGCCGATGTCTGGATTTACCGGATCTTTCTCATCACCCACAAAGACATCGGTCGAGATTTTGTTTCTCATCAGTTTTTGGCCGATGTCTGGGGCCATAATTCTAGTAGTGCAACTTATCGCGTCGAGGTGTGCAAGCGCACTGTCCTAAGAGAAGATTCGTCCCCTACTGCACAGGGTTGAATGACGAACTTCCCCCAAGATACAACAACTCTTCGAGCTCCGTTGTGCAGCTAAGAAGCCTCATTGAACCTTAATCACCTGTGCACTCAAAACGGTATATACTTAAAATAGATATATGTAAAATATGGAAGAAGACTTTAGATAGCTAGGGTGTTGTGCTAGAGTGGTTGCATGATGGTGGAGTGCATTTTCTTACCAGGATATCCCTCATATTTATCCGACCATCTCGACATTTCATATTCGACAATATGTCCAACCACTCATGCCTTCCAACCATATGCCTTCCTACAGTAGCCATATACCCTTATATAGGTCACACTTACCATGACCATAATTAGCCTCATAAACCATATAACGGTCAAATAATAATCATATATTTAAAACATAAAACCGTTAAACCATAAATAGAGTAATAAACACAAAATGAAAATAACCCCCAAAATAAATAAAGAATAAATAAAATATATTTTAATTTTAAATCATAAAAATTTCCAACAACATGTTGTCCCGTTGATATGAGCTCATTGATAGGGATTGTTACGAATTACATAATTAGGGAACAAAAGAATTGCAAAGCAACATTTCATGTTGGCAATTTTAACGATCTGTCAAAGAAATTTAATTTCGCCTATTTCTTTCTTGCTGAACATATTACATTTCAGATATTTTCTATACCTCTCTGAAATTTAGATTTTATATTTTTGAACCGGCCAATTACAATACTTGCATTTTGTTCAAGTAAATCCAGAATATGTGTCTGGCCCAAACTCTAGGTTACTTGCTCTAGTTGTAATAAGGTTTATGTTAGAGATATTCTCGGAGATATTCGTAGATATCCAATCATTGTACGATTATGTTTCCATGTATAACTTTATCTCTATGTTTGTAATCCTCTATATAAAGAGGCCTCTATTATCGATGAAAGCATGACTCAATTCTCTCCCAATTTTAGTTTTCCTAAAACACATTATCAGCACGAAGCCCTAACCCTAAAACCCTAAAATGGTAGCCTTCAAACCCTAACAACCTTCGACCCCCACCTTGAAGCTCTAGATTCCAGGAACTCAGAACCGGAGGCGGAACCACCAGAACCGGTTGGAAAAGTACAGAACCGGCCCTCCAAGAAGAGAAAAAAATCCCTCCCTGGTTCACAAGCTTCCAGACCGCCTTTCATCGTTAAACTTGGCCAACATTGCCACCTTGACCCCAAGCTCCAGGAACAGGAACCACCACCCTAGGAACCGGCCATAAAGTGAGACTAGCAGCAACTCCTCCAGCTAAAGAAAAAAAAAACAGAAAAAAAAAGGCAACGACCCAGAAAGAAAAAAGAAAGGAAGACGCGGCCTAGTTAGCAGAAAAGAAAAGAAAAGAAGAAAACAAAAAGGGCAGCCCAGTGTTTTGGAGAGGCCATTGGAATTAGTTCAAGGATATAGAATGACCCAAATTCTGCTTACCCAATGGCACCTTGATTACCGTCACAAAAACTCTCTACGCTCCTGGGGAGAATCGAACCCTATTGAGCTATTCGAGCCAACAGATTCGATGCGAAAAAGCATGTAAAGAACATAAATGATTTCTTTTGCAATACCTCTAATGATTGAGAAAAAGGCGCATCTTAGAGAAGTTTATGTGTCTCTCTAATGGACTCTAAGTCACTATTCGAGCTATTAAATCCAATAAAGTCATGAGATAAGATCCCTTGGATTTAGACACATATTGGCTTTGTCACGACAGGATAGGTCATTCTGGTCATGATATGATGATCCGTCTACTAAAGACTTCACACAGACATCCATTCTTTCAAGCTAAACGAAGCAAGAATCAAGAGTTGATTCCTGGACTAAGTGTGACCGCCACCGCCGCTGCATTTGGCATCGGCATCGTAGTCCCTTCTAATGATGCCATGGTTGGCATCTCCCATGGCCATGACGCCATGGATGGTGTCCATCATGGCGATGGCGCCTCAGGTGATGCTGCAATCTCCAACTTTGCTTCAAATAGCGTTGCAGACGCTCAGACCCAACCAAAATCTTCATTGGTTACTTCTAAGGCCATTCGCTCTTTTTACAAAGCCCGTTCCAAAAAGAAATTAGGACTAAGATAGTCCTATGCAAAGGATATGAAAATACTCATTCTGTTCTTATATAGAATCCATGGGGATTTTGTGCACTGATTCAACCAACTTGCGGACGTTTAAATATTTCATGATGTTGGTTGACATGCAAACACGTTGGTCACGTGGTGTGCCATTGTCCACCTGTAAATGCTACTTATACTACACTCCTAGCCCATATCATATGACAACGGGCTCACTCCCCGAATCATCCTATTCAGTCAATTGGACTTGAAAACTTTCGATGGGTTATTGCAATGGGATTGATGTTAGACATCATATTCCCATGTACACACCCAAATAGTCTCTCAGAAATGACTACGATAGTAGTCCGGACATTAGTAATGCGCACCAATCTCCTTATCTCCTCTTGGGGTGATGCAATATCGCATGCAGCTATCCTAATTCATCTATGACCCACTGCCACTCAATCTACATATGCGTTACAGCTAGTGACTGGGTACCAGTGTCGTACTTACACATATTTGAGTGTGCTATTTATGTGCCAATTGCGCTGCCACAATGCACTATGATAGGTCCTTACAGACGAATAGGTAACTAAGTTGGATTTGAGACTTTAACAATCGTCCACCACTTAATGCCTTTGCTAGATGATCTCCTTACTGCTAGATTTGTGGATTGTCACTTTGATGAGACAGTCTTCCCATCATTAGGGGGAGATAAGAACACTGATGTTCAGCAGGAACTACAACAATTGTCGTGGTTTGTCCCCACCATGTCTCATCTCGATCCCCGCTAAAGTGACAAGATCATACATATCTGCTACAAACATGCCTACAAGGATGAACGTCCATACGAGTCGATGTAGCGCTACCCTGCATGGAGGTAGGCATGGTGCCAACGCCATAGAGAGTGACACTCTGGTGCTACAGGCCATGGCCCTTGCTAGGATGAATGTGAGGACCGTGGGTTCGAATGATACTTTGGCACAACCCAATCCTTAGATCATCGACACTCAAAATCCATCTCATGAGAATCTTTCAGATTATGATTATCATTGGGGGACACCTCAACGTCAGAACCTTTTCCTGAGAATATAGAGCTCTATGAAAATTACACTAGGGTATATGAGACGTGGGATATAAACTCCATCATGATTGATGATGTATTCGCGCATTTCCTTGCGCATAAGTTTGTTGAGTTCGATGATATCGAACCACGCTCTGTTGATGAATGAATGCCAACGTAGAGAAATTTGGCCTAAATGGAAAGATGTGATCCATGTTAAGTTGGATTCTCTAACGAAGAGGAAACTTTTCAAGCCAGTGATGCCAACACCTCCTAACATAAAACATGTTGACTAATGGGTCTTCGTTAGAAAGCGTGATGAGAAAAAGAGATAGTAATCTTGCCTTATGGTGCAAACCTTCTCACAAAACACCCTGAAATCGACTACGATGAGACATATTCTCTCGTAATAGATGTCATTACACTCCACTACCCTGTCAGTTTGGTAGTTTTCGAATAACTGAACATGCAGGTTACAAATATGGTCACTACGTATCTCAATGAGGATCTAGATACGGAATATACATGAAGGATCATGGTGGACTTCATTTACCTAAGTCAAGTGGTTCTAGAACACAGAACGCATTTGCAATTAGGTTGAAATGCTCACTAAAGAAACTACTTGATTGGGAAGGGATATGCCCGGGCATTTCTAACACAAGTTCCCGATTTTATCTCGGTTCATGTTAGACATGATCTTCATTGGAAGCCTTGAAAGTGTTAAGGGAAACAGCTGAACACTTGAAATCCGAGTTTGAGATGAAGGATCTTCGGAGAACATGATTATGTCTCGGTTTGAAACTTAAGCATCGTGTTGATAGATGCTTAGGTGTTTTGACAAGGTCAAGCCTTCAAGCACCCCCATGATCGACCGTAATCTTGATCCTGAAAAAGGGTCCTCTTCGTCCGAAGGATGATGACGAAGATGTGCTAGAGGCAAAGGTGTCATGCTAGAGTACAATAGGCGCATTATTGTACTTAGCTCAATGCACAAGATCAGACATCTCATTTGTAGTGAACTTGTTAGCTAGGTATAGCTCTGTGCCAACGCGACACCATTAGATTGGTGTAAAAGATATCTTTTGATACTTGAGATGTGCGATTGATATGAGCTTGTTCTATCCCTATAGAGAGACGATGGATTCGGACCCATCATATGTCAAGAACGCCACCAACAGTGGTCTGAGTTTCCTCTCCCCTCCCAAACGACATTAGTGTTTTAGAAGGTTTTGCTAATGCTGGGTATCTCTTTGACCCACACAAAGGTCATTCCCAAATTGGTTATGTGTTCACCATGGACAAGACCACGATATCGTGAAGTTCTACAGAATAGACCATAGTCGCTATATCTTCGAACATTGTAGAGATTTTCGCTCTTCACGAATCAGTTCGTGGATGTATATGGATTAGATCCATAACTACGCATGTTTGAAGAAATTGTGGTTTGAAGTCTAGCACAAGATGAGCCTACGAGCATTTATGAGGATAATGCTAATTGCTTTGGACAAATGAAGCAAGGCTATATCAAAGGTGACAACACCAAGCATAATCAGCAACAACAGACTCTCCTCAAGATCAGAGTGAACTAGGTTTGATTTGAGGACAGTGTAGCAGACTTGTTTACTAAGTCATTGCCCGAATCCATGTACGAGAAACATGTTACAAGCATTAGTTTGCGGAAGTTATCCGAACTCCCATGACCGTAGTCATCAGGGGGAGATGTCTACCTATTGATCTCGAAACGTGAAGGGTGTGTTGTGCTCTTTTTCCCCTTCGACCGAGGTTATTTTTTTCCCACTGGGCTTTTGTTACTCGGCAAGGTTTTTAATGAGACAACGAGAGGAGCATCACGCTTGGGCGACACAAGAGAGAGTGTTCAAGTAAATCTAGAATATGTGTCTGGCCAAAACTCTAGGTTGCTTGCTCTAGTTGTAATAGGGTTTATGTTAAAGGTATTCTCGGAGATATTCGTAGATATCTAATCATTGTATGATTATGTCTCCATGTACAACTCTAACTCTATGCTTGTAATCCTCTATATAAAGAGGTCCCTATTATCAATGAAAGCACGACTCAATTCTCTCTCAATTTCAGTTTTCCTAAAACACATTTAACTTTAAGATATTTTATTTACAAAAACTCTACAACATGGTATATATGATGTACATACAATTTGGTGTACAAAAAAAAAATCACAGTTCTACTTTTCAAAACAACCTTATAAAAACAAAATTAGAACCTAGCTCTTAAGTCGAGCAAAGGGTTCTCAAAACTCAAACTACTTGCACGGTGAGTATATATGCGAGGAAAGGCGTTATAAATTAAAATGTTTGAACCATCACTAATTCACTTTAGACTTTTTCATATGCGGATGAGGGATGACAACTATATTTAATTATTTTCTTGATCAAATTTGCTGAACCAAAAAACAACCTTTTTTTCATCATCCCATAATTATCTTTAAATAATGCTAGGTAAATCATGTTTTTGGCTATCACATGCATTTCACTTTATGTGGCAACTGATGTAGAACAACCAAGTCATTTAATTAAATTCTCTAATAAGTTGGGTTTATACTATATCAGCTACCACATAAGGTGAGATGTAACTAATACCTAAAAAGGTAGTGCACCAAACATTAGTCTAATTTTTCATACCAGTGTCATATTTTAACTTCCTTGCTAGGGATACTCATAACTCATATATCTGAATGCCGACTTTCTTTACTTCGTTGTCTAGTTCCCCTTGTTGGATAATACTGGAGTGTGCAGTGGCACTTTAATTAATGGATTAAATTCAATTTACTCTCTCAAACTCTAGGTCAAAAATCAGTAATTTGGTCTCTAGTGTTTTTTTTTAATCACGTTGGTCCTTGCGCTTCCAAATGGCATAAGCCGCGTTCAAATTTCAAATTTCCCATCAAATGTGACGTCATGTGCTGAGTTGGAGTTGACATAGGGCCTCACTTTTTAGCTTTTCAACCCTCTAAGAAGGCTAAATTCTAGAACTAATATTTCAGCTAAATTCACAAAAATGAAAGAAATAAAAATGCCTGCCTTCTCTCTCTCTCTCTCTCTCTCTCTCTCTCTCTCTCTCTCCAGAAGCAAAAGTGTCTCTCCTCCTCCTTTCGATCTCAATCCCAATCCCAACCAGTCTTCATCTTCAATTTCTGGCAACGGGAAGTTCACAGTTAGCTTCATTTTCATTGCTTCTTTGAAAATCACCTCCACAACAGCAATGAAAACTGCTTCGTCCGAATGCGCCGATCCATTTGGTGTGATCTGCAGTTCTAGAATCCATTTTCATGTGATGCACATTCAAGAAGAAAATGGTGAACATAATCAAATTAATGTCGAAGTAATGGAGGTAGACATGAATTTCATTGGAATCGATATCAACGAGTCCTGCTGAAGTAGAGGACAAGGACCTTGTCGATGGTGCATCTGATGATAGAATCCACCTCTTTCAGTGGCGGTAGGTCGTTTTTTCTCTCGCCGAAGTTGGAGTGTAATTAGATAGGGAAATTACAGTTTGGGAGTCAAAGCCGCATTGTTGATGCTCAAATTCTACAGAAGTAAGTTTTTTTTTTTTTTTTTTTGAATACCTGGACATGCTAGGTTTAAGCAAATTATCATTAAATTGTTGCAATTCGAAGTGGTGGGGTTCTGTGGTGGAGTAGGAGGAGTTAAAGGAGGGTGAGATGATGGGGTTTCTAGGTCTTTAATGGCGGAGGAAGAAGAAGAAAAGTTGAAAGAGGGTGAGATGGTGTGCTTTCTAGGTCTTTCATGGCGGAGGAAGAAGAAGAAGAGTTGAAAGAGTCAGGTTCTTGGCTGAGAAGATCATGCGAATGTTGAGGGAGAGAGAGGCCGGAGTAGTCGGGTTTAGTTGGTGGGATTGGGTGAGTTGATGCCCATGTATTGGACACCTATGTCAAGCCCCTGATTTTTAACACAAATAAAAAATCGATATACAATCTCATAATTATATATGAGTGAACGTTCAGACATCAATACAAAATACCTAGAAACTTTTTTTCCATTTTAACCCAAGTACATATCGATGCCCTGAACCCACTATGTCAATATTGACCCGCTCCACAGAGTCATATATTACATAAACTTACGAATTAAATTGTCAACAACGCAATAAAACGTAATGCTCCTCAGAGTTTACTACAATGGAAGTCCTTATCAATGGTGAAGTTACAAAATGGCTTCCTCCGTAAAGCTGCAAAGGCGCTACCTCAGCTTCAGCCTCGATTATCCTAACCTGCAGGATTTACCCCTACACCGTTTGAATAGTATACCGGGTTGTCACACAACAAACCCGGTAAGCTTTTGCAAGCCCGTATGAGTAACTCAAAATAGTTAACACAACTCACACCAGAAATAAGGAAAACAACTCACGCTTTGATTTCTTAAAACAAGAAATAAAGGAGAATAACTCACACTTTCATTTCCTTTCAAATAGAAACATAGAAAACAACTCACTCCTTTGTTCCTATCAATTGTACCAAAATCGTACCATAGAAAACAACCCACACTTGAATTCTATCAATATAACATAGAAAGCAACTCACTCCTTGATTTCTATCAAATGTACCAAAATGGTACAATAGAAAACAACTCACACCTTGATTTCTATCAATAAAACATAGAAAACAACTCACACCTTGATTTCTATCAAATGTATCATAATCGTACCATAGAAAGCAACTCACACCTTCATTTCTATCAGTAAAACATAGAAAACAACTCACACCTTGAATTCTATCAAATGTACCATAATCGTATCATAGAAATCAACTCACACCTTGATTTCTATCAGTAAAACATAGAAAACAACTCACACATTGAATTCTATCAAATGTACCATAATCGTACCATAGAAAACAACTCACACCTTGATTTCTATTAAATCGTTAATAAGGAAAACAACTTGCACCTTGTCCCCTTAAAAACCGTTAATATGGAAGAAACTCACACCTTATTCCCTAAAAACACGTAATGTCATGAGTTATCAATAACCAATTCCCGTTACCCCATGAATTACCTAAATGGCAGACAGATTAGAGCTTTAACTGAAAACATAACCACTCGGCCGGCCAAAGACGTGATCACCTGATATTCTGCCCAAGGTCATAGACCTTCATTCCTAGGGCCGCACAGTCCCTTGGAGCAAAACATTAAAGGAGTCGCACTGGACCCAAAATGTTACACAAATCGCAACGCTTTTGAAAACAATCGAAATCAACATTTCCATAATCATTGTTTTCCGAAAAGCCATAGCACAAAAAAATAAAGAGCATCAATTCATGCATATTAATTTCATACACAAATCTCAACGCTTTTCTCAAATCTCAACGCTTTTCAAAACAAATCAAAATCAATCATTTCCATAATCATTTGTTTTCCAAAAGCCACAACCCAAAACAATAAAAAGCATCATTTCATGTATATTGTTTTCATAAATCCACAAACCACCAAAACATATATATTTCACGTAAATATATATATATATGTAGTCATCCACTTAGGAATGCCTACTAATACCAACTATAGTTTGCAGTTACTAAATAACTCTCAAAACGATATGGTAAGCCCGTTCGTGAATGAACTTCGTGAGATTACTCACCTCGAAACTCCCGCTGCGTCTTCAATACAGAATAAAATAGCCTAACCACTAACTAACCATCCAAGAATACTTCGTCAAGTACCTAAGGAAAGTACAGCCTTGATTCAGTAAATGAAACACAAGGAATAACGTTCGAAACTCTAAATCAAACCAAAATTCCCAAAGTGATGCCAAATTGAGGCGAAACCACTTCCGAGACATCCCAAATTCTCCGGAACACTTCCACGATCGATGTGTCCAAACCACAAGTCAATTGGACAATCAGATCCTCACAGATCGAAACATCGAACGGTCCGAAACCGTAAAAACCCTAACATGCTCATACAATATCCAAAAATTACAAACAATATATCGAATTGCTCGTATCAACGAGTAAATCAAACTCAGGAACAGAACTATCCCTGAGGCGGCCAGAAACCACCAGAACACATCACCACAGTGGCGGCGCCGCTGCTGGCCCAAAGTCGGAATTTGACAAAACTCCCAACACCAAAGTTCTTCATCTCAACCCCAATTTCAAATTTCATAACTACACCAAAGTCCAATTATAAACCAATCGATCGAATTTTACCTTAGAAGCCGATGGATCCGATGAACCCTAGTTTTGAATTCGCTCCAATTCAATCTCCACAGATGAAATTGATGCAACCCACCTTAGGGGAAATGATCTACGTCCCTTGAAGTGAAAAATATCTTTTGGAACCACCACCAAAGGTGGCCGGAGCTGGGAGAACGAAGATCGGCGAATAGAGGCGATTCCGACCTCTTATACGGTTTTTCTCGACGTTGTAGCACGAGCTACAGCTTGACCCACCCTCGATTGCTTCCACAGGCGTGTAGAGGGCAGCAAGGCGAACACAACTCACCTTAGATTGAGTCCTATGGTGGCCGAAGGAGGAAGAACGAAGCCGGCGAAGTGGAAGGTGCGACGCGGGCTCGGGAGAGAAGAGAAATAGAGCTGGGTTTACCAAAATGGAAACCTGGCCTTTTCTGCAATTTCCGGAAAAGTCCTCTATATATACCAAAATGGAAACTTTTTCTGACGGCCATAACTTCTTCATACGAACTCCGATTTCTGTATTCTGCATGTCCACGAACTCGTATCAACGTGCTCTACAACTTTTATGAAGGAAGTTTTCGGAGAATCCCAACGTATAAAAAGTCAACCTTTGGCAACCCCCTAAAACCATATTTTTCAGTTAATTATTAGCCCGAAACACTTCCGCTCCATCCATGAGCCACGAAACCGTCCAATAACCACAATTTAGATTTCGGAAAATTCTGGGAAAATAAATACAAATTTCCGGGGCATCAAAACCTACCTGTTGGAGATCAAACTGGGGCTTCTTGGGTTTCAAGATGAGGATTTTGACGAGGATGACGACGAGGACCAGCAGGCCAGAAAGGAGAAGAGCAGGGAGATGCAGCAGCAGCATCAACCTTTGAAGGAAGCCGAGCTCAAGGAGAAGGACGACGGAGACAACGTTGTTAGGTATTAGTGCTGATGCTAGTTGGGATTGGGATCGGAAGAGGAGGAGAGACCTTCACACTTTTGATGGGCAACCATTGAATTTTTTTTTTTTTTTTTTTTTTTTGTGAATTTAGCTGAAAGGTTAGTTTGGGAATTTATCCTTCTTGGAGGGTTGAAAAGTTGAAAAGTGGGGCCTCATGTCGGCTGCAACTCAGCACATGACGTCACATTTGATGGGAAATTTGAAATTTGGACACGGCTGATGGGATTTGGAAGCCCAGGGACCAACGTGATTTAAAAAAAAAGATCAAACTGATTTTTGACCCAAAATTTGAGGGTGTAAATTGAATTTAATCCTTAATTAATTTTTACGGATCCATCATCCACTATCATTTGTCAAATTTAAATAACAGAGTAATTTCGACACTATTTTTACTTTCTTATATTTTACCGTTTTTCACTTATCTTAGGCATATATTTTGTGAAGCAAATGACGTAGTTCATAAATTGACATACCTTGCTAGTTTTAATGATCTGAATGAAGTTTGGTTAGATGAGGCTCCTGTTATTATTCGGAATGCACTTTATGAAAATGTTTGTGATATTACTAGAGGTCAAGGCCTTATGTCCCCTTCTATGCATGATTTTCATTCTAATATAATAAGTTAGGCATGGGTTGAGCCCCCCAAGTTGGATGAGCTTCATACCCCTTTCAAATGTGCACTACCAATATTAGTTATTTTCATAATATCAAATCTTAGAGGGGTGTATTCAATTAGGAGTCTATTAGATTGTTTTATATTTTAAAAGTCTATTAAAATCTTAAGGTATTCAATTAAGATTTTAAAAAGTCCTTCTAAATCTGGTGGTATTCAATTAAGATTTTAAAAAGTTCTTTTAAATCTGGTGGTATTCAAAAGACCAACGATTTCAAAGGATTGTATTAGTAGCTAGATTGTGGAGGATTCTAAAGTGCTTGGTACAAATACCAAACCCTATCAGAAATCCACTCTCCATAGGTGAGATTTTGATGTCTTTTTCTCTCTCTCACTCTGAAGATAAAACCTGAGACCCTGAGTGGAAGATGAACCGACAACTACATCCACTTTGTGTAGAGCGTCTCCAATTAATTGAAGCTGGGAATTGGTCATTTGGGTACTCCCATTTTCCTGACACGTAATCACATCAAGGCTCTATTGCATGCCTGGATTTCTGTCCTTGAGATAGTGGCTTGGGAAGAATATAAAAGCAAGCCAAGCTTATATCGGATTCTTCTACTTCTAAGCAACGTGGCAATGCTCGTAGCGTTTCCTGCATCTAACCTTGTATTTCGTATCTATTTTGCTAATGGCGGCACTAGCAAGTGGATCACTTCATGGGTGGTTGTTGCAGAGTGGTCTCTAACTGCTTTGATCTTACTGCCTATATACTTCTTCTGCAAAAAGTCTCCTACCCCCATGAATTTAACACATACATTAGCTTATGTTGTGCTTAGGTTTCTTAAGTGCTGCTAACAATCTTACGTATGTATATTTTGCTTATATTTGTTTGAAAGGCCATAGATTATGCCTGTTCATAATCGTTTTCTACTTCTTCTGATATTGATAAGTTTATTAAGTACTTACAACGAACAGCTGGTAATCAGTACGATTGACATAAGGAGCTTGCAATTAAGATAATAATTAACAAATAAATAACTACAGCATAGCACAAAACAAAACAATCCATGCACTTATTAAAATCCAAACAAATCATGCTACTACAATACATTTGAATCTATTCAAATCTATATGGAATTAAAATAATCTGTAAGTCCTTTGACTTGCGAATTCCTTGCCTTGGTAAACGGTTTGCACTTTTGTGTGCAGGCGGGGATCGTGGACCTTATAATTGAAGGTGATGCTCGGATTGTGATCTTGGCTTTAGACTCTACTCAGGAGGATTTTAGTGTGGATTGTGCGTTGGTAGTTGAAGCAAAGAATCTTATTCATTTTTTTTTCAGTCTTGTAGTTGGGGCTATGTCCCCAGACTTTGTAATAACGCTGCTCATAGGGTAGCAAGGGAGGCTTTATCTTTGTCTTTCCCTATCTATTGGTGGTTGATGGAGCCACAGTGGCTCTCCTCAATTTTAGTTTATGAGTCAAGTCATTGAGTCTTGGTTAATTGGAGTGTGGTACTCTTCCTATCCGAGTTGTGGAAGGTTTAATGAGGCCACTACATACTCCTTTTTGTAGTTCTTCAAATATGAATGAATCATTCTTTTGATAAAAAAAAATAATCCGTAGATTCTGCAGAATCCATGAGAATCCAAGGATTATAAAAAGTCAGATAAAATCATTTAAAATATATATTGAATACACCCCCCTTAATTTTTACGATGCAATTCTTAAGTCATAAGTATATGAATTAGATTATAAATAAACAATATCAAAGTTAACAAAGAAGCCCAGTATTATTTGATTTAATGGCAGAAGTCTCTCTTTTATAAGTGAAATGTTGTGAGTATGACTTTATGACTTACAATAAACTAGTTGTTGTATTTGAGTTGTTTACTTGATTAAAACAAAATTAACAAAGAAATAAAGAATTTAAATTTCTTCTAATGAAAATATATGAAAGTTACAATGTGCGTACATAACTTGAGCCGATCATAAGGCTCTTTAAAAAAAAAAAAAAAAAATTAATAAGGAAGGGGTGATACGAACTTGGTACCAACATCTTGTTTGAGATAAATGTCTTATTAGTCAGGAAACCGATCATGAGTTGGTTTGTCCAACATAAAAATTTTAATGTCAAAAAATAAAATTACTAATTACTTAAACATATAATGACTAATTAGATCTCAAATAGATTTCTTTTGAATTTTTCAACTGGTGTTGATCCGGAGGCCGAGATCTATGTAACAATATTGATCATAACTTTGTGTTGATCAGAGTCACAATGATAGTCACATAAGAAATAATAGCTCCCAACAAGATTGAAAGTTAAGGCGTCATTGCCACTGGTGTACACACCCAATTCTGGTGATGAAGTACAACTGTCATAGCCATCAGCATTAAACGCTTGAGCAACGTTATGGCTACCAGCATCGTATTTGAATACTGGGAAACAAAAAGAACCAAGATTTAGTGAGCTACAATTTTACCTCCATAAAACAAATTCATGAATTGATAGCAAAGAAAAAGCACGCATACTTAAAACATCTCCAAGTTTGAAAGTTTTGTCGTCTGCCCAAGCTTGGTAATCAACATTACCATCCCAGCCTTCATCATCTCCGACAACATACTGTTTTGCCAAAACCATGCTTGGAAAAACAACAAAAAAGGCTATCACAACAAGAGGAGTACTGATTGCCATGTTGGTAAAATAAGCTAGCTAGCTATGAAGCTCTTGTTAATCCCTCTGAAGAAATCTCACTTTGTATATATTGTTAGCCTTTGTAAACTTATACTGTCCAAGCCAACAATGGAAGCTTATATATATATATATATATATATATGGTCTTAAAACCGTACGGACACTTATGCTTCTGAGCATACCAGTCATATGTATGGGGTTAGCTAGTACTTTGGTCACACCGCTGTACTGATAACTACAATATTACATGATTCGGTAATATAAGAGTCATGCTGCTCGATTTACCTCTTCCCATGGTGTTAAGAGTATCAGCAGTTACAGACTATTATATGTTCGTATAATGAATTTTCAAGCCTTACAAATCTCAGACTTATTCAAGATAGCCAATACTTACTGATTACCGGCTTTGAATATCGAAAAGTTTACCGCTCCCGTGGACGGCCTTTAAACAAGCGCTCGTTGGCCTCGTTGCTACCGGGGCTTTTGCCCAATTGCAATTAGATCATTAGGGAATAAAACAATTTCAAACAGACCAATAGGAGAATGTTTTTTCATCTGGACAATCTTTTTGGTTGGCAATGTTATTTTTCTTTACTAATCACCTCCAAATCCTATTAATTGTAGCGAGTTTCTATTCATTCCTCCAAAATTAGTATTTAGACCTCCTCAATTTTTTTTTTTGAAATAGAAGTTGAATATCAATAGATCAACAGCCAAAAGGCTATAGTCTACAAAGCTTACATAAGAAAGCCAAAACATAACTAAAAACTGATTGCCCTATCCAAGCTATAGCAAACTACTAAAGTCTCTGATGCGCTCGCAAATTTGCAAGCCTATACAAAAGTGATCAAACCTCGCCTTCTACGGAAGAAATATTCAACTAACCCTTGCTTGCCAGGCACGCAATTGTGGTACAAACATTGATTACAAACGTCATAGAAGACATATAGAAGCACCACCTTCACATAGACTTGAAGGAAATAAAATTGCAATTAGAAAAGAGTTAGCTCCTTCCCTTTCGGATTGGAGCCTGATCCGCCACTTGCCTTGTCAAGCTTGGGGAGAAGCTTTTTCTTTACCTTGGTCTTGTCCCCCTGCTTTGCTTTCTTCTTTTCCCCATAGGATAATTTGTTCTTGCTACGTACAGGTCTCCCCCTCTTTCTCTTCACCTGGAGGGGCTGTTCCTCAGTTTGCCGCACCGGTACTAAACCTAGTTGCTCCAGTTCCAGATTCAGATTTCTGTTTCCAACGGCAAGGCTCAGTTTGAGCTTCTTTGGAGATATAATAATGGTATCATCCTCCCTCAGTCTCCTCTTTCCTATGATGCTGTCAGGTACAGCCATCATCTCAGGCAGTTCTCGTATCTAGCTTGATGCCGAGTTTGATGCATCAACATTGCCAGATTATGGAGCAGTCGCTCCGGCATAGAGTTGGGAAGAACAGTACGGAAAACAACGTCCTTGCCACCCAAAGAAACCCTAGCCCGAACTCTTGCATTCACTGTGCTAGTTGAAGCCGAACCTAAGGTCGAGATAAGTTGCCCAGCAGGCTACGGCTCCGGTGCAGCAAGGTGACTCGCCTGTGACTCACTAGGACCGTGCATTCTGCCTCATCATTCTCTTCCAAAGGAGGCCTCGAGCATGGGTGACCTACGTGAGTAACCAAACCACAAACCGAGCATCTACCAAAGAGTTTGTCAAACTTAAACTTGTAGAGAAACTCGACTTTATCCTCCACCCAATACCATCGTTTGAAGGACAATGGTCGGTTAAAATGGATCTCTACCCTGATGCTAAGCTTACCAACCTTCTTGGCCTGTTTGTCAATTTCCTTAAAATCACCAAGAGTAAAGCCAATCATAGTCATCACTCTCTCGGAACGGAACGCAGGGGGGATGCCTTACAAAGTGATCCAGTACGACGATGTGGTGAAGGAGACCAATTCAATGGCAGTCACGCCATCGTAGTAAGCTAGGGCAATTGGAGCGTGATTATAAACCCATGAACCTCCCTTCCAGACCCGATCTTGATCTGTAGCATCAGACAGAGTGACAAGAAGCCTTTTGCCCTCCGCTTCCTCCACACGCAAAGATCTGTGTACCCACTATGCGTTCCGAAACATCCCCAAAAAAGATCGAGTCTTATATTCTCGAGCGGTGAGCAGCTTTCCCACCAAAAAAACATCTGCCTGCCGCAAACCCTTCCCCTGTGTCGGTCGCAGGTTGACCTGCTTCCTCCCCTCAGCAATGGCCAGAGAAGAAGCACTACACCAAAACTGGTCTTTTACGGCCCACCATGTGCGCCATAAAAGCCTATTTATGGCGCACAAAAATACGCCGTAAAAGCTCGCGCCGTAAAAGACTCCATCTCTTTTACGGCGTGCATAAATGCGTCATAAAAGAACCAAGTAACACGCCATAAAAGTAGTTCCACAAATATCATCTAGGTCATTTACTGCCCACATTGCACGCCGTAAAAGACCTCCTATTAAAGGCACACACAGAACGCCGTAAAAGAGTGGCTAAACTCCTAGTTAAGACGCACAATGTGCGCCGTAAATGAGGTGTGTTCAAACAAAAAAAAAATTTCTTTTTGCGCAAATATCATACTCATATTACCCTCATTATAATTAATTTCATTTACAAAGTAACAATGAGAAATGTATTAGTAGAACTCATTACATCAATCAATTAAACCTAGCTATATCCCTAAACCCTAAACATATTTGAAGTTACCTAACTACAACAGACAACAGAGAAATCTGGGCTCGTCACTCAACTGATAGTGAACATTGAGCTTTCATCTAACCTGTCAACTAGAAACAAGCAGCTTCTATCAACATACTTTAAATCACCACTCGAATTACATATAAATGAACTGAAGCTTTTAGTTGCAAGGTGTACAATCTTTTGAATTTGATCACTTACATACCACACCAAGATAAGAGTACGTACTGACCTCTTCTTTTGTCCAAGGTATCAATTGTTTGAATGTACTAATGATTCATCTAGTATAGGAAAAGATATCATTGATCCTATTAATCAAACAGAGGATGTCATTCACCAAGTAAAAACAGAAGGTAATAAACTAATAGTTCAGTGTTATACTATATCCGCTTTTGGTTTCCTAGTTTTCAATATGCTTCTTTTTCAATTACCATGTCATTTCCTTCTCTGCTGAGCTTTTTATTCTCGTCAGTCAATTGATAGCTAGCATCGAGCTTTCATCTAACCTGTCGACTAGAAAAAGCAGCTTCTATCAACATACTTTTAAATCACCACTCCATTCTCTTAAATCACCACTCCAATCACATATAAATGAACTGAAATGAAATATCGCACACACAAACACAGTGAAGAACATCAAGGAGAAGCACCTCCTAGTAAACTTATTAATTACCATATAAACATATACAAACTTTGAAACTAGATAAATAAAATTCCATATCTGACTTGCAACTTAATACTAAGAAGCCAAAACATTAATAAAAACAGCAAACTACATACCTATCAGTGATATATACTCTAGGAGCTCATCCGAGATAAAGTCCTCAGCATTCACATATACCAAATTTCCCAATCTATTAGAGGACACAAAAAATGTGTTCTTGTATCAAGCAAAATGTGCCCTCTTTTTCCTATAAGGACACAATTTTTGTGTCCTAGAACTGAAAAAAAGGTAGTCATCTTTTCTCTACAAGGACAAGCTCCTTTTATATGCCAAGTTTTAATATAAAATTCCAAAAACAAACCTGCTCCCCAGTTGTTGTTTCAAACCCACTTATGAGTGTCACAAGATTCTGGTAGATACCATCTGAACTGTCCTGCAAAAGAAGTAAAAAGGAGAGAATCAATAAATAATATCAAAATAAATAAATACCAGGAAATCTTTTAGTATTGATCTGCATTATAATTAGGGAAAGGCTCATGCAATCATGCATATGAAAAACTAAATAACAACTCATTACTTGAAGGGATGTGTGAGCATTTAACTCATTAGCAGCCATCATATCAGCCTCATTTCCACCGGCCTTTGTGTAGGATAAACCTTCATGGTTTAAAATTCTAATAGACAATTTAAATCAGTCAGCGTATGAATCTGGAAAATCAAATTGTAAGTAAGGAGAATGAATCTGGAAAATCAAATTCTAATATTACCTTAAAAACAACTGGAGCCCCTTTCAGTGGACCTTCAGTGACTCACATGCATTTGTGAAAGATTACAAACTAAGCACATCTTCCAACTTAAGAAAAGATCTAATTTTGCTACACAAGTTGAATACAAACACATAAACATAGCTAGAAATAACAGAGGGAGAAGGGAGGAACAATCAGATAAAGAACATCTTATCTTTGAGTGAATGTTCTTTTTCTTGGTCTGATAGTAGTTCATGTTCAATTCAGAACAATCACAATCCAGAATATATCTCTACAGCCAAGAACTTTACAGTTTAATCTGAATGATAACTTAAGCATTATGCATACTCAATCCAACCAGCCTTGTATTGTTTTATTCATTTATTTTTTTTGAAGTCAGAATGAAAATGCAAAAAGGAAAAGAGGTACGGAGAAAAACATAGATTTCAGAAAATCAGGCCAAACCTAGAGCACGGTAATCGGTTAAAGCATGGTTTTGACCTTCTCCACCATGGGAGATATACTTCGTACATAAACAGAAAAAAGCATGCAACAATAATCTTGATATGCTGACAGTTTATAGAGAAATCGTTACTAACAGTTCCTAATATGGGTGCTACCTCATGGAACCGGGCGTAGAAAATAGAAACCAAAGACTAAAGTTGAAAATGATAGCACCAGCAAAAGTTCAATACGCCGCAAAACTAAATTTTGGCCACTGTTTGTATATTGTCATGTTCTACTTTCTTAACTTGTTATTAAGATTGTATAGTTAATGAGCCACATATGAGGCTTTGAAGATCCTACTGAAATCATAGAACTATACTAGCATCCTCATTCACTCGCTTGGACTACATAATACTCAGCTTTAGCCTAAATTCTTGTACAAAAATCCAAAGAGAATAACTTTCTTGGCGAAATTAAGGAACTTCTGCTGTTTAAATAAAAGGACAGTATGTGTAGTAGCTTACATCAGGCCAGGTGTCGGTAATGAACTCCACAATGTCTTAAAATATATCCCCTTGAACATCAATTTGGTCCTTCTCAGTTGGCCCCTGAGGAAAAAATAATACCAAAATGTAAGGACATAGAGCTAAGCATATTTCAAAATCACTTCTTAACCTATAGTCACCTTGACAACAGAAGCTCCTGTGGCAAATTTCTTCCCTAACTTCTTTGAAGTATCATTAAGTTTGACACCTGAAATGTTACCAAATATACTAGTTATGGATTGTTTCAGCAAAAGACTCTGAAAACAGAAAAACAAAGGATTTAAACCAATAGATTGCTCACCAAAAAGCTCCAGTCCTTTGATAGTTGTGATACATTTTCACTTATTGTGTGTAACCTTTTCAATAATAACCTCCAGCTTCTCCTATAGAACAACAAGAAACATCAGCAAAATTTAATCACAGCAATCTAAAAGTTCTCACAACAAATGCTGCTCGTAACTACTTCACCCTGCAAATCTTCTTTTCAGTTATGGCATCGAATAAAGTGTTATAAAAAATTACCTTTTTCTTGACCTTCCCACCCGGCAGACGCTTGACCTCTTCTTTAGGTGCTGAAGTTCCACCACCAGCAATCGAAAAAGTATTATTACATTCTCAATTCACACACCGCAAAATAGTAAGGCAAATAATGACACTCTATGAAACAAAATCAAGACAATCATATAAGAAAAGTACAGAAATCAGAATCACGAAGATGAACGAGAAAAGAGAGAGAATGGTGTACTCGAGATTTTCGGCGACCTGTTGAGTGAGCTTAGCAGAGAATCCACTGGCAGCCGTCTTGTAACTTTAAACCAGAACATCCTTGGCAGTCTTTTCACTATTTGTATATTTCAAAATCAATATTAAACAAATTGATTTCGCAGCAGAGAGAGAGAGAGATTTGCAGCAGACCTGCCAAGGACGAAGGCTAGGGTTCGAATGTGATAGCTCAGGCTCCTCATTTTGCTGCGGCCTCTCAATGTAAAGGATGTGGATAGCCGATCACGAAGAAGAAGCACAAGAGCCAGAAAAAGGGTCAATATTGGAAAACTAGAGAAACTCTAGAAATTGAGGAACTAAATGTCAAAGAATAAAGGGATACCATGTATGACCATCGCTGCAAGGCTATGTCCACTTCGGCGGAATCCAAGTAGGTGAGATGAGAAACCCAAATTAGTTGGAGCCAAATGAAAAATCATCAAATTTTCTTGTCGATCGATTCACCTCAGATCTGAAAGAAACCCCAATTCTGTTTGAGAGAGATAAGAGAGAGGTATTCACCCAGATAACTGGATGATTGGATTAGTTTGAACAAGAAGGATTAAAGAGGAAGGGATGGCTAATAATGTCAGGGTTTGGGGGGAGAGAGATGAAAGAGGAAGGGATGTCTAATAATGTCAAGGTTTGGGTCTGGCGTCTGTTTTGTGAAGCGTGAATTTATTAGTAAGAGGTCGATTGGGTGGGAGATTAGAATTTTAGCTGAAAAAAATAGGCGGGTTCTCAAAATTTGTGGCGCACTTATTTACGGCGCACTCTAAATGAATGCCGTAAATGTAAAGCAACATTTATGGCGCACTCCAAAAGCATGCCGTAAAAGACCAACTACAAAAAGTCTTTTACGGCGTGCTTTGGCACGTATTAAAAGCATGCCGTGAAAAACCAACTAGAAAAGTCTTTTACGGCACTCATTCAAAGCACGCCGTAAAAGACTAACCCAGATGAGTCTTTTACGGCGCGCATTTGGAGCACGCCGTGAATAACTACCAATTACGGCGCGCATAATATGCACGCCGTAAATTTTAGGCCATAAAAGCCTAGATTTCTTGTAGTGAAGCCAACCGAGCAACCATAGCATCAACAGAACTTATTGTTGATGATTGCACAGAAACACCGCAGAAACCCTAACCCTAGGAGAAAAGGAGGCGGCTCTGTCTTTTTACGCTATGTTTTCTTTGTTTTTTAGACCTCCACAATTAATAGACCTCCAACTTACTTTTACAAATAACCAATTTGCTATCTACACCTCCCTAATTTTCTCACAATGCCCATCGTCCAATAAAATCAATAAAAAAACTTTTTTTTCTTCTTTATAAAGGTTTTATTCATACCCCCAAATTTATTCAATGTAAAAAATTCTTCTTCATCATGACCTCATCTGCTTCTTCTTGCTTTCTCATTTACTCTAGTAGCGACATTTCCTTTGTGGAAACAAGTAAAAGGAAAGCAAACGAGATTTATATATGTACAGTCGATGTTAAACTAAACAAAAGCAATATGGAAGCCGGAGTGAAAAACAAATCAATACTTAGATGAATGACCACAACTCCCTAGCCTCCGCAAGATTTGCTAGTGGCAACTTTCTTTGTTGGAATATATGGATATGATACAAGTGAGTTGTCCACACAGTTAACATAAAACACCTAACCATAGCATTACTTGTCCCTATAATATAGATAGAAGTGAATTGAGACATATTATGATTGGCAATTGATATTAGAGTGATATTACAATCATTTTTCAGTGAGATTTCATAGAAGATTCATCATTTTGTTAATTTCTTTTATATATACCTCTGTTTTCTATCGTGGTATCACCACTAGGATGATATGTTGTTTCTCTTGTTGCTGAGATTCTAAGCCCGGTATCTAACCAAATGTCAATCATACCCTAGCCTATGAAAGAGTCGTGAAATCCCTACTATGCTAGTCTTAACTTATGGACATGTACATGTGAGTGGAAATAAAAAAAACACAGGTAAAGAGCTACTAACTAAAACAAGCACCAAATCGGTGTTAGATGCAAACTGTAAGATCATGGGTTAACCAAAGACAAAGCTATATTGAATGGTGGTTAGTCCGTTAGTGCATTCAACATGGTAAAAAAAACTCTATGCTGAGTCTGACAATAAAAAACTTTTTTTTTCCTCTTTTGTGTCTTTATTGGTAATTTAACATGAGTTAAGAAAGTCAACTATTACTTGAAAAAAAAAAAAAAAAGGTCCAAATGCCAATTTTGGAGGTATGAATAGAAGCTCCCTTAATTGTAAGGTCTTTTTTTTTTTTTTTTTTTAATGTGAGAGAAACACTCCACATGTTCACACTCCCAACGTATGTGGCAAATTTTCAATTCATATTTAGACAATTTATACTGGGTGACTTGAGCACTTTTGAGCATGAGACAATTCACATGTATGTCGGCAAATCCTCTCTAATACAATGTAAAAGTGATCTAAAGATCACAACCAAAACCGATTGACCATGATTGGAATGATGTGCAACAAATGAGAATGCTTAAGGCTCAGTGAAACAAAACCTTTTATCATTAATATTACATGCGCGGGGTGTACCTAATTTTTCTTCGTAGGGACAATGCTCAATCACCTTCCCTACCACGCAGTGACCACCGGTTTTTGTTTTTTTTTCCTTATGACAGAACATTTAGATATGAGAGCTTCTATTCATACCTCCAAAATTGGTATTTAGACCTCTATCTTTTTCCAAGTTATAGTTGACTTTGTCAACTCATGCCAAATTACCAAAAAGGATACAAAAGAGGGAAATAAAAAAAAAAAAAAAAAAGAAGAGTTTTTTTTTTTAATTTTTTTTTTTAACCCCACCCCACCCCCCTCCCCTCCCATGATGTCAATGAGGTTTGTAACTATGACATCCATGATATCGGTTATCCCAGATAACCAATAGGTCACAACTCATCAACAAAAAAAAAAAAAGTCTCTTCTTGCCTTTACAAATAGTATGTTTTGATGAGGCAATTCGCAAAATTCTAAGCTGTGCTCTGCCTATCTGCTTGGGATTTTTTTCCAACTCGAAGAAAGTAATAAATATGTGTCTCTCTCCAAACTAAGGAGCATTATGTTGGACCGGCTTTGGAACACGATGACCACTTTCTGTACGGGCATCTGTATGTAAATCATAATTAAATGATGAAAACTTTGAATCCAGAAACTCAGTTTAATTAAAAATTTTGAGAATTGAGAGTAATATCTAAACATCTCATATAGCAGTATACCAACGTGCTTCTATATTCAATTGATTGAATGAAAAATACTATATTGACTACCAACTGGAGATTTTTTCTTTTTTTTGTGCAGCTTAATTGTATGAAGGGTAAAATAGGATTGTGAAATCTTTAAAAATTGAATGAGGTTCAACTACTAATTCTGGAGGTATGAATAGAACGTAAAAGAAGAAGTTTTTATTGAGTTTATTGGACGATGGGCGTTGTGGGAAAATTAGGGAGGTCTAGATAGCAAATTGGTTATCTATAAAAGTAAGTTGGAGGTTATTAAGTTGAGAGGTCCAAATGCCAACTTTGAAGGTATGAATAGAAGCTCCCTTTAGATATTTAGTTTAACTAAATCAGGTCTTAATTACTAATCGCTTATTTCTCATAACAATCATTTGTGTTTAATAAAAGAATATTCCACTGTCACACTACTTGTTTTTATTAACAAAGAATGCAACTGTTAAAATCGGTTGAAATGTGAAGGGCTACCATCGCGTACTCCCCTTTAATTATCATCAATCAAATCTTTATTCTTATGATGCAAGTCAAGAGATTAAAAATAAGAACAATTCTTAGGTTGTATGACGTAATACAAAGATTAGCTCTGTAAAAAATCAATCAAATTGAAGTTTTTTTCTATGAAATACATGGACGGTTCATCATAATAGTAGTAAGTGCTGTTAAAACCATCCATTTATTTAATTCAATTAGATATTTAAACGATTTCTGATTTGATTGATTTTGTACAGAGATGATCTTTAAAGGCTAATTTAAGATATGGACCGTTGAATTATAAATTTATTAAGTAAAAATATATTAATCAACAATATGGTGAATATGCTCGTTCACCCTTAGGGTGAACCTAAGAATTGTCCTAAAAACAAACTTAACATATCGAAAGAAAGAAAGAATTTAAATTTCATTAAACAAAAGCAGACAAAAGGTACATTGCATATATATATGCATGTGATCTCACCCGATCATAAGTTGGTTTGTCCAACTACAAATTATTTGTTGGGAAGAGAAAAAAAAATTTCATTGTGGGAAATCATTAGATATTTCAGCTTAGTTTTCTGAGAATATTTCTCCACGGGGTGATGATCATGGGAGTCGATATCTAGTCCACATTGATCATAACCTTCTGCTCAAAAGTTTCACAGTGATAGTCACATAAGAAATAATGGGTTCCGGAAGCGTTCAACGGAATTGCATCATGTGGCCACTACCGGACGAAGCATAGTCAGTTGATTGACAATTAGCATAAGAAGTAGAATCAGCCGCTATAGCCACGTTATGGTGATCAGGATCGTAAAGGAAAACTGGGAAACAACAAACGAGATGCAGTGAGTTACAAGTTTAACTTCCACAAAACAACTAATATATCTATAAAATAAATTAATGTACTGATAACAAAGAAAAGGCACGCGCCTAGAACGTCTCCGACTTTGAAAGTCTTGCTATATATCAGCCCAAGCTTGGAAATCCACACTACCAGTCTACCATCCCAGCCTTGATCGTCTCCAACATATTCCTTCGCCAAAACAATGCTCGGAAAAACAACGAAAAGGGCAATCACGTACGACAAGACCTGTAATGACTCGTGCCATCTTAATTGGCAAAAGTAGCTAACTCTTCTTAATAAAACTGAAGAAATCTCCAGCAAGTTTATAAGTAATTATATTTGTCCTAGCTAAACACAGAAGCATATATAGGGGTTTAATTAATAAACTTACAATATGCTTGTCAGCATTACCAATCGCGTGTATGGAGTTACATTTTACTTTGTTCATGCCGCTGGAATGATAACTACAATAGTACAAGCTATTATAAAATCGATCTTTGTGGGAACACATTGAAGCAGTTAGAGATTTGCTTTATTTGTTTACTCATTATTAGTAAAGCTCATTATAATTGTTTAATTTGTTCTTGACGCTACCAATTAAGTTTTGTCCTAAAGATCCAAGCAAAGTTGCATCTTATAAAAGTACACTGCCAACTCGTCCTCTTCTTAAATTTCATAGCATTGACGACTTCAAAGCAATCGAGATTTCTTAAAATAGAGAAAATATTGATTTATAATGATGTTTTTTCGTGATAGAGTGGAGAATTTTTGGGTATCTTGGTGTTTGCCATACCCTCATTTTGTTAAATATTTTAGACCATTGGATTAGTAATATATCCAATGGTTCAAAATATTTAACAAATTGGTAACTTGTTTAGCCCTTGGCCTTCCTCATTTCCAATAAGCAAAAATGTTAACACAAATTACTAATTGAATTGAAAATAATAAAGATAGTGAAAACAATAAAGCCAATTAATATTTAATTATCAATTGACAATTGACAATTATGATTTTTCCTTTTTCAAACAAAATTAAAAGAACCTTCTATCCTAAGTTCACCGAATTACTATTAGTTAAATAGTCTATATTATTAATTATTTTTATTATTAGTGAATTAATGTTTGATTAATGCTTGTTATTAATGGATAATTACACAATTGAAAATTATGTTTTTTCCTTATTAAAAACAAAACCTTCTAACCTAAGTTTGCAAAATTAGTATTAGTTAAGTAGTTAATTATATCATTAGTACGTAGTTTCCTTTACCAAATATAATTCTTTTTACATGCATTTTATGACAACCACAACAATTAGTGTAAAAATAAATAATATTTCTTTTAAATGTAGTCAAATGAGAACCTACTTTAGGACTTATTTACTCAAATGAGAATCTACTTTACTCTAATGAGAACCTATTACAATTACCACTTTTAGGACTTAATTACTCAAATGAGAACCTATCACTATGCCAAAAGTGGTATCAGACGACAGACAGAAACTGTTGTCTGATTTGGAGTGCTACCGTTGTAGAGGTGACCGCTGTCTGATGAAAAATCAGACAACGGTGGAACACAGTTGTCTGAGAAACATACAGACAACGTGTATGTGTTAAACATGTTGTGTGATACTCGGCAGATGGCTCGGCAGGTGGCTCGCTCAGCTGCGCGGCAGTTGCAGCGCTGCCTTCAGACAACAGTGCTAGTGTTGAAGCTGTTGTATGTTGAGCTTCTCAGACAACAGACTTTTATTTTGTGTGTTGTCTGACTGATATTCAAACTTCAGTTCTTGGACTATATCTGTTGTCTGATTAACTTTGGGACAACATAATTTAATTTATTCCATTGTCTGATTAACTTTGCGACAACAGAGTTTAATTGCTTCTGTTGTGTGAGTGTAGATTAGAAGACAGTGATTTGTTAAAAACCGATGTGTGATATGAATGATTGCAGTGTGATTTGTCCTCATTTTTGGCCATTCAGACAACAGGCAGTTATCACTATATATGTTCTGTTGTCTGATTATTTGAACATATCCCATTCCTGAATTAAATTGTGCATTTGATCCATTTACATACCAAATAAAAACATTGCAAACCACTAATCATTGAACCTAACATTTTAAACAAGAAAAACATTCTAGTGCATGCCCATCTACTTGGGACATCAAAAAGCTAATACATATGTATCGATTGTTCCAAAACATGCAACACATGGTGCATGACAATGTACCAGCAGAGAAGCACAAAAAAAGATGCTTTCCTTAGCAAAAATGGACCAGCAACAAGCGCGCTACTTCATGGCTCATGCACATATTTGTTGACAACAAACTTCCCCCACTCATTTCGCACTTGATCAATATCCGCTTGGGTGTATTGGTTGCTGCCTCTCCTCTCCCACTGAAATCAGTTTATTATATCAAAAGAATTAGTTAATCATTTTGCGAATAACAAGGGGCATGATCAGGGAGTAAAATTTGATCTCAAGTAAATAATCCATATAAAATTTAATGAAAAGCCAAATCAGTAAACATATATATAAACCTTGTACATTGAAGTAATGGTTGGTTTTCACTTTTCTTAGGCATAGCTAGACTTTCGACAACATACAAATTCAAGTTCACAAACCATGAGTAAAAGAGTAATTAGATAAAAGAATTAGATTTAAAACAAATGAAAAGTTTACCCATACTTTGATTCGAAAGTATGAGAGATCAGCTTTTTCATTAGCAAAACTGAAATTGGCATCAACTTAACATGTAAAGTCTCTTTACTGTAAGCAAACTCTTGTAGGAAAAAAAAGGGAAATTTGACCAACTGTGCACAGCTAAAAGATTTTGTTCAGATCAGAAAGTCATTGCCAAAGGCTTTTGGTAAATGGCGAAGGCTAAAACGTCATAAGTACTTAAAAGCCAAGAGCATCTATTAGTTCTTAATACAGGCAGACCTTCATTGAGTGATCTATTTTTGAGTTCGTAAACTCGTAGCTTCAATGTAGCTGTAGTCAAAGAACGAAGCTTTGCTTCAAGTGAATTCAACAATTGAGAAGCTTTGTTTCAAAACGTAGAGCAAGGTAAATCAAAAATCAGTTTTTTTTTTTTTTTTTTGCAAGGCTGGAAAGAAGTCAGCAAGTATGTTGAACATGTATATCAGCAGTCGTAAAGCCCCAACCTCTAGAAAATACTAGAAAATTGTTGCTCTTATGAAAGTTTTTGAAAAATGTAATTAATAGTCTGCTACACTCAAGTACTTAGGCATTGCTATTTAGATTTGGCTTGGAATGTAATCTAGTCTATTGAATAATAGAAACCAAGTTTCCAATCTCATACCAACGAAAAAAAAGGTAATAACAACAATACCATTTGTGCACCTGGATACTTGTAAGATGTTACTGTTGAAATGTAAAATCCCATGATTTCAATTAGTTGAGCTGTTTACTTGTGGGAAAATGCATTTATCACCACTCACTCAAACCCTAAATATCATGCAAAATATCTCAATTAGGATGAGACTTACTTTGATACCAGAAGCATGACAGAAAAAAGCTTCAGGAGATTGTGAGTGGTAATGTCCACCATGGCCTACAACACCCTAGGGCACTGTTATGGTTAAGCCTAAGAAGTTATACAAGGAACTGCAAAGTGAGTAAGCTTCAAAGCAATGAAACAAGTGAAGTTTTCACCTCCACAATTAAATTGGTTTCCACTTGGGTATCTGAATTTTGTAGCTTCATTGACAATCTGCAAAGTTTGAGTCCCTCAATTAGTCATCAATGTGAGTGTATATGATAAAACCTAGTATAGGAACTTAGGAAGTGATTCATGACTAATCAAAAGCAGGAAAAATATAATCTGCAAATTGGATTTCTACAACAGCTCGATTGCCCTATCGAAATGAAACCAAGAATTCATGAGGCTTGTAGGTATCAAGACATTAAAACTGAAGTAAAATCTAAATCTACTCAATAATCCCAAATTTCCAATACTAATCATTTGTAATAACAGAAAGCTAATTGCATAGAAAAGCGATGAAAGAATCCCAAAACTGTGCAGATTAAAGTAGATATTGCAATACTCACAAACAATCAAAGCTAAATTGGAACAAACATGACAAAAATTTAAGCAAGGAATGACTAAAAAGGAAAAGAAAATAATACCTTATCATTGACCTTGGCTCCTTTGAGGCGCTGTGTATAGATATATTGTCCAGGTATATCAATGTATTGGCGCCCTCCAATCTAAACACACAATTATAGTAAGCTTATAAGCAATGAAGAACAGATTTCCCAAATTTAAAAGCTCACTGAAAAAATAGAGATATACGAAGCTGCAATCTAAACACACAATTATAGTCAGTTCAGATTCAACAGTTGCAAAAAAAAAAAAAAATGAAGGCCACTACTTTGCTCTTAAGAAACGAAGCTGACCATCTTGAACGCGTTTCCCTTCAGCCGATGCTCTTGAATATATGTTCATGCTAGCCTTTTGATGTAAAGAATATTGTGTAAGAGTACAATTAGGTTGGCACACTCAAAAGCAAATTCAGAGCTATGTAATCATTGACAGAGAAAGAAGGAAACTCAAATGGAACTAATTCACATTGGATCAACAAAATGCAGAAGACACCAAAAGTATGGGTTCTGTTTTCTAAAGCAATAAAATGAAAAGAGAAGAGAATGTGGGAGACATGCTTTTTAAGCATGAACAACCTTTCTGTACAAAAACAAGGAAAAGCAATTGCATTCTATTTTTTTCTCCTTCATGGAGAACTAGCTGTCCATACACAAAAGGTAGAAGAGGACAGCAACGGGTTCCATCTTCTCATGATGAAAAGATTGCTGTCAAAGAAGAAAGGTCAAGCAACTGTATCAAATTTCAATCTTGTCTTGCTGTCGACTCGATTAAACCACTATGAACTAACATATATTGGCAGGAGTAAACCCCAAAAGAAAAAAAAACCTAAATCTCTTAAACTAAGTTACAGAGAGAGCTCGTAGCTCTTTCGATCATTGATATTTCTCTAGTGTCTTCTCCATGCTGAAATGAAATTAAGCAACCACCATGAAAATGACAAACAAAAGAGAGCAATGAACAAATACTAGAAAGAACATATAATAAATAGGTGGAGATACAACTTGTTTTAATACAATATGATGCTTCACATCTGTAAATGCCTAACTAAATTAGTTCAAATCCAACACCAAGTAAATGCTAAACTATGAAAGACAACTAGAGGTGTAGATCTATGCCACACTTACTTACAAAACTGGTTTTCTTTCTTCGGGATTTTGAGAGGAATCAGATGTCCATTTCTTGAGCTGTGTAATCAACAACAATCCACAAGCCCTGCATCCAAATTAAACAAATCCACAGATTAAGCCAATCCATAAGCCCTGCACCCAAATTAAGCCAAAATAGCAACCAAAAAAATAAATGAATTGAATTGTGAAGCAAAATAAGAATGAACTTACTATATAAATTTTATTATCTTGGCATTGATATGGAGAAAGAGAACGAAAAATAGGAAGGAGATGGAGTTTGAACAATCGCGGATTGGGTCATGAGAAGAAAATTAGGGAAATCGAGAGTAGGAGAGGGGAGAGTGTAAAAAGTAAGAGCTCCCCATTGCAGTCCCATTTGAAATTGAAAATGGTTTTGAGTAGAAAGATGAGCAAAAGCAGTGCTAGCCTTCTTCGTCAGCTACTCGATTGGGATTGATAAATTAGATAGCAATCGAACAATCTGGTGAAGGAGCCAATGGAACGATAGAAACAAAGAACCCAGGTAGAACAATCCTAAAACCCAGGCCAGATTCCTTCTATTTCCCCAAACCAACCCAGATCTTAAACAAGTTTCCACCCCTAACTCAAAAGTTACAGATCTTGACCCCTTTGACATCACCGAGTTCGATCTGCAACTCCACCAAGCACTCTCCTTTGATATCAGGGGCGGAGCGGAGAACATCTCCACCACAATACTCCATCTTCCCAAAAGTGAAGAACCCGAAACCTTCCAGTTAATCAAAACTATGAAATAAAAAGTGAAGAACCCGAAATCAAAAGTGTCATTTGTGATTTGTGAAGAACCCGAAATCCTCCGGTTAATCAAAACCAGAAATCAAAAGTGACGAATCAGAAATCAAGACCGTGATTTGTGATTTGTGATTTGTGAAATCGAAACTCGTGTATAGTGAGGACGAGAAGACGAGAAACCAGAAACCCCCAAATTTTAGGGCTTACCAGATTCGAAGACAAATCTCGGATTTAGGGCTTCGGATTAGTACCAGAGAGTTGGGGTTCAAGGCTTGAGGGCTTCAGAGGCAGTGGATTTAAGGTCGAGGGCTTCGGAGGCAGAGGATTTAGGGTCGAGGGCTTCAGTGTCGGAGAGAGTTGGGGTCGGGCTGGTAGTCGCAGTGGAGTTTTGGAAAGAGAGAGTCGGGATCTGAGTCTGACCGTGAAGTTTTGGAGTCAGTGTGTCTAGGGCTGGTAGTTGTGAGGTGAATGATTTTGTAGGCTTTTTTTGTTTTTTTTTTTTCAAGTTGGTCGGAATGTGTAGTGGTCCAGGACCCATGGCTAGATAAGCCATTAGTTGATGGATGCACGTACGAGGCATCAGACCATGGTTTTTCACTTATGTGTTGTCTGAATGCAACTTTTAAATTTTCAATTTGCCTCCTCTTGTTGCCTGGATGGGAGGGAAATGGGAGAATGGAGGGAAATATTTTGCAACTTACTCTCATACAACAGATATAACTATACTGTTGTACAAGGTCAGTTCAAATTTCGACCCAAATTTGAGCAAGGTGAGGGGGAAATTTTTTTTACATTCAGACAACAGAAAAATCCTTAAAACTGTTGTACAATAATCTTGGCCCCAAAAAAATTGATGTACAACCTCCTTATACAACGCCAATCTCATTAAACCTGTTGTGTGAAGCAGTTTCAGTGATCACACAACGGAAATTTTTTTTTCGTTGTCTAAAAAGTGTAGTGTGATGCAGTTTTTGGCATAGTGTATTTTACTCTAACGAAGACCTTATTTACTTTAATGAGGATTTTTTTTCTAATTACCACATGTGTCCTCAGAGTGGTAAATATTATATAAAATAGAACATGTATGAGAAATGTTAATGTCCATAGCTTTACCCGTTCTCATTTGTGTAATAAAGTTCTCCCTTGCGTAATGAAAGTAATATATTGTGTAATGTACATCGTCGACTTAGTAATTACTCTTAATCGATGTAATTTACCACAAATTCCAACAATTGACAAAAAAATGAAAAGTTTTGTTCTAATTATAATAATTACTCCACCTAAACTAATGTACTAATTTATGGACAATTTAACAAGTATGACAACAAATTTGTTATCAGAGTGGTAAATCTTTATGTTTTTAGCATTAATAAAATGATTACTACAATGGCTACACATTTTACCCCAATCACAACAATTGATGTAAAAGCAGTAACTTTTGTCCTATTTATAGTAATTACTCAACCTAAACTAATGCACTAATTTATGGACAATTTAACAAGTGCAACAGTAAATTTGTTGTCAAAGGGGTAAATCGTTATATTTTTATCATTAATGGAATAATTACTCAATGACTACATATTTTACCATAACTCGCAACTATTGGTGTAAAAGCGGTAACTTTTGTTCTGATTGTAGTAATTACTTCAAAAACTATACCATTTACAAAATTACCAACCATTTTACAATTCCGACAACATTTGTGTTGTGAACATGGTAAAATTAAAATTAGACCAAAAGATATGTAAAAACTCAGTATTGTAAGGAACTTCTCCACTTGATAAGCAAGGTTCTAAATTTGATAAAAGTTGTCCAAATATGATATTTACATCTTTGACCACTCAATTACAAGAACCACAACAACTGTTGTCATAAGTCGTAATTGTAGTTCAACTATGTGTAATTTATTATTTTGACAATACTTGTTACATGATTTTTAACAATATTACATATCAAGAAAGAGTGTGTTGTTAATATGGTAAATTTTATTTTTAAAAATGACACATGTCGATATTTAATTGGGTAACCTGTTGACCAGTTCAGTAGGTTTCCACTATATTAATTTACTAAAAGTAAAAAAAAATAAAAAATAAGGGTATGGCATACATCAAGGTACCCAAGACAACCTCGTGATAGAGTTATCTTTTCGGTATGTCACTGCTATGTCAAAGCAAACGGAATTTCCTATCATGCACTCTCTGCTAATTGGTGCTTGTTAGAATACATTGATTTAGTGGAGACTCCTAGTATTATTTCAGGATATTCTCTCAATACTTTGATTTAGGCTCTATGTCTCCCTTGTTATAAACATTAAAGATATTCTCTTGGGTACTTCTAGAAATGTTGTCGATGATCCTGTTGAATAGAAGCACACGGCCTTGACCTTGTGATTACCAACCAGTTCAAGTTCATTATTAGACTCTAAATCTGTTGTTAGTACCCGTGATTTTCCATTCTCCCATTAATTCCTATGATTATAGGAAACATGCATTTCTCATTTCCCTGCTAACCAATGCAATGACGGCTTCAGAAATAAATTTTGATGGCTCTACTAGGTGTCTTTCATTTGATAGTATTCTTTGAAAAAATAAATTTGTCATCTCAACACTAGATTTTCCCAAATGTATTACAAGTTTCCTGCTGTCCCACCAATTAACAACAGAATTGGAGAAAATGCTAAACTCAAATTTTACTCAAATTAGCGTCCGTGTTGCCATTGCAAGCTTCCCTATTAGTCCATCGCTTATGAAATACTTGAGAGGCATCAACTTTAGTCGAAGATTACACCTTCTTCCCATAGAGCATTGATGGTGAACCACTAAAGTTGAGCCATCACTCGAGAGAAAGAAGTGGAAGTCGAGCAAAAATCTAAATGCCACTCGTCTAAATAACTACATACGGATCAATGTCTCACTTTTCCCTTACACTTTGATGCGTCCAATAATTTGTATATTTTAATATGAGCAACAACATATGTAGTGAAATAACCAACTTAATCCATGATCAAAATTTGTTTCAAATACTAGGATGGAGATAAATAATTTTTCCTTTCTTTTTTAGCTCTCTAGCTCACTCTTCCGATCGAATACCCACTCATTCAAAATAACTTTGCTAACTTTCTAATGCTTAAACCCGAAAACTTGACCCAGCTTCCATACTTACTACCTTTGAAGTAATGGTTGGTTGACATCATGGTGCAATTGACAAATTAATTTGGACAAACACATTGGAAAAGTACAAGGAAATAAACTATCTACTTTTCCGATGAAGCCCAGAAAGATAACTCTATTCCCAAGAGGCTATTAGTAAATAGTATTTTTTTTTTTTGAAGCAAAGGACGACAAACTTTATTGATGAATTAATGTGTACAAAGAGTAGAAAAAAGTCCATCAAGTTCTGGAGGGACATGCCCACTCCATGAAACTTGTGCACCAGACAACAAGGCATACTTAGCCACCTTATGTGCTAGTTTATTCGATTCCCTATAAACATGAGAAAAGAATGATCCTGCCAGAGAACATAATAAAGAAGAGATATCATCAATAATTCTGCCAAAAACTGAGGTATCCTCACCTTCAGCGCAAATAGCTTGCACAACTTGTAGACAATCAGCCTCAAACATGACTGGCCCCAGATCGTTATCCACTACTACCTTGCATGCCAACTGACAAGCCAAAGCCTCAACTACCACAGGATAAGCAACATCAGTACAAGTCCCACAAGCACCAGCCACCACCGTGCCATTAGAATCCCTGATTACCACACCCAGACCCCCAGACCGGGTGGTCATGTCAAATGCCCCATCTATATTGGCCTTAAGCCAACCAGCTGAAGGAGGACACCAAGGCTTAACTTGGCGCCCCAGTTTGACGTTCTCAGGAATCCTTGCAGCCTTGAAAGAGTGAAATAAAGTAACAACTTGGAAGTAAACTTGATGTGCAGAGCGGAATTGACCATACCACAAACGTTGGTTGCGCTCCTTCCACACCCCCCATAATAACATCATTAGCAGAGAGAAAGAACTCGGAGATACTACAGTATAGCACAAAGCCAACCACTCCGATAAGGAACATGGCGGTAGCCAGAACACAGATCCAAGGTCTGGTGCTAGACCAACCACATCCCTCACAAAACTGCACTCCCTACTGATATGGGAAATGGTTTCCTCCTCCCTATTATAGAATAGACACCCCTCACCAACATGCACTCTGCGTTCCCTAAGCTGGCCAACAGTAGGCAAAATAGATGCACAAACCTTCCAAACATGCACCTTAACCTTACCTGGAACAGACGCATCCCATAAATACTTCCAACTACTTGGGATCACCATAGAGGAGGAATGATCCGAAATAGCAGGGTGTAAAGAAGCAAAAGCCACCTTATAAGTGCTTTTAGTAGAAAAAAGACCTTTCTTGTCAAAATGCCAAACAAATCTGTCAGGAACCCTATTAATACTAAGGGGATAGAATAGATGAAAGTAGCATCATCAACATCACAATTAGCAGCAATCAACTCTCTATTCCAGCCCCCATTCTGAATAAGCTCACTAACCATACAAAGAGAAGAGGGAGCATACCTCACAGGCCTGAAAAAAATGGGTCTCGGGATCCAAGGAGATTCCCAAATTTTGATAGATGTTCCATCACCTACCTGCCAACGGATCCCTCCTCTCAACACCGAACTAGCAGCAAAAATACCTCTCCAACAAGCAGAAGCATGATTTGGGGCTGGAGCCTCCAAAAAAGAAGAGCCAGGAAAGTATCTAGCCTTAAACAAAAGACTGACTAAGGTGCCTGGATTGCGAAGTAACCTCCAACCTTGTTTAGCAAGTAGAGCTAGGTTATGGGCGTGCAGATCACGAAACCCCATACCACCCTCCTCTTTGGAACGACAAAGACGTTCCCAAGACATCCAATGAATTTTACGTTCATTGGACTTACTTCCCCACCAGAATCGAGCACACATCTGATGTAAATCATCACAAAACTCCTTTGGAAGCAAAAAACAGCTGATAACATAGGATGGCAAAGCTTGTGCCACCACCCTTATAAGTAGGTCCTTACCAGCACTACTCAGTAGTTTTCCCTGCCAACCAGCTAACTTTTTACTCAATTTCTCCTTGATATAAGCAAAAGGCTCAGTCCTATTCCTCCCCAAATAAGTAGGCAGTCCCAAATACGTCTCATGCTTAGTGTCAATAGAGACACCCAAGAAACCTGCCATAGCACACTTGTCCACCTCTGGAACTCTCTTACTAAAAACAATACTGCTCTTAGAAAAATTAATCTGCTGACCAGAAGCTAACTAGTAATCATGCAGAACATTCTGGATATGAAGACATTCATGCAAAGTAGCTTTTCCAAACAACAAACTATCGTCCGTAAATAATAAGTGATGAATAGTAGGAGCACCCTCACAGACTTTAATACCCTGCAACTCACCATACCCAACTTTACGCTCAAGCAAAGCTGAAAAAACTTCCGTGCACAGAAGAAACAAGTAAGCTGATAAAGGATCACCTTGTCGAAGCCCCCTAGTAGGAGTCAAATGGCCCCTAGGCTGACCGTTTATTAGAAAGGCATACTTCACAGTAGTCACACACTTCATAATCACTCCCACCCACGACTCTGCAAAGCCCAATCTCAGGAGAACAGCTTCCAGAAAACTCCACTCCATGCGATCATAAGCCTTACTCATATCAAGCTTCAAAGAGAAGACCCCCTCAGTGCTAGAGTAACAATTATGAATAAAATGTGATACCTCATTTGCCACAAGAGTATTATCTGTAATTAATCTCCCAGGGATAAAAGCACTCTGACATGGAGATATAATCTTTGATAAAATCTTCTTCAACCTGTTAGCAATCACTTTTGAACAAATCTTATAGATCACATTACACAAAGCAATAGGCCGTAAATCAGTAACCGACACTGGATCTTTTACTTTGGGAATCAAACAAATATGTGTAAAATTGATCTCACCAAGGATTTGCCCAGTATGCAGAAAATTTTGAACTGCTGACACAACATCCCCACCTACTACCTCCCAGTACTTCTGAAAAAACAAAGGTGGCATACCATCAGGTCCTGGGGCTTTCGTCGGATACATTTGAAACAAAGCAGCCCTAATTTCCAAAGCAGAATAAGGAGCACACAAGTCGAAATTCATATCCGCAGTCACCTTAGGCTGCAGAAGCCCAACAACATTTCGCATATGAGTAGAATTAATATCATTTGATTTAAACATACTGGAAAAATAGTGCAACACCACATCTTCCATCCCTTGAGATGTATCCTGCCAGACACCATTATAATCAAATAATCCAGTCAATCTGTTTTTAGCTCTGCGGTTGGAAGCTTTCCTGTGAAAAAACTTAGTGTTCCTGTCTCCATCCGCTAACCAAGTCACTTTGGAACGCTGCTTCCAGTACACATCCTCTTCTACCAATAAACCTTCCAACTTTACAATAAGAGTAGAACATTCCTCCTGATTTGTAGCGGATAAAGGCAAAGAAAACAAAGCCTGAAGCCGATCACGCAATAACCCAATCTCTCTACGTCTCATACCAAAGGAATCACGCTGCCATCGATTCAAAGAAAACCGGGTATGCATGATTTTCCTTGTAACCTGCTGCATAGGCAAACCATTCACCTCAGGCTCCCAACCTGCCTTAACCACATTCCGGCAACCCTCATGAAGGGTCCAAAAACTCTCAAAGCGAAAGCGGTGTCTCCGCCGCCCCATAGTAGGTGGAATTCCAGCAAACACACCCACCAAGATAGGGACATGATCACCATGGACAGGAGGCAGATGTAAATGGTAAATCTTTGAATGACAACCTAAAATTGCAAGGCCTTTTGAGTTCAGGTTATTGGTTTGTAAAAAATTTACTTGAGCAAATCAATCTAGCAACCCAAAAATATGATTTCATAAGTGGAACTAAAAATAGGCTATGGGCCTAGGGCTCACAATCGAGTCTAACTTGAATATAGTTCACTAAGTTACTATGAATATGAGAGACGTGCCTCAGGATTATGGGTCTCTCGATTTAATTAAATAAGTAGGGAGATAAAAAATAAAGAACTTGACCATTTCAAAATTCTACTAAAAAATGTTGAGATTTTGATACTGTAAAACTGAAATAAAACGTGCCAAGCCGGACTAGTTTGCACACGATCCTTGTTGCATGGGGAAGACAGTCTTGGACCTAGATTTTTGTTGATTTTGGGCATCCCTCATGCAAGGTGGGCTAGGATTTCATCCCGGATATGAATTTGGGATTTAAGGGAATTTGACAGAAATCGAATATGAGTTTGGGCCTGGTTTCTGGGCTTGAATTGGATCTTTACTTTTGTTGGGTTCTTGTCATTTGGTTACACTTACACAAGTGGAAGATTTTACTCTTTTTGCTGTATGATTTTGTATAATTTTTTTGAATCAAGGAAATAACTTTCTAGATAGAAACCCAAAAGAGTTGGGTTACAATCATATTATAACACATCCAAATAGCATTCGTGGAGTGTTATCAAATTTCTAGAAATTTGTTTTGGCCTAAGGCCAGAGTGGCCATTACATACCCATCTGCTGCTATGTACAAACATAACAAGAAGATGTGGTAGTACCCACGATGGTACATAGAGATAGGTCAACTCATTTGATGTTTCATGCTCTGCCCTTATAGAATAGTTTGAATCCACCTTTAGTACTACTCTAAAAGATCCAATAGTATCACTGATGCCAAACATACTCAGATTCTGTTTGAGTAAACCTTCATGATCCCAAATACGATACCCTAGAGAGTTAGAGTCCATCAATTGGGCCCATGAGATAGCCCGAGTCCAACATAGAGCCCATAGTGCAGTCCACTTCCAAGCCCATCTCCAATTAGGCCCCAAAACTGTGCTATGTTTGGGCACCCAGATTGATTTGGGCCTGAACACGGACTTGGGCCCCAAAACTGATTTGGGCACCCAACCACAGAAGGGCACCCAATCTGTAGCCTCACCGTCGCTGCCTCTCCCGTCCACACACCTCACTGTCGTTCCCATTAACATTTCACGGTCAGACTCGTGGGTCGGCTCAACACTCCCCTCCATGATCTGCCTCACAACCTCAGGCAGTAGATTTATATCAAGACCTGCCTGCCATTCCATTGTCAAAGTCGACAATCTTCTCACTGACCCGGCAAGACGTTGCACACCGCCTATCACTGCCTTGCTCAATATCAGTCGACACATAATGATGCGCCACCTCATCCATCAAGCTAACCCATACAAATCCGACCTGATCTTTTTGCCCGAACTGCTGAGACGTGAAGATTCCGTTGTGATCGATCGGAGATTTGAGTCATCCTCTCCTCGGTCTGATTCACACACCCAGATCCCAAGTGCGCCAATTCCAGATCTCGATCAGATCTGCCTGGCAATCCACCTTATTCTCATCAAGTTTCCATAATCGAGGAGTTGGGCATGGTTGAACGATCGCTGGAAAAAAGTGGCACTGGAGTGCAGGTACTAGACCGCAGAGCGTGGAGAACCAATCGCTACTTAGGGCGGAGACTAGAAGTGGTCACCAGAATGGAGAACCATAGCCTGGGCAGCTAGGTTTTGGAGAGAGCCACAGTCTCATTTTCCTTAAATCCTTATCTTGACGTGTATGATTTTGTAGAATATGCTTACGTTGATCATATCAACGGTTACATTAATGAAAGATTTCCTTAATATAATGGGTCGGTCATACCATAAATAACATTAGTGGAAGATTACGCTCTATTTGACGTAGGGTTTACGTGAAAAATGTTTGGTCGGTCACATTATTAACCACATTGATGGAAGATTGCCATATTATGGTCAATCATGTCATCAGTAACTTTTTAGATATCCCGACTTAGATTTGATGCTTCTTTAGATGTGTGTGTTGCATCCATTTGTATCCTTGTTAGGTTTAATTTTCAATGCATTATAGCATCTCGTATTTTTTTCAATTACATTTTTTATTTTTATCTAAGGGAGCTTCTATGTATACCTCCAATATTGGTACTTAGACCTCTCTTTTTTTCCAAATAATAGTTGACTTTGTCAACTCATGTCAAATTACCAATAAAGACATAAATAAGGAAAAAAAATATCTCTTCTTATCTTTACGAACAGTAATATTCACTGCACTATAAAAAAATAAAAAATAAAAAGAGAGAAAATGGGAAATACAAAGACAACTCAGTTGATGAAGCCCTACTCATTCTGAATGCAAACAAACATGTGAACGAGCAGCGACAAAAAGCAGTACTCCAGCACGTTTCAGTTTAGCGACAATGACACCTAAATGCAATGAAAATAATACTTAATTGGAAAACATATTTGTACGAAATGATGAGCAAACATGGTATTGTTGCCTATGCTAACCAAGAGTCGACAATTCATTGAAAAAGTGCTACCACCTCCGTAACTCGTATCTGGAGGATGAACTTCCAAAAAAAAAAATTGCTGCAATTTCAAATCTTCAAAAACTGAAAGAGGTCCAACTAATGATTTTTGAAAGTATGAATATAATCTTTAAAAAAGGGCTTTTATTGATTTTATTGGACCATGGGTATTATAGGAAGATTAGAGAGGTGTAGATAGCAAAATTGTTATTTGTAAAAGTAAGTTGAAGGTCTATTAAGTGAGGAGGTCCAAATGCCAAATTTAAAGGTATGAATAGAAACTCCCTTTATGATTATGAGATAAACATATAATAACTACGACTGTACATATATTGGTCTCATTAAACCTTTCCTAAGAAAACCACGTGGGAAACATCGATCCTAGGCAGGAGAAGAATACCACACAATAAAATACATCAAATTACATGAGAATCATACATAAGTAAATCCATAAGCCATGGAGGCCCTAAACCCTAAACAATGAAAATAATCTTCACCATTTAGGACCTTATTATTAATAAGTAGTTTCTACATATATTAGTTTAATCTTCCTTATTATTAATACAGTTTGTCATCTTTTCTTCATGAGAAAATGAAACACTAGAAACGAAGGTTTTTTGTTTGGCACACCCTGAAAGGAAGATATATACACTGGTACAGTATACATAATCAGCTGTTCACTTCTACTTTAATCCTCTGCTCACTGAAGTCGCAATGAAATTCACACAAGAAATAATAGGTACCCGTGCTGGGCAAGGTTAAGACGTCACTGCCACTTGTCCAGACCCCCAAGTTTGGAGTAGTAGCACACTTATCATACACATCAGAATTAGCTGCTACAACTACATTGTGATCGCCCGGTGTATAACTGAAAACTGCAAAATAAAAAACAAAAACCAAGATATGAATTGCAATTGTACTCATTACAATACCAATAAGTGGAATTTTAAAACAACGTTTTTTCAAAATTCACACTTTTTTTTCTCCGTCTCGAACTCTCCATTTATGTTATTATCACACAGTAGCAATCCACAAAAACTTTAGACACTATTCATTTCCTCATATTTCTGACTTCTTCGTTGATATAAAAAAAATGGTTCGTGTAATAAGTAAAAAAAAAGTGTATGAATTACATATATGGATGTAAATATTTACATTTTGAGTAGAAATAATGTTATAGGCTCGAAAAATATGTAACTATATATATACTACTACACTGCTGCAACAAAATTGCAGAATGTTATTTTACTACTGTGGGAAGGTATAGAATGATGTTGCATGACTAGTAGTACTGGTAACAAGCTCAAATATAAAAATAAAAATAAAAAGTGCATAAAATCAGTTGGAGGTTTTGAATTGAAACCAAAAGCCTCCAACCTGTAATTATGTCAAACGTACAATGACTTGTACTACAGATTAGAATGTATTATCAAGCTATACCAATTAGCACATGACCAAATCGAAAAGAAATTTAGTTTTAAAAACCCTAAAACTAAATTTAAGGTATATCCTAAACAATTTTTTACTACTGCAAAGAAAAAGGCACAAAATCCTCAGTCCATATAACCAAACTTGAAACTTCTATGTAAAATGAATGCAGGAAAGAATAGATACCTAAAGAATCTCCAACATGAAAAGTTTTGCCAGCAATCCAAGAGTAGTAATCAACATCAGAATTCCAACCCTGGTCATCACCAACAACATACTGCGTTGCCTCCATGCTCGGAAATACAGCAAACAAGGCAATCACAGCAAGAGCTGCAGTGATTCGCGCCATGTTATTATACAAAGCTAATTCTTGTTTATCTCTTTGAAGAAAATAGTATTCACTCTTGTATAGATTGTTAGCTTTATAATTTACAGTCCTAATTGTTCAATCCTATATATAGAATTCGTTTGGCCGAATAGAAGGTAATAAGTTTATGCTTGTGATTATATCGATCATATGTATAACATTTGTTCTTTTTTTTTTTAATATATGGTTAGATAGTTCTTTGGTCACAACGTTGCCATCTTAATTCTCATGATAAATTGATAACTACAAGAATACTGCAGTTGTAACTGTAATTGATGCCTATTTACTTTGACAGCAAAAACGAAATATTTTATTCAATGCAAGTTTTTCTTCTTTTTTCTTGTCATTTTTTACCCTGTTCTATTTCTCTTCATTAAAAATAGTTTCATTTTCTTCTCTCCCTCATGGGGAATTATTAGGTGGTCCTGGACGATCACGTGGCACAGTCATGTGGTGGTCCAAGCTAATAACATTATTCAAATTTTGTGAGGACCATGCAGGGGTGAAAAAATAAAAGAAAAATTAAATTAAAAGACCAATAAGAAACAAACACAAATCGTATGGGTCAATAACATCAATCCGGACCACTGCGTGTACTATGGTCCGGAACTACCTAATAGTTTCCCGTCTCATGGGGGAATTATTAGGTGGTCCTAGACTACCATGTGGCACTGCTATATGGTGGTCCAAGCTAATAACATCAATTTTGTGGGGATCATGCAGTGGATGCAAAATAAAAGTAAAATTAAATTAAAAGACCAATAAGAAACAAACACAAATTGTATGGGCCAATAACTTCAATCTGGACCACCACGTGTACTATGGTTCGGGACCACCTAATAATTTCTCGTCTTATGGGGGAATTATTAGGTAGTCTATTGACCACCACGTGGCAGTGCCACGTGGTGGTCCAAGCCAATAACATCACTCGAGTTTTGTGGAGACCATGGAGGATGCTGAAAAAATAAAAGAAAAATTAAATTAAAAGACCAATAAGAAACAAACACAAATCGTATAGGCCAATAACATCAATCCGGACCACCATGTGTACTATGGTCCGGGACCACCTAATAATTTCTCATCTCATGGAAGAATTATTAGGTGGTCCTGAACTATCACGTGGCACTGCCATGTGGTGGTCCTGAACTATCACGTGGCACTGTCATGTGGTGGTCCAAGCTAATAACATCACTCAAATTTTGTGAGGACCATGCATGGGGTGAAAAATAAAAGAAAAATTAAATTAAAAGACCAATAAGAGCATCTCCAATGGTTATGTCTTTTGGCTTTGATCAAATTTGAATTTGACATATGACATGGCAAATTTGACATGGTAACATTTTGACTAATTTTAGCTCCAATGGATATGTCAAATTTGAATATTATTTTAATATATATAGTTTTTTTTTTTGTTACAAGGGGGATTGAAGTCCAAACAAAAGAAAACAAAAACACATAAACTAAACAGCCAAAGCTGTTACAAAGGAACGAGACCTCACTACACCATCAATGTCATCTTAGACAGCTTGAGTAGTAAAAGCTGGATTGGTACTGAAGCTGTAAGTTCCCAAATCTTGATCAAGACTCCTTTTGGCTAAAATATTAGCTACCGTATTCCTCTCCCTGTAAATATGCTTGATAAAGTAGGACTCAAATTAAATGTTGTGCCAAAGTTTTGCAATTGTTCAACAAGGTTCCAAGAGGATGAAGCTCAATATCAGTACTGTGAACAAGGTTAAACAACAAAGCAGAATCTATTTATGTTGTTTTCCCTTTTTATTTTATCTTGTAAATCAAAGATCATACAATAAATGCTTCCAGTATAAGAGATGCAATTGAGAGAATGAGAATTTGAGATATGGAGGAATAAACTTTAGAAACCTCATATATCACCTTGCAAGCCTAACACAAGACTGGAAACTGATATATGTTTGAACTAAACACTCCTGCAATCCTATCAGACAAGTAGCCAAACTGACAAGCATTGCAGAGGATAACTAGACAAAGAAATCAGTCTTAACCAAGTCACATGTCAATACTGCAGCTTTGCTGCACCCAGCTCACAAGCGTGATTGTGATACAAGCCATACAAAAATAAACCTTCACTACATAATGCCTCATGATCTCTCAGGATTTGTACTAGAGTTTCAATCACCATGCATCTATATAGCCTAGCTTCAAACCAGGGTATCAATACCATTGTAAAGATGAACACTTCAGTTGCGAATGAACATACAAAGTTTTCCATCAATGTCTTATTCTTTCTATATTTCCATATGAATTCTAGTTTTTCTATCAATAGCATCCTACCAATTACATAGAATGTAAAATTGCTAAAACACAAAATCATTGCAAACTACCAGGAATCAAAAAAATTGATTATATTCTGGGCAACATATCAATTAAACAAACTAGTTTAAGCCTATTAAGTATTTAAGTATATCAATCAAAGGTTCATATCCAAGCCTCCATCAAATCAGTCCCTAACTAGTTGAATCATTTAATCAAAGTTTTATAATTCTATGATTCCAATCAAACAAAATCTGGTCTGGGCAGCATATTCAAAGTTTCATAATCCTATTCAAAGTTTGATAATGGGATTCAAAATTTCATAATCCAATCACTCATTCAAATATGAAGACTCTCAAATGAAATCTGGGCAGCAAATTTGAAGACTATCAAAATCTAGGCAAGGAGTCAATGATATAGACCTTCTGAATCAATTTCTTTTGCTGCAATCTGTAAAATAATGAAAAGCAAAAAAACCAAAACATTCGTCTATGGCCAATTTGATTGAATTAAGTAACAGAAGTACTCAGTTGTAACAATCAACAATCACATATTCACAAAGCCTTTGAAAAGCAAAGCCTAAGCCTTGAATAACTCATTCAAAGTGCGAAAATCAAATTCATATCACACCTTCAAATCTTTTGGTGCCAATCGAACTCCCAAAATCCAAATCTCTTGCTCGGTTGCTCCAAGTCTCCATCTCGAATTCCAAGTGAGAAAAGAATCTCCTTTAAAGCCAAATTTTTGACAAAACTAATGGGTTCTAACAGATTTTTATCATTTTTCTGGGTTAGGGTCGAATTTTCTGTGTTTTGGAAGTGCGAAGGCTGAAATCGGTTATGCAAATTCATCAATTCTTTGTCTGATGATGAATTGGCAAGATTCCAAAATTCCTCATCTGCAGCATCTGAAGATGAATCTAAAAAATTTTGATCCATGTTCCTGATACTCAAGAAGAGAGAGGAATTTTGAAGAGAGAAATTTCTCTAAAATTTTGAAGTCCTGGGTGAGATGAAGGAAGAAAGAAGCGAGAAGGAAGGAGAGAGACGTACTGAGAAACAATAAAAAAAAAATAAAAACCGAAGTAGAAGACGCTTTCAAATTTGACAGAGGAGAGGCCAATGTCTTTTCCACGTGGATAAGACATATCCGTTGGAGAGCAATTTGGACCTTAAAAAATAATCGTTGGAAGGCCAGGTGGCAAAAGTCCAATCTGTTAGAGATGGTCTAAGAAACAAACACAAATCGTATGAGCCAATAACATCAATCCAGATCACCACGTGTACTATGGTCTGAGACCACCTAATAATTTCCCGTTTCATGGGGGAATTATTAAACGGTCTTGGACTACCACGTGGCACTGCCATGTGTGGTCTAAACCAATAACATCACTTGAATTTTGTGGATACCATACGGGGGATAAAAAAATAAAAGAAAAATTAAATTAAAAGACCAATAAGAAACAAACACAAATCGTATAGGCCAATAACATCAATCCAGACCACCACGTATACTATAGTGCGAGACCACCTAATAATTTCCTCAGTCTCATGTTTTCTGGGTAAATGAGATAGAAATAGAATTGAAGCTACAACTTAAAAGCTTGAAGAAACATAAGGGTTATCATAAGCCTCATACAATTTTGTGAAATTTGAGTAGTTAATTTTGATCCAGTTTACACTCCAATTGCGATTTTAGATTCTAGGTTTCGATCAGAGTGGAATTTCACCTCAAAAATTGGGCAACAAAAAGACTTGGGATGCTGTCACTTCGCCTATCTCCTTATTCTCTGAGGTAAAATTTCACTCCGATCGAAAAAGACTTAGCTATATGTCTTCTATTTATATGGCTTGATTAATGATGTATCAACAAGAATCACTTCATTTAGTTAGCTATTATATTGATGCAATGATCATACAAGAGTTTCAGGATGTTTCATTAATGCAATTGTGAAGGAGTTGGTTTATGAGGTGATGTAATTGGGCAACGAAAAAGAGTTGGCTAAGAACAACTTACCCCAAACCTGATACCCAGAAAATTTAACAAGATTATCGAAACCCATAATCTAAAAATACCCACTGAAGCGTGGGAATTTCATTGAAGAAGAAGACGAGCTTATTATCAAGCTCCATAGCTTACTAGGAAATAAGTAATCGAAACAAACTCAATTCTTTATTTCTTTTTTTCATTTCATGTATGCTCTGTTTTGTTGCCCTGAAGATTTGTTATTTTCTTGCAGATGGTCTCTGATTGCAGGGCGTTTACCCGGAAGGAACTACAATGAAATCAAGAACTCTGGAACACCAAATCAAGAGAAAGCTCCTCACCCGCGGCCACAACCCTCAAACCCAGTGCCACCGCCGCGGCATCTTCTCGGCTAGATTTCAGAAACGGTTCTCGACCATATTTGTCAGTAGAGAAAATCAACAACCTGATGTATGGCTTCCAACGAAGTCGGTCGAAAACCATCGAAGCTCCCCCTTGCACGAATGCATGTCCTTTTTCCCCAACCCCATATGTTTTTCCGATTCCTAAAGCCTAAAGAGTACAAGCACCTCGATGATGACGTAGATGATCGTCGAGGAGTGGCTCCACGTCCTCAAAGCTTGTGCCACTGGGAATCGAACAGCCGGAGCCGATGGAGACTCCGCTTCGTAGTCGTCGAAGCTGGCATCGTGATGAACAGAGACGGAGAAGAAGGAGAGAATGTTTGTCTGAGAGGGTGAGTGGCAGTGTGTGTAATTTTGATTACAATCAATAGAAAACCCAACTTGTATTAGATTTAGGGGCCGTAACCACTTACTTAATTTGAGTTTAAAAATTGTCCACTTACTCCACTAAAAAGTTTTTATTCCCTTTTACCCAATTTAAACATGAATGACAATGTTACCCTCATTTTAATTAACAAACCCCTCAGACTCTCTCTCTGTCTTGACTCATCTAAGAGATTCTCTCTCTCACTCTCTCTTCCTTCCTCGACCGAGTCGACTCAGCGAGTTCAACCAGTGGACAACAACCACCATCCCTGTTGGACGAGGATTTGACGGTGATTGGCGAGGCAGTTGGGGATGAAGATCTCGACATCCCTCCACCATCTCTGCCGAGCGAGGAATGGACGGGGATTGGAGATCTCGGTTGGGGATGATGATCAAGAAGTAGTGCGCCCCGATCCCGCTCCCCGTGACGCAAGAGATCTTTGCTCACGTCTCCACCATGTGGTTGCCGGTCTGGTTCGACGCTTGACAACCCACGCCGAAGCATACACGCCCTTCGTCAAGAGATGCCATGTCATCGTCGAGGAAGGCGATGTCTGTATTCTTCGTGAGGTCCCGGTAGGCCTGGCAACGTTCGGGTATAGTGCGGGTACGGTGCGGGTTCTTAACGGGCCAGGACCAGTTAAAAACCCGTTCAGTTAATGGGTTTCGCGGGCTAAACCCGACAGGTTTGCGGGTTTTCCGTTGGAACCAGTTAAAAACCCGTTAAGAGATTTTTTTTTTTTTTTTTTAAGCAACTAGAATTAAGACTTGTGCATATAATTTTTCAAATGGAACAAAGTGCCTACTTTATAACAACAAATAACTAGTGGAAAGCCATTTCTTTCTTTTTCCATTGCTCAATTCATGTTTTTACGACACTCATTCTCTGCCCTTGAACTTCCAGACCACAAAAAAAAAAAAAAAAAAAAATACATCATTACACCTCACTAGACTTTGTACAATTTTCCTACTGTTGAGAGTGTTGACCCTAAAATCACAGTATTTGTGACACACTCTATGCAAATCATCTATCATGGCAAGGCAACTCAGCACAAAAACTTCAACCAATCTCATAAACTCATCTGGATCCTTCAGTTTCTAGTTCTTCATATAAACAACAAAAACATGCTACAACCATATCCAAATTCCATCTCTTTGTCAACTGGCATGGGTGTTCAATTAACTAAACATGCAGGCTATGCAGCAACAAAATTCAAATTGCAGAAGCTTTGCCTTATCAATATATCCTCTTACATTATATCGTCAAATCGTCAATAATACCTTGGCATGGTAGTCTTTCCAAACTCTGCGAGCAATCTCTGCAAAACAAAAGCCTTGAACTTGATTTTCTAAATGCTTAACTCCTCAGATGTAGGATATTGAGTCGGTTGGTGTTGAACTAATCTCTGCAATAGCCTATCACAAGCAAAACCCAGAATCCGAAAATCAAATGAAATTGAACACAACACACAGAATTGTATAAAATTGTGGAGTTTCCCAGCAATCAAACAGAACCCATATTGAAATCAAGACCAGAAATTCAATACTTCAATCAAAATCGAAGATTACAACAACCCAAGATTACAAATCAATATCACAACAAAAACCCAGAAATCTATCACAACAAAAACTTCATCATTCAAACCCAGATACACACTCAGATTTCAGATTATAAAATGCAATACCCAGATACAAAAACTGCACGGAATCGAAGAAAACCCAAAGCAAAAGACAGACTCAATACCTTGAGAAATTGGGTGCGCAGAGAGAGATGAGAGAGAGAGAGTTGGGATTTGGGTGACGGAAATGAATGGGAGGCTGCTGTGCTCACTGCTCAGATTAAGAGTTGCGTTCCAGAGAGAGAGAGAGTTACGTTTTTTGTCGTTGCTGAATGACGGAAAGGGTCGGAGTGGGTTTGTTTGGAAGTAAATGGGTTCCAGTGGGCTTAGCACGCAAGGCCCGTTAATTTGCGGGCTTTTTGGGTGCAGGCTTTCTTAGCACGAATTTAATAAATGGACGGGTTCGTGCGAGCTTTTACCGTGTGGGTTTCGGGCGGATTTGCGGGTCACGGGCTCAAATGCCAGGCATAGGTCCCGGCCTATAGCAGCATGGAGAGGCTAGACTTGCTGGATGAGGAGAGCCACCTCATCAGCTTCAGCATGGTGGGCAGTGACCACAGGCTGTCTTTTTTTTTTTTTGGGCAGAACACAGGCCACAGGTTGTCTAGTATGTGAAAATATGCATAAAAGATGTTTTCATTCGAATTATGTACTACAATAGCATCTGTTTGGTAGATTTTGTAGATTGGTGACTGCCTATACTAATGTTTAATTATTTTAATCGTCTTGTTGGCATTTTATTGGGAGCAATAATAAGATTATTGAGGGGCAATAAAATGTTTATTAGGACAATAATATGATTATTGGGAGGCAATAAAAAGAGTATTGGGGGGCAATAATATGTTTATTAGAGGGCAATAATATGATTATTGGGTATTACTAGGGGGCAATAAAATAGAATGCCTGAATCAGGCTACCGGTCCGATGGCCAGATTCTTGTCACCAGTTGTTGGATTCCTGTCACTGGAGTCCAGCGCAGGTTACCGGACTCTGGCAAGGTCTCCAATAAGAGGGAAAAATTGTCCTAAAAATAAATAAAAAGTAATAAAAAAATACATAATTGGGTGTTAGGGAAAAATATATATTAAATATTGGGTAAGTGGACAATCTCTTAGAGTGTTTGGGTAAGTGAGGTTAATTAATCCCAAAATTGGATAAATGATCATTTTCCCTTAGATTTATACAAATAAGGACACAAAACCCAGACCCAAAGAGAACCTAATATCTGAGATTTCATGCGCAATTACGAATTAATACAACTTTTTATTAAAATTATTGTGATGTTATCGTCAGAAGGATATGACTTTTTTCAAGAATTTCAACTTGAAAAATTAAAAAAAAAATATTCTTGAGCACTTAAGAAATAATGAGATCGTAAATTAATTCGCCAACGATCTCAACTTAGCTTGACAAATAAATTTCCGGGACTCACAGTCTGACTTATTCAGAATCAGCTAGTTGTGGGAGTTTGATGGCCAGGGTATGAGTTTCAACTCGTTCGAGTTGAACAGTGGAGCTAGTAGTAACTTTTACCAGTTCTGTTACTGTTTTTTAGAGTAGTAGAACTAGAGGAGTACAAGTGCAGTAGCAGAACTAACCTTCAATATTGTCTTAATCTTCAAGTAGTGGCAGAACTAGATGAGTATGAGTACAGTACAGTAGCAGAACTAGAGGAGTACGAGAACTGGAGTAGCAGGATTAGATGATGGCGAGTGCAATAGCAAAACATGAGTACAAGTGTAGTGGCAGAACTGGACGAGTATGAGTGCAGCGAGTGCAGTAGCAGGATTAAACAATGACGAGTGCAGTGGTAGAACATGGGTACAAGTCTAGTAGTAAAACTGGACGAGTATGAGTGCGGCGAGTGCAGTAGCGGAATACAAGTACAAGTGTACGTAGTAGCAGAACTAAACGTGTATGAGTGCAGCGAGTGCAGTAGCAGGATTGGACGAGTGCAGTAGCAAGATTTGAACAAAAAAGAGTTTGAATTAAAAAAATAATTAATATTTAGTCATCCATGCAGGAAGGTTAGAATTGTAAATGTTTTATTGACATATGTCAACAAAATAAAACTTGTCCCTATGTGTAAAATTTTGTCCTTATAAACTCTAAATCAACTTGTAGGGATGTATTTGTGAATTCATCTTTTGACAAGGGCTTATGTGTGGTTTGCTAAATTTTCACTTTGTTAGTGGATGAGAAGAGTACCATAGACCTTAAAATACATCAAATTACATGAGAATCATGTATAAGTAAATCCATAAAGTCACAAAGGGCCTCTTTCAAATAATGAAAACAATCGTCACATTTAGGACTTTATTATTGATAAGGTAGTTTCTACATATATCAGAGAAATACTATTAACAGAGTTGTTATTTTTTCTTCATGAGAAAATGAAACACTCTGGAAAACTTTGAAATGTAATTAAATTGTCAAGTGGAAGGACAGCTCCAAGAAAGTCGGAGCAGTGCAAAAACCCTAGAAACAAAAAAAAAATCTCAATGCCATGTCCGCCGGCATGTTCATGGGACATCATCGTCGGACGGGCGAACTGGTTTTGTGCGTCCACTGATGAGGAACAGTGGTTCTGGGGATGGAGCGCCTGAGTCGCGATCGGATTGGGTGCGACAGGTAGAGGGTCTCCTCCTTGATCGGTTCTGATCTGCGCTGCGGAGGTTTCGAGCAAGGGCGGTGTGGCGTAGGGAATTTGGTGTACAACAAGGGAAGGCTGGTGTGCGGCGGAGGCAGGTTATCATTGCGGTTTCCCTTGTTTTGGGTTTGAGAAAAGCTGACAGAGGTTGTGATTGATCCTGTTTTGGATCGGTTTTCATTTTGAAATCAAGGTTTAAGACGATCCGGCCTGCGATGTCAGTTGGTGGCTACGTTCCGGTGAGGCGATGTGATCCATTGGAAGCTGAGCTGCTGGTCCGGCAACACAGGCAACTCCGACCTGCGTAATCTTGTTTGGTTTATGGGTTTTTGTCCTGCTTTAGGCTTCTCGGCTTAATCTGGTGGGCTGGATATTTATTTTATTTCAAGAATAAGTTTTATAATATTCGACGTGGCTTTATGCCGGTAAAAAGTCCTTACCCAGTCATGGTAGGGCGACGTTGGCTCTGTCCCAGACTACACACCTTGTGTGCCTTGTCTACCCGAGGAAGTCGGCAAGTTCCTTATTTTGCCAAATGGTTGCAACCTGCTAGTGGTAGGATGAAACTAAATGTAACCGGATGCGTTTTCCGGTGGCAACATAGTGGAAAAGTGAATCTTATTAGTATATTATGGCTTTGAGTAAGTATTTACTTCCCGGCATGCTACCACCTTTGTAAAGCGAATAGAGTAGCCTATTGTGCAGTCTTCACTAATTGGTGTATGTTAGAATACATAGTTTTTGTTGAGACTCTCGTTATTATCTCGAGTATTCTCTCTATGCCTATTGTAATTTGGGGTTCAGATTTTATGTTTTCTCTATGTATTCTACAGTTTCATTAGAATTAAGACTTAAGGGCAACCGTACTAGCCCTCTTTCAGAAAAGAAAAAATAAAATAAAAAATGAAGACACTCTGGAAAGGAAGAGATACACACTAGTATCGTACATACATATATATATTGGCGATGGAAGGATAATTTTATCCAACAACACAACAGTACAAACAAACTAGATTACAGACAAAGGCCCAAAACAGGGCAAAAAAATAAAAACCAAAACAAACAACAGGCCAAGCAAGCTTGACAAGCCTCAGCTCAGTTGCAAATTCAGCAGGGAGTGGCGTCGACGCTGCAGTTTCACCCAGAAACTGAACGTGACACAGAGACGTCACGAAATCTGCCGCAACAAGCTTGGAAGCCAGCCAAATCAATCCTACGCAAGAACACCTGAACATGTAGAACCCATCCAAACAAACACAAGATCTCCACGAACCAAATTCCAGTGCCATACAAAATATCATCAATCACCAAAATCAGATATCCAGGCAAAAACTTTCCAGGCCACAGGGTAACCAAAGAAAAAAGAAAAAAAGAAAGAAAGATCGAGATCACCAGCATGCAGCAGAATCGCCATCGTGCCGATGTAAGACTAGCGATACAACACCGACTTCGAAGCTTCGAAACATCGGTGAACATTCGTTTAAAGTGAATCTGATTGGAGAGGAAGATGTGCATCTGAAACATGAAGATTTTGGAATTTGAGAAGGAGAGGGATGGAATTGAAAAGGAGAAGAAAGAACATATGGGGAGGATCTGAAACGGAAAAGACATAGTGGAAAAGATGAAGAAAAGAGAAGAACAGTAGGAATAGGGGGATGGGTAATATGAAATTGAAGGATTAGGTAGATTTGGAAGAGGGAAGTAGGGAAGGAAAGGAAATTAAAACCATACCTGCCACCGCCGGGGCAGAGATCTGTAGAAGGAAGAGAACAGAGCAAGTGTTTTCTAGGAGAATTCTTATTTAAACTTCTTCTCTGTTACTTTTTAATAGCATGATTACAATAGACTTATATAGGCATCAAGAGCCTGACTTTAACACTTCTAACTGTTATGACATTAAACAACCAAACCCCTAGCTGCCAATGGAAAGTCAAAAGACTAATAACAGTAGTAACTGATAATCTGCAAATGAAAAGACAATAACTGACAGCAGCTTTATTCTTAGGAAAACCATTGTCGCTGTTAAGTACAATAACATACATTATATCTGGCCTTGTCGCTGTTAAGTACATCAAATTACCCACCAAACTCCGAAACATTGTGGAGTTCACAGATTTTCCTTCACCATTTTTGCTTAGCTTTAAGCCTGTAATGCATGGTGTTGCTACTGGATTAGCATGCTCCATCTTGAATTTCTTAACAACCTCTTTTGCATAGCTCTCTTGGGAGATAAAAATACCTTCCTTGGATTGTTGAACTTCAATTCCAAGAAAGTGATGTAGTTCTCCCAAATCTGTCATCTCAAATTCCTTCATCATAGAGAGCTTAAACTCATTCAACATCTCCAAGCTATTTCCAGTAAAAATAAGATCATCAACATAAAGATTTACAACCATAAAGCTTCCTTGTGAGCTGCCTTTGATGTACAGTGTGTGTTCATATGGACACTTCTGAAACCCATGCTTCTCAAAGTAAGAATTGATGCGGCTGTACCAAGCCCGTGGTGATTGTTTCAGACCATATAATGCTTTCTTGAGCTTGTAGACCTTATTTTCTTCTCCTTCCTTCACAAAACCTGGGGGTTGCTCAACGTAAACTTCTTCTTTGAGAGAGCCATTCAAGAACGCAGACTTCACATCCATTTGCAATATATAGCTTCCAATTGTTTTGAGTAGCAAGAGAAATTACCAAGCGAATGGTGTCAAGTCTGGAAACGGGAGTAAATACTTCAGTGTAGTCTTAACTTTCTTTTTGCCTGTACCCTTTCGCTACAAGTCTAGCCTTGTGCTTGTTGATAGACCCATCTGGATTGATCTTTGTCTTATAGACCCATTTTACACCAATAGGTTTCTTGTGTGATGGCAAATCTGTGAGCTCCCAAGTTTGATTTTTTTCAATAGCTTTTATTTCCTCGTCCATAGCTCTCTTCCACTTTTCTTCTCTACAAGCTTCATTAAAACAAATGGGATCCTCTCCAGCAAAGAATGCAAAATAAACAACATCATCTGGCAAACTTACTTGTTCTGTGGAGTCATAAAGGTCTTGCAAGCTTCTGAATTTTGGAGGAGGACTTTGAGTTGAATCATCTGAATCCAATGTTGATCCCTGAGTATTGGACGTACCACCTTCATCTCCCAAGGCTGGAATGCTTGCTGTATCATTTTTGTCTTCATCAAAAAATGCATATTCATCGAACAGAACATCACGGCTTATCAGGATCCTTTTCGTCTCTGGATTGTACAGCTTGTAGGCCTTGCTTCTGTCACTATATCCAATGAAAATACACTTCTCTGACTTGTCTTCAAGTTTGTTTCTGATTGCATCTGGAACATGAGCATATGCAACAGAACCAAAAACTTTCAAATGCTGCACATTTGGTTTCACTCCGTACCATGCTTGATGAGGCGTACAATCTTTCAAGCATTTTGTTGGTGATCTGTTGATTAAATAGACTGCACAAGACACTGCTTCTGCCCACAACTCTTTCTGTAATTTCTTTCTTCTAAGCATGCATCTCACCATCTCCTTTATAGTTTGATTTTTCCTCTCACTTACACCATTTTGTTGTGGTGTATAGCGAGCTGTTAGCTGATGCCTTATTCCATTATCTTTGCAATACTTCTCAAACTCATTGGACATATATTCTCCTCCACGATCAGTTCTCAAAATTTTGATTGACCGGCCAACAATGTTCTCAACTTCTGCTTTAAAATCTTTGAAGAGTTGGAATGCTTCTGATTTTTCTTTGAGAAAATAAACCCAAACTTTTCTTGAAAAATCATCAATAAATGAAATAAAATATTTGCTACCTCCGAGAGATGGTACTGGCATAGGACCACAGAGATCGGGATGAACAAGCTCCAGAGGATATTTTGCTTGCCAAGAGGAGTGTGAAGGAAATGGATTCCTGTGTTGCTTACCAAACTGGCATTCTTCACACACACCATCTTCTTCATTAATCTGGGGTAACCCGTCAACCATGTTGTTTGTTGCTAGCAGCTTCAAACTTCCATAATTCAAGTGACCAAATCTGTCATGCCATAACCTGGAAGCTCCTTTCTCACGACCAACAAAGCATGATAGATTTGTTGTTTCAAGCTTGAGAGGGAATAGATTATTTCCAGCCACTCCAATCTTTGCAATAAGTTGATCTTTCTTTGACAAGAAGCAAGCATTATCATGAAAATGAATATCATATCCTCTCCTCAAGAGATGCCCAGCACTTAACAAATTGCTTTTTAATCCAGGAACATAATAAACTTCTGACATCTTTTCAATGCTTCCAGACTTTGATTTAAATGTGATTTCTCCAACCCCTTCTATTTTGTAAGCTTTAGCATCACCAATTGTTACTTCACCATGATCTATCAGTTTGAGAGTGGAGAAAAGATTCTTGTTACCTGTCATATGCTTGCTAGCTCCACTGTCAAGGTACCACACCTCCTCCATGTAGTTTCCATGGCATGCTGCGACTAATAAAGTGTCTTGCTCATAGTTTCCAATGTTGCTTTCATGCATAAAACCAGCTCCGACTTGCTTGTCATCTTCTTGCATGGACCAGTAATTTCGCTTGACATGACCTGGTTTATGATAATAAGAACCTCCAGAACGTCCTCTTCCATGATAGTAGCCACGACCTCTTCCTCTACTTGGAAACGTGGTGTCTGTATTCTTGTCACCTTCATATTGATTGCTCGCCAAGCCTCTTCCAATTCTTTGAAAATTATAACCTCTTCCACAAGAATTAAAGCCTCTTCCTCTTCCTCTTGCTCTATCATCTCTTCCATTCCAATGTGGAGATCTGTGACCATGATTCCAATTGCCTCCCGTAGATACGACTTGAGACTTGAGTGCTTGATCTGGTTGAGAAGAGGCAGGTTTCCTCTTATTAATCTTAAACTCGTGAGCTTCCAATCTTCCTTGCAAGTCATCCAGAGTGAGAGCAGACAAATCTGTTGATTCTTCAATAGCAGCTTCAACATAATCAAACTTTGGTAACAAGCTTCGAAGAACTTTTTCAACCACCCTTGTATCTTGTAAAATCTCTCCATTTGAAGCCATTTTATTAACCACAGAGTTGACTCTTGTAAAATACTCCCTGATGCTTTCAGTCTCCTTCATCTCCAACTTTTTGAACTCCGATCTTAGAGTCTGAAGACGAACCATTTTCACCTTTTCTTTGCCTTTGTAGGCTGCATGAATGATGTCCCAGGCTTCCTTGGAAGTCGCAGCTTGAGCAATTCTTTCATACAATGACATATCAATTGTCTGGTAGATATAGAAGAGTGTCTTGCTATCCTTCTTTTGATTCTTCTTCAAAACATTCCTCTGTGGTTGTGTTAATGCACCTTCATTTTCTGGTTGAACGTAACCATCTTCGACAACGTTCCATATGTCCAAGGATTTTAACAACACCATGACATTCTTGCTCCAATAATCATACTTTTCACCATTGAAACGAGGGATGAGTGAAAGCATAATGGGGTTGGAGTTATTTTCATTTGCCATGGGAGCACAACAAGCTTCTACAGCTCTGATACCAGAATGTAGAAGGAAGAGAACAGAGCAAGTGTTTTCTAGGAGAATTCTTATTTAAACTTCTTCTCTGTTACTTTTTAATAGCATGATTACAATAGACTTATATAGGCATCAAGAGCCTGACTTTAACACTTCTAACTGTTATGACATTAAACAACCAAACCCCTAGCTGCCAATGGAAAGCCAAAAGACTAATAACAGTAGTAACTGATAATCTGCAAATGAAAAGACAATAACTGACAGCAGCTTTATTCTTAGGAAAACCAAGAAACAAGTTTGGTTTAATTTTCCAACAAGATCTACCACGAAGGTAGGGAAAGTTGAAAGGATGAAAGGGACGAGGTTAGAGAACAGAGGTTCTCCTCCCTAGAGGGTTTTCTTTATTATCTGCCTAGTTTTCAAAAGAAACATGGTACATATAATCAACTATTCACTTCCACCATAATCTTCTGCCCTACGTCGCAATCATATTCACATGTGAAATAATAGGTACCCGTCGTGGGCAAGGTAAAGACATCGCTGCCACTTGTCCAGATCCCATAGTTTGGAGCAGCATCACAATTATCATACGCATCAAAATTAGCTGCTACAAGCACATTGTGACGCATCATTGTTGGATAATTGAAAACTGAAAAATAAAAACAAAAACCAAGTTATGAATTGCAATTATACTCATTTACAATACCTAATGAAACAAGTTTATTGGTAAAAATTACCAAAAAAAAAAAGGTTCATTGGTAAATAGTAAACTACCAATAAGTGGAATTTCACAACAATTTATTTTCCGTTTAAAAAAAAATTTCCGTTTAAATATATGCTATTATCATAATGTACCAATCCAAAAAAAAAAATAGACACTATTCATTTGCTCGTATTTCTGACTTCGTTGATAATTTTTTTTATTATTATTTTTGGTTCATGTAATAAGTGAAAAATTACATGCACAGATGTAAATGTGATTTATATTTTGAGTAGAAATAAGTTAGAGGCTCAAAAAATATGTAACTATATACTGCTACACTGCTGCAACACTGCTGCAACAAAATTGCAGAATGTTATTGGACTACAGTAGGAAAGTATAGATTCTTGTTGCATGACATTAGTAGTACTGGTAACAAGATCAAATATAAAAATAAAAATAAAACGTGCATAAAATCAGTTGGAGGTTTCGTATTGAAACCAAGGGCCTCCAACCTGTAATTGTGTCATACGTACAATGACTTGTCCTTCGGATTAGAATGTATATCAAGCTTTACCATGTTAACACATGCATGACCAAATCGTTAAGAAATTTAGTTTTAAAAAGCCTAAAAAGAAATTAAGGTATAGCCTAAACAAGATTTTACTACTGTAAAGAAAAAGGCACAAAATCCTCAGTACATATAACCAAAGTACCAAACTTCTATGTAAAATGAATGCAGCAAAAAATAGGTACCTAAAGAATCTCCAACATGAAAAGTTTTGTCAGCAATCCAAGAGTAGTAATCAACATTAGAACTCCAACCCCGGTCATCACCAACAATATACTGCGTTGCCTCCATGCTCGAAAATACAGCAAACAAGGCAATCACAGCAAATGCAGCAGTTATTCGCGCCATGTTATTATACAAAGCTAATTCTTGTTTATCTCTTTGAAGTAAACAATATTCACTCTTGTATAGATTATAAGCCTTATAATTTATAGTCCTAATTGTTCAATCCTATATATAGAATTCGTTTGGCCGACTAGAAGCTAATAAGTTTATGCTTGTGACTATATCAATATGCCACTAACCAACTTGATCCCCTGGGATTATATATTATAATATGCCATATGGCTAGTTGGATCATGTCGTTCTTTGGTCACAACGTTGCCGTCTTAGTTCTCTTGATAAATGGACAACTACAAGAATATTGCAGTTGTTAATTGTAATTGATGCCTATTTACTTTTCACTTGCTTGTATAAATCTTTGAGGCAGTACATGAATCTCTGTATGTAGATAGACATTTGTTTTGTTTTTTCACATTACACCCATTTGTTTTGTTGTGTTTAGCTAGCTAAGATGTTAATTACATCTCAATACTATCCTGACGCCTGAAAGCAACAGAAGCAAAGCAAAGCTAGAGAGAAAATGTGAAATGAAGAAACTGATCTATTCCATTCATGGTGAAGTTAGGTACAGTAGTACAATATATAATAGTTGAGAGATTACAAATGAACGACACGTGTATATTAACTATAGCTCACAAAGGGACAGCTCATGCAAGCTAATAGCAGAGTTGGTAACTAATTAACTCTAATTAACCCTAATTAACAAACACTAACTATAGAATGAACTAACTAACACTTATAATCCTAACACCCCTCCTCAGCTTGATGGGAGGTGCGAAGCATCAAGCTAGAACAAAGATAAGAAAGCTGAAGTAAGCAAAGACCTTTAGTGAAAAGATCAGCCAATTGATTTCTGGATGTGACAAATTGAAGCTTGAGGGAGCCGGCTTTGACTTGATTTCGAGTAAAATGCACGTCCACCTCAATGTGCTTCAACTTGAAATGATAGATTGGATTTGTGGCCAAGGCAAGGGCAGAAATATTGTCACAATGAAGCACTGGAGCATCAGCAAGAGAAACATGTAAATCATGAAGTAAATGTATTAACCACATGACTTCAGATGTTGTGTCAGCCATGCTCCTGTACTTAGCTTCAGTGGAGGACCTAGAAACTACAGTTTGCTTCTTACTGCACCAAGATATTAGTGAATTATGAAGTAGGATCACGACTCCTGTGGTAGACTTTATATCATTTGGATCACCAGCCCAATCAGCATCACAGTATGCTTGGAGTTAAAGTGCAGTGTCTCTATGAATGTTGTGTCCCTTCTTGAAGAAAATACCTTGGTCCATGGTACCTTTGATGTATCTGAGAATCCTTTGTGCAGCAAACATGTGTTCATCGGTAGGATTGTGTAGGAATTGACAAACTGAGTTGACTGCATAAGATATGTCTGGCCTTGTGAAGGTGAGATATTGAAGGCATCCAACCAGACTTCGAAATTGAATGATATCATGAGACTATAAGAGAGTTCCTATGTCCTTGAATAGCTTTAAACCAGATCTGCAGGGTGTAGAGTGAGTGTGATAGTCATCCAAGCCAGATTTATGCAACAAATATTTAGCATACTTTCTTTGTGAGACAAACAGGCCATCTGGCATATACTGAATCTCAAGACCAAGGAAATAATGAAGCTTTCCCAAATCTGTCATATCGAACTCTTGTTGTAAAGCATGTTTAACCGAAGCAATTAAGGTCTCACAGGAACCAGTAATGATTATATCATCCACATATAGAAGTAAAAAGACATAATCAGACTGGCTTTGTTTGATGAACAAACTAGGATCAGCATAGGATGAAGAGTAGCCAATAGTTGGGAGAAAATTAGTGAACCTCTCATTCTGGGGGCCTGCTTGAGACCATAGAGTGACTTATTTAGTTTGCAGACATAGTGGGGAGTATGAGGATCAACAAAACCACCAGGCTTTGTCATATATACTTCCTCAGTCAGAAGACCATGCAAAAAAGCATTTTTAACATCTAACTGATGGAGGCCCCAGCTATGATAAGCAGCCAAGCAAAGAACTAGTCTCACTGTTGTATGCCTAGCCACAGGAGAAAAGGTTTCATCATAATCCACTCCATATTCCTGACTGGATCCTCGTGCAACAAGTCTTGATTTATGATGAGCAATAGTGCCATTTGCATTTCTTTTGACTTTGAACAACCATTTGCAAGAGACAAGATTTTTGTCAGGAGGAAGAGGTACCAAAGTCCATGTATTTTGTTTCATGAGAGCATTATACTCTTCAAGCATTGCATTCTTCCATTCTGGAGTTCGGAGTGCAGCTTTGTAGTTTGAAGGTTCTGTGACACTGGGATCAAGACAATCATGAAATGATAAGGACATAAAGCATTTCTTCTTGTGAATACCTCTTTTGGCCATGGTAAGCATGTGATGATCATTGATTGAATTAATAGCAATGCCTTCAGCAGGGTGAAGAATATTAGCTTCTGAGATTTGATTGGAAGGAGTATGAGCAGTGTCACAATTAAGAACAACTGAAACTGTTCCAGTTCCAGGTTAAGAAGACAAACATAGGGTGCCATAACTTTCAGCAAATTGTATAACAGTGTCAGCTTGAGGAGCAACAATGACATGTATGGGATTAGGAGATAATTGAAGTGGGACTATCAGAAGCAACAGGATCAGATGACATAGTATTAGACACAGGATGATCACTATGTAAGGGATTAGGAGATAATTGACCTGAAGAGATGAGTGATGTGATGACAGGTGTAGACACATGAGTTTGTGTATGAGACTGAGTTTGAGCAAAGCAAGGCACATTGGTTTGAGCTTGAGGAGATGACAGATGAGGATGTCTTGTAGGAGATGATGTCTGCACAGTGCTCACAGCATAGGGAAAAGTGGTTTCCTCAAAGAAAACATGCCTTGAAATGATATATTTGCTGTTAGAAGGACTGTAACAGATATAGCCTTTATAACCAGCAGCAAAACCAATAAAGACACACTTAGTAGTCTTAGGCTGCAACTTGTTTGATCTATATGGTGTCAACAAGGGATAACAAGTACGTACATCCAAACACCCTGAGCATATCCACATTTGGAATAGACTGATATAGCACTTCATATGGGGATTTCATGAACAGCACCTGTGTAGGCATTCTGTTAATCAAGAATACTGCAGTAGCACAAGCATGATACCAGAACTGATTAGGAAGAGAGGCATTTTGTAGAAGAGTTACAGCTGTTTCTCTTATATGCCTGTTCTTTCTCTCCGAGATTCCATTCTGTTGGGGAGTATAGGGACAAGATACTTGATGAACAATACCACTGTTATTCAAGAATTCCTTAAATTTTACATTGATATATTCACATCCTCCATCACTTCTAAAGGTTTTTACAGAAGTAGAGAATTGAGTAGAGATATATACACACAATGATTTTAAGTAGGAAAGAACTTCATTTTTATTCTTCATTGGAAACATCCAAGTGAATCTTGTACAATCATCAATAAAGAGAACAAAGTATCTGTATCCATCTATGGAGAGGTGAGGAGAAGGACCCCATACATCAGAGTGTACAAGTTCAAAAGGTGTAGCACATCTAGACTGGGAACTAGGAAAAGGGAGTTTGTGAAATTTCCCTAACAAACATGACTCACAGACATTTTTCTCACTATCAGAGGCTTGAACTATGTTGTGGTTTCCCAGCATTACTTTGATCACCTCATTGGATGGCTGGCCAAATCTCTGATGCCATAGAGAATGCTAAACCATTTGACCAAGAAAAGCTGAATTTGAAGTAGATGTTGCTTTCTGAATACTTGCAATTGTCTTTGTTTTCTGAAAAATTGTAGTAGTCTGTTGCAGATGCTTTATTGAATATAGGTAAATCAAATGGTATGGGATAAAGGCCTTGCTCACTCAGTCCCTGGTATAATATCTTGCCCTTCACCTTGTCCTGTATCACACACATGAATTCATCAAACCAGACAGAGCAGTTATTTTGTTTGCACAGTTGATAGATGGAGAGCAAGTGTGCTGCAAGATCTGGGATTAATAGAATATTATCCATTTTGAGCAGTCCCAACATTGCATTACCAATATGAGTAATTGAGAGTTGATTACCATTACCAATCTGTACACCATCTGTGTTTGGATATGGGACAACATTGTTGAGTAGCTGCAAGTTGTTGGTCATGTGATTGGTGGCACCTGTGTCAGCTAGCCAAAATTGTGGAGCAAGGTTTGTGGCAGCTGCAACCATGGCAGTAGCATTAGAATCCTCAGAGTCATTTTGTTGTCTAGGAAATCCAATAATGAAGTAGCATTTATCTGCAGAGTGTCTAGGTTTCCCACAATACTGGCAGCCAGCTTGATTTGAGCCTTGTTGAGTGAGAGGAAGAGATCTGCAGGTTTTGGCACTATGACCAACCTTATTACACCATTGACAAGTAATAGGATTACCACCTCCAGCATTGTTGTTGCCAATATTCCTAAAACCACCATTCTGATTGCCAACTGCAGTCAAGTTCATGCCATTTGCTCTCCCACCAAAATTGTTGCCTCTTCCAGCATAAAAGCCTGTCATGCCATTGTTGGAGTTGAACACAGGAAATGAAGGCATATAGGTGTGAATCCATAAGGCATAGCTGAGATGGAAACATATGAAGCTTGAGTAGACATTGGAAAGGAAGGTAGTCCCTGAGACATTACACCAGGTGATGCAAGGCATTGGGTTGTGAATCCAGGTGGTACAGAAGTCTTGGAGGTTGAGGCCTGAGATGGAAATTGTATGGCTTGAGTTTGAGGCAATTGTGATTGCTGAGGCACAGATAAGGATGTGGAAGTGACACAAGTGGCTGCAGAAGATGACTGAATTTGTGGACTGATCTTTGCAAGCATTGCAGTACGCAAACTCTGCAGACCCTGTGCTTCATTCCCAATATCCATTTCAGCAGCTTTAAGCAAGGTTTTAAGTTGGCTGAGTGATGCACAACTGAATTGAGCACGTATAACAGTCTTATTGCAGCAAATTCTGAAGGCAGACCATTGAGAATAGTGACCACAATATCTTCCTCATCAATAGACACTCCTACAGTTTCAAGAGCATCCTTTGCAGCTTTGATTTTATCAAGATAAGTCTCAATGTCATCATTCCCTTTCTTCACATTTTGAAGATTTGATTTTAGCTGTAGAATGTTTTGCTTGTTAGCATCAGCAAATTTTAGATTAAGCCTAGCCCATAAATCTTGAGCAGATTTGCTCCCAACAGCACATGTCATAGCCACAGCACTTAGGGTTTGTCCTATCATGTTGACTATGCTTTGATCTTGAGTCTTCCAGGAAATGTAATCAACAGATATTGTGTTTGTAGAGCCATCAGAGGCAAGTACAAATTGTGGAGGACAAGGAGTTGAACCATCAACAAAGCCAAAAAGGTTTTGACCTCTAAGGAAAGACTTCATCCGAAACAACTAGGTAGGATAATTTGTGTCATCAAGAAGGATATTAGGGAGGTAAACAGTAGTTTGAGTAGTGGTTTGATGTGTAGAACCAGTCATGATTGTAGCTATGAGGTACTGAGAGATAGGGTTAGGGTACTAAGTGAGGATTAGAACAAGTTCACTATATGAAACAAAGCAACAAGACAGGTATGTCTATCAACACGAACAAAGATGAGATTGCAAAAGCTAGGGTTTGAGTTTTTCAGATCTAGAAGATTTCAACAAATTTCTGAGTATAATTGTGATAACAGGAAGCAAAGAACACACAATTGCACAAATCAAGTATCAATTTTCAGCAGAATCACAACAATTTTCCAAGAACAAGAACTGGAAATTTCTTCTTCTTCAAGATCGATGATGAAAGACTTATCTGAGCTCCAATCTGAGCTAGTATGAACAAGAACACGAAGATTTGCAGTCGATATGTATGAGAATAGAGGATTTACAGTACTTCAAGGTCGCAGCCTTGATACCATGAAAGCAACAGAAGCAAAGCAATGCTAGAGAGAAAATGTGAAATGAAGAAACTGATCTATTCCATTCATGGTGAAGTTAGGTACAGTAGTACAATATATAGTAGCTGAGAGATTACAGATGAACGACACGTGTATATTTACTATAGCTCACAAAGGGACAGCTCATGCAAGCTAATAGCAGAGTTGGTAACTAATTGGTAACTAATTAACTCTAATTAACCCTAATTAACAAACACTAACTATAGAATGAACTAACTAACACTTATAATCCTAACAACGCCTTAGCTCCCAAGATATTTGAAACTAGCTCCTTCTCACTTTTTGGTGATCGACAGAGATTGTAACGGATTGTTTATGTATCTATAATATAATAAATATTACTTTCTTTGGCTAGACCATAAGTTAAGTTAAAATAATTATTAATATATATTGTATAAGGGATATGATAGTAAATTGAAAAATATATAATCAAAGTAACAAATATTCAATTATTTCTAATTGTAAAGCAGTTTCTAGATAAGTCCCTCCTCATCAATTGAGCTAGGTTCAGGGGAATTGGTTTTATTGTTGTGCCATTTTTATGGCGTTATTCCTGGGAAATATATGTTTTAGTTTTGGTGCTTTCTAGTTATCAATATGAAGGTGAATTGCCCTTCTACATGGCTCACAGTTTTTGTATATGGTGTAAAAGAGGATGAATTGATTTGTACTTATGTTTGTGGTATATCGTGACACTTGGTGTTACATTTCATCAAAATTCACGGATTTGGGAGTGAAATTTAGGGTTTAGGAGGTGGGTTCTTTTAGGTCATGGATATTATTAATAATGATGGCCCTTAACTATGAATTTTACCAAAAGTCAACCAAAAACTGGATGATTCATTGATTAATCAGTCCTTCAGCAATCGCCTTTTCTAACTTGTCAAGCTACTTATTTCAAAACTTATTTTGGAAAAATTCAATTTTTACTGATATTTTACATGATTCTAGTGTTCACTAGGAACTTATGATAGTAAGATTTAAAAGTTTTAACTTTTAACGACAAGAATACAACTCGCAACTGGTTGTTTGATAACAAAATAAGAATGCAACTCATAACAACATAAGCCAAGAATCAACCTAGAACTAAGAATCATCTAATTTTCCTTCCCTTTGAACTTCCTAATTAATCATCGGTAACTCAAAATCACAACTAGTCTTCTGATTGTAGAGGTTAGTGAACAGATCTAGTTCACAGTGATCTTAATCCTCTGGCCAGTTGAAGCACAATGGTATTCACACACAAAATAGTATGTGTCTTTAGAATTCAAGGTTATCACGTCATTCCACGATTATACACGCCCATATTTGGAGGTGTGGCACATTCACCATACACTTCAATATTATCTACTACAACCACATTGTGTGCAGGTCGGAAGTAACTAAAAACTGAGAAGCAGAAATATGGGCCAATTACATATAAAGTCATTTTTAAATTTTTTTTAGCTATAAAGTCACCAACTATTTTTTTTTTCCCTAATAAGGCCACTAGATTAAAAATTGTGGACATAAAAACTAATATATTTACTTAAATGCCAACAGAGTAAAAAATAAACAATCATTCTCTCTCTCCTCTCTGGCAAGGTCTCTGGCCAACCCTGGCGGATCTCCAGTCGACCCCTAGCAAACTCTGGCAGGGTCTCCGACAAAGTTCGGTGAGGTCTCCGGTTACCATAAAAGATACTGTTACTAACAACAAAAGCTACTCTGGTGAGATTTATGACGACCTCTGGCGAGTTCAGAAAAGCTACTATCATCAGCAATAAAACCTATTATCACCAGTAAAAGTTACGATATTATTGTTTTGGGGTCTGACATTTTGGGGATCCAAAGACTGGTTAAGGTATCTTTTATTTTAAGTTCGGGTAACATTCTGGGTCCAATGTGACTGGCTTAATGTTTTGATCTTGTCACGGATGGTGATCAAGATCGGGTCAAAGTTGGTGATCGGGATTTTGTATAACATCTTGGGTCCAATGCGACTCGCTTAATGTTTTGGTATTTATATCGGGGATCTGAAGATAGAGAATCTAAAGATTAGGGGTCATAGATTGTGATCGGGGGTCACAGATGATGGCCAAGGTATGTTATCGAGAACCAAGCCTTGGCCGTGTGATTGGTTACAATCAGTTAGAGCTCTAGTCTATCTGCCGAGTTTTATTGTATCATGGGGGTAACAGTAAGGTTACTTGGGACTCATGAGTGCAGATTTTTAAAAGAGAGTCTTAAGTATATTCTTTCTTTTATTGTCCATGAAGGACGAGAGTTTTTCATATTTAATTGTCTGGGTTTCAACTAATATGATTTTATCACAATGTGACACGTGTTTTCCTTGTGAGATAAGGATGGGGAGTTTCAAAAGAAAACAAGCGTGAGTTGTTTGTGTGAGTTGTTTCCTTAAATGAAATGGGTGGGTTTTCCTGTGATTTTTGTGAGTTCTTCCTTACATGGAATGGGTGGGTTTTCCCGTGATTTGTGTGAGTTGCTTCCTAAATTAGAAAGGGTGGGTTTTCTTGTGATTGGTGTGAGTTGCTTTGATGTATTTCATTTACTCATACAAGCTTTCATAAGCTTATTGGGTTTATCTGTTGCAAACTGGTGCACTATTCGATGGTGTAGGGGTTAATCCTGTAGGCAAGGGAAATCGTGGCTGAAGCTAAAATCTCGTGGTTGCAGCCATTTGGGTAGGAAGCTAATTTTGGGGTTTTAATGTTGTTAAGACTTCCGTTGTAGTAAGCTCTGAGGAGCGCTTACTTATTATTTTGTTTTGCAACTTAATTCGTAAACTTGTGTAATGTAATATATGACTCTACGGAGCAGGTTTGTATAAACATTGTGCATTCAGGGCATCAATATGCACTTGGTTCAAAAGGAAAAAAAAGAACAAGTTTTTCAGGTATTTTGTATTGATGACTGAACCATTCACGGCTGGTATAATTGTGAGATTATCTTGATTTTTAATTGTTTTAAAAATCGAGCCGTGACATATAGGTTCCCTACTCTCCTCTCTAAAGCCAATCTTAGTTACTAATCCATGATAAATAATGACATCTATGAGCCAAACGGTCCCGACCTGTAACTAACTTAATCATTCCAAATCTCAAGCTACAAAATGAGACACATATGTCACCTTTTTCAACACCAAGTCTCCAAACAGCCAGACCACTTGTAAGGATAAACTGCCATCATATTAGCAATAACAAGCCACTGATAATACCATATATGGTCCTCGAGAATAATGCCAAAGAAATGGCTCACCAATCAACCTAATCCAGGAGACACCATACCTCTTGGCAACCATTCTCAAGAAGAAAATTAATCCCTTCAACACCATGATCCAAATCCATCAAACCATGTGCAGGAGCTCTTCTCTATTACCTTGACCACAAAAATGATACAGCAATTCCATAGAATTAATACCATAACCATAACACCAATATAGTACTAGGACCCCTAAACCTTAACTCTAAAGAGAAGGGACTGAATAAACCTAAAGAAAAATAACCAAAAAAAAAACAAAATCCTAATAAAACATAGAAGGATGCCACTGTGAACAATTACCATCAGCCGAAGAGCCGTCGTTCGACTATCAAGGGCCACCACCCCCGAATTGGTGGTGGCCCTACTTGCACCATCATACACTTCTGAACCAACTCTAATCTACATAGAAAATCCCATGACGACACCACCTCGAGATATCCACCACCATACCAATCTTCACGGTAGAATCCCAAATCCCCTCCAATGCTCCACCAACAACAACCCAGCCTCTCACTATCTAAAGTCCACAAAAAATCCTTCGGCACATCCATGTCACACCCTCCATGACAAACACAAATAAAAACAGAGCGAGAGATTGGCAAATCAATCTTCCCATCCAACGGGGAAAACTCCAAATTAACTGTGCTGTCGATGCCCCTCAAAACAGAAAGGAATCGATCATAATTACTTCTCCTTCACCATGACTAAACAAAAGGTCCACCAATCCGATAGCAACCACCATGCACTAGTAAGGCCAAAGGCCTATGCCAGCTGTTGATACCCAAAAAATCATAAGACATGCCGTACGCACATTTCAACCCCAAAAGGGAAATACACATGCAAACCACATTCGGAAGGACAAAAGTTACATATCGAACCTTCATGCCACGCATGTGGACCCAAGCCACAACTACGCTCTTGGGGCTTGCAGGAGTGGGTGTGGTGTGGAAGGTTACGGAAACACATAATACTCGTGTATTGATTTAGTGTCGTTGGTGATTCGGTCTTGGGCCCGAAATCCAAGCCCAATGACTTAAATCAAGAACGAAATGGTGAACATGAGAATAGGGCCAGCCTCTCCTTTAAAACACAAAGTCCATGTCAGAAAAGCCCAACTTCCCTTTTCTTCTTCTTCCCATCTTACCTACCTCCCCTGCAGCAACCTAGTACACAGAGAGTTAGCCAAAATCCCCAAGTACGATTAATTCCTTGTATTAGTCGTTGAAAGGGGAAATCGTATGACCAGTTAAGAGATATCCTCCTCTTCCTTAAATAATGAGCCCACAGTTCCCAAGCTTCCTCGTCCACCACGTTCCAGGATTTGAGTCACTACAGCTACTCTGCTGCAATCGTTGTCTACTGCTGCAGCGACTGTCTCTTCCTCCTAAAACTTCATTTCTCAAGTAAGCTTCTCTTTTCCTCGATTTAAGGCATGAATTGTGTGTGGATTGAAGGAGAAATGCTTTACCCAGAAACCGTGTGTTCCCAATAGAGTCTATATAAAGGGAGATTTAGGATTGAGATAGGCATCCGGCATAATCGAGCAAAACTTAGAATATTTAGAAACACCTATGCCAGATCAAGCCTTCAAGCTTCAAGCATAAATCTGACTTTCAGCCATTTTCCCAAACCCTCATTCAAACCAATTTCCAGAAACCCCAAATCCAAAAATCGTCCAATTCTCTCACCGCAGTGTGCTTCTAGCTCCCACACCATGCTTCACGCTGTTAAGCTCTATTTCTTTTTCCTATGATTTGAATTACATATAAAGTCTTCCCACTAATCAAATTATTGGGTTAATTTTGGCCTAGTTAATGTTTAATTCAAAAAGGACCCTCACACCAGCACTGGGACACCACCGAACAAGAGCAATGGAAGAAAAACTTGAAAACTAAAAGTTTGATGAATCCCTGAGCGATAAGAAAAAGACAGATAGTTATTGTGGTTCCTTCTTTGTCATTTGGTTCTTTGTAGAACATGCTTCACTGATCATATCAACGGTTACATTAATGAGAGATTTCCCTCTTATAATCGGTCGTATGTACCATAAGTAACATTGGTGGAAGATTACGCTCTTTTAGATGTAGGGTTTGCGTGAAAAATGTTTGGTCGATCACTTTATTTGTTAATTTGATGGAAGATTGCCCTACTATGGTCAATCATATCATCAATAACTTTTTACATATCCCGGCTTATATCTGTTGCTTCTTTAAATGCATGTTTGCATCCATTCGTATCCTTGTTAGGTTTAATTTTCACTGCATTATGATATCTCATATTGTTTTCCATTACTTTTTTTATTTTTTATTTTAAGAAAGCATAGTATTATTATTAGGAGAACACTCCATAAACAAACAAGAATTACAAATGTACATATTCTGGCCTCATTAAAGCTTTCTAGGTAAACCACGTGAGAAAAATCCTAGGCAGGAGAAGAGTACCACACACACTAAAATATATTAAATTACATGAGAATCATACATAAGTAAATCCGTAAGCCAGGTATGGACCTTCTTCCAAACAATGAAAACAGTCTTCACCATTTAGGACTCTATTATTAATAGGGTAGTTTCTACATATATCAGTTTAATCCTCCTTATTATTAATAGAGTTGTCATCTTTTCTTCATGAGAAAATGAAATACTCTAGAAAGGAAGATACATACACTAGTGCAGTACACATAATCAACTGTTCACTTCTACCTTAATCCTCTGCTCGCTGTTGTCGCAATGAAATTCACACAAGAAATAATAGGTACCTGTGGTGGGCACGGTAAAGACGTCACTGCCACCTGTCCAGACTCCCAAGTTTGGAGTAGTACCACACTGATCATACACATCAGAATTTGCTGCTACAACCACATTGTGTTTGCCATATGCATAATTGAAAACTGAAAAATACAAAACAAAAACCAAGATATGAATTGCAGCTTTACTCATATACAATACCTATTGAAACAAGGTTATTGGTAAATAGTAAACTACCAATAAGTGTAATTTCACAACAATGGTTTTTCAAACACACTTTTTTTTCTGTCTCGAATATGCTATTATCATACAGTTGCAATCCGAAAAAACTTTAGACGCTTCATTTCCTCATATGACTTAGTTGATAAAAAAAAAAATTATTATTTTTCGTTCCTGTAATAAGTTTTAAAAAAAAAACTGTGTACTAATTACATGTACGGATGTAAATGTGGATTTATATTTTGAGTAGAAATAATGTTATAGACCCTAAAAATATGTAACTATATACTACTACACTGCTGCAACAAAATTGCAGAATGTAATTGTACTACAGTGGGAAAGTATAGAATGCTGTTGCATGACATTAGTACTATACAGGTAACAAGCTCAAATATAAATATATATATATATATATATATATAAGTGCATAAAATCAGTTGGAGGTTTTGAATTGAAACCAATGGCCTCCAGCCTGTAATTATGTCATACGTGCAATGACTTGTCCTACAGATTAGAAAGTATTATCAAGCTAGCTATACCAATTAGCACATGACCAAATCGATAAAAAAATGTAGTTCTAAAAATCCTAAAAAGAAATTAAGGTATAGCTTAAACAATTTTTTATGCAGTGAAAAAGGCACAAAATCCTCGGTACATATAAACAAATTTGAAACTTATATGTAAAATGAATGCAGGAATGAATAGGTACCTAATGAATCTCCAACATGAAAAGTTTTGCCAGCAATCCAAGAGGAGTAATCAACATCAGAACTCCAACCTTGGTCATCACCAACAATATACTGCGTTGCCTCCATGCTCGGAAATACAGCAAAAAAGGCAATCACAGCAAGAGCAGCAGTGATTCGCGCCATGTTGTTATACAAAGCTAATTCTTGTTTATCTCTTTGAAGGAAATAATATTCACTCTTGTATAGATTATTAGCTTTATAATTTACAGTCGTAATTGTTCAATCCTATATATATAGTTTGTTTGGCCGAATAGTAGGTAACAAATGTTGGAATTTAATTAGAATATTTCAAAATACTTGCTATTTTTGAAACCTCCCATTATTTGCTGATAGTAATAATAGTCCTTAGTTCTTTTTGTGTCATTAACTCTCTTTGATTGTGATTATTACAAAGATTTCATCAGTTTGGATCATTAATTTCATTAACTCTGCAATAATATTGGTTCAATATTCCTTATTTGATACACTTCCGTTTTGATTCTTACTAATCAATGTCATTATATTCATTGCCGTTACATAAGTTATAAAGTTTAATTGCTATAAGCAAATTATTATTGCATTAATCATTTTTTCCCTATATAATCTCTAGCTTTCCAAATCAAAACAACAAGAAATTCAATCTCTTTTGTTTCCTTTCTGAGCTCAAAGTATTCATGTGTTTCCTTTAATTTATCTATTCCACTAAAAGAAAATTTCAAGTTGTTCGATACGATCCGAGTATTGTAAGTGTACACCTACAAGGATCGAGGTTGTCGTGCCCTGGAGGGTAGGGCGCAATAAACTTGCTACACTGAGACATTGTCTCCGAGGGGCGAAATCTACTCTTAAGGTCGGTGATTACACGCCTCAACCTTAAACTCTTTTTGAGTAATGTGTCCTTCGGAAGCCTATAAATCCAAAAGATAAGTTCTATAATCCTTGTTATTTAATCTATTATGACAATAATATTATGATTATTATTTGTTATTAATATATTATATTTTTGAGATCTTGTAGGAGGTGAAATCTGGTGACGGAAGTAGCATCCATCGATCAAATTTTCCAACAATCTTAAGAGTAGATCTGTTGGTGGATGTTACATTGCGAAGATTACATTTTCAAAATTCATTTACATGTTATTAATAGTCGCAAATTATTGTTTCTTTGTTGTTGCCGTCGGAATACGTTTCTTCAAGGAAGAAAAAAAAATTGAACTGTTGCCTTCAGATTATTGTTTCTTCGGAAATAATAAAGTTGTTGCCTCTTGATTAAGATGATGCCTCGGTTGCCTGAAAAATAAATGTGTTCTCATGAATAATGCATTGAGTAATTATTTTGTCAATTTTACATTGACTGCCTATGACAATTTGATGCGTTGGAATATAAATGTCCCTACAGTTGATGCCTTCGAAAAAAAAAATAATAATAATGTTGCCTTAAATTTTGGTTACAAGTAATAAGGGTTGCCTCATTTACATCTTGAATGCCTTCAGAATTTGGTTACCAAGAAAATAGTCGCCTGATTCTATATTATTGGTGCTTTCGGATATAATACAGAGACAACAAGTCTCTAAAGATGGTTCCCTAACCATATTTGATCAGATGATTAGCTCCATATGCTGCCTTAAGGTTTTGGGTTGCCTTTCGGTCAATGTTGCTTCAAAACAAATAAATATATGCGGTTTTTATTCATTGACGCCTCGATATTGTCCCTTATGCTGATGCCTTGAAAAACTACTCATTAATTGCTGCCTTCGGTTTACACTTTGAGAAAATGGACATTCAATGTACCTCCATGATCAAATTTAATTTTGATCTAGAATAAAGAGATAGTTGATAGCTCCAAATGTGGGGATGACTAAGGTATCCAAAGTCACGAAATCGGATACATAATGTTGCCTATTAAATTCTCAAGTCCTTGATTGGAAAAGATTCGTTGCGTAAATATATATGGCTTGATATTATCTTGCCTATATTTATGAGCCTGAGGCTAATTCAGACAGACTCAAAAAATGTGGGGGTCAAGGAAAAACAAGAAAAATAGGCTCTTATATTTATATGAGATTGGATGACTAAAAATCCAATGAAAATTACTTAATGTTGAGATTATTAAATAAGCTGTGTAGGTCAGAGTTGATTTTGGCCAATACTCTGACAAAATCACTAGACTAAAATCCAAAAGCTAGTGGTTAATACATCGAGGGGGATGGGGTTTATGCCTATAAACAAAGATCAATAGTGATGGTAACCCAACCTATTTGAATGGAGATCACATGAAGTAAGTTCATATGGGTAAGAACAAGTCACTTGTTGGTCAGTGATGCACTATCAAGTAAAGCTATTGATGGTCCCTCCCTATGGTGTAAATAAATAGTGCTTGAACTGCAATGTGTAAGGTTGAACAAATGTTCTTAATGAGTTCCATAGCCCAAACATTTGGGTGGTGTGTTTGTTTGCAGTACACACTCGATGGATTCACCTATATGGATGTGGAAGTGGAGCCGCTTCCTATGAGAGCAAGGCATACTCTCTATAGTATTCATGAATATCCAGGTAGGACACGTGGCCTATTCGCGCCACCCTGCTTCGAACAGCTTGATCCGAGAGTTAATGTGGATGGTTAGTCGTCTGATTCACAATTAGAAATTTTGGATCATAGAAAATTTTATTTCCACCAAGGTTTCGTGGGTCACGACTAATTTGTCCTATGGCTGGTTCATAGTTCAAAAGACACCCGTACTGATGCATTGATTCTCACTTTATTTTGGTATTCCTTATCTTTGACTTTCCTTGAAATTTTGGTACTTTGAAATAGTGGGGGATTGTTGGAATTTAATTAGAATATTTCAAAATACCTGCTATTTTTTAAACCTCCTTTGAACAGTTATTTGCATATAGTAATAGTCATTAATTCTTTTTGTGTCATTAACTCTCTTTGATTGTGATTATTACAAAGAATTCATCAGTTTGGATCATTAATTTCGTTAACTCTGCAATTATATTGGTTCATTCCTTATTTGATACACTTCTGTTTTGATTCTTCCTAATCAATGTCATTATATTCATTTATGTTACATAAGTTACAAAGCTTAATTGTTATTAGCAAATTATTATTGCATTAATCATTTTTGCCCTATATAATCTCTAGCTTTCCAAATCAAAACAACAAGAAATTCAATCTCTTTTGTTTCCTTTCCGAGCTCAAAGTATTCATGTGTTTCCTTTAATTTATCAATTCCACTAAAAGAAAGTTTCAAGTTGTTCGATACGATCCGAGTATTGTGAGTGTATACCTACAAGGATCGAGGTTGTTGTACCTTGGAGGGTAAGGCACCATAAACATGCTACACCGAGACATTGTCTCTGAGGGGCGAAATCTACTCTTAAGGGCAGTGTTTACAAGCCTTAACCTTAAACTGCCTCAACCTTAAGCTCTTTTTGAGTAATGTGTCCTTCGGAAGCCTATAAATCCAAAAGATAAGTTCTATAATCCTTGTTATTTAATCTGTTATGACAATAATATTATGATTATTATTTGTTATTAATATATTGTATTTTTTAGATCTTGTAGGAGGTGAAATATGGTGATGGAAGTAGTATCCATCGATCAAATTTTCCAACAATAAATTTGTGCTTGTGATTATATCAATCATATGCATAAGGTTAGATAGTTCTTTGGTCACAACGTTGCCGTATTAATTCTCATGAGAAATTGATAACTATGAGAATATTGTAGTTGTTATCTGTAATCGATGCCTATTTACTTTTCACTTGCTTCTAGAAGTCTTTGTGGCAGTACATGAATCTCTATATGCAGATAGACATTTGTTTTATTTTTTCACATTTCACCCATTTGTTTTGTTGGTTTTAGCTGGCTATGATATTACATCTCAATACTAGCCTGAAGCCTTAACTCCCAAGATATTTGAAACTAGTTCCTTCCCACATTTTGGTGGTCCACTGAGATGTAACCTTTTGTTAATCTATCTATAATATAATAAATATTAACTCACTTTGGATAGACCATAATTTAAGTTAAAATATAATATTAATATGTAAGGGATATTATAGTAAATTGAAAAATATATAATCAAAGTAAATATTCAATTAGAAATAATTGAAAAGCAGTTTGGAGGCTTGTTCTGTATTGCAAGTTGGTACAAGTTGGATGATTGGCAATGGGGAAAATATTTGGATATGGGAGCATAGGTGGTTACTGGCAGATCGCTATGCCCTTATACCTTGGTCACAGCCTACTTTGAACGGTCCATTTTTTGTGTTTGAGCTCATTGATCAGACCGCTGGCACGTGGAATGAAAGGATGCTCAATGAGTTGTTGCCCCCCCCCCCCCCCCCCCCCCCCCCCCCCACAAAAAAAAAAGAAGTGTTTCTTATTAACACTACTAGAAAAACACGATTTAAGGATACTGAAACAGAGTCCTTAAATACATATAAGGACTCTTTAAAAAAGAGTCATCTATTCGGGAGTCATCATAAGTCTCAAACAAGGACATTGGAAATGTGTCCTCTTATCTATATGAGGACATAGTTTATGTGTCCTAATAGCTTTGGACGTGTGTCCTTATATTCATAAAAGGACACCTAAATTGCATCCTTATACTAGCAAATAAGTGTCATCTTTAGTGTTTCTTATTATAAGTCTATCCCATTGAGTGAACATTGGCCTTGTGATAAAGTTGCGAGGCATCCAAATAAGCAAGGTGTGTTTACTTTGAACTCAGCTTACTATGTAGCTAGGGATATTGCTTATAATCGAGTCCACTACCCCTCCTATAGTTGATGGTTTTCAAGCCCTATGGAGAACAATTTGGAAGGCCAAGGTTCCCAAGAAAGTGGCGGTTAGAGTTTGGCAAGCATGCCAGAATATCTTACCTACTGGAGAGAGACTTTTAACAAAAAGATATGAGGGAGAAGCTAATTACTTGCTGTGTGCATGCCCAATGGAGTCTGTTGGTCATGTTTTGGCAGATTGTGAGATTGCTAGAGAGCTATTGGGGGAGGTGTCTCTGCAGATTACTTGCTCGGTGACACCCATCTTTGTTTTCAAGGAGTGTATGTTGGAATGTGCACATCGAGTATCCCTGCAACAGTTTGAAAAGTTTATGGTGTTTCTGTGGGCGTTGTGGAATAATCGCAATGCTGCATTGTGGGAAGAGAAGCCGCGATTACCGGCAGATATAGAAATTGCTACTATGAGTTGGTTTAATGAATATAAGTTGGTGCATGCTTCTTCAATCCCTAGAATGAAGGTAATTCAGAGATGGTCGAGATCAGTTGAGAATGTTTTTAAGTGTAATATTGATGGTACTTTTAGTTAGTGCCAGATGAAAGGTGGAGTTGGCTGTGTACTCCGGAATCACAGAGGGAAGTTTCAAGCAGCTGTGAGGAAGTTTATTGCTACTGCAGCATCTGCCTTCCAAGTTGAATTGATGGCCTTGTGAACTGCACTTCAGTTTGCTATCTCGATGCATCACGAGCAGGTGCAGTTTGAAATTAATTGTTTGCAACTGGTTCAAGCTATCTCTGTTGATGACTTAATGAGGAAGATGCTTCAGTAGTGGGCTAAATTGTGAAGGAGGATAGACTGATATTTAGAAACTATCCTATGTTATCTTTATCTCATGTTAGTCATCAGGCAAACAGTGTTGCTCATATTCTAGCTCAGATGGCTCTTCAATCAGAGCTATCTCATTCTTGGTTTTTGTATGCTCCAGAACTTATAAGGATGCTATTTTAAGTGATATTTCTCGCTAATTCAATGAAAGTTCTTTTTATCAAAAAAATTGAAAAGCAGTTTCTGTATAAGTCCCTTTCCGATTGAGCTAGGATTCAGGGGTATTGGTTTTGTTGCTATGCCATTTTTATGGAGTTATTCCTTGAAAATATATGTTTTAGTTTTGGTGCTTTTTGGTTATCACTATGAAGGTGAATTGCCCTTCCACATGACTAGCGGTTTTTGGATACTGTGTAAAAGAGGGTGAATTGATTTGTATTGATATTTGTGGAGTATCATGACACTTGTGTTACATTTCATTCTAGTTTGGGTGTGAAATTTTGTTAGGAGTTGGGTTCTTTCAGGTCATGGATGTCCTTAATAATGATGGCTGGTAACTATGAATCTTAGCAAAAATAATCCAAAAAATGCTCATTGATTAGTCAGTCCTTCTTTAATCGCCTTTGGTAACTTGTCAATCAAGCTACTTATTTCAAAACTTGTTTTGAGAAAATTTAACTTTTACTAATATTTTACATGATTCTAGTGTTCAGTCGGAACCCATTATAGTAGGATTTAAATAAAAACCCATTACTAAAAGTTTTTATGAAAAACACAACTCGCAGCTGGTTGTTTGATAACAAAACAATAATGCAACTTATAACAACATAAGCCAAGCATCAACCTATAACCAAGAAGCCCCACTATCGAGTCACAATTTACTTATGTAATTGTGCCTCAAAACTATGGAAGTTGATCGACTTGTCTTCCATACTATTTTGTCATCTTTAATCTATTTTGTTTTGTTTGTAGGAAACAATGCAAGAGAGGAAAATGCCAAATTTATGGCTTGAAAGTTGAAGAACCAAAGCTAGGAGGAGAAGACATGAGATTTAAGCAAGAAAAATACTAAGCAGATTCCGTATAACTTTTCCGACTAGCCGTCACACATGGAGGACTCCTAGTCCAGCCAAGGAGGGCCATGGTGGTGGAAATTTTCTACCATTTAAAATTCAAATATCACCTCACACCTTGTCCTTTTGGTTTTGCTTGGATTTTGGGACAATGGTGTAAGAGCATCTCTTCCATCTTTGATCTCCTAACATAGCTGATTTTGAAGACCAAAGATACTTTATCTTCACACCATCTCTTGAACCATTGATTCATCCATTCTTCCTTCACTTTAGCTCCATCTTGTCTCTACAGCTCCACCTCTGTTAAATCCAAACACCAAACACTAAAATCCATCTCCACTACTTACACCACCCATCAATTCTACAACCACCTCAACACTACGAACTATCACTAGATACTCTAGGATTTATTATCTCTACAAAATTAAGAAGCTTGAGGAGCAAGGAAGAGGAGACAACCACCACATCACGACATGGGAGACCTATCTCCACCACCACTTCCACATCCTCAATAGTCACTTGTCACTCTATCTCTTTAATTACTTAATGTATTGTAGTATGATAAAACTTGTTTATTTAGTTATGAGTAAGTGATGAACTTGTTGGGGTTAGAATTGAAAGCCCTAGCCGAACTTGATTGTAATTGATGTTTTGTTTATGATTTGATGAAATCCATTGTCACACCCGAAATTCGAATTCGAAACGCGATAACTCAACAAATCGCCCAGATACTTAGAAACTTTTTTTCATTTAAACTAAGCAACAAAATAAAATGAGTCCACACATGTCAATACAGACTCAATCACTAGAGTTATATATTATATTACACAAGTTTATGAATTAAGTTTCATAACAAAATAATAAGTAAATGCTCCTCAGAACTCACTACACAGTGGAAGACTTAACAACAGTAAAGTCGCAAACATAACCCGCGATTACCCTGACCTGCAGGATTAACCCTATATCATTGAATAGTGCACCGGGTTGCCACACAACAAACCGGGTAAGCTTTTGAAAGCTTGTATGAGTAAACTCAAATACAAAACCACAAAACTCACACGAATAACGAGGAAGACTTTTCAACTTGAAGAAAATAACTCACACCAAGATTCCTTAAAAACTCAATATTCTTTTTCCAAAAGAAACAATACAAGTCACATCGTGACAAAGTCATATAAGATGTTAACCTAAGAAATCAATATGAAACTCTGGTCCAACCTGGACAATGAAGATCAACTCAGTGACAAAATCATATGAATCGTTAACCTAATAATTCAATATGAAACTCCGGTCCAACCTAGACAATAAAAGAAAGTACACACCAGAAACTTTCTTTTAAAAACATATACCCATAAGTGCCATAATTAACACAAAGTTATGCCTTATGACAGTACGTTGGCAGACAGACTAGAGCTCTAACTGAATCATAATCAATCACCCGGGTTAAGGCTTGGTATCCCGATATTCCTGCACTGAGGTTACAACCTGTAACCCCGAATTTTTAGATCAACCTAACCCTTAGATCAAAACATTTAAACGAGTCGTGCTGGACCCAAAATGGAGAAATCACAACCTGTGACTCCTAAATCTTCAAACACTTTTCAAAACAATAGAACATACCATTTCCCACAATATATTGTTTCCCGAAAAGTCATACCCCAAAACAATAATATAAACTCACTCACAAATTGTTTGCATCACAACAATTCCACCAATACATATATATTTCTGTAGAAGTAAAAATGAGATTGGAAATTGGTCTACTCATTTCATTTCATAACCCCTTTATATAGGGAGAGAATTACAATGGAAAGAACAATTACAATGATGGCATTAACTACTGATTGGTTCGTAAACCATGTTGATTGATGTTAATTGGTAACTGCTTGATTCCCTCTCCGTCAATCACTTTGACGAAGGCACACAATATGTTTTTCCTTTAACAATTTCACATAAATATATATATATATATATACGTAGTCATCCACTCATAAATGCCACTAATACCAACTATAGTCCACAATCACAAAAGAAAATCATTTTTATAATTAAAATTTTATTTTAACTTACCTATAAACTGTAGACGATCAAGTTCATATAATTTAGGGAAAATTTCGCAAACAGTACACCAAGTAAAAACCACTAATAATTCTTATACACAAAGTTTCAAACCAAACATTTTGGTACATGAAATCTGAAACTCGACCCACTATCAGTACACGACGTCAATTTTTGACACCAAAATGTCCATTATGCCCTCAGTTCTTTTTTTTTTTAATAATTTTTTTTTCTGTTTTTTTTTTCCTTCGTTTTTATCTCTTTCTTCTTCCTTCTTCCGGGCTCACTCCCTCACTCGATCTTTTGCCGTCAGGGACGGCTCTGTTCCCGGCATGGCCTTCGGCTCCGGGACCTCAATTTGGCGGAGCGGGGCCCACCAGCTTCAGTTCAACAACTGCGAGAGAGCCAAATAGGCCCAAATCCACTGGATCGAGACCTTGATCTGCATCCCAACTTCCGACGGTGTTCTTGAAATGGGTTCCTCCAGTTTGATCAGAGAGAACTAGGGGTTGATCCAGCAAGTCAAGTCGTTGTTCGGGTCGGATCAGCCTGACCCGGAAACAAGACCGCTCGAGTTCATCAACCGAAACTTCTCCATTTTTGACATCGGCATCATTGTCGGCCTGCAGGAAGAGGATCACAGCTCGTACAATGACGATAAGAAACATGTTTTTGGTTCTAGCAAGAAGAAGAACGGAGCTCCGAACCCAAACCCGGACTTCACAGATTCCGACTGCCAGATGAAAAGAGCGTCGAAGAAACGGGGCAGGAAACCCGGGCTGGGCTGAGACACGCCGCTCAACCACGTGGAGGCGGAGCTGCAGCGGCGGGAGAAGCTCACCTCGCAAGGGCGCGTTGGAAGCGAGGGAGTGAGCGTGGAGGTGAGGAAGGCGGCATTGGAAGCGGGGGAGTGAGCCCGGAAGAAGGAAGAAGAAAGAGATAAAAACGAAGGAAAAAAATTTATTAAAAAAAAAAAAGAATTGAGTGCATAATGGACATTTTGGTGTCAAAAATTGACGTCGTGTACTGATAGTGGGTCGAGTTTCAAATTTCGTGTACCGAAATGTTTGGTTTGAAACTTTCTGTATAAGAATTATTAGTGACCTTTACTTGGTGTACTGTTTGCGAAATTTTCCCTAGAATTTAAAATAAATATTTATTTCCAGAAAATAATTTCATAATTTAGCGAATAATCCAAAATAATAAGTGAACTTCATTCATAAATGAACCTTGTGAGATTACTCACCTCTAAATCCAGCTGCGTCTTCTCTTACATCCTAGATAAAGTACAGAACCCTCTCAGCCAAGCACCTAAGTAAAATAAGGTCTCAACTTAGTATACGATTAAAACGAAAGCGGTCACGGTTTGAACTGAGCACTTGAACCAAAATCAGAAGATTTTGTCAATTGAGACAAACTTCCTTGGAGACCTCCCAAACTCTTCAGAACACTTTTAGGATCAATTTCTCAAAATTATAAGACTATCCAACAGTCAGATCCTCACGGATCGCATACTGAGGAAATTGAAATTACAGAAAACCTAGCATGCCTCAAATGGCTACAACTTGACCTCATGATATATCAACATGCTCGTATTGATAGATGACAACCATGAAAACAGACACCCAAAAACTGGCCGGATGCGGCCACGCGCCTCTGGCAGTGGCTGAGCTTGAGCTCCACTCGCCGCCGGCAAACCACCCAAATTGGGTCATGAAACCTATACCAAAATGTTCATCTCAACATGTATAACAACTTTCACAACAAACACAAAGTCAAATTGTAAGCCATTTGGCCAGAATTTACCTCAAAACTTCAAGAATTTGGAAAAACCCAAAATTGGATATTTATCGATTCTCCTTCCTCGTTGCAAATCGGTTCAAGTCACTTGGACAGAATGATCAGCATCTTCTAGGCTTCAAGAAATGACCGATGGCTTGGCCTGAGGTTGCTGAAAAGTGGAGAAATCATAGCAGATTGGAAAAAGAGCAGCCGTCGTGCTCCACCACCACAGACTTGAAGAGGAAGAAGAGGCGGTTCGAATGGGACCAGTGGCGGCTGGATTGGAGGCCAGACGGTGAAGATATGGCCAGAAAACCAAATCGGGTCGATTCGGCGGCTTGAGAGAGAAATCCGGATCGGGATTTCCAAAATTGGAAATTAAGGGTTTTTCTGAAAATTTCCCAATTTTACCTATTTAACCAAAATGGAAACTTTTTCCGTTGGCCATAACTTCTTCATACGAACTCTGAATTTCGCGTTCCGTATATCCACGAACTCGTATCGACACGCTATACGACTTTTGTAAAAAAAGTTTTCAGAGAAACTCAACCAATAAAAAGTCAACCCTTTGACTCTTCGAAAATAAAACGGAGTAATTATTCGTCCGAAACACTTTCACTCCACTCTTGAACCACGAAATCTTACTAACGAACACTTTATAAATTCTAGGAAATTCTAAGAAATTAATAACGAATTTCCGTGGTCTTACCTCCATGTAGTCACCTCCACATGCTAAATTAAAAAGTGAATGCTTATATTTTAATTTGACTAGTTCAAGTATATGCATTTGTCATCTCAGGATTAGTGTTTTGAGATTAATCTCTAAAGTAAGAGCATGGAAGCACACCCTATGTACATGTGAGGATAGTGAGTTAAAACCACCTAGAACAAGGATTGGTTTGCTTTCTTGGTTATCCAAACTGCACTCTTAGGTAGTTAACTGGTACTATGATTTGTTCTTAGGTAGTTAATTCTTAACTTAACTAGTTTGAATTGATAAAACCAAAGAAGTTTAGGCCTTAGTAGTCTTAACTGGAGGCTAAGAAGGTAATTGGACAATAACTTTAACATCATTCATGTTCAATTGCATTGTTGCATCAAGGGAGCAGGTTAGTTGTAGACAATCTAAACCCAAACTCCTATCCATTTTACAACAATTTTAGCTTAGTCTAGTCTTGTTTATTTTCATTCCAATTAGTGTAATCTTTCAACCAAAAATCTCAACAAACAATTCACTATCCATTTGTGCATATCATCATTCACATGCCATATCTTGTTATGAGCACTACAACAAATTTCCCCATTAGCACCCTTTTTTTAGCCACTAAAAAGTCATCAGTCCCAAAATGAATAGTTTAACACTGATATAAAACATCAGTGGAATTTTTTTCCCTCTCACTGATCATCAGTGTCTAATTTATACAGTACATACAAGTAATTAATTATTTAATCACTATGTCACTGTTAATGGTGTCAACAAGAAATAGTATTCTTACTTTAAAGCATTGTTTATCTCTTCAGCTATTTTTCATACTATTGCAGAGCCACCAATTCTAATTATAGCCGTCGGATTAGTGATGGAAGAGCTAATCTGACGATGAGAAAAAACTTCATTCAATATACCCCCTTCAGAGTTCATTTAGATCTAGATCTGGAAGTTTCTCCCCTCATCTCTCTCTCTCTCTCTCGACCTAAACAAGATCTAGTTTTTTCTACCCTCCTCCTAATTTTCGATCTCTCTCCTCTCTAGTGTTTTCAATCTTCTGTGTGACTGCTTTCAATTGTGATGTGGCCAGGGAGGCGACGAAGTTCTTGACTTGGAGGAAGCAGTTCAAGCACGGCCGCGGCGACTTCAAACATAACGTCAACAATGCTCTCAAGATGTTCTTGAAGGCTGCTGAGCTTGGGTCCACGAAGGAGATGGTCGATGCCGGACTCATATTCTGGGAGAGAGGCGACAAGGTTAAGGCTTTTGGGTTGTACCGGGAAGCTGCCGAGGCCGGTGACCGGAATGCGCAGGGCAATTTGGGAATGTGGTATTTGCAAGGTATTACAACTCCTTCTTAGTTTTGCCTTGGTTGGAAAGTTTGATTCTTGAGCAATCAGTATGCATATTGTTCCAAATTGTAGTGTGATTATCACCTAGAAAACTTAGCTGCTATAGTTTGGATTGAACACATGCAGAGCGAGTTGTTGAAAGTTGTTATGTTGATTCTAATGATTAGGGTAACATCTAGAAACATAGTACAGTCAGTACTCAGCAGGGCTAAATTTCTTTCTATTGTTTGGTTTTAAAAATGCTAGGGAGGAAAAGGGTTTCAGAGTTGTTAAATAGCTAATAATGCCGTAAGAATTTACGGGGCTTCCCCTATCTATGTGCATAACTTTGATCAAATTTTAGTACAGTTTTAGGATTTTCCATCGCCAAAGCCTACAAAAGCACTTTGCAGATGGATTCGTTCATGTTTCTGTAGAAGTTCTTATTTGGTTTGGGGCACAGTTTTGCTGCAATAGTGAAAAGCAACTTCCTTTTTTTTTTGTTTAGTTCTTAGTTGCATCAGGTATGTTTAAATGATAAGCGTTTCTAGGTTCAGTACTACTGAGCTCCTTTTAATTTGTTTGGGCTATTAACATATGTCCAACAATTGTATTGCCGCAACAGTGACTCCCGCATATCCACGGCAAGAAAGGTTCAATCTTTATGAGTTTTATTCAATTTTTGCTTCACAATGGCTTCCGCTCACACTGAAATTAGTGTAGGGCTGTTTCTGGTTTTTGTTCATTGGGTCTAGAAATGTATGAAGATGTGATTTTTTTAAGGGTTTGGGTCATATTCTTTGTTATTGAAGAAAAGTAAAAGCTTATGGAGGGTAACTTTGTTCTGTTTTTTGCAGAAGAAATTTTTGGTGTGTTGAAGTGAAATAGCTTTCGCTACGTACGTTTGAGAACATGCAGTATGGAGAAGGTTTGTTTCTTTGTTAGTTTTTTTGTTTTGTTTTTTTTTTTTGTTTTTAAACTTTGTTGTTACTTGTGTCTATATATGATTTCTACATTTTGCTGGCTACAGGGTAGTATTTATGTTTCTTCAAGTTTAATACTTCTCAAAAGCCTTTGTTTTCTGTTCTTTAGGGTTTATACTTATAGTTTTCTTTACAAAACAGAATACATGAAACCTGATACAGAAACATAATTGGGTGATCCAAGCATATACCAGAGCTGAATCTTATGATAGGTAGTGTTGTTTCAATTTTTTTTTTGGTGTGTTTTATACTGTGTTCTTTCAATTTTTCTTTTCTGATAATGTGGATTTTTGACAAATTAGTTGTTGTTTCAAGTTCAAGATTCAATTTTCTTTGGTTTCTATTATGATACTGGCCGGTCATTCCCTCATTGTTTTAAAATGATATGTAGAGTGCAAGATGTTGCTGAGTTACTTGGCATGATGGTTGAAGACCACAAGCGGTTGTAGCCTAATGTGAAAACCTACGCGTAAGTACTTATGTAAATGTTAATGGTGTTTTCTTTTCCTTTTTTCCTTTTTTGTCGAAAACATTTTAAATTGTCACACTCCATTGTAATTCACAGTGAGTCCTCTTGACATTGTTCTGAATTCATCTTTACCAGGGATGACCTTGGCCTACTATTGAAGGGAATTCGTCCCAATTAATTTTAGTCAAATCCCTCTTCACTTTCCAAACTATCACCTTCTGAGATAATTAGATATGTACTGCACTTTGGAACTTTTCAGTTAGAGAGTTCTAACCTACTAAAGACTTTTTAGTACATCAATCTTGGAGTTTTAAGACAGACCCAAATTCCACCTTCTTGCAGGATTTTGAGCAGAAAGTATCAAACACTGGTGAGCTCAAGGGTTGAACCTTTGCAAGAGGAAGTTAAACTTGGACATGAGATTGATTACATGGCCAGGTCTGTATTGGTTAATGTGCTTTGCTTTGCTTTGTTACGTTTTATTTTTTCTTTCAGTTTCATGAAATGTGTAATTATGATCGAACCCACACTGCAACTTCAGAAAGCACACAAGTACAGATTTGTTATTGTGTTGTTGACCGGTTTGTTAATCAATCAGGTACATTGCAGAGGGAGGGCTTACTGGTGAACGCAAGCGATGGGTGCCTCGAAGAGGGAAAACTCCACAGAAATACGTAGTTGTAGCTGGGTCAATTGTTATTTTTTTTTAATATATCCCCACGTTTTGCCACTGATGTTGGTGGCATTGAGAACACACTGATACAATAACAGTGAGAGAGAAAAAGGTTATGTTGCATTGGGTTTTGGTATGCCACTGTTGTTTTAACAGTGTGGATTGTCCAAATAGCACCTCTAATAGAGGGGACTGATATCTCATTAGTAGCTGCATAGTGGCTAATGCCATTAGCCACTATTATCAGTGTGCTTTGTCCCAATAGGGACTAATTCAACTCAGTGTGCTTTGGGGAAATTTGTAGTAGTGGAGTTTTGATTTGGTGAATTTGTAAATGATGAGCATTCTTTCTAGTTTTACTTAGGTTTTCCCTAGCTAGAAAAAATTTGTCAATCCTCGTGGGTTCGACATCCTTACTTAATTGTTTATTCTATGACTTGTATCTCTTGCACTTAAGAGCAAATGCGCACTCATGTACCAAGGGCAATTGCTAATTTGCCTACTAAATTGGTACTTGTCAATTCACTATTCATCCAAAATTGACTATTGCTTTCACTTTGTAAATGCACCAATAAAGGCAACTCTAATGTCATTATACTATTTTGACTTGAAAATTAGATTATTTAATTAATTTATACATGAGATTAAATTTAAATTTAATTATTAGATGGAGGATAAAGATAAAGAGCTGTAAAAACTTCTAAAATTTTAGTATATGATGTGAAGGAAAGAAAATGAGTATTTAAAAATAAATATAACTAAAATTTTTGAGATTTTTATTTGTAATTGTTTGAATTTTTCTGAAAAGAAGAAATTAAAATAAATAATGACTTGTTCAATTAAATAGAGACCATTGAATTAATATCTAAGAAATCTGGCCTTTGGTAGAAACCCATATAAGTGTGGGAGCCGCAATCTTGGTCGGGCAATCGAGTTGCTGATTATTTGTCAGTCAATTGGTTGACTTGCTGGGAGTCTGGGACCCAAAATTAAAATATCAGTTTTTACATATCTATCGAGACTTTGAAAAAAGACGATATCGAAAATATCAGGGATATTCTGAAAAATATATCTTTTTTTAAAGAGTCAATTTATTAGAATTATATATAAATAGATATGAATATTAACTTCATCTACATCAAAAAAGAAACTCTAGGTGGTTGAAAAGTCGCTCGTTGGTCTATGAAAATACAATAATTAGACCAAAACATAGGATTCACATAGTACGAATTATAGTGATGAACATAATAGTTACAGATTCTTATATAGATTCCTGCTCACTTCTTCAAGATGCAAATTGCAGAGTCACTCTGCCTCATCCATATATGGTTTCTTCTGAAAAGCCACTTGGCCTCATATGAATAATTGAACAATATTTATCTTCTTTATACTGTTCAACTACAGACTATACAGTCACATACTAAGCAATACCAAATGATTCATAACCCAATAGTCTGTTCTCCTCGTTTGAAATCTTCATATAATTGAGGCCAATCCCATATAATTGAGAAAGATGAAATGAGTGATTTATGGATCCATCAAGTTTGTTTTCTTTTGCTGATATTGCTCCATCATGAATTATCCTCACCCATATTCGTCTTGAGGAAATTTCTCCTTATTTGGATTCCACTTCTCACTCATATTTAACTCGAAAGGAATACTCCTCACTCAGATTCGATTTGAGGAGATTTCTCCTCCCCTATGTTCACTTTGAGGAGATATCTCACATAGATTTACATTTAGAGAACTACTTGTCATCTTGATTCACCTTGAGAGGATTTCTCCTCATCTAGATTCGCCTTGAGAGAATTTTTCTTCACCCAAATCTGCCTTCAAAGGGTCCACTTTGAGGTATTTTTTCACAAACAGGTTAATTTGCCTCTTTATTAGGCCATATCCTACTAGAAACAGTTATTAAAATTTTACACCCCTTTGTAACCTCCATATTCCATAATGTATGTTTCTCTATGAATATTGAGTTTTTTTTTCTACTTTTTTTTTTTAATCAGATTTTACAAATATTTCTTCATTTTATCTGGATATATCCTAACTATCCTATATATCAAAGATATTTAACGATATCGGAGAAATTTCGCAGAAACGGTGGAAGAAGATATTTTTCCCCTATATTATATCGGCTCCTCCAAAAAGAAAGATATCGGGGAATATATTTGAAATATCATAGATATTTCAATCCTTAGCTGGGACCCATGAATTGGTCGAGTGATTATTTTCCACTGCATTCTTTCTTTTCCTCACTTCCTTTGATTGGTATTTGCTCTAAGGGTCGCTTTAATGCTAACACTCACGTACCAACAAAGAAATACCATGCATCACTGCAAGTTGAGAACAACCACCACCAATCAATCACAAGTTTACAACTGTAGAACTCAACATGTTTAAATAAGCTCCACCACATTTAAGAGACAAACCCAAGTCCTTAACTAAGGTGAGGCCCATACCATATAATAAACTCTACAAGATACATAACCAACATACTCAAATCATTCAAACTCGGGTTTTTATCAGCACTAGGGGCAAAAAAATTTTGCACCAAACAAAATGATATCCAACTTTCAAAAGTGATCAAAGAGGTACTTAGACTTATAAGAATTGATCAAATTCATATCTCCGTCCATTTTTCGTCACATCTTCGTTAAATCTAAAGGTATATACGACATTTCACTCAATTTTTAGTTAGAAATGACAATATTATCCTCTAATTATTTCTCTTTCTCTTTTTTTGTTCTCATTCTTCCTTGTTCTTCTGCAATCTGCATATTGTATCTAATCATCAATAACCTAACAACCCAAGCTTAATTCTTCTTTACTTGTGATTGTCTGACTTTAGCCTAACCCTCTTCTTTTTGCATATTGCATCTATGACCCAAGCTTTTTTCTTGTTTGTGTAAAAATAGTTCGATCAATGATCATTAAGCAATGGAACTGCGTGAAAATAAAATGGTCTAGCTGCCGGCCACTTCCTCAGTCGGCTACCAATAGCACCACAAACTTCTAATTCTAATTCGAAAACTTTATTGAATTGGAATCCAAAACTGAACACGAAGATGCACAGAAATTTAAAAATAGTTTTTGTGTGAAAATACTATTATAACCCCACAAAACACCTCACATGATCAATTTTAACAGAGAAGTGACGAAAAATAAATCGAGGTATCAAGTTGATTTGTTTTTAAAAATTTAGGTATCATTTTGATCACTTTTGAAAGTTGAGTACCCGGAAAATAAGCCGAGATATCAAGTTAATTTGTTTTTAAAAGTATAGGTATATCATTTTAATCACTTTTGAAAGTTGGGTACCATTTTGTCTGGTGTAAAATAGTTTAGATACTGTTGGTGATAAAAACTCTTCAAACTCACCTGTGATAAATTCCAAAACTCGAAGAGAGGATTACTGCTTCTATCAGAAAGAGAAAATCATTATCACCATGGTACTAGTTCAAGAGCAAGCAAGGCTATTGTGGCAGCAAGTGTTGGAGTTGTCTGAGGCAATGAAGGACCAAGGCATTTGCAGATGGAACTCACCCACCATAAGATCGGTGCATCAACAAGCCAAGAACAATGACCTGAAACGTTCTTAAGCCAACAAGAATAAGTTATCTTCTTCTTCGACATTAGCTTTAAGCAAAGTCAGGGATGAGAACTTGAGAAGCACAAGAAGTTAGAGGAGTCTTTGAGGACTATCATGTACTTAAGCTGCGGGGGTCGTCCAAACTAGTTCAATTATTCATGCAAGCACTTAAAATCAAGAGCAAGATTACTCTGGCTTGGGCTGAACAAGAATCAAACTTGTTGATCGATGACTTTGGCTTGTGATTTTTTTTTTTTAATAAGGCCTGGTGCAGCCGCCCTCAGGCCTTCATTAATGAAATTGTTGAATACAATGGGGGGGGGGGGGGACGTAAACCCTGAACCCTGAATGACAATAAGTACCGAGAGAGTATCCCGAATAATAACAGGAACCTCCACTAATCTTATGTACTCAGACATGCACCAACTAGCAATGGTTGACAAACCAGATATCTAGGCAACACCATTTGCTTTACAAGGGTGACACAACGGAAAGATAAAGCTCATACGAAGCCATAGAGCAATTAAACCTGCTTTCCCACTATGCTGCCGACCAGCGGCACTAGGTTTCATCTTGCCACTAGGAGAGTTCGTCCAGTTGATAACGATTCGACACCTCTCTAGGACAAACAAGGCACATTGAGTGCAGACAAGGACATTCAGCCCGACTCTCCCTACAACAACTATATAGGGATTTATTGGAAATAAAATACACCTAAGCATTAAGCAAACTACTGAAAATAAATACCTACTATAAGCCTACTAGCACAGGCCCAAGAACAGATGACAGGCCCGTGACCTAAATTGCACACCAACCAGCACCTCATGCCTTCCCGTAATTAAATGGAGGGAAATTGAATGATTGTAGCAAATTGTTGTAGGTTTTGTCAAAAGTTGTGACATGCTCTGTACTATTTATGTTCTTATCTATATTGTTATTAAGAAAAGAGGTTTTGTTAGCCAAAGTTGGTGTGAAAAGACAATAAAATACTTAGACCTTATATTAATTTTAGATCATTTTTATAATTGAGTGGTAGTATGGTAAATAACAAAATTAAAAATTATGTAAAAAATATAATAAATAATTTTCAGATAGTTAACTACCTATGTCTCCAGTAACTAACCACCCACAATTTCAAATAACTTCCCACTTTTTTTCTTTTTTTTTTCAAATAACTTCTATTTTTTTCTCAATATAATAATTATAAAAATTTAATAATTTTCAGATAGTAAACTACCTATGTCTGTAATAACCACCTACAATTTCAGATAACTTCCCACATTTTTTTTTTCAAATAACTTCTATTTTTTCTAAATATAATAATTATAAAAATTTTACACATGGGCATGTGAACAGAAAGCTAGTGTAATATATCAATGGCAAAAGCATATGGCAAATAAAAAAAATAAAAAATAAAAAAAAATCTCTACAAGATACAAGCTTTTTCAACACCTATACCTGTGTAGGCCTAATCATACAAGTATTGAAGGAAATTAACAAAGACAAATATTTATCCCAAATATTTGCCATGGCAAAAGTATATGGCAAATATTTATCCCAATTATCAACCCAGACCCAGAAAACCAATAACAACTTACCCCAAACCTGATACCCAGAAAATTTAACAAGATTATCAAAACCCATAATCTAAAAATACCCACTGGAGCGTGGGAATATCACCGAAGAAGAAGACGAGCTTATTATCAAGCTCCATAGCTTACTAGGAAATAAGTAATTGAAACAAACTCAATTCCTTATTTTTTTCATTTCAAGACTGCTCTGTTTTGTAGCCCAGAGAATTAACCTGAAAATTTGTTCTTTTCTTGCAGATGGTCTCTGATTGTGGGGCGTTTACCTGGAAGGACAGACAATGAAATCAAGAACTCTAGACTACCAACATCAAGGGATGTAAACCCGCTGCCTAGACCCTCAAACCCACTGCCACCGCCGCGGCAACTTCTCGGCTAGATTTCAGAAACGGTTCTCGACCCTTTTTGTCAGTAGAGAAAATCAACAACCTGATGCATGGCTTCCAACGACGTCAGTCGAAAACCACCGACGCGCCCCCGTGCATGGATGAGTGTCATTTTGCCCCAACCCCATATGATTTTCCGGTTCCTAAAGCCTAAAGAGTACGAGCACCTTGATGACGACGAAGATGATCGTCAAGGAGTTATCGTCAAGGAGTGGCTCCTCGTCCTCAAAGCTTGTGCCACAGGGAATCGAACCGCCGGAGCCGATGGAGACTTCTCTTCGTAGTCGTCGAACCCGGCATCGTCGTGAACAGAGACGGAGAAGAGGGAGTGTCTGTCTGAAAGGGTGAGGGGCAGTATGCGTAATTTTATAGAAAATTACAATCAAGTAACTGACTAAATATATATCTATACTATTATTAAGATAATAAACTTTGTTAGCCAAAATAGAAAAAAGTACCAAAATGACCCTGAAATATTAAAAAACTTTACAACTCATAAATTAGATAGGGGTAATATAGTCAAATTAAAAAATAAACAGAAAATAGGAAAAGGAAAAAAAATAGTGAAAGTGAAACAGATAAGAACTTGAAAAAAACTATCCACTCCAAATACTTCAAGGAGGGAGTAAGCATTTATAGAACTGATTTACAAATAGGTTTAGGTCTATGTTTATGGCAAGTTTAGCACACGAGCACCATTCCAAAAACAGAACACACACATGCGAGAGTACGTGCGTGCAAGAAGGCTAGAGGAACAAATACTTAGCAAACGACCCTTTCGAATGGTTAAATTAAAGTAAACAAAGGGCAAAAGAGTAAACCAAGTTCCACTTAATCCTAAATCAAAAACTGATTTGCAGTTTTTCTTCTCCCACTTTTTCTAGAACGTGCAAAAGAGGTTCTCCTTGCTATGGAATCACCATCGCGATTGTGCACTTCGATTGACAAAGAAGCTCACCAACAGAAAATTTACTTAAAAGGTATGATAATTGTTGGTTGTTTTGCTTCCTTAGTTGATTGATTGTAAACATATGAAATATTACATCTCCGATAGGGCAATGTAAGAGAGCAAGAGAAAACAAAGAAAAGATAAAATACTACATCTTAGAGAGAAGCCTGACGCGCCATTTGTGTTTGTGCATCATTGAGCCTGGACCTGTTTGGTATTTTGTCTAGCATCTTGGTCGCTTCCTCTTGCCAATCTTTTTTTTTTTTTTTCTTCAGGGCTCTTATTTTCCACACCTTTCTTTTCATTGATTCTAATTCATGTCAGTCATGAATAAATCGACCTTTCTAAAACAATTATGATGTATGTTTGTAGGTTATGTAGGAGATGACAAGGGAACTGCTAAGACCTTGGATAAAGACAAGTGCTAAAACACTAGTGATCTTTGTTATTTTGACCACAAGGGGTTCATCCATTCATGTACATTATGGACATGTTCATATGATAAAGACCAGGCTTATTAGGCGACTGAGAGTTTCTCCTCCTTTAACTGTTAACTCCTTACAAACGATGGTTGTAAATTTCATTTAATTGTCTTCTTAATTGTATTACTTTGGTTCAGGTTTAGTGATTGTTGCTACTATGCTACTATAATTGTACTTCTTTTATTTTATGTGTGGTGATTTTAGCAATTCTTCTTCTTTTTATTTTTTTTATTTGTTCCTGAACAATGTAGTGGTCAAAAATCATGTTGAGTAATAAAATAAGGAAAAGGCAACGGTTATCTAAAGTTTGGCTTGCACGATAATTGTGTTGTTTCATTTGTTCCTCTAGCTTCCCTACAAACAAAGTTATGATAAAGTCGAAGAGAAAACACGTGACCAGCAAGGCAAGTATAAGGACCTAAGTATCTACGTAGAAGGTACGGTTTTGATCTTTGTTTCAGATTTTATAATGTACTACCCTTCCTGCACGCGCGTATGCACCTGTGGAAGGGTCGTGCTCACGTGTGTGGAAGAGTCACATTCACGCATGCAATTAGTTTCCTTTTTTTAAGCATTAAGCATACATATTGTCTATCACTTTTGCTATAATTGTTTTAAAGTTATTTGTTTATTTACTTGGCTTGGTTCTTAAAAGGACTAAATATTGTTTAGTCCTTGAGCTTTTGACCATAAAACACTTCAGTCCCTGACCTTCTAATTTCACACGTTTAGTCCATGTACTTCAAAATTTCAGACCAATAGGTCCTTGCCGTCGAAAAGTCGCGACGAAATATCTATTATGCCCTAAGAGAAAGGAATAAATTTATTTTAAAAAAAATTGAGGGCATAATAGACATTTCACCGCGACTTTTAGACGGCAATGACCTATTGGTTTGAAATTTTGAAGTACAGGGACTAAAATGTTTTATGGTCAAAAGTTCAAGGACTAAACAGTATTAAATCCTTTTTAAAATGTGTTCGAATCTTTTTCCACGCATTGACAAATGGTACTTCAATCCAAACTCAATACCCTTTTGGCTATTTGATTATACCCTCTTGTCAGGACTCTGCTTAGTGCTTATTTACTTGGCGTGGATGAAAATTGAGCCTCACGGAGTTGAAGTAGATGGGATACTTAATCGTGTTATGTATAGTCTAAAATGCTGCTAATTGCATACATTCTCAATATTTCGTCAAATCACTAATTTTTATTGTTTCTCGCTTTCATAATGGTGTGATTTCTTACTATGCTGAGAAAAGGTGGCATGGGTACATGAAATGAGCTGATGTGCTTTGAGTCTTATTAACTTTAAGTAAAGCCTTCACCTCAATCAACTGAGATAAGGTGACAATTGTTTTGGGAAACACCTTCTCTTTATTTTTATTTTTGTCTTTCTATGGCTTCCTTGAGTAAGATATAAAGATTTTCAGTAGTTCCTGATCGAGAGGTGATTGGAATTCATTAATATAATTTATGCTCTATGTTTCTCTATCTCCGGAAGAGCTTGATGCATCGATGGGCCGACATTAATTAACAAAACCATCCCATCCTAATCCCAAAATAAACAGAGAGCTTAAATTTTTAGACTTGATTTGAAAGCATGCATAGACAGCCTAATAACTTGGCTCGGATGTTTTAGACTTGATTTGATACGATGATATTTTACAATGTATGCAACTATCTCTTGCAAATTTGAGGAAAGAATATATAGCAATCACATGTGTTTACTTTGACAATACAGTGTTTGTAACAAAAATTGATTTTTCGTTTTTGGCTTTATTTACTGAAAATGGAAGGACAAAAAAAATTTGAGGTGAAGTTATTAGGCTATCTTAATGTATAGGAACATAGTCGCCTAAAATCCTGAGTTTTAATGCATCCAAAGTACTAAATCAACAATATAATGAACGAAAAGTAAGAAAACATTGATGGGTGAAATTTTAAGAATAGAATAAAAAATGACTTTACAAAATGATGTATAATCAAATAGCCAAGTGGGTATTGAAGTACCATTAATTTGTCAATGCGTGTAAAAAGATTCGAAGACATTTTAAAAACCAAGCCAAGTAAATAAACAAATAACTTTAAAACAATTATAGCAAAAGTGATAGACAGTACATGCTTAACAAAATGAAACTAATTGCATGCATGAGTGTGACTCTTCCACATGCGTGAGCGCGGCCCTTCCGCACGGGCGTACACGCGTGTAAGAAGACTAGTATTATTATAAATAAAAGAGAGCTTACTCTCCGAAACTGAATTTTTTTACCAATTTAACATTTTTAGATTAGAAAACTATGAAATATAATTAATCAATGTTGATAATATAGTAAATTGTAATATAGAAAACAAAATAATAAAAATTTAAAAAATAGCAGAAAATGTGATAGTTGTACGAAAATTTTTTTCCACTACCTTTAACTTATCTCCACAGTGGGCCTTTAACTTTCTCCGCAGTGGGCCCTACTAGTTTAAAATAATAGAAAATCTATATTGTATTAAATTTATATAAATAAGGACACAAAGCTCAGACCCAAAGAGAATAAAGTATACTTAAAATATGAGATTTCATGTGTAATTACTAATTAATACAATTTTTTGTTAAAATTACTGTGATGCCATATTTTTTTTTCCTTAGATAATTTCTTTAATACCAAAAATTTTAAAATTCATAAAAATTAGCTCGGGTATCCAAAAAATTCTCCGAAAATTTCAACGAACTCGTCCTGTTGCGTACTTTATTATCAAACTCTTAGATCAAGAATTTTAACTTGTGAAAAATTTAAAAAAAAAATTTCTCAAGCACTTAAGAAATAATGAGATCGTAAATTAATTCACCAACAATCTCAACTAAGCTCGACAAATAGATTTCCGGGGCTCACAGTCTGACTCGTCCAGAATCTGCTAGTTGTAGCAGTTTGATGACCAGGGTTCGACTTACGACTCATTCAAGTTGTTGAATGGTGGAGCTGGTAGTAACTTCTACCAATTCTACTACTGCTACTGCTTTTTAGAGTAGTAGAACTGGAGGAGTACAAGTGCAATAGCAGAACTAACCTTCAATATTATGTTAATCTTCAAGTAGTAGCAGAACTAGAGGAGTACGAGTGCAGTAGCAGAATTGGAGGAGTACGAGTGTAGTAGCAGAACTGGAGAAGTACAAGAACTGGAGTAGCAGGATTAGACGAGTGCAGTAGCAGAATTAGACGATGGCGAGTGCAGTAGTAGAACACGAGTACAAGTGTAGTAGCAGGGTAAGTATGAGTGCAGTAGCAGGATTAGACGAGTGTAGTAGCAAGATTAGATGATGACGACTGCAGTAGTAAGATTACACAATGACGAGTGCAGTAGCAGAACACTAGTACAAGTGTAGTAGTAAAACTGGATGAGTATAAGTGCAGCGAGTGCAGTAGCAGAACACGAGTACAAGTGTAGAAGCAAAACTGGACGAGTATAAGTGCAGCGAGTGCAGTAGCAGGATTAGACGAGTGCAGTAGCAGGATTTGAACAAAAAAGAGTTTGAATTAAAAACAATAATTAATATTTAGTCATCCATGCAAGAATATTAGAATTGTAAATGTCTTATTGACATATGACAACAAAATAAATTGTCCTTATGTGTAAATTTTGTCCTTATAAACTCTAAATCAACTTGTAGGGATGTATTTGTGAATTCATCTTTTATTAAGGGCTTATGTGTGGTTTGCTAAATTTTTAATTTGTTGGTGGATGAGAAGAGTACCACAAACCTTAAAATACATCAAATTACATGACAATCATGTATAAGTAAATCCATAAGCCACAGAGGGCCTCTTCCAAATAATGAAAACAATCGTCACCATTTAGGACTTTATTATTGATAAGGTCGTTTCTACATATATCAGAGTAATATTATTAACAGAGTTGTTATATTTTCGTCATGAGTAAATGTAACACTCTGGAAAACTCTGAAATGTAATAAAATTGTTAAGTGGAAGGAGAGCTCCAAGAAAGTCGGAGCAGCGCAAAAACCCTAGAAACAAAAAAAATTCTCAATGCCTTGTCTGACCCCGCGTCCATGAGACTACTTCGTAGGATGGGCGAACTGGTTCTGTAAGTCCACTGGTGAGGATCAGCAGTTCTAGCTAGGAATAGGGGGATGGTTGAGCCTAAGTCGCGTTCGGATCAGCTACGACAAGAAGAAGGTCTCCTCCTTGATATGTTTCGATCTGCATGGCGGAGGTTTCGAGCAAAGGCGGTGCGGAGGAGGGGATCTGGTGTGCGACGGGGGAAGGCTGGTGTGCGGCGGAGGCCGGTTATCATTGCTATTTCCCTTGTTTGGGGTTGAGAAAGACTAGCGGAGGTTGTGATTGATCCTGTGTTGGAACGATGTTAGTTTTGAAATCAAGGTTCGAGGCGATCCGACCGGCGATGTCAGTTGGTGGCTACGTTCCGATTAGGTGACGTGATCCTTTGGAAGCGAAGGTGCTGGTGTAGCAACACAGGCAACTCTGACCCCTCAATCTTGCTTGGTTTCTAGGCTTTTCTCCAAGCTGCTCGGCTTAATCTGGTGGGCTGGGTATTTATTTTATTTAAGGGATAAGTTTTATAACTTCTATTTAGGTTATTTTGTTATTTTAAGTCGATGTAGCTTCACTATGCCAAAAAGTGCATCAGACGACAGAACTGTTCTGTCGTCTGAACGAACAAAAATGTGTCGTCTAGTACGGTGTCGTCTCTTGGGGGCATCAGACGACAGAAGTGTTCTGTCGTCTGATTTTTCAGACGACATAAAAAAATAAAAGTCTTGTGTCGTCTGATGAGTTTTGCATTTTGGGAACATTGTGATCTGTTTCTTTAAAAGCATTCAAACAACAGTTTTGTATTGTCTGATAAACAAAACAACCACAGTATTTTTTAAATACTATTGTGTGAAGCATATTTGCAAGACTTATTTGTGTGGTCTGAATGCCCTTAAATAAGAAATATGAAGACTCTTGTGTAGTGTCTTCTCTCATACAACAGCATTTAAAGGTTGTGCTAATTTACTTTAAACGACAATTATATGTGGTCGTAAAGAGCATCAGATAACAATTAAGTGTCGTTCTAGGGTACATACATACGACACTTAAGTGTTGTGTGAAAGGTCTTTTATGAGGTCTTTTTATATTGTCTGTGATTGATTCCAACCACACTTATTTGTTGTTATTATACGTTTTAGCCAACACTTTCGTCTAACTTATGTTGTTGTTTTGCCCTTTAGACTACAATTTTCTGTCGTCCCAATGCCAAAAAGACAATAGACTTCTATTTGATTTTTGTGTTGTTTTTGTTTAGCTGCAACCACACATTTTGGTGTGCTTTTGTTGGAGATTGCAATTTTCTATTGTACCAATGCCAAAAGGACAATAGAATTCCAATTGGGTTTTGTGTTGTTTTTGTGCAACTGCAACCACACATTTTGGTGTGCTTTTGTTGTAGCTTGCAATTTGAGATAACACATATTAGTAGTCCCCTGTTACAATTGGTATGCATGCATTCTGGAAATTAAAATTGCCCATTCATGAAAGTATGAAACCCACATCCAAAATCATTCATTGCAATTTCTATTAATCCACCATTATCTTATGTACACAACCTAATCATGAGCATCCATCAGTTCAAAATGTCTCATATCTACTAATCTGAATCTGCAGACAAGTCCAAATGCTTAATGAATGAAGAATCTACTAGACACAAGTTAATAAAGGAACAACCTAGCTACACTGCTGTACCAGTTTCACAATCTGATCATGAATTGAATCACCCGAATCATAGAAGTGGTCATAGAAAACGGAAGGTATTCCGGGCTGCGTGAGTATATATGCATAACCCTGCAGATAATATGCACATAGAATGAAGTTATATTTGCTAGTGCTTTTAGTACATTTATGTCTAGATAACTATCACATACTCTGAGCTATTGATGTTATTAAAGAGCTTCTTTACCTCCATCTTCGATAGATTCTAGGGCATCAAACTATGAGTTAGTATAGCCACACTAAATATAATTAGATAAACTTTCACACGTGTAGTTTCAGTAAAAGGAAATAACTGAGGTGATGCTATAGACAAAACACCACCTAAGCAAAACAAAAAAAAACCCAGCAGGTTCTGACAAAAATGACTCTTTAAAACTCAAGAGTCAGTACTAACCAAAACCAAAACTAAATAGCAGACTCCAACGAACATAACCAAAACCAAAAATAGTTTCAGCAAACTACACCTAACAACCAAAACAAAGCACAAAAATCTACTAATTGCAGCGAACTTCAACAAACATAACCAAAACCAAAAACAATTTCAAACAAGTACAGCCAAATGGTACGTAAAAAGAAACTCAGACAAGTTACAGACATATAAAAGACATAAAGTTAGGGAAGAACCAGTATTTTCAGAAGACATAACCACATCTCAATAAGCTCCACTAACACCTCATAAGACTAAAATCTAAGATACCTGTATTCAAAATCATGTGCCTCTAGGGTAGAACCATATGCATGTAGTGAAAATTAAGGCCAGCATGGTATAACTAAGGTAGAAATGTATAGTTTTACTGATCAGTTAATAAAGTGGGTGGAAAATAAATTACCATTTGAATGGAAAAGAAGTTGGGGATCAGCCTGCTCATTCTAGGATGTTCCACAAATGCCGTTAGTTAACCATGAGATGGCTGAACCCTCACAGTTGCTAGAACTCGGTCCTCATCTGTAAAGAGAACAATACAAGTAAAAGAAAAGCTGAATTACCTAAATTTTCTTCGATTTCTGAAGACAATTCCATTTTCCTTAAAGCCTAAATAAGCTGCAGTTGCTACACAAGTCAAAACTAACATAGCCTAACATGCCTTTTACAATTACAAGTGCTTATCTGAAGGTTTTGAGGTACTATAGGAATTACTAAGTAAATCTAGGGGAAGATGGATGATAGAAAGACCAAAAAGAATGCTGAAAGCTAGCTCATTTCCGAGGTTATCTAAAACCAAAAAGCTAAGCTACCATCACCAATACAGGTTTACTAATTTGCTTCCTGTCACAACCCTTTTCAGTGAAAACTTCATATTGCATAACTAAACCCATAAACATTTGCATTTGTGGAGGTAAAACAGCAATACCCGAATTGGTACTTTAAGGCTGGTAATTGACTTGAAGAATTAGACAAAAAATCCCAACTTCTGATCAACTATGTAAATCTAGTTCATCATATAATGACACTATATACCAAAGCTATGGCTTAGTTAATATCGCTGTGTTCTTCGTGTTTGGTCTTATGCATCTGTTACTTATGTTCAGATTTTAGAAGTTCTTGTTTCCCTTTATTAATAAACAAAAATACTTGAGAAGCTCCCAACTAATTATCGTCATCAGATTGGCCACAAAAGATTGGAAATATAATTTGATAATGTATGTCAACTAAAGAAATGTAGAACAGTAGAAAAGGAAAGGAAAAAAACTGTCAAAAGAGAAAACCAAAGGAAATTAACAAAAAGACTTTCTACAGAACATTATACTAACATCAAATTAAAGGAAAAAAAGGGTCACTAAATGCCCATTCAGTTGAATTTGAGTAATATCAAATTAAAGGCAAGTCATTTCGGCTATTTTTTATTTATATATCTACCTTTTTTTCTGCTTTCAGATAGACACACCAAACCTCAGATCACTATGTAGATACCTCAAAAACGAATTCAGAACAATACCTCTGCCCTTGATTCTACCAGAGCGGTCTTTGAAGACTCATCACCCTTGTTGTATCATGCAATAGTTCGCTTCATACTGTAAAAAGTTAGAACAGATAAACGTCAGCAGCTATAATTTGTATAAAACAGGGTACAATTAAATCCTATACACTACAAATTAAGTTACAAACAAAAATTCAATGATTATGCTATCTGCCAACAATCATTGACTAACTCACCTCAATGTAGATTAATTACGGTGCAGAGATCAAACCATGCCCACAACAAAACAATATATAGACAGTACACCTTCATTAAACAAAAAATAGATAAAAAGAGAAAAACTCATTCATTCAAGAACAAAATTAAAGTAAATATGCTGCTTTCAAATAGACAATAACATAAGAAAATATACCCACTTCTTTTCCATCTCTTTGAATTAACTTGATCAAATTGATTAGATTTACATCCTCCTTCCAACAATGTTTTAACCCGTTTCGTTGTCTCGTAGATGCCATCACTGCAACAACATATGTAATCCAATTAAATTTTTAGACCATCATATTGAAATAACATTCAACAAAACTTTTTAAACTGCATTAACAACTTCAACCAAACATTTATACCTGAGTCCAGAAAATTTGTAGATTTTGATCGCTCACTGTTCCCAATATCTGCACAACTAAATGAAACAAACCACATCATAAACAACAATCAAGCAAGCACAAATCTTCTGCTGACAATCAAGAAGAACAATGCATAACCTCAAATAAACCAAAAAAATAATGGGGCAATCAACAATCTGAACACAAAAGTTACATACCTGAATAACAATAGGACACCAAACTAACACCAAGCAACAAAACCAGGAACAGAGGCAAAAGAATAATCCAGATACTCCTTTGCATAGACTCCTGAAATCACAGAAATCAGAACATTACCCTATTATGCTCCAGAAAATACAAAACCCATCTGAAATCACAGAAACCTATGCTTCTTATCTCTCTCTCTCTCTCTCTCTCTCTCTCTCTCTCTCTCTTCGACGAACAACAAAATCCCAAAAGAAAAAAATTTTAATCAACTCGAATCTGAAATAGAAACCCAAACTTTATTGAACTTTGGTCGATAGCTCAACCTCATAATCTTGACGACTTAATATTATCAAAAGGAACCCAAACTCTATTTGATGAATGACTAAACCCATTGAAGCTTTAATTCAATTGAAAGAAGAGGTTTATAGTGGATCATATAGATAATATGGAGAAAAAAGCCACAGATAATGATTGATGATGCTAACCCAATCCTCAAGAAATACTCACACTCAGCCCAAACCCATCAAATACCCATCTCAATTCTTAACTTTCCGTAAACCAATATCAAGACAGATATAAAAATATAGAGACTCAAACCCAGTTATGCAGTGCTGCTAAAACTAAAACTAAAACGAAACTAAACAATGGAAAGCAAACCCATTACAGAAACTATAGATAGTTAAAGCTCTGTTTTGATCAATAGCAATACACACGAACCCTCAAACACAACCCAGAAAACCCAGAACAATCGCATCAAAATTGATAAAGAAAAGCATGGGAAGAATTGAAGAACTTTCAAGTATAATAAACAAATAACCATAGATCGCCCAAATTAGTGATCGAAAAACGAAAAACTCAACCATAGAACCCTAGATTCACAGTGTAAGTGAATAAAATTGTACCTTGATTTGGCCAGAGAAAAAAACCAATGAGCAAGACGGCCAAAGTTCTCAACTTTCTCCAAAGGCTCCATGGACGGAGTTCTCAGGAAGCATCTCAAGGCCGTGGCGGCAACAGACTATTCAACTTGGCCGCTGGCGAAGGCTTCGAATCCAAGGCCATATAGAGGAGATCTGAAGGCGGAGACTCGTTCTCCTTGGCGGCTATATGCTTTCACGGAGGCTTGCCAGACCCTACTGGGGCGGCTCCATCGTCTCCCGTAAGAAATTGTGGCGCAGATAGACTTCATCTCCGTCAATTTCAGAGAGAGACGGAGAGGATTGTAGAGAGAGAATGTGAGATTCGGAGACACAGACAGAGGGAGAGGGAGAGGGAGAGTAGGGTTTGGAAAGACAAGGGAGCGAGAGAGAAGGAGAAGAGAGTTGGTAGATCTTCTACTGAAGTGGCCAGATTTGATAGAAATATGATGAAGAAGTTCAATCTTAGCCAACAAAGAATCGAGAGAGTGAGAATCGAGATCTGAGAGAGCTGAGTGAGAAGGAGAGAGGGCTCGTGTTTGAGTTTTCCTCACGGTTTCTAGGTCGAGCTGAGAGAGCCCGAGTGAGAAGGAGAGAGAATGAGTGAAGGGTCGAGGTCGATCTCTATAAGCACAGGTCAAAATAATTAGAAAATTTTAAAAGAAGCTCCACACTCGGACAACATTTAAATGTTGTCTGAATGTCACAATATTTTCTAGTCAACTAGGGCTTGGTTATTTGAGAGGGAAAAGTACCAAATCAATTTTTGGATATCCCTCCAAATTTGAGATAGGAAATCACCACCTTCTACAACTACATAAATGTGTTGTCTGAATGCTCACCATTTATCCAAATTTGAGATAGGAAATCACCACCTTCTACAACTACACAAATGTGTTGTCTGAATGCTCACCATTTTTCCAAATTAAACCAGTATGGTTTTAGTGTATATTCAGACGACAGAAAAAAAAATTATGTCGTCTGAAAAACTCAGACGACATAAAACAAAACTTATGTCGTCTGAAGTGTGTCGTCTGATGCACTTTTTGGCATAGTGCTTTATGCCGGTTATAAGTTCCTACCCAGTTATAGTAGGGCGACATGGGCTCTATCCCAGACTACACACCTTGTCTGCCCTAGGAAGGCAGTTAGTTCCTTGCTCTGCCAAATGGTCGCAACCTCCTAGTGGCAGGATGAAGATAAGTGTCACCGGATGCGTTTTCCAGTGGCACCATAATGGGAAAGCGGATCTTATTAGTATATTATGGCTTCCAGTAAGCATTTACTTTCCGGTATGTCACCACCTTTGTAAAACTAATAGAGTAGCCCATTGTGCAGTATTCACTAATTGGTGCATGTTAGAATACATAGTGTTTGTTGAGACTCATTATTATCTCAAGATATTCTCTCTATGCCTATTGTAATTTAGGGTTCAGGTTTCATGTTCTCCCCCCCCCCCCCCCTCCCCCTCCTAATGTATTCTATAATTTCATTAATAATCAAGGCTTAAGGGCAGCTATACTAGCCCTCTTTTTGAAGGGAAAAAAATTAAAAAAATGAAACACTCTAGAAAGGAGAATATACACATAGGCCTTATCAAAAAGCCCGTGGATTAAGTGGGCTGATGGAGGCCCGCTGGCCTGGCCAGTAAAAAAGTCCACCATAGGCCCAGCCCCGTGGGTAGAGGGCCGGGCTTGGTTTAGGGGTTTGAAACTCGGCCAGGCCGACCAAAAGCCCGCTAGGCCCGGCCAGTAAAATCCCGTAAACTATTATATACATATGTGTGTGTGTGTGTGTTTATAAATATATATATATATATATATATCCGTGAATTGGATTATATCTGGCAGTTGTTTCTTAGTGTTAGTACTCTGGTATAAAGGTCTCAAAGACATGGGAAGAATTTATTATTTATAATTGGACAGCAGCAGCAGGCATTCTATATGCAACACAATGATGACATTGTAATTCCCCTATTTATGGTTTAATATAGATATATATATGTGTGTGTGTGTGTGTGTGTGTGTGTGTGTGTGTTTGTGTGTTTATATATGTGTGTGTGTGGAAGTCCTCATACTTCTATATAGAATATGTGCATATATTTTCTACATATCATGATTACGGTTAACCAATTCGATCGAATTCTAAAATATAGTGAAATTGGCTAAATTTTTTACCACACTCAAAATTTATTGTAATAATCTCATCTAACGGTCGGTTTTTCCATTTTCTTTGAATTTATAAAGGTTTCTCTTTGGAGTGTATGATGTATAAATATAAGTTTATAAGAGTAACTAAGTTTGACGGTTTGACCTAGTTAATTGAATTCGAAACAAGAACTAAATTGTCTGGATTTTTTACAACCACCATAAAACAATACAGTCTCTCCATCAAGCAATTGGTTTCTCCAAATTCATTTTCGACTCCATGGTTGCTTTAGAATGAACCTTAACAATTTAAATGCAATGTATAAGTCATATAACTTTAGGAGACCAATTGGTATAGGCCGTCTTTATAACTAAAATTGAAATTTTTATCTTATGTCCATGCACATCCATCGATGGAATATTTACAGACGTGATGCGAAAAAATAAGCACAATTTGCGGTCGTCACACCATTGGTCAACCAAGAAGACATACAAGTGACGACGGTTGATCAGTTCGATCATATTCAAAATAATGTTGAAATTGGCTAAATTTTTTACCATGCTCATAATTTATTGTAACAATCACATCCAACGGTCGGTTTTTCCATTTTCTTTGAATTTGTAGAGGTTGCTCTTTGGAGTGTATGATATATAAATATAGGTTTATAAGAGTAATTAAGTTTGACCTAAATGATCAAATTCGAAACGAGAACCGAATTGGCTGGATTTTTTACAACCACCATAAAACATTACAGTCTCTCTATCGAGCGGTTGGTTTCTCCAAATTCATTTTCCACTCCATGGTTGCTTTAGAATGAACCTCAACAATTTAAATGCAATGTATAAGTCATCTGACTTTATGAGGTAAATTGGTATAGGGCAATGTCTTTGTAACTAAAATTGAAATTTTTATCTTTTGTCCATCAACATCCATTGATAGAATATTTACAGACGTGATGTGAAAAAATAAGCACGTTTCGCGGTCGTTATGCCATCAGTCAACCAAGAAAATGTTACAAGTGATGATGGTTGACCAATTTGATCGGATTCGAAAATATGGTGAAATTGGCTAAAGTTTTTACCACACATAATTTATTGTAATAATCACATCCAACGGTCGGTTTTTCCATTTTATTTGAATTTATAGAGGTTGCTCTTTAGAGTACATGATATATAAATATAGGTTTATAAGAGTAACTAAGTTTGACCTAATTGATCGAATTCGAAACGAGAACTAAATTGGCTAGATTTTTTACAACCACTATAAAACATTACAATCTCTCAATCGAGTGGTTGGTTTCTCCAAATTCATTTTTGACTTCATGGTTGCTTTAGAATGAATCTCAATAATTTAAATGCAATCTATAAGTCATACAACTTTAGCAGGCAAATTTGTATAGGCCAATGTCTTTGTAACTGAAATTGAAATTTTTATCTTATGTCCACGCACATCCATCGATGGAATACTTACAGATGTGATGTGAAAAAATAAGCACATTTTGCAGTCGTCATGCCATCGGTCAACCAAGAAGACATACAAGTGACGACGGTTGACTAATTCGATTGGATTCGAAAATATGGTGAAATTGACTAAATTTTCTACCACACTCATAATTTATTGTAATAATCACATCCAACGGTCATTTTTTCCATTTATTTTTGAATTGATAGAGGTTGCTCTTTGTAGTGTATGAAATATAAATATAGGTTTATAAAAAAATTAGTATCTTTATTTTTGTAGATATGTGTGTGTGTGTGTGTGTTTATATATATTGTTTAACAGTGACAAGTGTGGCCTATGGTCCACCATTGTACTGATATTGTCCTAACTTAACTACCCGATATGTGTTGGGTTTTAATCACAAAAGGCCTCGGTACAATTGGGTAAGAGTCACCTGCTTATAAGTTATATTTTATTTGTCACTTTTCCAATGTGGGATCTTTCCTCTCCAACACGCTTCCTCACGTGCAATCTAACTCTAGGTCTGCACGTAAAATTAATTAATAATCTAATTCCCACATTGAAAATTGGGACACAAGTCTTATATCGGAGACTTGGCCAATATAACAATCCAAGGCCTACATTGGACACTTGGTAACAATCCAATCGGAATATTCCGATGGCAATATAAGGAACCCAAATTCGGGCTCATGACAATTAGAGAAGCAATTGGAGAGAGACTCGCTCTGATACCATGTTAAACAGCGACAAGCGTGGCCTGTGGCCCACCATTGTACTAATATTGTCCCAATTTAACCACCCGATAGGTGTTGGGTTTTAATCACAAAAGGTCTCGGTACAATTGGGTAAGAGCCACCCACTTATAAGTTATATTTTATTGGACTAAATACTGTTTAGTCCTTAAACTTTTGCCCTAAAAATACTTCAGTCCTTGATCTTTTAATTTCACACGTTTAGTCCTTGTACTTCAAAATTTCGAACCAATAGGTCCTTGCCGTTACTCTCCGTCCAAATATTCCGTTAAAGCACTGACGTGGCAGTCTCTCCGCGATAAAATGACTATTATACCCTCACATCATTTTTTTAAATTAATTAATTAATTCTTTCCTTTTGTTTATCTCTTCTTCTTTTTTTTCTTTTTTTTCGGGGAAATAGGAAAATTTCTCTCTCTTCTTCCCGATCTTTACCAAGGGCCTCTCTCTCTCTCTCTCTCTCTCTCTCTCTCTCTCTCTCTCTCTACAACCAAAATTACCAAGTTGGGTTCCTCTTCTGCGGCGCCATCACCGTCGCTCAACCCTCGGCGATGCTCGCCCTTCCCTGGCTCGAGCCTCGTGGCTAGCAATTTCTTTCGCTATCTCTCTCTCTCTCCCCCCCCCCCCCCCCCAAAATACTTAAATCTGAAAAACTCAAAACCTCCTCTCCCTGCTTCTACAAAATCAAGCTCACCAACTTCCCCCACCAGTTCTCTGCGGTCCCTCTCATCATCGACCACGACATTGCCGCTGTCGCCGTCACTCAGACCACCACAACCCACGACGCCGCCCACTCCCACTCCCTCAACGCTTGCTTGAACCTCACCAAACCCCAAATCAGAAACCCTAGCCTCTCCATCTCGATCTACAAATCGAAGCAGCTGACGTCACCGTGGGAATCGGAGGGGCATCTAAGAAGAAGTTGCCATCAGAGCTGCCCGAATCGATGGGATCTGCGAAAGGGTTGGATTGTGATGGGTGCACCAGTGGGTGAGTCGGGTCGGGTTGGGTTGGTTTGGTGGCTCTGGGTCTGTAGGTAGGTGAGGCGTCGACGATCGAGACGATGGCTTTGCCGCTGAAGCCATGGGCAATTTGCATCTGGGTTTGGAAATGCAGAGCAATTTGAAGTTAAGATTCCGGTGACGGAGGAGTAGGAGTGGAGCGTGGTGACGAGTGATGGAGGAAGAGAGAGAGGAGGAAAAGAAGGGTACTGTGGTGATTGAGAGAAGGGTTTGGTAAGAGGTTTCGGCACGGCAGCTTGGTGACTAGTGATGGAGGAAGAGAGAGAGGAGGAAAAGAAGGAAGAGGGTGCTATAATGTCAACCGTAACAAAAAAAGAAAGAAAGAATAAATTATAAAGAAAAAAAAAAGAGAAAATAATTAATTAATTAAAAAAATGATGTGAGGGTATAATAGTAATTTTATCACAATATGTGAGAGACTGCCACGTCAGCGTTTTAACGGAATATTTGGACGGAGAGTAACGGCAAGGACCTATTGGTTTGAAATTTTGAAGTACAAGGACTAAACGTGTGAAATTAAAGAGCCAGAGACTGAAGTGTTTTTAGGGCAAAAGTTCAAGGACTAAACAGTATTTAGTCCTATTTTATTTGTCACTTTTCCAACACATTGGACATCACTTGGTAACAATTCAATCGGAATATTCTGATGGCAACATAAGGAACCCAAATTCGGGCCCATGACAATTGGAGACGCAATTGGAGAGAGATCCGCTCTGATACCATGTTAAACAGCGACAAGCGTGGCCTGTGGCCCACCATTGTACTGATATTGTCCTAACTTAACCACCCGATAGGTGTTGGGTTTTAATCACAAAAAGCCTCGCTACAATTGGGTAAAAGCCACCCACTTATAAGTTATATTTTATTTGTTACTTTTCCAATGTGGGATCTTTCCTCTCCAACATATATATATATATATACACACACACACATGTGTGTGTGTGTGATATATAAATATAAGTTTATAAAATAATTAGTATCTTTAAAGTTTTATTTTTAAATAAAGTTTGTAAGCCGGCTCGAAAAAGCCCTCAAGACCTGCTTTATATAGACAAACTTGGATTATTTGATTTACAATAATGTCCGGCCCAGCCTGACCCGTTATTATTTTAAAATGTAGAAAGATCTGACCCAAGCCCGCTACAAATGGGCCGAGCTGAACCAGGTCCGGCCCGTTGATGAGGCCTAGACTCACACTAGTATAGTACATATATCACTATTCATGTGATGCCCCGGAAATTAGTATTTATTTTTTCGAGGATTTTCCGGAATCTAAATTGTGGTTATTGGACGGTTTCGTGGCTCGTGGATGGAGCGGAAGTGTTTCGGGCGAATAATTAATTGAAGAATGGTTTTAGGGGGGTTGCCAAAGGTTGACTTTTGATACGTTGAGATTCTCCAAAAACTTCCTTCACAAAAGTTGTAGTGCTCGTCGATACGAGTTCGTGGACATGCGGAACGTGTCAATCGGAGTTCGTATGTGAAAGATATGAGCATTTGAAGTTTTGGGAAAGTTCTATAAATAGGAGTTTCCATTTTCAGAAACTTACTATTTACATTTCACATTTACCATTTCCGGAAAAATCAGAAATGCTCCGTTCTCTCTCCTAGCCCGCGACTGACCCGATCCGAACCAGGCGACCCGACCCGGCTTTTCTAGCGAACTGCGGCGGTCTCCGGCGACAAAACTTTCCAGATAGGATCGTCTCCTCCATCTCGTCGTCCCTCTGGTGTCCCCTAGCGTCGATTCTCCTCCACGGCGGCACTGCAAGGAGGCGCAGTTGAGTGTTTTCAACCCGATCGGTTCTCCGATCTCCGACGTCGGCAGGGCTTCAAGTTGAGCTTGAGGAGCTCAAACCAGCCTCCTTGATCGATCCTTGGTGGTTGTTTGGATCGATTCACGTAAAACTTGGTTCAACTCAGATTGGATTACTGTTCAAGGCTTGTGAGGTAGTTTTCGACCCTTTATGCTTGTTTTCTGACTTCGAGCTAGTTATGAGAATTCACAAGCATGCTTAGATGAAGCTTTTTGATGTTGGGAGTTTTGGGAAATATTGAGTTTTAGCCGGCGGCGGTGCCTGTGTTTCGGCCACTTAAGGAACTTTGTTTGTATTATATATGTGTTTCGGCCACTTAAGGAACTTTGTTTGTATTATATATGTTCTATTCATTGACTACAAATGAATCTATAACTTGATGACTCCATCTGTGTTTGTTTGTCTAACTTCTGTGCTGCAATGTATATATCTTCACAACCACGACCATGTGCTTAAGAAGTGTGTACTGATACTCATTCTTGGTTTGATTTTTTGAGTTCTGCTAATCTTTGGCAACTGATTTATGTAGAAGAATTAAAATAGAGAAAGACCTGCAGCGTATGAATTTGGTTATTATTCAACATTTGGAGGTCCAACAGATCCATGTTTTATTATTGATTTAGAAAGCAATTTACTGTCTTTGAATTCTACTTGACAGTTAATTTTAATTCATAACCAATAGAGAAATTGGACTTATTACAAATTTAAACGGTTTGTTTTTGTATCTGGGACTAATTAAACTTATGCTTTATCTACTGTTTGGCTAACTTTGAAGAATCAATTTTTGTCATTTTTGATGAGATATGAATAAATAGATCAAATATTTTTATATGTTTGATATGGTTATTAGTTCATGATCATCGCGAAACAAGTAGCATATTGTTTTCATTGTTGTTTGAATATAGCAGTACGTATGTCCTTTTGAAGGGAGAGCACATATAACTTTATATATTGGGGGGTAGGGGGCTTGGGATTTTAACAATACCAATTGAGAACTGAATGTGGTAACAGTGATGGGTAGAGTGCTTATAGCAGTTGAGTATGCATATTTTGTATGCCTAATGTTTTTGATAGAATTCTTTTCTCTTATGGAATTTGATCCATAAAGTGGATAATCATATGCTTTTCAAAGATGTTACCCTGTTTTGAAAATCCATTGCGATACTTATATATGCAGTCATTATATCCCCATTATATGTTTAAGAGTGTTCTGGGAATTTGAAAAACTATAAAAGCAGCTTTTGAGTGTTTGGACATTTTTTTTTACTGTTTATCTATATCTGTTTCAAATTGCATTTTTTTGCGCAGATAATACACACACATAATAGCTTGGTTGTGGACCCAATCCTGTTGTTAATTCTTAGAGATATATGTATGATCATTGATCAATGTAATTTACCATTGCATATTTTGCTTTATGCGGAAAGGAACATTTGAATATATGAATTCTATAGTATGTTCACCACTTCACCTGATGGCTTTCATAAGTTTGGAAGATCTTTCTTCATGAATACAAGACATTTATCGAATCAGGGTTTCCACAGTGGTTGATTGTAGTTGTAGTTTATAATATTAATGCTCTATCATGTTTGTGAGTTAAGAAATAGTGACCACAAAAAGTTTCACGAAAAGTGTAGGTTCGTGTTTGCTGTATGTGATTTTTTCATTGCTAAGTTCAACATTATGGTTTGTTTTTGGTTAATCTCTTTAAGCTAAAGAATGGAATTTTTTATTTGTAATTCAGATAAGTTATTAACATATTACATTGTGCAATCTTAATCTGCAGTGGGGTTATGGAATGGGCGGTACAGGTCATGCTAGAGATGTCTCTCAATTTGTATTAGATCTTTTGTAATGTCAAGAGAGTGTCATGCATGGTTAATTGAATTGTGTAACATTAAGGATCATATCCTTGGGTTACTTCTTTAATTATATTTTTCTTCATCTTCTAAACTTCTTCATTTCAAACAATTCCAATTGTTATTAAAATATAATTGTGAGTATATCAAAATTGTTATTTATCTATATGAGCACATTACACACTGCACCTCATAATGTAGATCAATATTTTCACAACTATATAACACATTTTAGTTTTTATTTTTATTTTTGTCAAAAACAACCTATCGAGAATGCATTATTATAACTGGATTGATTGTCAATAAAACCCGCAGCAGCGCGCGGGCGCCTTTTTCTAGTTGAGAGCTATTCTTGATGTTGGGTTTTCCTCTTATTAGCTAAACGAAATCCAATTACAATCCACTTATCCACTCATGTACAGTAGAGTTTGGTTCGTGGTTCCAATAATAAAGGCCACTAACCCAACAGGCAACAACCATGTTCATTGACTTCATTCTGCTCTAAGGTCTCTGTTCCTCTCTGTTTTCCTCTGTTTACTTCAATCATAAATACTGACTTTTTTTTATGAGAATATATATACTGACTTTCTTCTATAATTGTATTTTCTAATTTGCATTTCAGTAATTACAAGATATGATGTTGATTTTTCCGAGCATCGTATAGACTTATACTACATTAACATGGTGTGTTTTAATTCCAGGAAATTAAGATATGACAAGCAAATCAATTTGATATCTTTTAATGCCTTCTAGTTAACTGATTATGATAAACTTTATCAATTGATCTTAATCGCATGATTAATTCTATTAACAAGATAATTTTGAAGGAAGATGCTTGAAATTGTTTGATAAAAAATTGTCTGGTATCAAAAACTTGATTTCAGAGTTATCCATGGGGATTTATAAAACAGAGTTGGGATGAAATATGAACTCTATGTACCATTAAAAAGTTAACGGTACTCAGTAAGTTAGGAACTGATCAAATTTCAGTTTGCATGGGATCATGTGTTTCAGATAAAGGGTAAGAGGTTACTAGCACATTATGTAAGTTACCGTCTTGTGTTCTTTTCATTACGTTCGCAGAGAGATCAAAATACAAGAAGGGCAAGAAGCATACAATCATATAAAATCGATCATAATATAGTAATTCAAGAAGATTTTCCCCTAATGGAGTGCAATTCAGATGGAACATCGATCAATCATATCTTTTCGGCTTGTTGGGAATTCAGTAGAACACGCAATTTCAATTCCAAATATTAATGTCAAGAACTCTTTGATTTTCTATTCTCTCACGCTGGTTTGTTTAGGAGCGTCATAAACATTGGTGATGCCTCCTTGAAGAACCCATGAATCCGCAACCTCTGCAACACGTTCAGGGAGAACAAATTTCACAAAATTATGACGACTCAAGCCGTCGCTAAACATATTTTCAGTGGGCGGTTTCCATATAAACATTTTTAACAAGAGAATATCAAAGCTGTAGACATCCCCATGTGCTGATACTTGGTCATTTTGATCAAATTTTTTTATATTTTTTTTATAAAATCAATAAGAGGTTAGGCGATATTATTATTAGCTCATCAAGAGAGAGGGAGAAGACACATCGATCAGTTGGGTATTTAGGTGTGCATTTGGTAAGTTCTAAGTGAGGCACATGGAAAACTAATCGGCATGACAGAGTGACATAGAATTACATAAGAAGGTAAATTCATAACATTTGCATGGTGCACGTTTATTTTCCAGAAAGAAATGTATAAGGCCACTCTTATTTCTCCACCAATTATTTTCTGGGGCATTCTTCCTTGACGTTCGTTTGTACAGGGAATGTGCATTTTCTCTTCCAATACGCATTTATTACCAAAACATTGTGTAACCAGATCGAAAGTTTGAACTCAATTTCTCTCACTCTTTCTAAATCTAAGCATGATCTATTATGGTTGATGAAAAGGTGCATCACATGCGGACTTGGGGTAGACTTTCATCAGACAAAATTGATTCACACCAGACAAAATTTAGATAATAGTATTGTTCGTTTTGAACTATTTCCTCATCAACCGTAGCGGAAACACAAAAATCACGCGCAGCACAAAAATACATGCTCAAGATCAATTTCATGCTCACTTGGTAAAATAAAAAATCACAACACAACCCAACAAACGTCAGGTTGATGCAGTACAACTGATCAAGCTGATGACAGCTCTTACTTGATTCATTGATTTGAATGAGATCATATACATGTTTCGATTTAGGATAACAGATTTACAGAATAAGTATTAGTACACTTTTTTATTCTTTTTAAGTTTTTAGTACATTACCATGAAAATTTCAAGAACCACTAAGGTAGCAACAAGACTTCAGAGACAATTCAAAAACAAAACAGATCAGAGTACAAGAACCATACAACAATTTATTAAAGCCATCTCAAACCATTAATAATTTGAAAGTTCTAGCCGAGAAGATTGCGCCTAATGGATTGCAATTGGGATGCAACATCACTGATATCTTTTCTGTTTGCGGGGGATTCAACAGAACATGCAATTCCTATACCAAGTATCAAAGTCAAGCACTCTTCAATTTTCTTTGCTCTCACACTCAATCGGCTGTGCCTGTGAGCTTCAGCCTCATTGGTGGTGCCTTCTTGAAAAATTAGTGATTCTGAGATCTCTGAAACACGTTTAGGGAGAGCTGTCTTCACATAATTATGAAGATTTAAGCTGTCATTGAACATATGATCAGTGGGTCTCTTCCCTATAAACATTTCTAACAAGAGAATGCCAAAGCTGTAAACATCCCCGTATGTGGATACCTCACTTCCCATACCGTACTCTACTGTTCAAAAAGTATCAACAAATATTTGTCACTACATCTGTGAATAAATCAAACAGCTCTAATTGAAATATGTAAGAGTAAACCAAGGGAAGAGAAAATTCTGAAGCATATGAGAAAAATTACCTGGTGCAGCATAACCAACCGATCCTCTGATTCCAATGGAGCTTGACTGATTTCCAGACACATTATTGGTTGGTTCTATTAGAAACCTTGACAGCCCAAAGTCGGAAACATGACCAGTCAGGTCACTATCCAAAAGAACATTACTTGGCTTGAGATCACAATGAACAATTGGTGTTTCACAGTGGTTGTGAAGATAATCCATTGCACTAGCAACATCAATGGCGATGTCGACCCTTTGAACTAGATTTAAACTTTTGGGTGCTTCTGTCAACTCTTCGGTTCCAGTAGATGGATGCAACCAATCCTCTAAGCTCCCGTTGTCCATGAACTCGTAAACAACAGCCTTAAAATCATTGCCATTGAAATCAATACTTGAGCATGCAGTTAGAATCTTGACCAGATTTCGGTGTCTGATGTTTCTCAATGCCTCACATTCGGAGATGAAACTCTTAGAAGCTCTCCGATGTAACATGTTAAACACCTTCATAGCGACAGTAGTGCTATTTTCAGCAAGAATTCCTTTGTACACAGACCCAAAAGCACCCACACCAATCAAATTAGCTGAAGAGAACCCATCAGTAGCTTTTAGAAGTGCAGCATATGAAACTTGCAAAACAGAGTTCCCCAAAGTGCTCAATTCAATTTCTTTCCTTTTCTTACGAAGAAGGGAAAAAGACAACAACATACCCAGTCCTAGAAGAGTGAACCCGGAAACCAGAGAGATCATTAACTTCATTCTATAAGACAACCCTCCTTCTTTAGTCTTGCACACCGGAAGTTGAAACTTAGCAATACCGCCGCAGAGCCTAGTGTTTCCAATAACTGAAGTCGCACTTGCATTCTTAAAAATACCACCAGTTGGTACAGCTCCCCAAAACTGATTGAAGGATAGGTTAAGATTCTCCAAGTTTCCAAAGCCCTCGAAGAACTGTGGAATACCTCCTGAGAAATTGTTGCGAGAAAGGTCTAAATCTCGAATCGCTCTCAATTCCTTCATAGATGAAGGGATGAGCCCATTGAAGAAGTTGCCTTGCAAGAGTAGGACTTCTAAACTCTGACAACTGCCGAGGCTACTAGGAAGTTCTCCTGATAACAAGTTGTTAGAAATGTTCAATACACCTAGATTCTTCAATTTTCCAATCTCCATAGGAAGGGAACCAGTGAATTGGTTTCCATCCAAATACAAAACTATTGATAAAGATGAGAGCCCAAAAACCTGAGGAGGTATTGTGCCATTCAGATTGTTTCCAAAAAGACACAATTCTTTTAACCAATGGCATTTCCCTAGGCTAGAAGGGATGCTGCCCTCTAGATTATTTTCTTGCAAATTGAGACTTATTAATAATGATAAGTTTCCAAGAGAAGGTGGAATGCTACCGGATAATTGGTTGTTATTAAGAAACAATCGCCCAAGCCCTGAAAGCTGCCCAATGTCTATGGGGATGCTACCTGTGAAGGAGTTTCCTTCCATAGCAAGTACTTGCAGGTTGATAAGATTCCCTAATCCAGTTGGGATGCTTCCATGTAGGTGGTTTCCTCCAACTCCAAGCCTTTGGAGATTGGTTGAGAGATTGGATATTGATGTGGGCAAGGTGCCTCCAAAATTGCTGTTATCAACCTGCAACCAGCTTAGCTCTGTGGCATTGATCAATTCTGAGACAAAAATCAAGTCACCATGTTTACCGCTTCCAAGATTATTATCACCAACAGTGAATTCCACAAGGTTATGAAGATTTCTTAAATTGGGCACATGTCCAGTGAGTTTGTTTGAATTACACTGAAACACCACTAGATTTGTTGCATTGGATAATGACAAAGGGATGGCCCCGCTAAACTGATTAATGGCAATGGAAAAAATTTGAAGATTGGGAAAAGCATTGCTCAAGTTTGGTGGAAGACTTCCTTGAATTTGGTTTTGTGTTACGGAGAATCCAACTATACCAGAGAGGTTATAAATGCAGGAAGGGATGATACCAGACAACCTATTTAAGTCTAAATAGAAAAAGGTTATTTTTTTCAACTGGCATAGAGAACTAGGGATGCTTCCTTCTAAGTTATTAATAACTACAGAAAATGTCTCGAGAGACGAAAGGTTCCCCAAAGAAGGAGGGATTTCTCCTGTTAAATTATTGAGTTGCAAAACAAAAGTACGAAGCTTTGACAAGGAACTGAGTCGTGGAGGAATTTTTCCCACCAGATTGTTTACACCAAGATTGAGAAAATAGAGTTGGAAGCAATTGGATATATTGACAGGAATGGTGCCAGTAAGTGAGTTATTGTTTAGACGCAATACCTGCAATCTATGCAAATGCCCAATTTGAGGAGGGATTTGATGAGTGAACCTATTGTTCTTGAGATTTAGCACTCTTAAGAAGCTTAGATTTCCTGTATGTGGGGATATGGAGCCGGCCAAGCCTTGGGAGCTGAGGTTGAGCATTGAGACCCTCTGTTGATGCCTTTGACTGCAGGTGACACCATGCCAATGGCAAAAATGAATGGAGTCATTCCATGATTTCATGACCCGGTTGGGATCGTGTTGTATTTGAGCTTTGATTGCTAGCAGTGCCTGCCTATCCATCTCATTCCCTTCGAGTCTTGGATGGTTCGATTGCAATGAGCTACAACGTAAAATGAACATTGCATTTAAAACTAAGGAGGATATCAAAACCAATTTCGTGACCAAAACTCCCCCCATTTTCAATTTTTTCTTTGGAATAAAGAGACTGAGATAAATATGGGTGGTGTTGGGTTGTGAAATAGGTAGTTTTATGCGAGACATGACAATCTAATTTATAGGACAGGAAGTTTTTTAATATGTGATCAACAAGTACTCAAAGGGATGGAGAACTACTCTTGATTGAATCATTGCATTCTTCCAAAAGAAGACTGACTTAACTCATTCCAACCACAGACTACTCTTGTTTTCCAAAGACAGCTGTTGTTAGTGTGTACTGTGTGATTACAATAGTTTGTTGAACAACGTGAAACTCATTTTAAGTGCAGGGTCCGATTGCGGCTATCAGCTCTTTCTTGTCCGGTAGTCTCATTCGGCATGAAACTGATAAAATGTCAGCTGTCATATGACTTGAAGCAGGGAACTATTGAACCAGTTTGTGAACAAGTTCAAACATATTGACAAGTTATTTCCGAATTCTAAGGGAATACTCCCTTGCCGTCAACTCGGTTTTGTGCAATGTAAAGGACACTACTAGAAAAAGGCCTAAGGGGACACATAACATGTGTGCCTTTTGATACCTATAGGGACAAATATTTGTCCCTATTGAACTATAAAGACATATATCATATGTGTGCCTATTGCTAATGTTCCTATTGCTAAATGGAACACATATCTCAAGTGTCCCCAAATAAAAGAGTAGGTCTCATGAGTCTCTCTACACTACAAATCTGGATTCTGTATCAATTATTGTACTACAGTTGTACAAATACAGTAAAAATATGCTCACTCTTGGGGACACTTGTATCTGTACCAATGACCTTTTTTTTTTCCGGTTGACAACAGCAGAGAGGTTATAGACGGAGGGACGGAGTGTGAAGCCTAATGGTTGATCTTTTCAACTGGCCTACGGAACCTAGGAGTCTAGGAATACTCCCCTACAAGTTGTCACTATATGCATCAAACAATTCAAGTCTAGAGAGGCTCCCCAGGATGGAAGGATATCTCCTAATTAACTTATTATCTTGTTTACAGGTCCATATTTTCAATGAACTTATAGCAGATACAACTAGATACACACTCTAGGATAGCACGTACTTGTGGAAGAAATCTTGTTAAGGTGAACAAATTAATCAAGGCCAAAAGCCAACTCCCTCTTCCAAGGGTTAAAAATAAGGCTGTCAATTCCGACACGACCCACCAACACGACTCGAAACCCGCACGAAATAAAGCGGGTTGAACCCGCACGATTAAAAAGCGGGTCAGCGGCGGGTCAACCCGTCATGACCCATTTAATAAACGGGTCGGTCACGGGTCAACCCGCCAACACGAAGTGAACCCATATATATCGATTTTATTGTTTCTTCTTATAATTTGTATTAGTTGATGTTCATACTTTGCCACCTAAATTGGACGACTTGACTGAAGATATTACCAAATTAAGCATTAGCAATGGTAATAATGAGTCTGTTGATTGTTCCATTACTGCTGCTCATCCAAGCTAAGAGAAATAATGCCAAACTCATTAGCATGTGACCATTTTTTCTTGGTAAGTGACGTTAATTACTTGTGCAGTGTTTCTTTATTCTTTTATTGTGAGGAAGTAGATCTTCCTTTAGTGTCCTAATTACGTTTTGTATGAGTTTGATGCTAGTTTAATCTACTGATTTTGATTTGCTTCCAATTGTAGGTGGTGATCACTTGCATTTCTTTTTTAATAAAGTGAAGACTTTGGAAGTTAGGATTTGATCGATGCTCTACATTCAATTTTAAACTTCAAATTTCATTATGAATTATGCTCTATTTTTTTCTTGTAATATTAGAAGCTCAGAGTATTTGATTCTAGGATTGGACAACTTGGATTTGATTATTCATGAATTATATATAATTATTTATACTCTTTATCTTGTGGAGTTTGTAGTGAATTTAATTAAGTCATGCATTTTTTAGTTAAATGGGTCATTTTATCTAACACGACACGACCTATTTATTAAATGGGTTGAACGGGTTGGAAACGGGTCACGCGTTTAATAAACAGGTTGGGTTTGGGTTTAAATTTTTGACACGATTATTAAATGGGTCGGGTTTGGGTTTATCTCTCATAACACGACAAATACCTTGACTCGACACAAACCCAACCCGACACGACCCATTGACAGCCCTAGTTAAAAAGGCAATACCAATATAAATTTCATCCTCACTTGGACAAAATATCTAAATCATGCTCACTTCGTAGAAACATGTCATCAGCCCTTGAAAAGACCATTGAACACACACGAACTCCAAATTTCTAATTCCTTCAATCCTAACCAAAAATTGAACTTGAGTATATATGTTTAGAGGGTCTATTAACGTCGGAAATTGACCGAAGGAAACAAAACCACCGCTGCAAACCGTGAACCCCAAGCAGTCTCAACAGCTCAAAATACCAATTCTTCCAAACCCAATTGAAATTGGAAATCACACAATCATGTAGAGTTCATCAAGTCGACCAACTTTTATACCTGAGTTGAAACCCAACGTCGCCGGAAAACACAGTACATGGCCAGAAAACTCACAAACTTCGAATGCTTGATTCTCTCTCCCAGGTTGACGAATGGAAAAGAAAATACTACAGGCTTCTTCAGTAGGAAAATCTGCCGGAGAACCAGAGAATCTTTCGGGCTTCGTCCAGCCGCCGTCGCTGCTAGTTCGGAGAAGGGAGAACCGGCTCTGCTTCGCGCCGCCTAGAGGAAGCTAACGGCGCTAGTGCTACGTCGGCCGATGGCCGGAAAGTGAAGAAATTGTCGGATCGCCCGTCGCTGCAAAACAGGTCGGGGAGAGGTCGGTTTGGGCTGTGATCTGAGGCTGTTTAGTTTTCGAGCTGCTCCAAGTTAAGTATATAATGAATTGTCCAGATGTAGCCGCCTGTAATTTCTATTTTTAATTAAATTTTTGGATAATACAAATTTTCAAAAATATTAAAAATAGTTTGGGTGTCCAAAAATTCTCACCAACACGTAACGAATTCTAGTTTAATCCTTCGGGCTTGAAAGATAAAATTTGAAAAATAAATATTTAAATAATTTTTAAAAGCTATATATAAAGAGTTTTAAAAATAATAGAAATTCAAATAAAACTAGTTTGAAATTATTTTTCTTTTCAAAAATAGAAAACCGAAATATCGAGATCTCACAATCCAACCTCCTTAAAAAGAATTTCAACCTAAAATTCAAATAAGAGTACTTGGTAGTAGAATTCTTTAATATCTGTCTCACAATGTTGTTTCAGTGCTATTTCTCCAGTCATAAATCTTACAGTGGAAAGTAATACGGTCAATTTGCATTCATTAATCAATAAACATTCAATTGCAGAACATCTAGGGGGATCCGACGATCAGTCAGGCCCAAATTTAAATTCAGTGTCGTAACTATATAAACACAGATAGCGAAGTCTGTTTATACTTTATTCACATTACTTTCTGTATAACGAACCACAATTAGTTCTTTTACCTAGTTCATGTCACTTCAACTATTTGCCACTTCCTACTCAATGCATTCTAACTATACAAATAACCATATGCCAAAGTACTAGTCTAATAGCATCCAAATCAATGCCAATTTCCAATTTCCATTCTTCCAATATCAATTCCTTGATCCGTATATAAGAACCATACTTATTATAAGAAATAAATGTCAACAAGGAAATACCCTTCAGTATTCTAGATTCTGATTTCACATTTGTTAATCTCCGTCAAATTCTGCCATCTGAGTCTGTTCTCGATCGGCTACGTTAAAACGTTTGAATGCTAGAAAAGATTTTTCCATGCCATTATTTTTCAATTTAGTTTTATACAATGTCGGAGTCAAATGAGGAAATTCTTGATTTTTTTTAGTTGACCTAGGTAACTAGGAGCAAGTTATTGCTATCTATAAGAAATCTCAATACTGACAAGACAAGTTCCCAAAGGAAAGAGAGACCTCTCTAGCTAAATTATTATCTGGCATGGTGAAGATAGAATTGGTTTCCTATTACATTTTTCATCCTCCTAAATGAAACATTACCTTTTAAAATCCACTTAAATACTAGGGTTTTTGTCCATTTACCCCATTTCTAGGGATTTTTTTCCCACTTACCCCATTAAGTTTTTTTAATTCTCTCTTACCCAATACACTCTAAGGGAGTCTTCCCTAATACCCCATTAAGATTTTTTTTTTGTTTTTAATTTTTTTTAATACCATTTTACCCCTCACTCCTTTGTTACTTAGAGAGAGATAGAGAAAATGGAAGAGAGAGAAACCATAGGAGACTTCTCATCGACAGCTGGAATCTGATCACCGGTCGCCGGAATACGGTCACCGGCCTCCGGAATCCAGCCAACTTTCGCCGGATTCCGGTCACCGGATTCCCGTCATCAGCTGCCACCCACCGGAATTTACTGAAAATCTCACCGGAAAGTTTTTTTGCCCCCAATAGACATCTATTACCCCCTAATAGAGGGGCAATAGACGTCTATTGCCCCCCAATAGACGTCTATTGCCCCAATAGTCTATTGCCCCCTAATAGACGTCTATTGGCCCCCAATAGACGACTATCAGCCATGTATTGCCCCCCAATAGACGTCTATTGCCCCCCAGTAGACGTCTATCAGCCATGTATTGCTCCTCAATAGACGTGACGTCTATTGTCCCCCAATACACCTGTATTCCCCCCAATAGACGTCTATTGCCCCCCAATACAACTTTCGGTCGCCGGAATGAGAACTAATTTTTCTAAATTAAACAAATAAAACTTCCATTAAAGAAAAAAAAATGAAGAGATTACATCAATTCAAAACGTCTATTGCCCTCTAATAGACGTTTACTGCCCCCAATAAACCTTTTACAAGCCTCTATTGCCCCAATAGAACTTTTTTTTTCTTTTCATTTTGGGCTTTTGACCCATTTTACCGCAAAAAAAGTGCTATGGCTCCATCTTCCATAGTATTCCCAGAAAGCCAGCCACATATCCATCTTCCTTGCTTTTCAACTTATTATAAACAACAATATCAATACAGCGAGAAAAGCACCAAGTTGTTGTTATTTGTATAAGCAACAATTGCTTGATAGACCTGCATCGAGACATAGATTCACATATGTAGACAATATCCAACAAAATTTATAAAACAAGTTTCATAAATAACTAAAGGAGAATAATTCATGCAATTATGCAGTTCTGATGCAGAACCATCTGCAATTTTCTAAATAAGAAGCAAAATTTCATTCTTGACTGCATCAATAGTACGCAACGGAAGCAATTTTAGTGTGCAATCACAAACAAACTTCTCTGACCACAAAACATGGAGCAATATTGCTTCATTTGCCCATAATCGCAATGAATCCCAATTTTGGTCGAGCTCGAGCGCCAAACCTCGCCGGAGATGAGCCAAACTTGCTGCTAAGCTAGCTAGTTGGACTATCAGAAATAGCAAACGATGTTCGAAGCATCAAATTCAAAATCAAATTAGAACCCTACAACCCCAAAATCAGAGTCGCCGGAGACCAAAACGGAATGGGCCGTTACCTGAGACTGCTCGACGCACTGCTGGAACAGATCCATGACGAAATTGACCTGGTTCTCGCAGTTCGACGACAAGTCGTCGGTGTTGGAAATGGAATAGGGCTCCGAAACGACGTAGTCGCGGTTCTGCTCGGCGTGGATTGTGGAATGGTACTAGGAAAAGATGTTGTCTTCGCCGTCAAAGTCTTCGTCGTCTTCTTCGTGGACGGTGACGAACTGGGTCAGCGAGAAATCAGGATCGGAGGAGATGTAGAGGTCGAAGTCGTTGGAGGACCAGTAGGGGAGGGATTCGGAGGCTTGTTTATATGGTTGTCCTCGTCGGCGAGGGTGAGGAGAGAGAGAGAGAGAGAGAGAGAGAGAGAGAGAGGGAGTGTGTTGCTCGTGCCGGAGAGAGAGAGGAGAGATAGAGGAGCATGGCATCGATGTCTTTTTCCAATTAGGCTGGGGGTAAAAATGTCATTTTACTTCAAATAGGGTAAGTGGGAATAAAAATCTCTTGCTTGGGTAAGTGGGATAACTTTGGCTCATTTTGGGGGCTTTTGCCTAAATACAATATTAGGAAAAGAAAAGGGTCTTTTCCCGTATACCCGAAAAGCGCTTGTATTTTTCTCAACTGCCCAAAACTTTTGTATTACACTATTGCTGGCAAGCAAAGACTGAAAGAGAAGGTTTTCCTGGAAAAATGCCTTTTGTATCCTATGTTGACCTTTGGTTTTAATAATATTGTTCATAAAGAAAAAACTTTCCCTTAGAAGACAAAAATTCAAACAAGACTAGCCTTCAACATGCCTAAGTTTTTCATCTAACGGCCTCCTACCTAACGGTTACTTTAACAGGCGGAATCACTGCTGCTTGGTCTTATTTTTGGTTCTAAGATTGATTTTTTCCAGATGAAAAAGACTATTAAGACTCTTAGGTTTCTAAAGGATGTAAGCATAAGGAAGCATGAATGACAACGATGATTATGAAATGTAACGATAATGACATTTATACTTGTAGAAATATAATGCTGATTATAAAGTTAAAGAAGTGGGTGAACATCCATCTGAATTTATTTATTCAAATATACATACAGACTTTAAACATTCAGAGCCTCATTCTCAGGTAAACAGCAAAAACTATTTAGCTATCCATAAGAATGAGATCAGATACTTACTTGTGATGGAAGCTCACTACTTCACACTTTATACAGGAAGGGAAGCACACTGCTATTCTATTTGAGAGAAGACTCTTAATTTTTCAAAGTTTAAACTGATATGGGATTCTCCTATTTTTCGATGCCTTCTAAGAGAAGCTGAAGCTCCTTATATAGGGAGCGGAACTCAAACTAGAATTCAAAACATAAAAATGTACAGAACAACTCCGTGAACTCTTGCTTTTCTGAGTGCTCCTGCTGGTGGAGGTCGGTCAGGGAAAAGCAAAAGGTGAGAAGTGAAGTGTTTTTCACTTGTCCTTTTCTTTTTGAAAAGGAAAAGGCAAAAGTAGCTTTTAAAAAGTCTAAAAGTCTACAGTTGCTATTTTGGTGCTGATTCTTCACCTGTAGCTTCACATGTTCTCGTCTGTTTCAGAATGGTGGCCAAAGACAAAGGAGTTGTTGTCTGCCTGGGCCATGCGAGTTGTTGTTGCATTGTCCTCGACATCTGTATCAACATACATCTTGTGATGGTTGTCATTTTCAAGCTTTTCCACCCAGCGCATGCATGCTATTATCGAGTCTATCTCTTTTCTGGTTAGAGATAAGAATAGGTCACTGCTGACTACGTCAGGATGATCGTAAGCAGTGATAATTGTCTTTTCTCCTGCTGCCCGGAAAGTATTGTTGATATCTTCAGCGATGATCTTTTTGATGTAGTCAAGAGTCATGGCCTTCATCCACGGGATGCTTGAATTTGGTTGGCCATTGTATGCTACACAGGCTGGTTGAAGATATTTTCTTTGAATAATTCTCACATAATGATATGGAGGAATATATTCAACCTCACCGTTTGCCTTCTGGATCCATTCTGGAGGAGTGGATCTGAACTTCAGACTAAGCATACAGTCATTTCTCCTGATGTTCTTGACCGTGTTGACAATAATAGGCGGCAAGCCTCTTAGATCATCATTAGTTTTAGTCCACAGATTATGGACAAAACCATTTTCAACAAGCCAAAGCTTGTGTTCTTAGGGATGTTCACTCTGAACATTTACCAGGTATCTTCCAACATATGGTCCTGCGACGATGAAGAGAGTTGGAGGAACTAGGTTTTCAGGATTATGCCTTCCTATCAGACTATGAAATTCATGCCAGTCTGATTCATTGAGTGCCATGATAGGGACCCTAGCACTTTCTGGACTGTCAAGGAAGGAAATTCTTTCTCTTCTTACAGCACTCTGCTATGTATGAAGCTCTTCACCTTGTGGTTTACCATTTTCGTAGAGTTCTTCAGCTGATGCGAAAAGAGCTGGGAACATCAGACCACTGCTTCTTTCTTGAAAGGCAAATAAGAGATTATCCAGGATTGCCTTCTGGTGAAAAGCTAGTCTCCTGCCAGTTCTGAACACAGGAGTATCAAAAGTTCTTAATTCATGATTAAAAACATTTATAACTCCACTAGGAGTTGGTCTGCTGTTTGGCAAAGCAGCAGCCATCAACGGTCTTGATGTGCCTTTACCGTCTGCCGTTTGAGACGGGCTAGCCAATCCTTTACCCTGGGATTGATCAGTTGAGGCCAAGCCTTTTGGACTTAGCAGAAACCTTTTAAGAATTTTTTCTTTGGTTTCTTTAGGATCCTCTTCAGGTTCCTGTTCTTTCCCAGTCCTTCTGCTTCTGGGATTACGACCTTCGTCGTCTTCTTTTTGGCTGAACATTGCCATTTCTCTGGTCAATGAGTCTGGAAGATAATTCTTGTTTCCTGCAATTAATTCAACAGTATAATCATATTGGTTAAGAAACAATTGCCAGTTGGCTAATCTTCCTCTATTAGCAGCTTTATCAAGTTTAAAATTTTTAAAATTCTTTACTCTAGCACAATCGGTGCGGACAGTAAAGGGTTTTCCAAGATAAGCTGGAGAATTTAAAATCGTTTTCTTGATAGCTAAGATTTCTTTTTCCCCTGTGGGATAATTCAGTTCTGCAGGGCTGAACTTGCCACTACAAAATTTGCAGATCTTTTCAATGTTAGTTCCAGGCGCTCTCGCCAGAACAACACCGGACCAGTAATTATCACTCACATCTGTCTGGAGGATAATTTCATCGTTCTCTTCTGGTTGTTGAAGATGAGGGAGGTTTTTGCAGAGATTTTTTATCTGCTTCACGATCTTTTCATCATCTTCTGTGAAGTTCCATTTTCTTTTGGAACTTGTCTTAGGAGATAACATTGCTGTTAACCCTGAGATTTTAGGGATGAAATCTCTCCCATAATTTATGACACCAAGGAATCTCTCTAGACTCTTAGCATCAGGAATTATGTTTGGGAACTTCCAGATCTTTTCAAGAATGTGAGGTTGGAGCTTTATGACTCCATTCTTGATGTTTATCCCTAGGAAATCCACTTCATCAAGGATAAAGAAGATTTTCTTCTCGCCTAGGATAATTCCATTCTGAACTATCAGCTTTACTACCTCATGGAGGTGTTTCATGTGTTCTTCTCTGTTTTTGGAGAAGACCAGGATGTCATCTATGTAGACGACGCAGAACTCCGCCACATGCTTGAAGATGTTGTCCATCTTTCTTTGGAAGATTGAGGGAGCTTGCTTTAGACCAAAAGGCATTACTAGCCACTCGTAATGACCTTGTGGTGTTCCAAATGCAGTGAGAGGTACACTCTCAGGATGCATCTTGACTTGCCAGAAACCCGACTTTGCATCGAATTTCGAAAAGACTTTGGCTCCTCTGAGCTGGTTGATCAATACTCTTACTTGAGCAATTTGATAACCGTCTTTGACAGTCTTCTTATTGACATCTTTGTAGTCAATAACCATTCTAGCTTTTCCTCGAAGATTTTCTGCATGATTTCTCACATAGAATGCTGGAGCATGATGAGGGCTAGAGGAAGGTTGAATTAATCTCTTTTTCAGGAGATCTTCAATATCACTTCTGAATTCTTTTTGATCTTCTTCTTTGTATTGAGGAATGGCTTTGACATGACAGATGGCATTCATGTCATGCAATCTCAATTCACAGACCACTGGGTCTTTTTCCCAAAACTTCTGAGGATTTGTATCCACATTCTGCTCTAGTAGTGTCTTGATTTTTTCAAGAGTGGGAATTTGCTGAGACTCAAGCTTGTTCTGAAAGTGCTTGAGGTTGTGCTCATGGATGAAACTAGCGTCTTCATCTTCACTAGTTTTTTCTTCTTCTTCTGAAGATTCTTCAACAAGCAATTCTTCTTGTTGTTTGATTTGGAGTATGGGCTCAAATTTGGGTTTGTAGGGGGTAACATCACCACTATTCTGTTGCGATCTCTGATACTGATATGAGTAGTAAAACCGGGACCTACCACACTTTTTGCTTGTGTGAGGCGGTCTGCCCAAAACACCCGTTCTCCTTTTCTGAAGCATATCGCTTCTTCATCCTGAATGAATCGTTGTTGGAGAATAAAATCATTTCCCAACAAGAAATAAGATCCTTGGCCTTCAGATTGCCAAACATTCTGGATGATAAATGCTCCTCGACCAATGGTGATATGAACATTTTTTGCTACTTTCTTCATGGTGAGATGGCTCCCATCAAATGTAACATCAGTAGCGGATTTTTTCTTATCTTCTTTCCAGAGTTCATCTGGAATTGCAAATCTCTTTGCAACAGTAAATCCCGATCCATTATCTACAAAGGCATGTAGATGATATTTTCTGTGATCAGGGAACTTGAGTCCAATCTCTATGTAGTTGCTGTATCTACTTGTAGAGACGACTTTCGATTGTTGAAGCTCATTTTCCTAAGCTTGTTCCTTTGGAATGAATATTGGTTTACATTCTTCTGGAACAATTTCTGGTGTTTCAACCAGTTCAATATCTTCATCGATTTTTTCTTCACCGATGATTTCTTCATTTATTTCTGAGGAAGAGGGTTCCATGGTTTCCTGGAACAGAGTTTCAACTTCTTTCGCTTTTTTCTCAGCGAAATATTCTTCATATTCTTGTTCAACCAACTGGCTGACAAGACCATTCTTGGTTTTTCTTCTCGCTTCAGCTATGAAGCATTCTTTGTGATAAGTCTTCTTAGACTCTTCACAAAACATAGTGTAATAACCTGTTTTTTTTATTCAAAGCAATTTAGTGGCAAACACCTTTGTTAAAGGCAAAGTGTACCTTGATTCAAGGCCGGTTGCTTTAATCATCATACATGTTTGCATACATGTTGGCATAATTGATAGAGGCAGACAATTCTCTCTCTCTCTCTCTCTCTCTTTCTCTCTCTCTTCCGAAACCATCCAAGAAACAGAGCAATTATTCTCCAAGCTTGTTCTCGCTCCACAGGCCATCGATCGACCTCAGACCACATTCCACATCTTCGTCTCTTCCTTGCGCAGCTGCCAGTGGCAGTCTTAAGCCCTGGAACAGCCGGAAGTGGCGGCGGAGAGCCGGTTTGTTAAAACCCCGTTTTGGTTCCAATCGAGATATCTCACGCTAACGGCCACCGATCCTTGTCAAACTCCATCCACAGGTTCGCATCAACCATCTGAAACTCCCAGAAGCACCCTTGCACGGCGGCGCTGTCTCTGGAGGCGGCTGGAGCTCAACCCCGATCGGATCAAAACGGAGCAAAGGATCCAGATATCTCAAGCTACAGGACGTCGTTTTGAGTGTTTCTTGGACTGGTGAACTCAGAGTGAGGAGCTGAACAACTTCCAGAAGGGATCGAGGCCTGAGGTTGAAGTTTTTACGTTGAAACTCAAGCTCGCCGGATTCTGGAATTTTTCCGGCCACCTCGACTGTTTCGATTAGGATATCTCGAGCTGTAGAGCTTTGCTTTGATTGATTATAGAACCAGTGAACTCGCCTTGAGTTTCTGAAGAAGTCTCCAGAAAGGATCGAAGCGAGTGGTGGAGGTTTTTACGTCGATCGGAGCACCTGCCGGATTCTGGAAAAATTCCGGCCACCTCGACTGTTCTAGGTAATTTCGACCCCTTCCAGTAATTTCCAGCTTAAATGCTAGTTAGAAAAGTTGTTAAGCTTGATGAGGAGAAGCAGAGCAGCCTGGCCCCGACACCATTGGTGGTGGTCGGCGGCGGCTCTGTCACTAACTCCGGCGGCCATTTCTGGCCACCTCCGGGGGTCACAAGGACAGTTTCTGTACATTTTTAGATTCTATACTTCAATACGATCATTTCAATATATTATACGCAATTTTTCGATATCGTATGATTAAGTTATGAATTTTTATATTTCGATCGATTTCGATCGTTCGATTAGTGATCTGTGAAGATCAGACCGTCGAATGGACTTGTAGTTTTGATATGTTGATCGTATGACTGTCCCGATGACTTTGTGTGGTCACGGACGAAGATTCGACCGTTGGATCTTCGTATAATTGTGAATTAGTGTTTTGGAAGGCGATTCGTGAGAATCCGACCGTCGGATTTTCATATAAATCTGGTGGAGATGTTAGTAAAGGCGATTCAGGAAGATTTGACCGTTGGATCTTCGTGATAATTTCGGAAGGATGATCCAAAGGGCGATCCGTGAGGATCCGACCCGTTGGATCATCGTATAATTTCGATCCGACCGTTAGATTGTCGTTTATTTTATTTTTGAGTTGTGGGCTAAATTCAAGTCACATTTGATTAGGTGATTGACGGTTTTTACTTGGGCGAGCGAGTTTGGTGTGATTGTGTTAATTTGAAGACGCAGAGGGAGTCTCGAGGTGAGTAAACCTCACATGGTTCATATTACGAACCGTATATAATTCATTGATTTTTTTGTCGTAATTGTGTGGAAATATTTATGCTTGAACTATAGTTGGTATTAATAGGCATTCCTGTGCGAATGTCTATGTATATATATTATTTATGTGAAATAATATGTATTGTTGGAGTTGTGAAATATTATGTATTGTTGGAGTTGTGAATTAATATGTATTGTTTGAGTTGTGTTGAGTTTATTGTTGAAAAGCAACATATTGTGAGAGATGTTGAGTTTATTGTTGAGAAACAATATATTGAGAGAAGTGTTGAGTTTTATTGTTGAGGAACAATAAATTGTTGGGTCACGAGGTGACCATGGCATACTATCAGTGAACCACGCTCTCGCGCCGGGTAGGTGGAACTGATAGTATTAAATCGTGAACCACGCTCTCGCGCCGGGTAGGTGGAAACGATCAGTTAGAGCTCTAGTCTGTCTGCCAATTGTTGAGTGGTGTTGTGAGGGAAATGTTGAGGATACTTAAGTCTCTTAAGTATGAGTTTTTAAAGAGAGTCTCGAGAGTATTCTTTGTATCCTTGTTATGGGTATTTTGGAGTTACTTTGTGAGTTGTGGTTGTTTACATGTGTTATATGATTTGTAATTTAATAAATCAACAGTTCATTCTTGTTTACTCATACGAGCTGTCAAAAGCTTACCGGGTTTGGTGTTGTTGCAATCCCGGTACACTATTCAAACTGAGTAGCGGGTACTACTACAGGTCAGGAGAATCAGGAAGGTGATCGAGCTGCGTAGAGTAGCTGCAAGTGTGTTATTCTGATTTTCCTTTGTGAGCTGTGTTATGCTTATTTAGAGCTTTACAATTTTACCTGTGAGAGTGAATTTGTATTAATAAACTCGAGATCTTCGAGATTTTATATTGGAGTGGTGAGTGGTGCGTTTGTTCTGAGAAAAAAATTCAGAACGTTTATTTGTTTAATTCGTTTAATTCATGTTTCGGATTTGAATTTATTATTCAAAATTCGGGGCGTGACACATAGGGAGACCATTCTTTTCATGACATAAGCAGTAGTCACAAACGAATGTACCAGGGTTGACCTGATAAGAAGACATGAAGGATTCTGTCTTGCTTTCTTCCCAGTTTTTGATTCTCAAAACATTCATTTGTCTGGATTCAAAGTACTCTACTTCAGAATCTATCTCAGACTCATCTGATGAATTTTCTTCTTCAGACCAGGCAGAGTAAACTGACCTGTCATCATCTTCATCATCAGAATAGGCTATTTTGTAGCCTTTCATGTTTGCTACTTCTACTATTTGCTCATATTCTTCAAAGAGAGCTTTAGTAGACCTTTTACCCTTTTCCGGGCATTCATTGGCATAGTGCCCTTCAGCTTTACACAACCAACATCTGCAAGCTTTCTTGCTCGGTTGTTTATGCTGATGAGTATTCTTCTTTTTCTTGAAGAATTTCTTTTTAGGATCTTCATCCTGCTGTTTCTTGTAATTGGAATTTCTCTCGAATTTCCAATCCTTCTTCTGATTACTCTTTTTGAATTTTTTAGAGTAATATTTTTCTTTCTTCTTCCTGTGGAATTTGGATTCATGACATCCCCAGTTTGTGGGCATATCCAATATTCCATAGCAGAAATTTTCAACTCCTTTGAGTTGCTTCTTGGCCATCTTAGCTCTAAGATTGGCTTTGCATTGCTCCTTCAGTAATTGCCGGATTCTGTCGGCAATTCTTCCAACTGAAAACCTTTCAATTGGTTTCTTAGCTATGCTTTCTCTCACGGCTGTTCTCCATGGTTCAGGGAGCTTTCTGTGCAACAGATTAACTAGATCGGTATTCTCTAGTTCACCAATTGTACAGTAATATTCCTGAAACTCATTTAGGTATTCTTCGAAATATCTCATGTCACAGATTTTGAGCGCATAGATATTCGACTTTACCGTTTCTTTGGCTTTTTCACTCAGATTTGAAAGATCTCCACAGAACTGATCGTACAGGGGTACTGCAAAATCATACGGAGACTTTGAATGTTTGATTTCTTCAAGCCAGTCTTTTCCTCTGGCAGTTTCTTTGAAGGATAGGTAGTATTTTTTTGCCACTCCAGTAAGAGTAGTTTCATAGTACACCTGTAAATCTGGTGCTTCAAACTTGCCAAGGGTAAGTGCAGAAGCCATCATCAGGCTATCTACCCATTGGTCAATGGTTTTTCTTTTGTCTAGACTCTTGTCTAGATTTAACCAGATTCCATAGTTGGTGATAGGAACTCTGGGCAGATTGTCCTCTGGGACAAATCTCTGGGAATTTCTTTCCCCTTTTTTACTCGTGGGGGCTTTCTGAAATGAGAGTTTTGTTTCCCTTGTTTCTCTTTTTATGAAAGTTCTGGAGCTTTCTCCATCTTCCATTTCAACATCTTGATAAGGAAAGACTTTTCTCGTCTTTTTGAATTTGAATTCTTTCATCTCCTCGATTAGTTTTTCTAATCGTTCAGGATTTTCACAATTCTCAACTTCTTCATAAAGATCATCGAGCCTCTTAGCTCTGAGCATATGGACTGGTCTGAGTAGATCAGCTTCCAGATCTTCTTCTAATACTGGCTCTTCAATAGTGGGTTTCGTACCACTGACACCTGCTTCTCTGGTGCTGTAGCTTCTTCTCAGAAGACTGCTGTTTATCCTGATGTTCTCAGGATTGACATCACTTTTTTTGTGATTGTCGAAGTTGAGGCTGATTTCTCCAGTTCTTCTACTCTCGTAGATTTTTGCTTTTGCTCTTTCCGCTGGTAGCTTCGGACCAGATAATTTCCATTCAATAGGAAAAGTTACTTCATTCCAAGCAACCTTGTGAATCTATTGTGAATGGTTCTTCTGACTGGTGAGGAATCCAGTAGTGAGACCAGGGATATTGGAAATCCTTGTCTTCGGCTCTACTGTGGTGCTCATCAGTTTATAGTATATTCGGTATACTATTGCCAATTCTTGCATATCATTTTTCATTGATATGCCATCTGTCTTGACTCTCAGTCTGAGACAGTGGGCTGCATCCTTCAAGCTGGTGGTGAAGTTGGGGAAGCAGTTGAAATATGCTACTCGGTTGCACAATGATGCTTCTAGAGTTCCCAACAAACTAGCTTGGAAGTCTGTCAATCTGTTGTCTTGTAGGACACATAGGACTGAACAGTTGATGCCTTCTCTTGCCAAAAGCTTTATGCCGACTTGGACTGCTCTAATGTGCATAAATTGGTACTTCTTTGCTTGTGCTCTGGCAACTTCAGCTGGGGTGATCATCAAGAGATCTGTCTCTCCTGTTGTTGAGGGGGTTGTGAATTCAAGTATTTTGAAATGATGGCTGTCCATCAGGTCAAATGTTCCCCTTCTGTAGATCTGTTTGAAATCTAGCTTTGGAATTGAGGCGTTTTTTACCTCATGCTCGATTTCATTGTATTCAAATTCTTCAGAATTTAGGAGTTGGACTCCTTTCTTTTTTCCACAGATGCTTAACATCTTCATTTCTCTTTTTTCCGGGTTTTCATACCGGATACTAGTCTGACTAGTAGATGGTTCCAGAAAAATCATGTTTGGAACACGATTTGTGTCTGGTTTTTCTAATGGTTTGAAGCCATTAGTTTTCTTTTTTACTATAGGCACTTTCTTGTCCTTTAGTATAGAATCCAGCGTTTTTTGCTGTTCTTTGATTTTTCTACTAACACTCGTTAGTTTTTCTTTTTCCGTTTTTGGAAGATCCTTGATATAATCCAGTTTGTTTTCCAATCTTTCCAATTGGTGGATTATAGCAGGTAGTTTCTCTAGATGAGTTTGACATCTAGATACTTCTAGTAACAGCTTCTGATATTTCTCATCAGAAGATTTCAGTAGAGAATTTATTTTCTTTAATAACAATTCTGACATTGTCCCCATTAAGGAGGGGTTCTCCTTGAGCTATTTTACAAGCTCTGATACCAGTGAAGTGCGGATCTAACCAATGCTCAAATAATCAAGAGGTTTTTGTTCCTCTTCCAGAACATATAGGAGATTATCTATCTCTTCTTCTACTTTATAGATTCTAGTCTGAAGTCTATAAATAATATCCCAGTAATTGGGAGATTCTCTATCAAGGCTGTCCCGATAGGTTTTTAACTTTCTCAATTTTTCTCTCTCTTTTTGTAGTTCTTTACTAGTATGTTTGCATATAGCAATTAATTCAAGTCTGTCTACAATCGAAATTATGAATAGTAAATCGTACTGTTTACCTTTGAATTTAGAGGATGACTGTCAACTTCATATATATATATATTCAAATAAAAACTTTGATGGGCCCACCACGTTTCTAAAACCTTTATATGACAATAAAATAGAGAAAAAGTCTTGGGTAGGGGCTGCCACGTGGTGAGGCCATGCGGTCCTCCAATCAAAACTCTCAAACTTTTCCATCTTTTCTGAAATTGTCCCTGATTTTTAATATGCAATACCCAAAATACCCCCCTACTTGAGCACTGATTGGCCCGCCCCACTGCCATGTGGTGCGGGTGCCGTACGTAAGACCTTCTCTAAAATAGATAGTAAAATTGTATGAAAAGACAAATGCATATGTAGACTCTAACGACGACAAAGAGAATTGCTAGAGAAAGGAATAAAGGGTACTAATTGTATGGATTTTGAAAAGATGGGTAGGTAGGAAAGGAAATGAGAAAAAGTTGTGTAAGGAGGAACAAAAATAATACACTTGGGTGTATGAGAAGTATTCTCCCGAATTTGGGGTGTATGAGCATTAACCCAAGAAAATGCAGTAAAAGTTGACTTCCTTCAAACTATTACTACTGTACTAGTAATGCGTCTCTTTTTTTTGCCAACACGACTGTTTCAGGCTTGACTTTGTTGTTCGGCGGCGGCTTCAAGAGACTCTGACGACGTCTGTGGAGGGTGTGGTGGTTCTCTAAGGCGGTCGGTGGCGGCTGGGTCGCAGAGGAGTTAACCTCCAATCTCCTTTCAGCTTCGGGACGGCCAGAAGAATGGATTGATCTGAAAGGGAAGATGGAGAGGAGATGGGTTCTGGGATAAATGGATTGACAGAGAGGTGTGTGTATACTGGCGGCTGTGCTGGTGCTGAGTCTCGGTTTGAGCTCGGCTGGAGATATAGTTGTTCATCATGATAATATTGCTCCCAAGAGACCTGGTTGTGAAAACGACTTCGTTCTTGTAAATTCATTCTCAATTTTCTTATTTCGATTGAATTTCAGCTTGTTGTCAGTTGAATTTGAGTTTCTTTTGGAGACTTACTGTCGATCAGTTTTAATTGCAACTCGATTTTTTTCTTTTTTTTCGATTCGGTTGTGTTTGGTGGTTGAATATGGTGTTGTGGTGACTTGGAAATGAAACTTTAGCTGGGAATTTGAACTTAAGTAGCCGATTGGAGTTGTTTTGTTTGGTTGTTTGAGAAAAGGGTAGAAAATATGTGAACAAAAATTTATGGATGAATCTGCTGTGTTGGCCTTGGAAATGGAAATTTAGTACAAGAAAAAATAAAATTATAAAAACTTAAGGTCCGTTTGTTAGCATTTTATATCTGTTTTCTTTTTGTTAGATTAAAGAGGGAGAAAATAGCCACAAACCGAAACCTTTTCTCAGTCCTTCAACAAAGAAAGATCAGAGAACAGAACATAAAGTTGATAAAAGAAATATAACCTAACACTCCTATTCTGTGAATGGAAATTCAATTCAGTTAAGTAATTACGGTAATACTTTGTTATACTTGAGTCTTATTCTATCTTTTACTTTAGCTGGCTGGCTTGGAAATTAAATTTAGCCTAAGATTGTTGTGGAGGCATGCACTTTTGTTTTCATCACTTATTGTAACCTATATCTTGAACGGAGTCCTATTTTTGGTAACATAGGTAAAGGTTCCGACTTGGATCAACGGTGTAGAAGCCAATGAGTATGTTGGTGTCGGGGCTCGATTTGGACCTACCCTGGAATCAAAGGAGAAGCATGCCAATAATACTAGAGTGGTTCTGGCAGACCCCCCTGATTGTTGTACCAAACCCAAGAATAAGGTTATGATCTTTCCATTCTATAACATCAATTTACACTGCAATGTTTTACAGTAATTAGAAGTGATAATCTTCCTGATTGGAAGCTATCGGATATGCTCATCTGATTGTGTAGTACATATCTTTTGGGTAGCTTGCACGTGAGGTCATTTTGGTACACCGAGGAAATTGCAGTTTTACCACCAAGGCAAATATGGCTGAATCTGCTAATGCTTCAGCCATCCTCATCATAAATAACCGTTCAGGTATTTGCATCTAATTTTTCTTATCTTCATGATCTAGAAAAGTCTCCATCCTAAAGTGCTCTAAATTCTCTTGCTGAGTAAAAATGTTCAATACATTTTTACAATTAATATGTGGGGAAACAGTAGCAAGTGAAAAGAAAATTTTATTGTTATAATCATTATTCATTATAAAAAATGACTGTCAAAATTTATCAAGTTAAAATAAGTATATGTAACAATAAATATTGCTGTGTACTGTAGAAAAAAATGGTGGTCAAAATTGATTAGGTGAAAATAAGTATATGTTACAAAAAGTATTGCTGTGTGTCTGTGTGTCCTATAGAACTTTTCAAGGTGGTTTGTGAAGACGACGAGCCTGATGTCGAGATAGGCATACCTGCTGTTATGCTTCCCAACAAAATTGGTGAAATCTTGGAAAATGGATTAACGAACAATTCCATAGGTATGCTTTTCCTTTTCTGTTCACATATACACCTAACTTTTTGCATATAATTTTACCTTCTAAGAGGGGTTTTCTTTTGTTTGTTCTATTGTCTATGCGATCCCTTTCTTCAGTTTCTGTGCAGCTATACTCTCCATTGCGTCCACTGGTTGACATTGCAGAAGTATTTTTATGGCTTATGGCTGTTGGTACCATCTTATTTGCTTCTTATTGGTCTGCATGGACTGCAAGAGAAGCAGCTATTGAGCATGACAAGCTATTGAAGGTTATGCTATGCCTTTTTGCAGCTATTTTGTAACTCTAGTGCTCTATATGTGGCTTCAATTATTGCTGGGTGCTTAATTGCTGTGTGCAGGATGCTTCTGACGAGTCTTCACATGTGGAAGGTGAAAGTGCTAGTCCTCTGGTGGAGATTAGCACCATGGCAGCAATTCTCTTTGTTGTGATTGCTTCATGCTTCTTGGTTATGTTTTACAAACTTATGTCCTTCTGGTTCATTGAGATTCTGGTGGTTTTGTTTTGCATTGGTGGGATAGAGGTATCCTGTTTTTGTATTATACAATTTTTTTCTCTATAATTATAAATTCTTAATTGAGCATATACTGGTTAATATTATTTTCAACGAGTCCTCTGAGGTGAATACTGAACCATGCAGTCTCTTTCTTTTTATAGGGCCTACAGACTTACTTGGTGGCCTTGCTATCATGGTAAATGTCTTTTTCCTCCTTATGTTAGTCCTTAGCCTTTGTGATGCTTTCATGTTGTACTTTATTTTTTATTTGTTATTTTGGTGGAGGCAGGGGAGGATGTGATGGGTAATTCATTTAGACATCCATTCATCACTTGATTCTGCTAGACCTTGTTTTTTTGGGACGAACTTTGTTTTTTTTTTTTTTTTTCCTGTTGGCATTTATTCTATAGTGTGATCTGTTGTATCATTCTTTATTATGGAAGCAGAATTTGATAGGTAATTCGTTCATACGTTCGTGTAAATTACATAACCTTATTATGCTAGCTCTTTCTTTGGATGTATCCTTTCTTCTATTTTTTGTTTCGTTTTGTGTTTATTTATTTATTATTATTTTTTTTGGTTTTTTTTTTTTTTTTGGTGAATTCTCTTATAGTTTTGTCATTAGCTTCCAAACTATAAGAGGGCCAAAGAATGCTGGTTACATGGGTTGCATTGCCAATGTGTACCAGTGCTTCTTTAAGAAACACTTTTACTTGGAAGTGCTTTTTGGAAGCACTGCCATAGATCTCCAGAACTAATGACCTTTGATAACACTACTGATGAGCTTTATGTGAGAATGCAAGCAAGCATCATTATTCTAGAAATTTAAATGAAAATTGATCTGTTATTAAAACTAGTAAGTTTTGTTTGTAAAGTCTCCTGAATATGAAGCTGACAACTAAGCAAATATAGTTTCAGACGGTTTAAACGTGCTGGAGATTCATATGTTAAGGTGCCCTTCTTTGGAGCTGTTTCATATTTGACACTAGCTGTCGCTCCCTTCTGCATAGCATTTGCTCCCTTCTGCATAGCATTTGCTGTTGTTTGGGCAGTGAATCGCCGTGTGTCATTTGCTTGGATTGGCCAAGATATCCTTGTAAGAAAATAAATTCTCATCTTTTATTTTGATGTTGATCTGGTTAAATTTTCACTGGAATGTTCTAAATCCATTCCTAATGCAGTGAATTTTGCCTCTGTATTTCCCTGTTTTACATTCTGCTGATTTATATATATATATATATATATATAATTTTTTTTTTTTTTGCACTTCGAGCCAGTAATCTTTTCATTACAAATATTTCGCTAGAATAATATTTTTAAGTCATGCAAGGTCTGAACTCATAATTAGGCAATGTCAGTGTATCACAAGAGAATTTTGAGAAGTATTTATACATCAGGGGATCCAGGAGTTAGCAATCAACTACTGTGGATGGTAATTGTACATTCTTATTGGATTTTACTGAGTAATAACTAATAAGGAGATTGGAAAACCTTTGTTTTAGAAGAAGGGTGGAAACTTCGTCGCTTAATTGATATAGCATTAAAAAAGATAAGCAGAGAAGACCATAATCATATGTAGGAAAATTTAACTAATCACCCATAAACCTTTTGTTCTCAGCTTTTCCGTTCAAATTTAGGTTGGCAGATAATCTCGTATTCTTATCTTCTCAGCAAAATAGAAAAATAATAAAAATTCAGCTGTATTTAGTTTTTTCCGATTCATTTGGATGTACGTATTGCTATCATATTACCAAAGGTAGAACAGTCATAGTTTAAATACCTATGATATGACTGATTGCTATTTGGTACCTGAAGTTTGACTTTGCCCTTATGCACTTCAGAGTTCTTTTTTTTGACGAGAAGGAACTGGTAAACAGATCACGCTCGTCCTTTTGTTTTATATGGACTGCATTTATTTCATATTATTATGGATAATACTGATAGCCGCACGTTATCTTTCATATTCAAGTGATATTTGTAACTTGTAATATGTTTGGTAGACACTAACTTGCGCTGAAAAATAATCAGGGTATTTCACTGATAATCACCGTTCTTCAGATTGTTCGCGTACCAAATCTCAAGGTGATGATTCACAATCATTTTTCCTTTTCTGATTTTTGTTGAGCAAAATGTGAACATTTTTCTTTTCATCTATTATCGTGCTGCTTACTATTGATGATTACATAAGAAAATGCAAGGTCATATCTATTAATATTCTTTTCCTGGGTTTAATCTGTAATTCTGTAAACAACATACTCTCAAGTCCTACTGTGCACTTATTTTGTTAAAAACACATAATGACTTTTTCTATTTTTTTTTTTATCTTTTCAATTATACTTTGATTTGTAGATATTCCTTTTTTACTTATTTATTTATTTATTTTTTGGTGAACTGGGGGCCGAAGGACATCTCTTATTCGTTACATATTCTGTTGGATTATTAGCAATTCAGACAATGGAGCAATTCATACTGAACACCTTATTGAGAATGCACAAAGATAACCTCCCTTATCTCTCTCTCTCTCTCTCTCTCTCTATAATCAGGTTGGAACAGTTCTTCTCTGTTGTGCCTTTTTTTATGACATCTTCTGGGTATTTGTTTCTAAATGGTGGTTCCATGAGAGTGTCATGATAGTGGTGAGTAAATCAGAACTTCTCTGCCACTCCTAAAGATTGGTTTTGGGTATTGATACCTTTTTTACAAGTTGAAGACATTGAAATATTTATCTTTCCTATGTAGGTGGCTCGTGGTGATAAAAGTGGAGAGGATGGTATCCCAATGCTACTAAAAATCCCACGGATGTTTGATCCTTGGGGTGGCTACAGCATCATTGGGTTTGGTGATATTATCTTACCTGGATTGGTTGTAGCCTTTTCACTAAGGTTTGTATTTGTAAACCACAGGTCTTTGAGAATCCCTTTTAATACCCTACAACTGAAACCTTACTCATAAATGTTTCAGAGACCTGTTTTTTTGTTATGTCATTTTTATTGGTCAATATGTCCATTGATTAGATATTTGTATATATGTTATGGGATTTATAAAATGAACATGAAACATGTTAACATTGATTAGATATTTTGGGAGTTACTGTGTTATTCACAAAACTTGGATCAATTAATGATTAAAACATGGGACTTGAAACTAAATCATGACAGTTACACATCATTAGTTATCACATCGTCCAAACAGATACTAAATCGTGACAGTAACTTTTACAGGTATGATTGGTTGACAAATAAGACTCTTCGAACGGGTTACTTTGTGTGGGCAATGACAGCTTATGGTGCAGGTATGTACTGTGCTAAATTTTGGGACACGTTGCACTTTTTTTCTCTTTGCTATGCCAATGTTGCACCTGGCATTCATAAAATGCACTAATTGAGCCATCTAATAAATTTTGGGCGACTAAATAACTCTTGTTTATAAATTTCTGTGTGTTTATGGTAAACAGAGCTCAATGGAGATAATGTGTGGAGCATATATGAGCTATTTGAAAAATTAAGATATTTTAGGACATAATGACATAAAGTTTTCATGGAAAAATGCATTGCATCCTTAGAGTGCAGTATATCACCAGAGGGAAAACTTCCCTGTAAAAGATAGAGATAGAAGTTTGGGGAAAGCCACTTAAGGAGCAAAGCAATTTGTCCACTGTCAAAGTGACCCTGTTTTTTCTCTATATAATAGTTGTTATGTTTATGTAGAAAGTCTAGTGCTCTATTCTAGCGAATATATGCAATTGGTTAGCAAGCCACCAGATATTTACATCATTGGTTTCGTCTTTAATAATTGCTTGGCAATTCGCACTGCAGGTCTCCTGGTCACCTATGTGGCTTTGAACTTGATGGATGGACATGGCTAACCTGCTTTGTTATACATAGTTCCATTCACACTTGGTAAGATTCTAAGCTTGGATAATCTGGCAGTAACATGCATAGTGTGCCTCTGACCTTTCTGCGCTAAATTATTCATAACATGAGCAGCAGTAATATAAGCTAGTTATGTTCTGCGGGTACCTTCTTAACCTTGGGACAGATGAGAGGTGACCTCAAAGTTCTGTGGACAAGAGGAGAACCAGAGAGGCCTTGCCCGCACGTACGACTCCAATCCTCTCACTCTCAATAGAAGAATCTGGATAAAGTAATTGTGTGATAGTTAGTATACTAGTTAGTAACTCAGATACTCTTTACATGTCAAAGCTGTAGGAGACCATAATACGATTAGAAAGTTGTTACTAAGATGATTTTAAATCACTTGATATAAAAACGGGACGTTTACAACATCCAGCATGCATATGCCCAAGTTTAGTTCCATAAACATCATAGGAAGGCAATATCTCAGAAAGATTTGTTTCAACTTTCGCCTCTTGATCCCTTTCCAGATTGTATGCAAAAGCATACTGTTTATCTTTTAACAGTGTTGACTATGTTTGAAGTCCGCATCATCACAAAGTTCATTGTTTGAAAGAGTGAAAGACCAAGAAATGGTCTGATGGAAAGTTGAGATCCCTATTAGCTTGGATATAGGGATGGGAGAGATGAAAGATTAAGGCACACGCAAAATCTATCAGGGATTAACACATACCGAAACCCGTCAGCACTAGCCTTAAGACAGTTTTCTAAATTAAATTGCCTATATAGACATCATGACTCCAAAGCAGTAAAATTGTAGAAAGAAAAAAAGGAGATGATGAAGCATTAAGCTACTGCAACCCATAACACAGCAGAAAACTTTCCGATGTTTCTGATGCAAGAAGACGGTCTCTAATGGAAAGCAATTCAGATGCAACGTCACTGACATCTGTCTGGTCTCTTGGGACCTCAGCGGAATATGCAATTCCAATTTCAAATATCAAACTCAATAGCTTTACATTTTCTTTAGTATAGTCGGTATCTCCTTGAAGTCCGCATCATCACAAATTTATGAAGATTCGAGCCACCACTGAACATGTGATCAGTTGGTTTCTTCCCCGTAAACATTTCTAACAATTAACAAGAGAATGCCGAAACTGTAGACATCTCCATATGTGGATACCTCATTTCCCATACCATACTCTACAATGAATGCTAAAACTTGTCACCACAATTGTACATTTGTACTTGTGTAGTCTAAGTAAATACCTGGAGCAGCATAACCAATTGATCCTTTGATCCCAACAGAACTTGATTGATTTGCAGAAGCAGTACTGTGGTTAGTTTTGGGAGAACATTGCTTGGCTTGAGATCCCGGTGAACAATTGGTTGTTCACTACGATTTTGGAGATAATCCAGTGCATGAGCAATATCAATGGCAATATCGAGCCTTTGAATAAGACCTAAATTCTTTGGTGGGTCTCTTGCATCTTCTTTCCAGTTCTAAGTGAAAGTGGTATATGGTTCTGAAATTGGTAAGTTTCAAGTGAGGTATATGACAAATCAATTTATAGACATGACAAAATTACTTCGCTCTTCGCTTCTTATTAATTATAGTTGTTGGTTTTCCAAATGGACATAGGAAAGTGCAATGATTACATAACAAGGCAAGTTCATAAGATTGGCATGGTGCACCTTTATTTTCCAGAAAAGAAGTGTATAAGGCCATGGTTGTTTCTGCCTTGAGTTTCGTTGGTACAGGGCATCTGGGATTTCTCTTTCAATACAGGTTTATTACTAAAGAAAAAGACATTGTCACGACATGTTGTTACCAGATCGAAAGTCTCAACTTAATTGCCTTTTGCAGAGTCACTCTTTCTGTTTGGCTCCAAAACCAGTTGGCGTGCAGACTGTCTCTTTTGAGCGTGTGCGCAGGCGTGCCAGCACCGTGGGGTGCAGTCGTCGGGGGAGTCCCTTGACCTGACTTCTTCAAGCGTTTGTGGATGAGGAGAGCACCAACCCCGCCACAAGGTTCTTCTCTAGCCTTCCGAGAAAGGACTTCTTGCTTTACGGATAAGGACTTTGGATGTGATCTCTTCGCGTCACCGAATCGATACTCAACATTGTAGGCTGAGCAGAGCAATCACTGGGAAGTTGGAGAAAGCACGGGTTTTGCTAAAGCGTGACTTTAGCTTCGCTGGGTTGCGAGGGCGTTACCCTTGCTTCGCTGGTTGTATCGGTGGCAGTAGCACTGACAGTCGGCTCGCGAGGAGACTAGGACTGGAAGCACGGTCGCTGGGTTGATCTGGTGATGCTGACAGTCGGCTCTTGGAGAGACTAGGACTGGTGCGCGGTCACCGGGTTTCAACGAGGTTGAAGGTTTGCTCCAGGGAGGCTTTGTAATCGCTGGGATTGATTGATTTGAGACTGCCTTCTTCTGTCCTTGAACCCTAGTATTTATACCTAGGGCTTTGACTGTTCCTTGCTATAGAAGGATTATTGATTGAAGTTTCCTATTCAATCTCTGCTACTTGACTCCAATAAGGTTGCGTTTTCCTTATGGATTACGGAATGGGCGAAGCTGTAACCCAAACCCAAGCAGGCTTATTTTTGGGCCGCAGGTATCTGCCCGCTGTGCTAAATCCATTAAAGGATCTTGCCAAAATTACTTTTGGGCTCAAACATTGCCCCCCAGGGCCGCGAAGATGTAACTGCTTGAAGGGGACTAAAACGACGCGCCTATCGCTTGAAACGATGTCATTAATGAAGGTCGCGTCCTTTCACTTGCAAAACGTCTTTCTGTCGTATCGTTTCCCTCACAAAATTTCTTATTTAAACTCGCAGCCACTTCAGACCTGTCACATCAGAAACCCTTTTAGTTTCCTAAAACCCAGAAACCCTCTTACAGCTAAAACCTTCTTCACCGAAACCCAGAAATGGCTCATCCAAAGAAGATAGTCATTGACCAAGAAGAGGAACTGAACGAACAGGCCGCCCGCGCCTGGGGAACCAACATCGGTGCCTTCATTCATCTTCACACCAATATTCAAAGACCCCTACTCCTCCGGCTCTCGAATCATCACGCCAGACTGGGCCCCGCGCCACAAGACTCTATTCCGGCAGACGCAATCGCCTTCTATGGCCTGCCTGTTCGTCGACCCATCCCGGTCCTCCGAAGGACTCCTGGAGATTTCACTAGTTGGGGCGCCCAGAACCATCGTGCCAAGATAGGGCACTGGCCGTCCTCTATCAGCGCGGCGGAGCTCTCCTGATATCGCGAAACGCGCACAGGGGATTTAGCTCGCTGGAACGCAGCAGGTATCACACATACTATCGATCTCTGTTTTAATCTTCCGCGCGGCAGCAACAGTTCGCCGCTCGCTGCCTTTCTTTGTTTCTGGAATACCGCCACAAACACTTTTGACTTTCGATTCGGTCAAATGAGTATCACCCTGCTAGATATTCTCGCCATCACCGGCCTACCCATCGATGGCGAGCCTTATTTACACGGTCAATTTGACTCTGTCACCTTCACCTCAACCATGGCCCAACATGGTCGCAGCGCTCACAGTGGCTCCTATCCACGATGGTTGTCATATTACAGTCGGAAGCACAATGCGACCAGCGGAATCGCCTTCTTGGAGTATTGGCTCTGTAAATTCATCTTCTGCACTTCCTCTTGCAAGCCCACTGGTGCTTGGACTTTGCTGGCAACGGCCCTCTACAACGGCCGCAGTGTCGGGCTCGGGCAACCGGTGCTAGGAGCCCTTTATCGTACTTTGTACCAGGCCACTATGCATCCCTTTGAGACTAGCATATCTGGCCCCTTTTGGATCTTGGACTTCTGGATCCAAACCTATTTTCCATTCTTCCGTCGCGATGACATTCCGCTGCTTCCACCGGCAGACCAACTCTTGGGTCAATGGTTCAGCCGCGAGGAAAGGTACTCATCTCCTCCCTACTCCGAATGCTTTACCTATCTGTATCTCCTGGATGAGATGCCATATTGCGATATAATATTGGGTAGAAGATTCCCACCTCCGCTTGAAAACGGATTCCTTCCTGGCGCTTCTCGCTACAGCGATCGCTCGCGCTTGGCCTTTCGCCGCGCTATCTCTTGCTCAGATATCAGAATCGTTGCCAAGGAACTTAGTTACGAGCTTTACGCCCCTAACCATTTCGCTCGCCAGTTCGGCCTCGCCCAACTAGTGTCATTCCCGCTGTATGATGCCTGGAACTATAACACCTCCTAGCATAGATTTGGGCCCTCTTCTGGGCCTGCACCGGCACAAAGCATGCTCGCATTGGTTGATCTTCCCGATTGGGCTAAAGACATCGACGCTGTGGATGGGACTGAGGAGGAATATGAGGAATGGTGGGCATAAGTTTCTGTCAATTGCTGGAGCCAGCGAGATGATGAACTCTTCGCGACCATCTTTGGGGAACTGAGGTGTCCCTATGCTGCTGATATCGAGCTACTTGATCGCTTCCGTGAAAACGCTGCACAACCTCCACCTCCTCCTGAGCCGGCTCAGCAAACCAACGCGAGCCCCACGGCAGGCCCGGGCTGGTATCGTAATCCGTGAGCCCCCTCAAGATGTAAGTATCTTAGTTTATATTTTATTCCTTCTTTCAATCTTCCTTTTAACTCAAACTTTGCTATACCAAGGAAATGTGCCACCTTCTGGCAGCCGTGCGGTTAATGCTTCTCCTGCCAACGGCCAGTCTGGAAAGCAAAAAATGGTGATCGCGGAGCCTAAAGTTGAAGATTCCTCTTCCGATGATGATAATTCGCAAACGGTAAGAACCCTTTATTCTTAGGACCGCGCTTTCTCCCTAAGCTAAGTATAATCCTTTGATTTTGGCAGGTTGCCGCTGCCTTAGCTCGCAAGCGCAATCGCTCGGACCCTCGCACTGACCCATGGGAAGAGGATGAACCAATCGCTGATCGACTGGTACAAAACAGGAATCCTACCTTAGAATTTACTTCACATTTCGCGCATTCCTATAACTGTCCTTGCTTGCAGGTTCGTCGCCGGTCCACTAGACAAACTGGGGAAGGCTCTTCAGCCGCCGGTGAAGGCACATCTGCCTCGCAAGCCCAAGCGCCCATGGGTTCCGATAATCCTCCACCTCCCGCTAGCAACGCGAGCGACGTGCAACTGGCCTCAATCCCGGTACAGGTTATAGATGACAGCTCGCCCGAATCGGAAGAAAGAACAACTCTTTTGGACCCACCGCCTGAGGAACCGATCACTGCACATCCTATAGCACAGATAGCGCCTGGCCCAATTCCCGGTGAAGCGGCTCAAGAGCTTGCACCGATAGCAATTCTTCACGAGTCTCCGGCGGCAGAGGTACATTCTCTTGACAAGCATAATGTCTTGATCCTTATTTTATTCTTTGTGCACCCTAATAATTCTTCCTTAACCACAGAAACCTGGTCCTGCCGAGGAAGCGGTCGTTGCTGTGCAGGTACTTGGCGCCGATCCTGCCGGCCCAGCTGGCGAAGGCATGGCGATCCAGGAGCCTGCCCCCCATGCTCCTGAAGCGGGAGAAGAGTTAAATGCCGAACCGGAGCCGGAAGCGGCCCCTGTTATAGAGCCTCATGAAGCTCATGTCGCTGTTGCTGCCACAGATCCATCGCCTGAGCCTCCTTCCAGACTGGAGAGGCTTGCTCGAGTGCTTGAAGTGGCCCTTCCCGGAGTTATAGATGAGGCCAGGGATGGACTCCAATGCCTTCTGAGCCCCGACATCCTACCGCCTGGCGCATCCGCCAGAGCTCTGGAATACTTGAGGGTTCTCTATCGCGAGCGAGCCATTACTGAAAACGAGTTCACCGAGATAGACGAGCTGCTACAGAATCTTCCCCCACGAATTAATGAAAGAGCGGCCGCGACTGCGCAAGTCAGGCAAGCCCAGGCCCACTATCGGGGTCTCACTTAACAAGCTGACACCTCTCGCGACTTCCTAGGGGACAGGGTTATCCTCGTTAGAGACTTGCGAATCACGTAAAATCACCTTCGGTCCCAAATCCAAGATCTTCAAGCTCAATTGACCGCTGTGACGACGCGTCTTGAACATGAGGAACCCTTACTGGAGCAACCCTTAGCGGTCTTTGAAGCATTGTCTCAAAACCTCGCTCAAGCTCATGAAGCGACTCGATAAGCGGAGCGAGCTGCTGCAGATGCCAGTTTTCGCTTGGATGAACATCTACTACGTCTGACCCATGCGGGCCGAAAACTTTAGGCCTCTATTATTAGGCCCATTTTGTATGAACAATATTATTATTTATCTAATCTAAATATTTAGCCCACTTTGCTTGGCCCAAATATATGCTCAACTTTTGAAGCAGTTCAATGTTTACCTTTATTATTATTGAAGTTGGTTTGAAAGATAATCTCGAAATGGAGCGGTTATCTCCTTGAAGACTGCCCCGCTTCCCACGCATTTTCAAGTGCCTTCATTTCCGAGATCCTTGCATTCAATTCCATTGATATTCTTATTGATGGTGTTGAAAATATTTCAACTGCCTATCGCACTGTTGAGGTTACTGAGATTGGCCCTATAAATACCTGTATTTTGGAAAAGTGATAAACACAAGCAAATATGGCCTTTCCAGAGATAGTTTCGCAAGCCTTACTTCTCTTCCTTCAGTTTCTGAAATCTTCTCCCCAAAATCTCACCCTCAGTCATAAACTCATAGGCTTCATGGCTTAATCTCAAGACCTGGGTAGGCCTCATGGCCTAATCTCAGGTCCAGTGGCATGTCTTTGGTCTCTGGAAATCCTGATGAAACTCGCCAGTTTCAGTCAAGCCGAAGAACACGCCACGCTCCTAACGCGGCAGAACAGGATTCTGAGGGGTCCCTCTTCTCAGACTGCTTGCATGGAGCAGGAGGGAGAAGGGCGGAAGGCCACTTTGAGGCCGACTGTTCTTCTTCCGCGGCCTACCTCCGGGGTCCGACTACGAGACTTCTGTTTTTCCCCTGGAGGTAGATGTGGTTGTGAGTCGCGCTCGCTCCGGAGACCATCTCCATCCCGGAGGATAATCAACTGGAAGGGTTGCGATGGATTATTTCCTTCCCTCTTCCCCCGGTACAAATGAGAGCAGCTGCGACTCAGATCGGAGGAGGATGTGGGTGAAGAGAGGAAGAGCACCAGCGGTACTGCCCACATCCTCCTTGCCACCACAAGATCCAGAAACTCTTAGAAGATCTGCAATCCTTATGATTCTTTAAGCCACTTTTGGCCTTGTAATTGCAAATGTAAACGTTTCAATTTGTACTGCTTTTGGCCGCAAAGCCACTCTATGAATGAATGCTTTTGAGTATAGGCAAAAAATATTGTTATAAAATAAGGCCTCATGCATAGGCCACCATGTATATTCTTAACACGCATTGTCAAGGAAAAATTACAACAAAAGTTGGAAATTATTCAAAAATAAGGCCTGGAAATTAATCAGAAATAAGGCCTCAAAAAGAAGGCCTCATGTTACAGAGTGTATAGAGTGTTGCCCCCCTAGTGTCTGTAGGCGAAGCAAACACATGATACTAAGGCCACAAAATAAGGCCTGAACTTAGAGATGATGCGAGCCGAGGAAAACTATGATTGCCCCCCAGTCTGGGACGAAGGTTAATCCGGTGGATCTTCGAACTCCCAAACACTAGGGTAATATTTCTTCAAGAAACGCCCGTTGATGGGATTGCGATGGATTTCGCCATCCAAATCCTTGACGTGAAAAGCCCCGCGTTCCAAAATGTGGTGAACAACAAAGGGTCCTTCCCAGCGAGAAGTCCACTTACCGCGACTGGTCAATTTCTCACCGAATGGCAAAACAGCTTTCCAGACCAGGTCTCCCTCTTGGTAACTCCGACCACGCGTCCTCTTATCATAGGCGCGGGCGATACGCTGTTTTTCCATCACTAAATTATCCAAAGCCGCTAAGCGCTGCTCGCTTAAGTCTTCGTGTTCTTGCCACATCGCCTGAACATAATCTTCACCTATCAAGTGGTGCTGATCTTGCACACGTAAGGAATGAACGTTGATTTCCAAAGGTAAAACTACATCATGACCAAACATTAGTGCATAGGGTGTGGTAGTAGTGGGATTCCTCTTGGAGGTGCGGTAAGCCCAGAGTGTCTCATACAAAGTGTCGTGCCACTGTCGAGGGTTTTCTACCAGCATCTTCTTTAATAGGGTAATAATAATCTTGTTGTTAGCTTCCGCTTGACCGTTGGACTGAGCATAATATGAAGTGCTGTGGATGAACTGGATGCCGAAATCGTTGACAAGTTGCTCGACAGGACCTCCCATGAATGCTGCCCCCCGGTCTGAAACGAGCACCTCGGGGATACCAAACCTGCAAATAATGTTACGAAAGATGAACTGGCGGATGGTGGCACCAGAGGCCTCCTTCAAAGGTTCAGCTTCAACCCACTTGGTAAAGAAGTCAGTAGCCACAATGATGAACTTATGTTGGAGAGAAGAATGGGGGTGAATCATCCCAATCAAGTCCAATGCCCAGCCTCATGCAGGCCAAGGTTTAATGATAGGTTGCATGGGAATATTGGGAATGTGTTGGACCGGACCGTGTGCCTGACAGTCTTGGCATCCTTTAGCAAAAGCGATACAGTCATTCAAGATGCTAGGCCAATAATACCCATGTCTTCTGATGAGCCATCACATCTTGGGTCCTGCTTGATGGGCGCCGCAGATTCCTGTGTGCGCTTTGCGCATTAGTCGTTTTGCCTGGTGGCCATATAAGCATCGAAAGTCGATGCCATCCTCCCCACGCCGTCGTAGCTCGTCACCCCTGAGGAAGTAATTTAAGGCAAGAAAACGAGTCTTCCTGTCAGCTGTCTGGTCTGGTTGCTTGAGGTAATTGATCAACGGAATGAGCCAATCGACGTCAATAGGCTTTAGGACAACAATTACTGGATCATCGAAGGGTCCGGCCGCGCGAGCCATGAAGGTAATGTGCGGCGCTCGACATTCAGAATGCGCTCGCGAACCCCGTATTTCAATGTAATTCCTGTAGCCAGCTGAGCGAGTTCATTGGCCGCGAAGTTGCGCTCACGAGGGATGTACTCCAAGCCCACGTCATCAAACTGATCCAGCAACTCAATGGCACGGTTCAAATATGGGACGAGCTAACAGCTTGCACATCTGTTGATACGAGCGTTTCGATATATAATATGCAAATTTTGGAGTTCGTATGGAATTGTTATGATTTTTGCAGTTTCATACCGATCGATTTATTCGATCCGTGAGGATTCGAGCGTCCGATCGACTTATGGTTTGGTCACATCGATCGTGGACATATTCCGGAGACTTTGGGAGGTCTCGGATGTGGTTTCGCCTCATTTGGTGTCACCTTGGGAATTTTGGTTCGATTAAGGGTTTCAAACGTTATTCCTTGTGATTCGTTGACTGAATGAGAGCTGTAATTCCTTAGGTACGTGACAAGGTATTCTTTGGACAGCTATTTTGGGTGGTTTGGCTGCTTTGTTCTGTATTGAAGACGCAGCGGGAGTTTCGAGGTGAGTAATCTCACGAAGTTCATTCACGAACGGGTTTACCATATCGTTTTGAGAGTTATTTAGTAACTGCAAACTATAGTTGGTATTAGTAGGCATTCCTGAGCGGATGACTACATATATATATATTTATGTGAAATATATATTTTTGTGGATTTATGAAAACAATATGCATGAAATGATGCTTTTTATTGTTTTGGGGTGTGGCTTTTGGAAAACAAATGATTTGTGGAAATGATTGATTTCGATTTGTTTTGAAAAGCGTTGAGATTTGAGAAAAACGTTGAGATTTGGGTATGAAAACAATATGCATGAATTGATGCTTTTTATTGTTTTGTGTTATGGCTTTTCGGAAAACAATGATTATGGAAATGTTGATTTCGATTGTTTTCAAAAGCGTTGCGATTTGTGTAACATTTTAGGTCCAGTGTGACTCCTTTAATGTTTTGCTCCAAGGGACTGTGCGGCCCGAGGATCGAAGGTCTATGACCTTGGGCAGAATATCAGGTAATCACGTCTTTGGCAGGACGAGTGGTTACGTTTTCAGTTAGAGCTCTAATCTGTCTGCCATATAGGTAATTCATGGGGTAACGGGAATTGGTTATTGATAACTCATGACATTACGTATTTTTAGGGAACAAGGTGTGAGTTGCTTCCTTATTAATGGTTTTTAAGGGGACAAGGTGTAAGTTGTTTTCCTTATAAACGATTTGATAGAAATCAAGGTGTGAGTTGCTTTCTATGGTACGATTATGGTACATTTGATAGGAAACAAGGTGTGAGTTGTTTTCTATGTTTTACTTATAGAAATCAAGGTGTGAGTTGTTTTCTATGTTTTACTTATAGAAATCATGGTGTGAGTTGCTTTCTATGGTACGATTATGGTACATTTGATAGGAAACAAGGTGTGAGTTGTTTTCTATGTTTTACTGATAGAAATCAAGGTGTGAGTTGCTTTTTATGGTACGATTATGGTACATTTGATAGGAAACAAGGTGTGAGTTATTTTCTATGTTTTACTGATAGAAATCAAGGTGTGAGTTGCTTTCTATGGTACGATTTGGTACAATTGATAGAAACCAAGGAGTGAGTTATTTTCTATGTTTCGTTTTAAAAGAAACCAAGGGTAAGTTGCTTTCTTTTATTTCGATTTGAAAGGAAATTAAAGTGTGAGTTGTTCTCCTTTATTTCGTGTTTTTAAGGATCAAAGCGTGATTTGGTTCTTGATTTAGACGTGCGGGTTCATCCCGTGATTTTGGTGTGAGTTGTTTTGAGTTACTCATACGGACTTGCAAAAGCTTACCGGGTTTGTTGTGTGACAACCCGGTGCACTATTCAAACGGTGCAGGGGTTAATCCTGCAGGTCAGGGTAATCGTGGCTGAAGCTGAGGTAGCTGGTTTGCAGTAGAACGGGTAGGAAGCAATTTTGATTGGCTTTGCCATTGTTATGACTTCCGCTATGTTGTAAACTCTGATGAGCTTTTACGTTTTATTTTGTTGTTGACAATTTAATCCGTAAGCTTATGTAATATATGACTCTGCGGGCCGGTCAATATTGACATAGTGGGTTCAAGGCATCAATACGTATGTAGTTTAAAGGGAAAAAGTTTCCAAGTGCTTGGTATTGATGGTTAAACGATCACGCATATGTAATTATGAGATTATATATCGATTTTTATTGTGTTAAAAATCAGGGGCGTGACAATTCACTTCTACCTTAATCTTCTGCCCTAAGTCGCAATCATATTCACATGTGAAATAATAGGTACCCGTGCCCCTTGGTGGTCAAGGTAAAGACATCGCTGCCACTTGTTCAGATCCCATAGTTTGGAGCAGCATCACAATTATCATACACATCAGAATTAGCTGCTACAAGCACATTGTGACGCATCATAGTTGGATAATTGAAAACTGAAAAATAAAAACAAAAACCAAGGTATGAATTGCAATTATACTCATTTACAATACCTAATGAAACAAGTTTATTGGTAAATAGTAAACTAACAATAAGTGGAATTTCACAACAATTTTTTTTTCAAAATTCACACGCTTTTTTTTCCGTTTCAATTTATGCTATTATCTTAATGTAGCAATCCACAAAAATTTTATGTTTGCTCATATTTCTGACTTCGTTGATAATTTTTTTATTATTATTATTTTTGGTTCATGTAATAAGTAAAAAAAATTATAGTGTACGAATTACATGCACAGATGTAAATGTGATTTATATTTTGAGTATAAATAAGTTATAGGCTCAAAAGATATGTAACTATATACTACTACACTGCTGCAACAAAATTGCAGAATGTTATTGTACTATAGTGGGAAAGTATAGATCGATTGTTGGTACATGACATTAGTAGTACTACTAGTAACAAGATCAAATATAAAAATAAAACTAAAACTAAAACGTGCATAAAATCAGTTGGAGGTTTCGTATATATTGAAACCAAGGGCCTCCAACCTGTAATTGTGTCATACGTACAATGATTTGTCCTACGGATTAGAATGTATATCAAGCTATACCAATTAACACATGACCAAATCGGTAAGAAATTTAGTTTTAAAAAACCTAAAAAGAAATTAAGGTATAGCCTAAACAAGATTTTACTACTTTAAAGAAAAAGGCACAAAATCCTCAGTACATATAACCAAAGCTTGAAACTTCTATGTAAAATGAATGCAGGAAAGAATAGGTACCTAAAGAATCTCCAACATGAAAAGTTTTGCCAGCAATCCAAGAGTAGTAATCAACATTAGAACTCCAACCCCGGTCATCACCAACAATATACTGCGTTGCCTCCATGCTCGGAAATACAGCAAACAAGGCAATCACAGCAAGTGCAGCAGTGATTCGCGCCATGTTAATATACAAAGCTAATTCTTGTTTATCTCTTCGAAGTAAACAATATTCACTCTTGTATAGATATTTTATAGTCCTAATTGTTCAATCCTATATATAGAATTCGTTTGGCCGAATAGAAGGTGTGATGCCCCGGAAATTCGTATTTATTTTCCGAGGATTTTCCAGAATTTAAATTGTGCGTATCGGACTGTTTCGTGGCTCGTGGATGGAGCGGAAGTGTTTTGGGCGAATAACTTTTCAGGAAGCGTCATTTTAGAGGGGGACGCAAGGGTTGACTTTTTATTCGTTGGGTTTCTCTGAAAACTTCCTTCACAAAAGTTGTAGAGCGCGTCGATACGAATTCGTGGACATGCGGAACACGAGAATCGGAGTTCGTATGAAGAAGTTATGGGCTTCGGAAAAACTTTCCATTTTAATATAAAAGGACGAAAATTTCCGGAAATTGCAAAAGAGCCCAGATTTCCCAAAAAGGAAACCCGAGGCCAGTTTTCTCTCTCGAACCCGCGCGCAGCCAGCCATTTCGCCGGCGTCGTTCTCGCTCGTCCGGCCACCGTTTACTTCGATTCAAAAGTGGGTTTTTCTCGATTCAATCGCCTCTTGAGGTCTGTGGAAGGATTGAAGAGAGATTCGAGCTGTGGAGGGAGTTTTATCGACTGGAAGTGGCCGCTTCGGGGATGAAATCACCTTGATCGGAGTCGGAGATTCCGGCCACCTTTTCCGGTGATTCTTGAGGGCTTTTGAAGCTTGGAGGACGTTGATACTTCCCATGAGGTGGCTTGCATCGATTCAACTCGTGGAGGTCGAATTTTGGAATTGAAATTCTAGGGTTTCAATCGAGCTATTTTGTTCTAAGGTAAAATTTGATCGATTGGTTCATATTTGGACTTTGGTGTAGTTATGAAAGTTTAAATTGGAGTTGAGACGAAGAACTTTGGTGTTGGGAGTTTTGTCAAATTCCGACTTTGGGCCGGCGGAGGCGCAGCCACTGTGGTGGTGTTTTCCGGCTGTTTCCGGCCACCTTAGGGATAGTTTCTGTTCCTGAGTTCGATCTACTCGTCGATACGAGCATTTCGATATATTGTTTGTAATTTTTGGAGATCGTATGAGCATGTTAGGGTTTTTACAGTTTCGGACCGTTCGATGTTTCGATTCGTGAGGATTCAAGCTTCCGATCGACTTGTGGTTTTGGCATATCGATCATAGATGTATTCTGGAGACATTGGGTGGTCTCCGATGTGGTTTCGCCTCGATTGGCGTCACTTTGGGGATTTTAGTTCAAAACAGGGGTTTCGGACTTAAATCGTTTGTGGATTGTTGCTAAGTTGAAACCATATGTGACCAGGTACTTGACGAGGTATCCTTGGACGGTTGTTTTGTGGTGTGACTGCCTTGTTCTGTATTGAAGACACAGCGGGAATTTCGAGGTGAGTAAATCTCGCGATATGTGTTATGAGCCTAGTTACCATATTGTCTTGGAGTTATGGGATTAACTGTGACTTTAGATGGTATTAGTGGCATTTCTGAGTGGATGACTATGTGTGTATATATATATTATGGGGTATATATATATATATACATATGTATTCATGTATTAGTGGCTTCGTGGTGAATCTTTGTGATGATTGTCATGTAAGGCTTGTGTAGGAGTATCTGTGTGATGAGTTGGATGATTGCTACCTGGATGATGACTGATGAAATTTTGTATTGAGTTGTGATTGTAGGATATCATGTGTTGAGATACCATGGGTCTAGTATGACCGTCTTAAGTGAGACTTAGGATATGGTAGCTTGTGTAGGAATATCTATGTGATGAATTGATGACATCAATATGATGAATCTTTGTGATGATTGTCATGTAAAGCTTGTGTAGAAATATCTGTGTAGCTTGTGTAGGAATATTTGTGTGATGATTGCTATTTGTGTGATGACTAGTAATGAATCTATGTGATGATCACTATCTATGTGATGACCGGCGATATCTGTGTGATGAATATGTGTGAGGATCACTATCTGTGTGATGACTGGCGATATCTGTGTGATGATTAGTTGGATGATCGCTATCTATGTGATGACCAGCGATATCTGTGTGATGTTTAGTTGGATGACCGGCGCTATCTGTGTGATGACCAACGATATCTGTGTGATGATTGGTTGGATGATGGCAATCTGTGTGATGATCAGTAGGATGATGGCTATCTGTGTGATGACAGCTCGGTAGAGGAGTTGAATTGTTATTAAGTTAACAAAAATTGAGAAGACTGCTGTGATGGTCGGGGCTACCCACAGACGTCAGAGTGAGGGATTATGATGACTACTTTGATTTGAATTGCTTGACTTAGTGTGACCTCCTGAACTAAATTATATGCAGGGGTTACCATGACTTGTTTTGCTTGTTTTGAATTGTGATTGCCTTGTTTTCTTCTTGATTTGATTGATTAATTGTTTGATTTATTTTGAAGACCATAGTGGTGACGATTGTGCTCTGTGTGAGGATAGGAAGGTGATTCATTGTTTTCATCTTGATGTCATGTTGATGACAAGGTTTCTGGTGGGAAGGAAATGAGTGTGATCCTTGTGACTCACTGTTGTGCGTCAAGGGATTTTCAAACATTATCTAAGGAGGTTTGTTTGACGGGGAAATTTGTGTAATGAGATGCTAGGTTGAGAATCTGAGCATGTAGTTTAGTCACCAGTTGACTTATGTAGGCATGATATAGAAGATTATGGAATCGATGGCTGTAGGTGTGAGCTATGTGTATATCGTGTTTAGGTTGAGGTGACTTAAGAAATGTGTTTTGCTTTGTGGTTTTGAGTTTACTCATACGAGCTTCATACGCTTACCGGGTTTGTTGTGTGGCAACCCGGTGCACTATTCAATGGAATTGTGTAGGGGTTAATCCTGCAGGTCAGGGTAATCGTGGCTGAAGCTGAGGTGGCGTGCTGGCAGCATTACGGGTAGGAAGCAAATTTTGTTGGCTTTACCATTGTTATGACTTCGGTTATGTCGCAAAACTCTGAGGAGCATTTACGTTTTATTTTGTGATGGCAATTTAATTCGTAAGCTTTTGTAATATATGACTCTACGGAGCGGGTCAATATTGACATAGTAGGTTCAGGGCATCAATATGTGTGTAGTTAAAAGGAGAAAAAGTTTCCAAGTATTTTGTATTGATGGCTGAACGTTTCACGCATATATAATTATGGGGTTATATATATCGATTTTTATTTGTGTTAAAAATCAGGGGCGTGACAGAAGGTAATAAGTTTATGCTTGTGACTATATCAATATGCCACTAACCAACTTGATCCCCTTTGGGATTATATATTATAATATGCCATATGGCTAGTTGGTTCATGTCGTTCTTTGGTCACAACGTTGCCATCATAATTCTCTTGATAAATGGACAACTACAAGAATATTGCAGCTGTCGATTGTAATTGATGCCTATTTACTTTTCACTTGCATGTATAAATCTTTGTGGCAGTACATGAATCTCTGTATGCATATAGGCATTTGTTTTATTTTTTCACATTACACCCATTTGTTTTATTGTGTTTAGCTAGCTATGATGTTAATTACATCTCAATACTAGCTAGGAGTGTAAATGAGTCAAGCCGGAACGAATACCAAATTGATCATGTTCGGCTTATTTGTTTTTTATAGAGCTCGAGCTGGACTAAAGCTTGAATTTTTTTTTTCCATGCTCAAACTCGGCTTGGCTTGAATATTTTTCTTAAACCCGAGCTAGGCTCGGCTCGGCTTAATTTATTGGACGAGCTCGAGCTTGAATAGGCACATCTTGGCTCATCTGACTTTAAATTTAAAAAAAAAAAAAAAAAAAAAAGGAAGAAAGAAAAGTTAAAATAATAATTCAAATTTAATGTCTAACCATCACACAAATCCCTTTTGACTTTATTATAATGTCTTTTACTTGAATGCTCAGATTCTCTTCCAATTAAAAAGGAAGATAATAAAAGAGTTAAAGATTTGAGATTAGAAAAATTATATTTTTATTTATATTATAAATTTTCATGAGTCGAGTTTTGATAGATGTTGAGTTTTAACAAATTCAAGCTAGCTACTCACGAGCTAGATGTGCCGAATATATTATTGTTCAAGCTCAGCTCATTATTTTGTAGAGCTTATTATTGAGCTCAAGCTCGGCTCATTTATCTTACGAACATGAGCCGAATGAGCTAAAATCGAGTCGAATACGAGTCGAACACGAGCTGTATCAAACCTATTGACAGCCCTAGTACTAGCCTGAAGCCTTGGCTCCTGAGATATTTGAAACTAGTTCCTTCTCACTTTTTGGTGATCGACTGAGATGTAACGGATTGTTCATGTATCTATAATATAATAAATATTACTTACTTTAGCTAGACCATAAGTTAAGTTAAAATAATTACTGGTTGTTGTACATTTTGAATTGTAATAAAAAATTTTAAAAAAATTAATTGTAAAAAAAAAAAAGTTATCTACAAAAAAAATAGATTCAATGGGTAGTTATTGCAGAGAGAAAATAGTGGGAGAGAAAATTGGGGCATTTTTTTTCAATTTTCTTAATAAAATCTATTTTATAATTGTCCTATTTACTCTTATGATTTCATTTATTGTCAAAGTTTTTTAATCTTTGACGGTTAAATATGTCAAAATTTTCAGTTTTGGCTAACAAAGTCTATTCTCTTAATAATAGTATATAGATTAATATATAAGGGATATTATAGTAAATTGAAAAATATATAATCAAAGTAAGAAATATTCAATTATTTCTAATTGTAAAGCAGTTTCTAGATAAGTCCCTCCTCAATTGAGCTAGGATTCAGGGGTAGTGGTTTTATTGTTGTGCCATTTTTATGGCGTTATTCCTGGGAAATATATGTTTTAGTTTTGGTGCTTTCTAATTATCAATATGAAGGTGAATTGCCCTTCCACATGGCTTGTAGTTTTTGGATATGGTGTGAAAGAGGGTGAACTGATTTGTATCAAGGACCAAAATATCAAGTTTCGAGGAAATATCGATAGTCCCGGAAACGAAAATTTCGATGGAAATATCGATTTCGGTAAATAATCAAGAAAAATGATGGAAATTTTAAATGAAACTTTAGAAGATTTTTGTTTGATCAATTATGTACTATATTTTAGATGAAAATGTTGAACCAAGATTACTAAATATGAGTTAGAGTAATTTAAAGTGAATACTGATACATCGAGTTACTGACAATTCTTGAAATATGATTTAATAATATTTATTATTATGAAACTTATTGTCTTAATACTTCACTACTCTCTACAATAATGAGTTTACCAAAAATATAATTAAGAATCATATTCAGTATTAACATACCTAATTTTTGTCATATAAAATTAGGAACACAGGAAATATTTGGAGCATAAAAATGAAGTTGCGGAAGATAATGAGCTTAATGAAAATATTTTTATTTATAAAGAAAAATTTTAGAAATGTTTAAAATTAGAATGGTTGGTAAATTTAATATTTTGCAAGGTGTTTTTAGACTCGTGATCCTATATATGTTTAAAGTTGGTACATACTTATCAATTCAAGTTTCAGTTGGAATGGTTGATATGCATGGGTTTTTCCCTTTCAACCAAGGTTCGAATCTCAAGGTTTCAAATTGGCTTTTTGATCTCAGTTCAAAACCAATTTGGGCCCAAGTTTGGCTGTTGGGCCACATGCAAAAAGTAAAATATCGAGGATTTGGCGATAATTTCGGAAATTTCGAGAAATATCGTGAAATAGTGCAAAATTTTCTTGTTATATCCCGATCATATCGGGAGGTTGAAAACGGAAATTTTGCCGATATTTCAGCGAAATTATCGAATTTTAAGACCTTGATTTGTATTGATGTTTGTGGCATATGGTGACACTTGATGTTACATTTCATCATAATTCACGGATTTGGGAGTGAAATTTTGTTAGGAGTTGGGTTCTTTAAGGTCATGGATGTCATTAATAATGATGGCCCTTAAACTATGAATCTTAGCAAAAGTCATCCAAAAACTGGAGGATTCATTGATTAATCAGTCCTTCAGCAATCGCCTTTTGTAACTTGTCAATCAAGCTACTTATTTCAAAACTTGTTTTGGAAAAATTCAATTTTTACTGATATTTTACATGATTCTGGTGTTCACTTAAAACCTATAATGGTAGGATTTAAAAGTTTTAACCTTTAACGACAAGAATACAACTTGCAACTGGTTGTTTGATAACAAAATAAGAATGCAACTCATAACAACATAAGCCAAGCATCAATCTAGAACCAAGAATCATCTAATTTCCCTTCCCTTTGAACTTCCTACTCATCGGTAGCTCAAAATCACAACTAGTCTTCTAATTGCAGATTGTGTTGTAGAGGTTAGTGAATAAATCTAGTTCACAGTGATCTTAACCCTCTGGGCAGTTGAAGCACAATGGTATTCACACACAAAATAGTATGTGCCTTCAGAATTCAAGGTTATCACATCATTCCCACTATTATACACACCCAGATTTGGAGATGTGGCACATTCACCATACACTTCAATATTAGCTGCTACAACCACATTGTGTGCAGGTTAGAAGTAATTGAAATCTGAGAAGCAAAAATATGGGCCAATTACATATAAGGCCATTTTTGAAATTTTTTTTGTAGCTATAAGGCCACCAACTATTTTTTTCCCCTCATAAGGCCACTAGATTAAAAATTGTGGACATAAAAACTAACATATTTACTTAAATGTCACTATAGTAAAAGGTCAACAATCATTCTCTCTCTACTCTCTGGCGGGGTCTCCAGCCAACTCCAGCGGATCTTCGACTGACCCCCAGCCAACTCTGCCGGGGTCTTCAACTAACTCCGGTGAGGTCTCCGATTACCATAAAAGCTACGTCAATAGCAACAAAAGCTACTCTAATGAGATTTTCGACAACCTCCGGCGAGATCAATAAAGCTACTGCCACCAGCAAAAGTTACGCTTCCCAAAACCAAAAGCTACTATATCTACCAACAAAAGCTACTGTCACAAACACCAAAAACTACTCTTACCAGCAACAAACGCTACTGTCACCAACACCAAAAAGTTACTCTCACCAATAACAAATGTCACGCCCTGAATTTTGAATAACAAATTCAAATCCGAAACATGAATAATAACCAATACAAATGAAGTCTTGAATTTTTTTTTCATTCTTAACCAACGCCTTACAAAACATAAAACAAACCTCGTAGTAAACTATCTCTCGAGTCAAATATTACAATACCACCATAAATAAAAGTTACGCTCAAAAGAGTCTACAACACACCAAAATAGGTTAAGTGCTGACGTCAACCCCTCTGCTCTACTCAGCTCGCTCTCCACCCTGATTATCTTGACCTGCAGGATTATTCGCTACACCGTTTGAATAGTGTACAGGGATTGCAACAACACAAAACCCGGTAAGCTTTTTGCAAAACTCGTGAGTAAATAAGAAATGAACAGTTGATTTAATAAATCACATTCTTTTAATTCAAGTAAATCAATCCAACAATCCGAACACTCACAACAACCCCAACAATTTAATCACCAACCTAACTCACACGTGGCACAAAGTACTCACAATGCAATAACCTAGTTACCACCATGACCGTACTCCCGCAACAGACTAGAGCTCTATCTGAATAGTTACTTGTCACCTTGGCCCAGGTGCATGCATACGATATACTTCGGTTACTACTATAACCGTCGAACTTTGGGCATTTCTGCCCGCAGAACAAAAATACTTCGTTTATCACAATGATAACCGTCGAACTTTGGACATTTCTGCCCTCAGAACAAAACACTCTGGTTATTATAACCATCGAACTTTAGACATTTCAGTCCGCAGAACAAAATATAAACAGAATCCCACCCGATTCACAATATCACGTCTCCACCCAAATCATACTCACAACAATACCGATTATCATAATAATCATGGCAAATAAATCCTTCATTCAAGTATAAAAACGAAATCATCAAAAAAACCACATATTTCAATGTCACACCATTCCGTATAAAATCACGTAATTATATATATACGTAATCATCCACTCAGGAATGACCACTAATACCAACTATAGTTCACACGTAGTAAAACCAAGAAATTCATTTTCTTATATACTTTAAATTTCATTTTCTTAAAACCATTTTCTCACACATAACAATTAATTGTGCAATAAGGAAATTCGGTTCGTAAATGAACCATGTGAGATTTACTCACCTCCAATCCCGCTGCGTCTTCTCAACAGCTTAAAATACTGTTCCCAATCGTCCACCAACTAAAACCATCAATCACCTAACCAAATACGATAATTAACTTAGAGTACAATTCAAGAACGCACTTATATGAAGATCCAGCGATCGGATCTTCACCCGTGACCACACAAAGTCTTTGGGACAGTCCTACGATCATTATATCAAAACTATAAGTCTATTAGACGGTCCGAATCTTCACAGATCACAAATCGAACGAAATCATAAAATTCAAAACTAAATCATACGATATCCAAAATTCACATGCTATATGTCGAAATGATTGTATGAACACGTAGAACATAAAAATGGGCAGAAACTGCCATTGGGATCCCCAGAGGTGGCCGGAAAAGGCCGCCGGAGTTAGGGACAGATCCGCCGCCGACCACCGTCTATGGTGTCGGTGTCACGCCCCTGATTTTACACACATGAAAATCGATATATATAATCTCATAATTACATATGCGTGAACGTTCAGCCATCAATACAAAATACCTAGAACTTTTTCCCTTTTAACCCAAGTACATATTGATGCCCTGAACCCACTATGTCAATATTGACCCACTCCACAGAGTCATATATTACAATGCTTACGAATTAAATTGTCAACAACAAAATAAAATGTAGATGCAGCTCAGAGTAACTATACAACGGAAGTCCTTATCAACGGTAAAGTCACAAAGATAGCTTCCTACCGTAAAGCTGCAAAGGCACCACCTCAGCTTCAGCCATGATTTATCTGACCTGCAGGATTAACCCCTACACCATTCCATTGAATAGTGCACCGGGTTGCCACACAACAAATCCGGTAAGCTTATGAAGCTCGTATGAGTAACTCAAAACCACAAAGCAAAACACATTTTCAAGTCACCTCAACCTAAACACGATATACACATATCTCACACCTACGGCCATCAATTCCATATCCTTCCATATCGTGCCTACCTAAGTCAACTGGTGACTAAAGCCTCATGCTTAGATCTTTAAACCTAGCATCCAATTACACAAATTTTAGGTCAAACAAGACTTCCTCAAGCGATGTTTGTCGCCATCCTAACGCACTAAGGCGAGTTCTAAATCACACTCATTCCCTTTCCCCCCTAGGACCCTTTGTCATCAACATGACATCAAAGGTGAAAATCAATGAATCACCTTCCTATCCTCAACACAGAGTACAATTCGTCACCACTATGGTTCTTAAGATAAATCAAACCATCAATCAATACAATCAAGAAGAAACAAGGCAATCACATATCAAAACAAGCAAAACAAATCATAGTAACCCCTGCATATAATTTAGTTCAGGAGGTCACATTAAGTCAAGCAATTCAAGTCAAAGTAGTCATCAAAGTCCCACACTCTGACGTCTGTAGGTAGCCCCAACCATCACAGCAGTCCTCTCGATTTTTGTTAACTTAATAACAATTCGGCTCCGCTACCGAGCAGTCATCACATTGATCATCACACAGATTCCACCGGTCATCACCTAGATATTCATCATCACGTAGATTTCAAGGATCATCACATAGATTGCAATTGTCCAGCTGATCATCACATAGATTTTGCCGGTCATCAAGCAGATAGCCATGATCCAGTGAATCATCACACAGATTTCACCGATCATCACACAGATAGCAATCATCACAAAGATTCACCACACTGATTTCAATGAGTCATTACACAAATATTCTTACACAAGATTTACAGGGCAATCATCATAAAGATTCATCAATACATACATAATCACGTAAATATATATATGTACGTAGTCATTCACTCAGGAATACCACTAATACCAACTATAGTCATAGTTAACCTAATAACTCCAAGACAATAGGATAATCATGCTCATAACAAATATCGATCCTGCTCATAACAAATATCGATCCTACTCATAACAAATATTGATCCTGTTCATAACAAATATCGATCCTACTCATAACAAATATCGATCCTGCTCATAACAAATATTGATCCTACTCATAACAAATATCGTGAGATTTACTCACCAAACAATAAAGGTAATCCGTTCATTAATGAACCTTGTGAGATTACTCACCTTTGAATCCCGCTGCGTCTTCACACGAGAACCAAAACAAGCACAATCGCCACAATCCGTTCAACAAGCACCTGAACACATAGGGTTTTGATTCAGTGCACGAATCACAAAATGATTAAAGTTCGAAACCCTCGTTTTGAACTAAATCCCCATGAGTAATGCCAATCGAGGCAAAACCTCATCCGAGACCTCCCTAAGTCTCCAGAGTAGTTCCACGATCGAGGTGTCCAAACCACAAGTTGATCGGAAGCTTGAATCCTCACGGATTAAATAAATTCACCGATATGAAATCTTAAAAATCATAACAATTTCATACGAACTCCAAAATAGACATATTATATATCAAAACGCTCGTATCAACGAGTAGAACATATATAATACCAAAAACAGTTCCTTAAGTAGCCGGAACGCCGCCACAGACGGTGGCGCACCTCCGCCGGCCAAAACTCAATATTTCCCAAAACTCCCAACATCAAAAAGCTTCATCTAAGCATACTTGTGAATTCTCATAACTAGCTCGAAGTCAGAAAACAAGCATAAAGGGTCGAAAACTACCTCACAAGCCGTGAACAGTAATCCAATCTGAGTTGAACCAAGTTTTACGTGAATCAATCCAAACAACCACCAAGGATCGATCAACGAGGCTCCTCTGAGCTCCCCAAGCTCAACTTGAAGCCCCGCCGACATCGGAGATCGGAGAACCGATCGGGTCCGAAAACACTCAACTGCGCAGCCTTCTACCGCCGCCACCACCGAGAATGTGGCTAGAGGACACCACAGGGATGACCAGACGGAGGAGACGATCCTATCTGGAAAGTTTCGTCGCCGGAGACCGTCGCAGTTAGCCGGAAAAGCAGGGTCGGGTCAGTCGGATTATTTCGTTTCTGAAGGTACAACCGAGAGAGAAGAGAGAGGAAGAGAATTGGGCTTCCGGAAAGGGAAATAATGAAAATAGTAAGTTTCCAACTTGGGAAACTTCTATTTATACCAAAATGGAAATTCCTTCCAATGGCCATAACTTTCTCATACGAACTCCGATTCTCGCGTTCCACATGTCCACGAACTCGTATCGACGCGCTCTACAACTTTTGTGAATGAAGTTTTTGGAGAATACCAACTTATAAAAAGTCAACCTTTGCGCCCCCTTAAAACCATACTTTTCAAATAATTAATTCGTCCGAAATACTTCCGTTCGGTTCACGAGCCACGAAACCATCCTATAACCACAATTTAGATTCCAAAAAATCCTTGGAAAATAAATGTCGAATTTCCGGGGTACTACAGTCGGGGCTGAGCTTTTCCTATTCGTTTAATCATTTTGAGCAACTTTCATAACTAGCTCGAAGTCAGAAAATGAACGCAAGTGATCGAAAATACCTCAAACAGTTCGGTTTGGCCGAAAAATTTGCAGAAAACGACGAAGCCTCCGACGAGAGTGAAATCGATCTCCCCAGGTCCGGGCCTTCTTGGTGCTTGTTCAAAAAGTTTAGGCGAGTTTATTGAGCCAAGAATATCGAGTTTTGGTGGCCGGTAGCTCGAGATATTCACTTCGCACTCAAAAAGGCAGGAAATGGAAACAAGCTTCCTGCCGCCTCTATAAGCCGTGCCACGGCACAAGGCTGCCACTGGCAGCTGCGCAAGGTCAAGACGAAGCCGTGGGAGGTGGTTTGGTGTGGTTTGGTGGCCGGAGGAGGGAGAACGGAGCCGGAGACTCCTTGCTCTGTTTTCGGCTCGGGCTCGGGAGGGAGAGAGAGAGAGAGAGAGAGAGAGAGAAAAAAAAAAAAAAAAAAACTGTGCGGCTGCTAAAAATGGAAACCCTAGCTATTTTTGGAAATTTCCCAAAATAGCTAGGTATATATACCCAAAATGGAAACTTTTCCAAACGCTATAACTTCTTCTTACGAACTCCAATTCTTACGTTCCACATATTCAGGAAATCGTATCGACGAGCTCTGCAACTTTCGTGAATGAAGTTTTCCCAAATTCCGTACGTATAAAAAGTCAATTTTTAGTGACCCCCCCTAAATAACGTTTGTTTCGAACATAAACTCATTCGAAACCAAATTTCTCGTACAACGACATACGAATCATGCCCACAATTCATATATCATATAATTGAACAAATATCGAATTACGAAATATTTAACTGAGAATTTCGGGTCTTCACAACAAAACTATTATCACCATCATTAAAAGTTACTTTCATCAACGCTAAAAGCAATAACCAAGCAGAACAAAAACTACTACCAAGTAGAACAAAAGCTGCTCCCAAAGATTGAGAAAGCTATTCTAAGATACTAAAAGGGCTATGAAAATGTGAAGGATACAACCAAAATAAAAATGCTACTGCAATCAAGAGAGAAAAACATATTCAATGATACTCAAAGTATGCAACGTTCAACAATAATATAACTATGTAAAAAGTCACTACCATAGTTGTGAAAATCTATTACAATAGTTGTATAAAGCTACTGTCAATGTTGTAATGCTACTGTCATTTTTCAATGGTGATGCTCTAAACCCATGGGCATAATTTTGCCACTCAGCACGAGACTTCATTTCAACATTTCTTGATTGGCCGAATGATCTCTTGGTGAATGGAGCGTCAATATCCAAATCCACATGATTTTTGAAATCTACTACTATAAATGCAAATGGGAAGAATTCTACAAGAACAAAGATATAATAAAATATTAGTATCTGATATGAAAAGAATATAATAAAATATTAGTATTTGATATGAAAATAAAAATGACAATGTACCATTGCGCTGCCAACATGGTACTCTTTATCAACTAGATAAAAATAAGCAATCTAAAAAGTTACCATTATCCTTTCAAAAAAAGAAGAAGAAGCTATTATTATAGTTATAGAAAACTACTGTAACACATGTACAAAGGAACTAGACTAGTAATAAAAAGAGACTGGCATATGTACAAAAAGCTACTATAAAACATGTACAAAGCTACTGAACCAATATTAAAAAGCTACGGACATAGGTACAGAAAACTACTATAACACATGTACAGAGCTACTAGACCAGTAACAGAATACTAATTGCTCAAAACCAGCTGATTATCCATGTTGAATGTATAACACAAATTCCAAACAAGAAATGCTAGAGATACGAAATCACAACAAGAAGAAAATTGAATTTCATTCATGATCATACTTTTCCAATTTGATAAGCTATTGACAAAAGACCACTTGAAATCAATAAAATAAAAATAAAAAACCTATTGATATCAGATTGAAAAGATACTAACGTAGGGATAGAAAGCAACTATCGCTGTGTTAAAAAGCCACTGTAACAATTATAGAGAGCTACTTACTTGAAATCGTTCAAAATTAAAACAAAAAACCTACTAACATCAACTTGAAAATATACTAACATAGGGATAGAAAGCTACTATCATTATGTTAAAAAGCCACTATAATAGTTCTAGGGAGCTACTGACTTGAAATCAATCAAAATGAAAACAAAAAAGCTACTAATATCAACTTAAAAAGATAATAACATAGACATATAAAGTTACTATCAATCTATCACTTTGTTGAAAAACCAACCCCCAGAGAAATCAACCAACCCTCAAAATGAATTGAGAGCTTCAGCATTTTCCGCTCCCATACCATAATTAATCATGTTGCTTTACTACTTTTTCAACTTTAAGGTCACATAGGCCAACCATGAAGCCTATCTCAGCAGGCTTTTTTTTTGCTCGAGTTTTGGTATGAAAAATAAAATATTGGACCACATACTTGAGCAGCTTGTGAGGTCTACTGATCTAAACACAAAACAGCCCAGAAATAATCCATATTGTAGAAGAGACACCTCAAAATCTTGCACTAACATCTTGTATGAATCCTTGTTATTCAACTACATTTTTAGCATTAAACCATAAATAAATGCAGCAGAAGTAATTCAAAATTCACATAACGAATCATTCCATCACATTTGCTTGCATTTAAGAAAAAGGAAGAGTCCAAAATCAAGATAGAGCTCTACTTGAAGAAGGCTGGAATTGTAATAATAGAAGTCGAGAAATGACTAACCATCCATTTAAGCATTGTGTTGTCACAACACTACCTCACTCCCAACAAAGCATTGCACTGATTTCCACTTCCAAGAACGAACTGAAACTACCGTGAACTATCAAAACAAATAGCACCATAAACCTTAAAACCTTAATTGAAAGGGAAGTAGAAAATTCTCAAGCTGGTGCAAGTAAATTGTGAAATTAACTACAATTCATTTCCAAGAAAGTACTAATCTTACAAAACTACTCAGAGAATCAAGCGAAAACCTCAACAAACACTAAAAGAAATGCAAAATTAAAGTTGTACTGACCGGAATTCACAATTACAAATCCGATCGAATCCTCGCCGGCGCGATTCAGATTGGAGTACAAGCGGCCTAGGTTGAGAAAGAACGATCCGTGAACGTTGCAAATGACCAGTGGGGTAGCCAAAAATTTAGTTAAGAGGGGTCAAACTTACATAGCTAGTCGATTAAGTTAAAAAAAGAAAAAGTCAAAAAAAAAAAAACCAAGTGGTTTTAAAATACTCGATACTCATCTACAAATAATCAACTATGAAAGTTTCTTAGCCCCGAACTATTTTCCTACGACGACAAAAAACAAAAACAAATTTGTACATAAGGATGAGATAAGCAAATCAAGGAGAGGAATAGATATAAAAAAAAATTAAAAAAAGCACATTTATTTTTTAGAATAAGGTGTCATAAGCTAGTTAAAAGTAACTATTTTATTGCTATAGAAGGGGCAATTGAGTCAATTAGCTCATATTTCTCTTACATAAAAGCAAACACTTAAGACATAATAGAGTTCATCAAGACGGTGAGCAGGGTCAAGTGACGCTTTTGATGTCCATGTAGCTACACCCTTGCAAATGATGCGAGCAAAGGTCAACTTCGGAATCCACAACATGATGAAGTCCCCCTTGGAGATCATGGAGTTTCCTACAATCAGCAAGATTACCTCAACTGGTGAGACATCGGCGAAGTCGTCCAAGTCAACGAGTGGCACCACAGCCTTCAGGAGAAGAACAGAGCCTTGGTTCAGTCGGAGATCAAACATGGTTGGAGTCTTGTAATACTCGAAAATTCGTTATTATTTTTTTAGAATTTTTCAGAATTCATTTAGTGATCATTGGTATGAGTACGTAGTACGAGGATGATGTGGAAGTGTATCGGATGAATAATTACTTGAAACGTTTCATTTTCCAGGGGTCAAGAGGTTGAGTTTATATTCTTTAGGTGTATCTGAAAACTTCCTCCACTAAAGTCATAGAGCGCGTCGATACGAGTTCGTGGACATGTGGCACGCATAAATCGGAGTTCATATGAGAAAGTTATAGTCAACGGAAGATTTTACTAATTTTGAAAATTAATACAAATAGGAGTTTCCGTTTTTGGAAATTCACAAATTGATATTTTTGGAAACCTTCTAAAAATAGTAAACCGGAAAGCACTCTTCTCTCTCCTCAACGTGTCAAACCCAACCCGGACCCGCAAATCTGACCCGATCGGAACTCCGAATTCCGGCCACCTCCAGCGACGGTGCTCCCTGAGATTGACTCAGACATTCCTCGCGGTCCTCCCTGTGGTGGTGGCTTGCACAGAATCTCACCCATAGCAGCGCATCGAGGCCGCGAACATAGAGGCAGTTGGACCCGATCAAAAATCTTAACTCCGGCGATGGCAGAGCTTCAAACCGGTCTTGTTAGGTTCGTGGGACCTTCCTATTTCGATCCATGGTGGTGGTTTTGGACGATTTGCACCAGAGAAGAGTCAACTTGAAGTGAATAGTGGATTCCGGCTAATTTAGGCTAAACCAGCCAAAACCTCAAGTATTAAAGTTGATCCTCATTGTGTAAACTCCATTTTGGACGGTTGGATCTTGTTGGTTTGGAGTTTGGCATGGCAGTGTGTACAGTGCACGTGCCGCCGCTTGTGGCAGCCCTTGGCGGCTTTCTGGCCATGTCTGGGGCAGTTTCATGCTTCATTTATCATCTACGCATTGATATGAGCATTTTGATATATGATTTGTAAATTTTGGAGATCGTATGAGCATGTTAAGGTTTTTTGGGTGTTTTCGATTATTTTGGTTTTCGATCCATGAGGACCCAACTGTCCGATCGACTTGTAGTTTTGTCATATCGATCGTAGCAGTATTCCGGAGACTTGGGGTGGTCTCAGATGAAGTTCCGCCTCGGTTTGAATTACTTTCAGTGTTTTAGTTCAAATAGGGGTTCAAACTTTAATCGCTTTATGTTCATGTATTGAGATGAGACCGCATGTGATTAGGTACTTGACGAAGTTGTCTTGGATGGATATTTTGGTGAGTGTGTTAGCTCAGTTTTTGTATAGAAGACGCAGCAGGATTCAGAGTTGAGTAATCTCACAATGTTCGTTTACGAACGGAGTTACCTTATCGTTTTTGGAGTTATTTATTTCACTGCAAACTATAGTTGATATATTAATGGCATTCTTAAATGAATGACTACGTGTGTGTGTGTGTGTCTATATATATATATATATATATATATATATATATATGATACGCTAAAAGTAAGCGCGCAATTTAACCCTGAAAATGTCATCGTTAGTATATGGTAAATAGGGATCGTTCTAACCGGGGATTGAGGGTACACCTGTCATTGTAAAACAAATAAAGAATTAAAATAAATACAAAGTATAATATTTAAAAAATATATACAAATAACTAAATAAAAGGGGGATTTAAGAATTAGAGTTTTGAAAATTAAAATAAATAAAAGAAAGAAAATATAAAAACACATATACAAGGGTGGAACACAAGGAACAAAGATCAAATCCACAATCATATGAATGAAATCCAATCACAATTCCTATAGTTGATCTTCTATGTCATGGGAAAGAAGTTGACCATGTGAAACGTTAGAAAGCAAACGATTTCCCATTTTTTACTTTCCTTGAATAATTAATTTAAGTGAAAGCACCTAAATCAATCCTATTGAACGTGCAATCATAGTCTAGAAAGCTAGCTAATCAAGAACACATTCAACGCATTAAGAACAAAGAAATGATGTCAACCAAAGTGCACAACCTAGTTATGAATAAGTTCACCTATTTGCAATCCTCCTTAATTGATTTCGACTTTTGTCCAAAGCCTTTACTACTTAAATCTAGCTCCAATTACATGCATATATCCTAAGTTGGCCACCAAAGAACACAAACATGCAAAAGTTTTCTGTAATCCAAAATCAATCAAGCAATCTCACATAAGCAACATATAAATCAACATATAAAAATCACAATTTTATTTCAAAACATATAAACGGGCTTTAAACTTTGCCCTTAACGTCATGTTAACTAGAATTCATAACTCTACGAATCAAACAAAGGAAAATAAAAGAAAGTAGGAAATACACCGTGAAAGATGGATGACAAGCCTTGAGACGAAGAACTCGAAGATCCTTGAAAGCAAGCAATATTCTAGGGACGACACAAGGGTGGATGGCGGATAGGATCTTGATGTATTGCATGACTTCTTTTCCTCCTTGGTTGAGACGCAGTGCTTCTGAACACTAGAGAATGGAGAGAATTTTTCTGATGCTTATTTAATGAGGGAGAGAGGTGTGTTGTGTTGTGGTGGTCTGGTGGTGTGGTGTATATATAGGGGAAGGCAAGACTCCATGAATTTAATTTCTAAGGAATTTTCTGGTTGCACCACATAGCTCCAACCAATGAATTAATGTCACGTCAGCTCTGTCATGTCACTCAACCAATCAAAAAACTCCAAAATAAGTCCATAATCTTTCCAAATATATTATTGCTGATTTTCCCAAGATTTTTTCTAATTTTTCTCTTAATTTTCGGCCAGAATAATCTTGAGTGAAAATAGGAATGAATCTGGACTTGTTTTGGACATTTTCTCTCTTAAATCTCTCCATGACATTATCCTTGATCCGCTCTTGATTTTTGACATTAACTCCATAATTTCCCATGGCAAAATCAGATTTAATTCCCCAATAATATCTCCAACGTCATCTTCAAGCCAAGTGGTTTCCTAGGGCCATCAGGACTCCTCTCTTTTCGCCATGTGTTTTCATTTCAGCTCATTTCTTCTCCATTTATTCCAATGTACCTAGAAAATAAAAACTAAATTAAAATTTATTTATTTATTTAAGGAAATAACTAAGTAAAATATGAGGAAATAACTATTAAAACATCGCATTAAAATGCTCATATAATATATATATATATATATATATACACTGAGCCGTTCGAGAGCGGATGTCCGCAACCCAGAAAAAGTGTGGACGTCGCTGCTCCGACCTAGATCGAGCGGCAACGGCGCGGCGCGGCTTGCTGGAGGGAGGCCAGGGGTCGTGCGGAGGGGTATGTGGTCGGGTGGAGTCGCCGGCGACAGGTTTGGGGTGTTGCACAAAAACTGTAGTTGCAGGTGAGTTGGCTGCCTAGAAACCGGCAAGCCCGACCTTCTCCAACCTTGAACGGTGCCCAGAAAGTGCCGGGATCCCTCCGGCCTCCCTCCTGCAAGCCCCAAGCCTCCGTCACCGCCCGGAAGCCGCCTGCTGCGTCGACATCCCCACTTGATCAGGCCTGTATATATATATATATATATATATATACATATACTCGAAATATGTAAACAATATGGGGGCGGGGTTCAGTATGTGTGACTTTGGAAAGATGGGCGGTTTAAACAGTATGTGTGAGTGGGTTCAGTATATTGTTTTGGGGTTGTGGCTTCTCAAAAAACAATTATATGGGAAATTGTATTTTCTATTGTTTGAAAAGTGTTGAGTTTTGAGAGTTGCAGGTTGTGATTTCTCTTTTGAATTTTGGCCTTTTGGGTAACATTTTCAGGTTCGGTGTGACCATTTTAAATGTTTTTATCTGATGATCGGTGGTTTGAGGATTTGGGGAGTCACAGGTTGTGATTTCTCCTTTTTGGTGATTTGAAACATTTTGGGTTCAGTGCGACTCTTTTAAATGTTTTGATCTGAGGGTTAGGTTGGCCTAAGGATCCGGGGTCTCATGATGTGACCTCAGGCAATATATCAGGACTTCACACCTTTGGCCGGGTGAGTGGATGCGATCAGTTAGAGCTCTAGTATGTCTGTCATCGTATCTCATGGATCTAAGTAGGTTACTTACGAATCCTGAGTACACACTTTTATTGTCCAGGTTGGACCAAGTATCATATTTTATTTGTTAGGTTAACAATTTATATGATTTTGTCACTGTGTTGACTTTTATTGTCTAAGTTGGACCAAAGTATCATATTTTATTTGTTAGGTTAACAATAGATATGATTTGTTGTGTGTTGACTTTTATTATCCAGATTGGATCGGTTTATCATATTGATTTGTTAGGTTAACAATTTATATGATTTTGTTAACAATAGATATGATTTGTTGTGTGTTGACTTTTATTATCCAGATTGGATCGATTTATCATATTGATTTGTTAGGTTAACAATTTATATGATTTTGTCACGGTATGACACTTGTTGTTTTCTTTTGGGAAAAGAATATTGTTTTTGGGAATCATGGTATGTGTTCATTTTTCTCAAGTTGAAAGGTTTTCCTCGTTTTGGTGGGAGTTGTGATTTTGTATTTGAGTTACTCATACAAACTTTCGTAAGCTTATTGGGTTTGTTGTGTGGCAACTCGGTGCACTATTCGATGGCATATGGGTTAATTCTGTAGGTCAGGGTAATCGTGGCTGAAGTTGAGATCCAATAATTGCAGCTTTACAGTAGGAAGCCAAATTTGTGACTTTTCCATTGTTAAGACTTCTGCTATGTAGTAAGCTATGAGAATCATTTATTGATTTTTTTGTTGTGATAATTTAATTTGTAAGCTTATGTAATATTTGACTCAGCGGAGCGAGTCTGTATTGACATAGTGGGTTCAGGGCATCAGTATGTAGTTGGTTTAAAGGAAAAAGTTTTTCAGGTATTTTGTATTAATGGCTGAACCATCTCACATGTATAATTTTGAGATTATATTGATTTCTAATTTGATTTAAAAAATTGGGGCGTGACAAGTTTCGTCGGACCACCATGGGCAGTAGACGAAGCCTCGCCGTCGCCGTCAGAGGATAACATGAAATATCGAGCTAAGCCTCCGACTCCGGCTCCAGCGCTAGCCACCAAGGCATTGGCTCCTGAATCGTCAACGAGAGAGAGAAGAGAGAGATCTGGAACATAATTGTAAAGCTAGATGCAATTGGTTTTGTTAGGTGAAAGGACAAAATCATTAGAGACGAAATAATTTGAAGATGTAGGTGGCTTTATGCGTACAAGAAAAATTAGGTGGCCTTATGACTAATTAAAGTTTCAAAATCACACTTATGAGTGATTTTCTAAAATAGAAAGTTCAGTATGGGAAACACATTTTTTTTTTTTTTTTGAGAATGGTATGGGAAACTTGAACAAACAAAATCTATAGAACATGTTAGAGAATTATTCAGCAAAAGAAAGGGCACAAAATTTTGTTCAGACATCCAATGTTACCCATAATTTTTCCTAATTTCTCTAAATTAATTAACAAAGGAATACGTGAGATTAACTCCTCGTCAAGAGGTTAACTCATCCTTCACGTGCACGACGTGCAACCTTCTTGTACATGAAGATTTAAACATGCATGTACATTAATCTAATTGAAACCAACGACGCTTGAAAACTTTTCCAGACATGTAAATCAATCAAACAAAGAAGAAATTGAAAACACACAAGTTGAAATGTACATTAAACCTTCTAAATGTCAAAACAAAAGCCGAATCAAACTTGCCCGGTCAACACTGTTCACTTTTTTACTGTTTAAATCTACTGTTCACACTTTAACTGTTCACTAGTGGATTTTACTGTTTAAATTCACTGTTCATTAAGTATCCACTGTTGTCGCTACGAAATTTTCATAAAGTGAAATCTTCAATTTAAGTGTTGGATAATAAAGTACACGACACGACGAGTTTGTGGGAATTTTCGGAGAATTTTTCGGACACTCGAAGTATTTATAATGAATTTCCGAAGTTTGGAAATTATGGAAATTCATTTAAATAAAAAGAAATTTCCGCGGTGCAATCCTAACCGTCCATAAATCCACCGCTTCATCCTAGCCATTAAAATAGTTTGAGCTTGGGGTTATAAATACCCTTTGATCAGATCAAGGATCGTGATCAATTGCTCTTAGAAAGCTCGAGAGAGCATCAGAGCTCCCTGACCCGGACACAACCGCGACCCGAGTGAGAAACCGACCGGAGCGACGCCGTCCGGCCACCGATCGACGACGCACGACCACCGATCTCTTCCTCTCGTCGTCGCCGTCACGACTGCAGTCTTCGATCGCTCATGCACCGGACGAGGAGGGAGACACGACAGAGAGAAGGTCTGACTGTTCCGGCAAATTCCAGCGATTTCCGGCCACCGTCTGGGCCGCATTCGATACAGAAATTCATCCTCTCGCCTTCTCTACACGTTAGATCAATTATTCTTTGAAATTGATGGAGTTTTGCTGATTTCGTTTCTGGGTTTGGTCTCGACTGCCGTCGTCATGGTGTCCTCCACTTCCAAGCCAAGGCGCGTCGATGGTTGCTGACAGCGTGCTCACGTCAGCCACGTGAAGGGCTGGGCTTGTGTGGCATGTCGGCTTGGTCGGGCAAGAAAATAGTCATGGAATTGACTATTTCTTTGGCTGTAGTCATGAAGGGGTAATGTTTGCCCGGGCAAGATTCCTCCGCTGCAAATTGCATTTCTCCCATGACCGGTCACCACATCAGCTTTTCTTGACTATGACCAGTCAAGGTCATACCGGTGCACTTGCTCTTACAGTATATTTATCCAGTTCATAGTACTAGAAGGTCAAACAAATACAATAGAAGAAAGAAAAAAAACATGGTCGCATCTGCGACTTCCCAGATAACAAGGAAGCACCGCACTTTCCTTTCCTGTTCCCACTCAACAACCATGTTACTCTTTACAAAATAACAAAAGCCACTATTGCCCCCGTCCATTTCGGCATTTTCAAACCACTACAAAACCCAAACCCAAACTCAAACCTTGCTTGAGCACCTATCAGATCGGAGAAAGTTGGAGATAAATGGCGGCCAGACCTATGGCCAATCTGACGGCCATTATCCTCTTCCTCCTCCTCATCACCATCGCCGCCACTTCCGCTGCCCCGGCCCCGGCTCCGGTGGCTCCTCCGGCCACCAAGTACATTAACCACACCGTGGGTGGGCCCATCGGGTGGTTCTTCAACTCCACCTCCAACACTTCCTTCACTAATTACTCCTCCTGGGCTGCTTCTCAGACCTTCAACCTCGGCGACTATCTAGGTAAGCTCATATTTCAATGCTCTAAATTTTTCCATTTTCACAATCTCAATTTAGGTCTTCCACATTTTCCCCAATTTCGCTTCTTATTATTATTTTTTTTTTTCTTTTCAATTTCTTAATTTTCGAAATTTTATTGATTTTTTATCTTTCTTCTTTTATTTTGAAGTTTTCAACACTGAGAACCAGACGGTGATTGAGACCCAAAACGCAACGACATACCGTAGCTGCACAGCGGACGACACGTCGGACGAGACCACTTTCGTCTGGGGGGATGATACTGCGGGGAAGAAGACCATTGTGGTGCCATTGGTTACCGAGGGTGCCAACTACTACTTCTCCGGCAGCGGCGACGGCCAGCAGTGCCAGCAAGGCATGGCCTTCGCGATCGAAGTCAATCACGGCCTTGGCTTGCCGCCGATTCTCAATCAGCCTCCACCTCCGCCGTACACGGAGCCGCCGGCGCAGTCGCCGCCTGGAACTGTCGACGGAACTCAGCCGTCGGGGAATAGTGGGTTCAGAAGCGGCGCTAGTTTGAGCGGAGGGTTATTGGTTGCGTTTGTGCTGGTTCTCAATGTGTGAGGGGTTTGGGATGTATTGGTATTTCGGTTATTGTTGGATGCTAATTTGTAATTTACCCAGATCTCTTTATTTACGTTTTACACAGATCGGTTTTACCTCTAATTTGTTTTGATTATTTTTGAATTTACCTCAAAATTTAAATTACATACTTATCAGAATCTTTCTGTTCAGCTGGATACTTGTCCAGAATAATTTGTCCGGCTTAATTTGAAGACCATTGATACAGAAATGAGAAATATCAAGGAAGGAGGGGTTTGTTTGTTGACCATGTTTCTCGGCTCGAGAAAATATCTGTCACATGTTCTCTAAAAAATATTATTTTTTATTTTTTTATCTATGCCTAAATTGTTAATGCTTTGGTCTATAAAAAATACTAGAAAAATTCTTATTGGTTATAAACTTACACGTGTGTCGAACTCTGATTAGACAGTGAGATGAATCTAGTAAATCGACTGCCTAACTAAAAATCTTCTCTACAGACTCATAGTACCTCTTTGAAGATAATGTCTTTGATACGATAGTTTGGTCAAAGTGACCATACTTAGATATATGAGTTTATTGTTTTTGTTATCAATTGAGTAGACACATGATTGACATGACATGATCCTCCTGTTATGGGTTCTCTTTCAACTGAAAAATAAATAAGTAAATAAATAAATAATTCAATATTATCGTAACTTTTTCCTGACGATTTTTCTTATAAATTTTCAGGTTTGATGATTTATTGGGATTATTTGTATTTTACAATCACCTAACATCAAATATGGGAAAATTTCTTATTTTCTTATTACCAAGAAGCGATAACTTGAGCTCGGACAAAACAGGGGAAAACTAGGGTTGGAGAGAGTAAAGGGTTTTCTTCAGTCTGTCCGGCGGCGCCCCCTTGTCGACCATGGCTCTCTGCCTCGTCGACGAGAGGCGGGTGTTGCCGGACAGGATCTTGGGATCGCAGGGGTCTTGCTTTGTGAGTTGTTTCGCTGGTTCAAGTCGAGTATGGCTCTTCGCTTCTATCAGGCGGCGGTGTTGGTGTGGAAGACTGATGGTGGGCAATCGGCGTGGAGGAAGGAGCCAGATGCCATATCATGGCAGCGGTACGCCATGGATCGTCTGGCACTGACTTCTACTCTACGGTATGTTGCTAGACGAAGGCGGCAGCTGTGGTGGTTTTGGGCTCTCAAGTTGGTGGGCATGGCGGCGGCAAGGTACGGTAATTTTTTCACCATTTTCTTGGTGATAGAATTGGTGTGGCTTGTCGTATGGTATCATCGACTTGGAGTGCTCGAAGACATGGAATAGAGGTGGTGGCATGCCGGCAGGGTACCTGATGACAAGGAAGAGCAGTATTGCGGCAGCGTTTCTCTATTTTTGTTTAGAGTCTTGTTTTTGGTTAGGTTGGTTAGAGTCTTGTTTTCAATTAGGTTGGTGGCTAGGTTCTTTTGGTCAATTGTTGGTCCGTCCTCTGTTGAGCGAGGGTTGAGTCAAATTGATGTGCCATGGAGATGGTGTCTTTCCTGGGGACAAGTTGTTTTAATTTTGGTTTTATCTTATGGTCAATGTGCTGACAAGCGATCCTTGCACGTGGTCTGGCTTCATTGGAACGCGGTGTGGAAGAGGGCGTTGGTTTTTATGGCGGTTGTCTATGAGGTGTTATCGATATTCTCGGAATTATCTGTAGCATGCGAGGTTAGGCGACATAGTTGGTTAGGGGTTGGACTCTTTTGGCTCATGGAAGTCATTCTTGATGACGGACCCGTAACTGGTTCGGTTTTTAGGGAGGAGAGTGGGGAGTTCATGTTCATGTCCACCACCGGTCATTCACATATGCAATCTTTGTTTTTGTTCAATAAAGGTCTCTTATTCTCAAAAAAAAAAAAAAAAATTATGGGAAAATTTATATAAAAATGGATTTGAAGCTCACCAACCAAATTGTTTTAATATTGCATGTATTGTCTTTTATCGTTTTGGAGGAGACAAAAGTAACATAAGGCAAACTTAACAATGAAATTGGATGAAAACATAAAAACTTAACCATTTTTTTTAGAGTAATAGTCAACCACTTTATTAATAATAATAAGAAATATTACAACTTGTATATGTAGAAACTACATCAAAATGAAAGATAACAAAAACAATACTAGATGCCACAAGGCATCGAAAATAAAACCTAATAAGGATATTAAGGGATGCAATAAAGCATTTGATGAAGCACTGGAGAGACCCCGGATATATAAAATAGTACCAATAGTATGGTCAACCATACTTCTACATAAAGGTATACGTCGAATAGATGATAACCTTCTATCAAGGTAACTAGCGGTAGTGTGACCAACCTTACCTACTCCACACAAAATAATACGTCGAATAGAGAGCAATCTTCTACATAATGAGCTGAAATTATAATTCCAAATTGCAGCCAGAAAATGAGCCCATAAAAATTCCTTTGGATGACATATACGAATTCAAACAGAAGATAAAGCCCAAGCAAAGACCCATCTTAAATACCTCAACCAAAAAAAGGCCTGGGTCCATAGTTGGGCTCCCAAAGACTCTCTGGGCACCCAGACCTGCCTTGACCTCGACCTCAGCCAATGCTCCGCCTTCCCTCACCGGAAATAACCTGTCTCAATTTCGTCCACTCGACTCCAAGTGCCGCCACCCACGCCACCAATCTTTTAAAATGCGACCATTGACAAAAATTAAAAGAATCTAAAACTACTAAAATATTCATAAAAATATCTATTTGACGAAGTATATATATGATCATAATCTTTTTTATTTATTTTACTACTAATATAATAATAATAATAAAATTATTCTGAGAGTGTCGATAAAACAACGTGGTTACAGATTTCAAATAAACACACACTATAGTCTGAACTAATCATCTCTTTCCATAAAGTTACTAATGATGGATTATTCTGAGAGTCTCAAAAAATTATGTCATGACTATGTAACTACTTTTCTCATAAAAAACTATGTAACAACTTTAGAGTCTTTAGTACCAAATCCTAGCTCAAATGAGCTGGGACTTATTTAGCCTAAACAAAAAACTAAAATCTCCAATGTAAAACGAGAGGAAAATGCCACGATCCACAGCTCGTCTTTGAGGTGCTGACACTGGGACTCCAAGAAGGCCCCCCCACCGGAATGGTACCGAGTTACGTAGTTTCTCCCACACCAAATTTGAATTGCTCTGATCACACACTATTAAGCAGCTTTCTAATTTACCCTATCATTCCAGCCTACCACCAAGCCTCCACCATTGCCAGCCTTGAAACCTCCGCAATCACCACCAGAACAACGACCCATTCTAAAACCACCACCAAAAACATAAAGACTTCGTCACAAGACATTGACCCTGTCCAGTGCAGCCCACATCTATGTGGTCACACGACCCTAGCGCTGATTAAAACAGGATGTCATATTTCCGTACGACATGGATTAATCTAACACTAACGTAACCGATTAACGGAACACGCCTTAATTGCGCCCCTGCCCAAGCCAGAACACTAAACAATTTCACCGTTTTTGCCACCAAAGGGTAAAGAAAATTTAGCAGCACTTTTGCCTAATAACACCGTTAACCGTTTAAAAATACTCTCTTCTCGTCTGGCAGCAACCACTCCACAATGACGAGGCCAGAGGCAAGCTTCAATATAGGGCCCCCTGTATTCACCTCTGCTAAAATGTCACAATCCCATTATGTAGGAACTACTTGACAGTGCGACATGATATTCCATGATCATAAAATCTTTAGGATATTATGAAGTTTGATTTCAAGTTTAAATTGTTAAAAGCAAAGATGAAAAGTGAAAAATTGTACTACCTAGATCAAGATGTGCATATAAATATATTTTCTTAAAAATTGCAAATCATTACAGTGCGTTAAATTTTAGAAATTTTTATAATACAACACTTTTTTTTTTCTAATCCGCTCAAATTAGAAACAACTAATATCCAAACAAACAAAATTGAGTTTTTATTTATTTTAATGAGAGTTGGCAAAGGATACATAATACAATTGGTGCTGACCTCATTGGATCATAACTTATTTGTCTAATGCTGTTGTTATTAAGATTAGCACACTCAAAATACCAATCTATACATTTTCTGTAGATTGACAGATGAGGTAGGTTAATAAAACTCCAAAAAAAAATGCAAATTATTATTTAAACATAAAACTCTCTGAGAATCATTAGATCTCAACCAAGTGTTCTTAGAGTTTGTGGATAGGGTGCTGCTAAATAGGGAGAGACAACTAGTTCACAGTGACCATAAACTTTTGCTCAGCTTCAGCGCAGTGATAGTCACATAAGAAATAGTAGGTTCCAGCGACGCTCAAGGCTAGCGCGTCGTTGCCACTAGTATATGTACCCAAGTCCGGAGATGAAGCACAGTCATTGAACTCTACTTGCCGGCTTCGTAATTGAAGACTGAGGAAAAAAAACAGCGAGATGAAGTTGGCTACAATTTTACTTTTCAAAACAAACATGAAACATTTATAAAGTAAATTCATGAATCGATAGCAACAAAGGAAAAACACTGACTTAAAACATCTCCAACATGGAAAGTTTTGCGATCTGCCCAAGCTTGATAATCAACAGTACCCTCCCAGCCTTGATCGTCTCCGACAATATATTGTTTTGCCAAAACCATGCTTGGAAAAACAACGAAAATGGCAATCACAACAAGAGCAGTAGTACTGACTCGTGCCATTTTAGTAAACCTATATAGCTCTTGTGTTACTACTCACTCAGATCTGAAGACTAATTATATTGCCCTCCCTACATGTATAAGCGTAGGTATATATAGGGTTTAACCAACGTACAAATATGCTTGTGACCATAACCAATTGTGTATATGGGAACAAATACTTTGGTTATTACGCCGTTGAAATGATAACTACAACATTAAGGTAAAAGCTCGTTGCCGTAAGGGGTTTTAGCAATTAGATCATTAAGGAACATAGATATTCCAAGCAGAGACTAACTGGGGAAAGTTTCCCGTAGACAAATAATTAACACAAAATCTGAATATGAAATTCTCCTTTATATTTCCCATTTATATAGATATTGATTTTAATTTTGAAATACTTTTCACCTACCATTTGTTGGTTCATACAGAGAATATACAAGTACGGTGATATGCCTTCAGAACGACATGCTATAACTTACTAACTAACTATTGCAATTGATCCTTGTCGTGTAATCTTAGAAAATCCTATATACTGATGAATTTATTAAATCGTTATAATTTCTACACAGTTTTAAGTCGTTATAATTTTTGCTTTGTTCAAGTAAAACCCTAATTTGTGTTTGGCCCAAACTCTAGGTTACTTTACCTAGTGGTAATAGGGTTTAATTAGAAGAATTAATCTAGAGATTATCTTTCTTTGTATGATTCAGACTCTATGCATTGTAATCCTCTATATAAAAAGGCCCCTATTATCAATGAGAACACACAGCGATTTTCTCTCAATTTCTGATTCCCTAAAACACGTTATCAGCACGACGTCCTAACCCTAGAACCTAATAGCCAAAACCCTAAATCCGAATACAAAACCTTGAAGACCTTTCGGCCCCCGCCGCACACCTTCAAGACCTCCACCCAGGGATTCCAGAACCGGCGGCAAAACCACCAAAACCGGCCAACAACTTACCAAACCGGCCACCAGAATCTCCAAACAATCCGCAGCAAATATTCCACCGGTTCACCAACTTCTGGACATCCAATTCCTACCAACTTTTGCAAGAAGAATCATCTTGATCCCAGAATTTAGGAACCGGAAGAAAAACCTAGAAAACACGGCCTAAAAATTACCCAACCAGCCAATTAAACGTCTGGCAGGAAAACCGGCAGAAAAGAGAAGAAAAGAAGAAAAGAAGAAAAAAAAAAAAGGGAGAAGAAGCTTGGCCCAGAAAGAAAGAAGAAGGAGCCCAACCCAAAGAAGAAAAGCCCAAAAGCCCAGTGACCTGACCCGGCCCACTGAAGCAACTGACATTAGCCGCCATGTCAGTAGCCGGACCCACTGCCACGTCATCTGCTGGACCCCATTGCCACGTTAGCAAGGACCCACTGTCACATCATCAACTGACATCAGCCTGCCACGTCAGCCTTCTGGTCAACCCCGGTCAACCACTTTTCAGGCAACTTTCCGGGCTCTTTTCCGGCGACTTCCGACCACTTTTCAGGCGATTTTCTGGCAGTTTCCGGCAACTTTTTCTGACCAATTTTTCCGGCGACCTATTTTGAGGGGAGACCAAATTAACCCGAACTGTGGGGGTTCGTGCTCACTCCAAGCTTGGAGCTTGTAGAGTCCTCCAAACTTAGAGTTTGATTGAGATAAAACAATCGACCGCAAACATCATTGCTTCGATCTAACCCAACCCCTCTTGGAATCAAATTTCTTGGAAGCGACTACGCTCGGAAATTCCTAATTTCTTGGAAGCAACTAAGCTCAGAAATTTTATTTGTTTTCGTGGTAGCCTTCTTCGCTCCGAAACTAACCATAATTTCTTGTTCTCTTTCAGGATGAGTAACCTGAACAAATTGAACTTTGCTCCATTGGGAACAACTGGCTCTGAATATCACAGGTGGGTTCGTGATGTCCGCTAGCATCTTAAGGTCGATGGGATCTTGGATACGATCCTCGAGCCTAGCCAGGACGCGCTAACTGTTGAGCAAGCTCAAGCTTTGGAAGCAAAGAGAGCAGCCTTAGAGGCAAATAAGGCAAAAGCGGTCATCCTAATGACTCGTCATATGGATGATTCACTCTAGTATAAGTGTATAAATGAAGAAGACCCCAGAAGGCTGTGGGTCTCACTCGAAGAAAGATTTGGCAACGTCCGTGACTCCTTGCTTCCTGACCTAGAAGTGAGATGGCATAACCTCCGCTTTTGTGATTTCAAGTCAGTTCTTGACTATAAGTCTGAAGCACTTCGCATTAAATCCTTAATGGAATTCTGTGGTAAAGAGATCACAAATGCGATGTTGATTGAGAAGACTCTCTCTACATTCCCTGTCTCTGCATTGATGGTTGCTAAGAACTATCGAATCGTTGTTGTTGTAGGACAAATCACAAGGCTTCATGAGCTCATTGGAGCTATGAATGTCGCTGAAAAGTATGATAACATCCTTGTGAAGAACTATAATTCGAGATCCGTGGAAATAGAGCATATTCCGGAATCCAATTATAGTCGCGCCACTAAGATAAGGCGCTAAGAGCGAAACCCTAACCTTAGGCATACTTCTGGATGTTCTGGTCCATATAATCGCTCTACTTGGGAAGGTAATCGCCAAAATAGGCGAACACGGAACCAAAGATGTCAATGTGGAAAGAGAGAGGGAGGCAACGCCTCTGGCCATGTTGGTGGCACCACCAATTCTAAGGGCCATCTAAATGACGCTTTCAAAGCGCCTCAATCAATGGAGTCTGAGCAAAGAGATGTATGTTCTCGATGTGGAGTGTCTGATCATTGGGCACATATTTTTAGAGCTCGTGAAGAACTTGTCACCGCCTACTATGTGGAACAAGAAGATCAAGAAGATGATCCAGAGTGATGGGTTTAAGACTACAAATCTGGCTGGGATCAATAGATCACCAATTCTGTTTAAGTCTTCATTTTTCCATTCAATACTTACCTACTGTTACTTTGTCAACACAAATACATTGACTAACTTAGACATTGGAGAAGAGAAGACCGCCCAACGCGGTCTCCCTCTGTCTCCCTTTGTATTTTACTTGACAGGTAGCGGAAGCTCTGAGAACATCACAAGTAGCGATCCGTCCATCGGATCAGCGTTAAACAAGATTTAGCTACCGCTAAGTCTTAATCATTAACAGTATCAAAGATTGGGTTCGCTACCCAACACCCTCTGCTCTGTGCAGCTCCCCTCAACAAACAATACACCTGCCAAACGGAGGTCTATCTTCTCCGGGGAGTGGGGTACTCCCTGGGGGGCCTAGCAGGGGCCCACACAAAAGGGTATAAAGCGTTTGTTCAGCAAGTCCATGGTTGACAGTGCATTGACTCTAATTATGCTCTTACAAGTTTGACGGAAGTAACGCTTCGAACCGTTAGGCAACTCCCCAACCAAGATTGCCCTCCTTGACTGGGGACTTGGGAGACTTGTACTTACATAGGCATTTGCAAGCATAATTAGCTTTAATGAGCCACGCTCATGCTACGGCCAGCGGTATCAACTCCCGCCAAAAGAGTGACCTACGGGAACACAGCTAAGCAGGCTATCGCCTGAGCCCCAGCTTACCCCCAGATCACCGCTGACGTGCCGTGCCAAGATAGCATCAGAAGCTCCAGAAGCTGGGGGACTGAAGCATATTAGTCCCACATCGAAAACATGGAGAAGATCAGCTCCCTCCTCATCTATAAAAGGTTCTCTCCTCTCTCCTCATTAATGACGCATTCAATACTTACCTATTGTTACTTTGTCAACACAAATACATTGACTAACTTAGGCATCAGAGAAGAGAAGACCGCCCAATGCTGTCTCCCTCTGACGCCCTCTGTATTTTACTTGATAGGTAGCGGAAGCTCTGAGAACATCACAAGTAGCGATCCGTCCATCGGATCAGCGTTAAACAAGATTTAGCTACCGTTAAGTCTTAAGCATTAACAGATTTAGACACATATTGGCTTTGTCACGACAGGATAGATCATCCTAGTTATGATATGATGATCCGTCTACTAAAGACTTCACATGGACATAATTTCTTTTGATCGAAACGAAGCATGAATCAAAAATTGATTTCTTGACTAAGTGTGACCGAAGCAACTGCCTAGGGCACCGCCTCCATCCACCACCAGCCTAGGGCTGGAGCAGTCCCTATTCATAACGCCATGGATGGCGTCCATCATGGTGATAGAGCCCTAGGTGATGCTGCAATCACCAACTTGCTTCAAATAGCATTTCAGACGCTCAGGCCCAACCAAAATTCTCATTGGTTGCTTCTAAAGCCTCTCGCTCTTTTTACAAAGCCCGTCCCTTAGGAAATTAGGACTGAGACCGTCCTATGCAAAGGATATGAAAATACTCATTATGTTCTTACATAGAATCCATGGGGATTCTATGGACTGATTCAACCAACTTGCGGACGTTGAAATATTTCATGATTTTGGTTGATTCGCAAACACGCTGGTCATGTGTTGTGCCATTGTCCACCGGTAAATGCTGCTTATGCTACACTTCTAGCACATATCATATGACAACGGGCTCACTCCCCAGATCATCCTCTTCCGTCAATTGGACTTGACAATGGTAGAGAGTTTACATCGAAGACTTTCGATTGTTATTGCATTGGGACTAATGTTGGACATTATATTCCCATAAACACACCCAATTTGTCTCGCGGAAATGACTACGATGGTAGTCCGGACATTGGGAATGCGCCCTAATTTCCTTATATCCGCTTGGAGTGATGCAATATTGCATGCAGCTATGCTAATTCGTCTACGACCCACCGCCACTTAACCTACCTCTGCGCTACAGCTAGTGACTGGGTACAAGTATCGTACTTACGCATATTTGAGTGTGCTATTTATGTACCAATTACGCCACCACATGGCTCTATGATGGGTCCTCACAAACGAATGGGTAACTACGTTGGATTTGAGACTCCAACAATCGTCCGCCACTTCATGCCCTTGCTATACGATCTCCTTACCGTTAGATTTGCGAATATCACTTTGATGAGACAGTCTTCCCATCGTTAGGGGGAGATAAGAACACAGGTGTTCAGCAGAAACGACAGGAAATGTCGTGGTCTGTCCCCACTATGTCTCATCTTAATCCCCGTTAAAGTGATGAGATTACACTAATATGCTGCAAACATGCCTGCAAGGAAGGACGTTCCTATGAGAGGACGTAGCGCCACCCTACACGGAGGTAGGCATGGCGAAACCCCAAAAAGAGTGGCACTCTGGCGTTACAGGCCATGGCCCCAGCTAGGATGCGTGGAAGGCCCGTGGGTTCAAATGATACTTTGGAACATTCCAATCCTTTGATCATCAAGACTCAAAATCTGTCTCATGAGAATCTTCCGGATTATGGTTATCGTTGAGGGACGCCTTAAAGTCAGAACCTATTCCTGAGAATATAGAGCTCTATGAAAATTACACTAGTGTACATGAGACGTGGGATAGAAACTCCATCATAATTGATGATGTAGTTGCGCATTTCGTTGCGCATGAGTTTGTTGAGTCAGATGATATCGAACCACGCTCCGTTGATGAATGAATGCCAACGTAGAGAGATTTTGGCCTAAATGAAAAGATGCGATCCAGGTTAAGTTGGATTTTCTAATGAAGAGAAAGGTTTTCAAGCCAGTGATGTCAACACCTCCTAACATAAAACCTATTGACTAATGGGTCTTCGTTAGAAATCGTGATGAGAAAAAGAGATGGCAATCTAGCCTTATAGCGCAAGACTTCTCACAAAACGCATTGGAATAGACTACGATGAGACATATTCTCTCGTAATGGATGTCATTGCACTCCACTACCTTGTTAGTTTGGTAGTTTCTGAATAACTGAACATGCAACTTACAAATGTGGTCACTACGTATCTACATGAGGATCTAGATACGGAATATACATGAAGGTTCATGGTGAACTTCATCTACCCAAGTCAAGTGGCTCTAGACCACGGAGCGCGTTTACAATAAGATTGAAACGCTCTCTAAAGTGACTAATTGATTGGGAAGGGATATGCCCACGCGTTTCTATAACAAGTTTCGGATTCTATCGCTGTTCATGTTGGACATGATCTTCATTGGAAGCCCTTAAAGAGTTAAGGGAAACCGCTGAACACTTGAAATCCGATTTTGAGATGAAGGATTATGGGAGAACACAATTATGTCTCAGTTTGGAACTTGAGCATCGTGTCGATAGATGCTTAGACATTTTGACAAGGTCAAGGCTTCAAGCACCCCCATGATCGTCCGTAGTCTTGATCCTGAAAATGATCCTTTTCGTTGAAAGGATGATAATGAAGATGTGCTAGAGGCAGGAGTGCCTTACTTAGTACAATAGGCGCATTATTGTACTTAGCTAAATGCACAAGACCGGACATCTCATTTGCAGTAAGCTTGTTAGCTAAGATATAGCTCTGCGCCAACGCGACGCCATTAAGATTGGTGTAAAAGATATTTTTTAGTACTTGAGATGTACGATTGATATGAGCTTGTTATATCCCTACAAAGAGATGATGGATTCAGACCCATCACACACCAGGAACGCCGCCTACACTGGCCTGCATCCTCTATCCCCATCCCAAAACGACATGTATTATGGAAGGTTTTGCTGATATTAGGTATCTCTCTGACCCACATAAAGGTCATTCCCAAACTGGTTAAGTGTTCACCATGGGTAAAGACCGTGACATCTTGGAGGTCTACAGAACAGACCCTAGTTGCTATATCTTCGAACAATGTAGAGATCATTGCTCTTCATGAAGTGGTTCATGAATGTATATGGATTGGATCCATAGTTACGCATGTTCGAACAATTGTGGTTTGAAGTCTACCGCAGATGAGCCTACGAGCATATAGGATAATGCTGCTTGTTTTGAAGCAAGGCTACATCAAAAGCGACCACACCAAGTATAATCAGCAACAAAAAACTCTCCTCAAGATCACAGTGAACTAGGTTCGATCTGAGGACAATCTGGCAGACTTGCTCACTAAGTCATTGCCTAAATTTGACTTTCGAGAAACATGTTGGTAGCATCGTTTGCGGAAGTTTTCCGAACTCCAATGACCGTAGTCGTCAGGGGGAGATGCAGACATCATGGGGAGACGTTTACATGTATGGTCTTGAAACGTGAAGGGTGTGTTGTGCTCTTTTTCCCCTTCGACCGAGGTTATTTTTGTCCCACTGGGTTTTTGTTACTCTGCAAGGTTTATAGCTAGACAAAGAGAGAAGCACCGCATTTGGGCAACACAAGGGGGAGTGTTCAAGTAAAACCCTAATTTGTGTTTGGCCCAAACTCTAGGTTACTTGACCTAGTGGTAATAGGGTTTAATTAGAAGAATCTAGAGATTATCTTCCCTTGTATGATTCAGACTCTATGCATTGTAATCCTCTATATAAAGAGGCCCCTATTATCAATGAGAACACACAGCGATTTTCTCTCAATTTCTGATTCCCTAAAACATGTTTCAAAATAAATGCACAGTTTTAAGTTGTTATAATTTCTGCTTTTATATTTAATACATGTGGTTGAGAAACATTTGTCTCTCACAGTCCCTTAAAACCGTCTCCCTTAGGTGAGCAAATATGTTTGTCGGAAAGTATATTAAACGACTATTTTCTATCCCTCAAAACGAGGACATAATATGAGTTTGGGTGGGAAAAAAAAAGTGTCGCTAAAGAATAACAACGAGAACAATTATTTTCAACGTGAAAAGGATTTGGAGAGTAAGTAGTTTTTTCCTCACAAAACCTTTTCTTGACAAGATTTCCGCAACAAACTAAAGATCAAAATAATTTTCTCACCAAAATGTTATAGCAACGAAATGTCATTTTTTTAGCGACAAACTTGTCCCTTGCAAATAAGGTTTTTTGTTGTAGTGTGTAACATCTTAATTTGTACCTTTTTTTAGAAACAACAATCTTTAGTCTTCAGCCATCCCTAGATCCAATTTGATACTAGCACGGTTGCACCTCCCTTTTTATTTTTCCACAAACAAAATCTAAGTTATTTATTGTAGTCACTTCACTTTTCCAAATAATTAATGTATAATCTAATTTGAAATTCTCCATTTACCATATATAGATATAGAATTTAATTTTAGGGCTAAATACAAATTACTACCCTGTTGTTTAGGTCCAAAATCAATTCAGTCCCTGAACTTCTAATTTCATCAAAAACACCCCTGCACTTTCAATTTTGATCTAATAGGTCCAATTTGTTAGTTTTCCGACAATTGAGTTATTTAACGTGTTAATGTGGCTCATAAATGGCTTATATTTTATGATGTGGTGTCGAGGTGGTCTGCATAGTCAATTTAGGAGTGAGTTCTGCTAATAAAAATATATAGTTTTTCAACAAATAATCAAACTATAACTTGAACCCATAACAGAATATTAACAATTCGGACCTATTATATCAAAATTGAAAGTGCAGGGGTGTTTTTGATGAAATTAGAAGTCCAGGGACTGAATTGATTTTGGACCTAAACCACAGGGTACTAACTAGTATTTAGCCCTTAATTTTAATAATACTGTTGACATAAACATTTATTTTATTTTATTTTATTTTATTTTTACATATCATTCTGCTACCATCTACAAAAATGTAAGAAGTTGTGATAAAAAAAATACCACAGTGGTAGCGGAATCCTTACTTTCTATGGCATCACAGCTTCAGTCATGCCATCCTGTGTGGTATTTAGTAGAAACTTCAGCTTCTTTGGGGAAGAGTACTGGGACGTAGGTCTGCCTCATTTTAATTCCTTTTGCACCTCATCTATAGGGACCAATGCTAGGGTATTGACACTGCTAGCAGACTTGCTATCTGCACCTATATTCCGAATAACAATTGGCTTCCTCGACTTGTTGTCATCATTGGAGCCAAACTGATTCCTTGCAATCGAAAGTAAGATTGGTGTTTGAACACCATGAAATTTAAACTGACCCTTAACAAACATGTTCTCCACAAAACAATGAAAGGCTTGGGCAGCTACAAGCGTTGTGCTTCTGTTGACTCAGCTCATTTCCAATTAGGTTTTTGAAAATGAAAAAAATGTCCTCCACAACACTAGAAGCCAATTTTAGGGTTTTATTTTTTATTTTTTAGAAGAATGGTTTGGAGATTTCATAAGCTACATGAACTCGAATCTTACCAGATTTGTCAAAAAGCTTCTGATCCATGTTCTGATACGTCCCAGCAAAGGAGGCAACATTCATTATCATGTTTTTGTTCTCTAAGGTCGATGGAATGTTACTAATGCGCATCCAAAAGTAGAGGATTCCACAAGAACAGTCGGAGGTGTAACTAAGCCATCATATGCTTATAGAACAACAGGGGTTTCATTGAAGTACCAACGTCCCCCTTTGAGCACTTTGTTTATGTCTCTCTGCAGCTCAAAAGAGAACACAAATCGATTCTGAGTTCGATCTTGAACCTTGAACCTTCCATCTAGCACGCAAATGCGCCGAAAATGGAGTTGCAGTTCTATGCCTCCAAACGCCTTCCTCGTCAGTGGACGAGCTAGCAAGAAGTCCTGGGATCCTCGTCTAGTTCTGTTGTAGGCCATATGAGAGATGTCAGCGACATTAGCTTCGGCAAGAGCAAGGGATGCAGCAAAATTGGCTGTAATGTCCTCAATGGAAGCCATCATGCAGTGGAGAAGGGTATAGCCGACTGGTGCAGCGTTAGGGTTTTTTCTTTCGAGAGCGGCAAAAGCTGCTTTAGGGTTTTCTTTGGTATTCTTGATTTCACATAATCATTTATTGGTTCATATGCACAATGTACTAATTAATAATAATGCATGCATAAGAATTTGATTTCAAATAGCGCACAAGTTGAAATTTCAAAACTACATAATAAAAAAAACAATTTAAAAGAGAAAAAAAACTAAAGTTTTTTTTCTTTTTTTTAATTCAAAGATTCCATTAGGTGAATGGCCATAACGGCATATTAGGCCTGGGCGTCTGGACCCGAAAGACCGAAAGCCCGAACCGGACTGAGCAAAAAAGCCTGATTCGGTTCGGTTTTGATATGAAAATTCTCGGTTCGGTTCAAAGCCCGACCCGAATGCATTATATCGGTTCGGTCTCGGTCCTCACATACTATGAGACCGAAAGCCCGAACCGGCCCGATTTTCCCATCATTTGCCACTTGTCCCTCTATTATTGGGTGATATTAATATACTAAATATTAAAAAAATAATAATAACCCTAAACACTAAAACAGTCGTGCCTAACCCATTTCGGCATTTTCCCGATCTTAGCCTCTCTCTCTCTCGAAACCATCTCAGGCTCTCAACCCTAAACACTAGTGTTCTTTGGTTCTTCCCCATTTTCTGAAAACAATCTCAGCCCGATCTCGAAACCATCTCTAAATTTCAACCCCATTTCAGATTAGCACTTGTGTTCTTCCCCATTTTCTGAAAACCTAGTCTCTGAAAAGTGAAAACCATCTCAGCCCGATCTCGAAACCATCTTCAAATTTCAACCCCATTCCAGATTAGAAATTCCCCAAATTTCATGGCTTCAGTTCTTCCCCAATTCATTCCCCACCTTTATCAGTTATCAAGCAAGAGAGAGAGAAAGGTTGTCGTCGCTGCGTGTCTTTACTCTGTAAGCCGAGTGGTTGATTGGAAGTGGACGAAAGACAGAGACAAACCGATTTCTCCTTCATCTCAGCCTCTCTCACTCTCCTCCCAAGCCAACTCCTCCTCCTCCTACACCTTTCCCCTCCATTTGCAAACCTAAATGCTCCGACGACCCGAGACAGCAGCGCATCAACCACAGACGGTGGGTAAAAGAAGGTGATGGGTGGGTAAAAAATCTGGAAAATGAAAAGAAAAATCTGGGCAACAACCACAGATTGCCATGGTACCGATTTGAAAAGGAAAAGGAAAATCTGGGCAACAAGATATGGAGATGAGAGATGGTGGGTAAAAGAAGGTGATGGGTGGTGAGGAATGGGTTAGAGAAAATTTGGGGCTAAGGTTTAAAAAGAAAATTGGGGCAAGATGGAAACTGGAAAGAGAAAGGAATGAGACGAATGGGGAAAACAGAGATGAACCAAGAGGCAAAAGCCTCAGATCTGGGTTCTGTTTTAGTGTTTTGTAAGTTTTGTTTCGCCTAGGACAAGAATAAATATAAACTTTGGAGATATTATGACAAGATTGTCTCGTGCTGCAGTGGTTGGGAGCAAAGCTTTTGTGTAAGAGGTCGGGGGTTCAAACCTCACCTCTTACCGAATTTTGTGTGTATTTTGCATCAGAGCTGGGAAACTTGATTTTGGGCCCGAAAGGCCCGAAGACCGAACCGGCCCGTTTGGGCTCGGTTTGGGTCGGTTTTCACTTTTGAAAAAGCCCGAACCGATTTTTTCGGGCTCGGTCTCGGTTCTACCAAATTTCGGGCCCGGCCCGACCCGAGCCCAGGCCTACGGCATATACAAACGGTCTTTATAAGACTCTCGATACTATTCAATACATTAAAGCTCAAAATTCCAAGAGCCTACATGACTATGTAAAGTCTTTTCACACAAAATAAAATAGCTTGAATCCTCCTTATCCAATGTAGCAATTGTGGTACTCCAAAAGATTTGTTTACTTGGTGTAAAACCAATCCTATAGTATGCAAGCTCGTCACACCTATGTTCAACATAAGAGTATTTAGTTGGATCGCTCATTCGGGATGCCAAATGCGAAAACCTAGAGAGCCAGAACTTATCAGCTTGATCCACATTTGGGCCCAAGTTCAAAAAAAAAATACCCATAACTGCTTTGGGCCTCCAAAAAGTTCCAAGCCCAAAAATTTTGAGGAACCCACCTAATATGGGCACTCCAATAACTAATCTGGGCACCTAGACGAGTTTGGGCACTCCAGCTAGAGTTTTCCTCTGATCATCAGCCTCATTGGTGTTTATAGACACCACTGCTGCAGCCCTTGTCGCACCTGAAGATTGATGCGCACCCTCTCTCACCGACTCACATCCTGACTGGCACACACAGGGAATCACCATCACTCATGCGTATCGGAGCTCCACCTGCCTCAACCATGGCTTCACTTCCGGTTCTGCCGCCCTCACCACCAGACTCATATTCAAGGTACTTTATCACCTAAAAGACTTGGACGCTATGATCCATTCCATTGCCTCACATGCCAAAGATGGACCAAACCAACTCAGATTTCTAGACCCTTTAAGTTTACCTCTATTCGTTCCGATCTTGCACCCCGACCTAACAAACCCATCCTCCATTGGACACTCACTCCAATGATGAGGACCTTTGGAGAACCTGGATCCAATATCCAAGATGCACGTTGTCAAGACGGGTTGAATGCTCACCAAGCAAGACCAACCATGGATAGCTCCACCAACGTAGTGAGATACAACTCATATCTCACTGTTACTTGGGATGAGACGAGAGGAATTTAAGTCACCAAGCAAGACCAACCATGGATAGTTGCACCAAAGCAGTGGGATCCAATATATCAATCCCAAATTGAACATGAAAGATTGCTAGAGCTTAAAATATCAAAACCATTGTGAGACGAGAGAGAGATAAGAGGAAAGGAGTTTAAGTCAGCAAAAGGAGAAAGAAGCATTTCGATAAACCTGGAAAAATAAGGGGAGAGGAGAGAGAGAGAGAGAGAGAGAGAACAAGTATAGAACGATAATGTGTTTCTTTTGTTTTTTAGCCGATAAAATAAGTACAATAAATGATAGGAGCCATTAGGTGTGTTTTCGGGCCTGTATCAGTTTGTGATCTAAAGCTTAGGAAACTGAGGTAAACAAGAAGCTTACGAGAGGATTCTCTCCCCTAATAAAACTGATCTTTGAGAGCGTAGATGTCACAAAATATTAGAACTTAATCACCAAGTATATACATGTATGAACAGAATTCGTTGGGCACATAAACCCTATCGAACCTTAAATGGGTCCGCCAGTGCCACCATATCACTTGTTCAAACAAAGAAAATCATCATACTATTAATCACTAATTTCACATAGATTCACACTCTAATCGTTCACTTTAGAACCCTACAATCTCATGACCAGCCCGAACCAACAACCACCTTTCCATGTCAATTTTTTTTACTCATTTTCAGAATATAATTGCCGTGCAAAAAGACAAAAAAGAAAACGTACAGCTAGCAACCGTCGAATAACGCCTTTCTGAAAATTGGAAATACCCTCGGTAACGGCCCAAACTGACAACACGTCCGTCATACAACAATAATCAGAAATAAAAAATAATAAAAAAAAAAAAAAACCAGAATAATCAGAACTAAGAAAAAAAAAAAAAAAACGGATTATGAAAATGAAAGCCTTCTCTCTGGCCTACAAGGCTTGAATGCTTGCTGGCTTTGATTAATTGATTTCCTGTCTCTCTCTCTCTCTCTAAAATTGCCAGAAAGCTAACCACACAAAACTAGAGAGAGACTCTCTGAGTGCTACTCCACATTTATGGCTTCCAACTTCAAGCTGTTACACACTGAGAATTTTCGGATATAATATGATATAAAGGAGCTTCGGTTTTTTCGTTTCGTATTTTGCAACGCTTCGTCTTTTAACCGCATTTGTTCGTTTCGTTTCGTTATTCTTGTTCGGTTTCCGATCCCTAATTCGCGGCTCTGCTTCGATTTCACCGGTGAGTTCTCCGTTCTTCTCTTTCGCGCGCGGTTTGATTGTGGCGGATTTGCTTTGAATTTTTGTGGAATTTTGGTTTGATTTGGTGGATTTTGTGGCGTTTTCATTGGTTTCAGGGAGGTTGTGATCGGAATCAGCGGAAATGGGGTTGATTTCGGGGATTCTGATGGGGATGGTGTTCGGAATTGCGTTGATGGCCGGCTGGCGTCACATGATGGCGTACCGGAGTACCAAGCGAGTCGCTAAGGTAACGGCTATGGCTGCTTGTTGTTGTTTTTGCTTCATTGTTTCGGAGTGTTTGAGATTTGAATTGCTGTGTGAAATGGTAGTGTGATTTATTGTAACGTGTAGGTAGAAATGGTGCGTTAGTGAGTGTAGAAATGCTATTGTTGCTCTGTACAGTTTTGCTTTGGAATTGTTGGGAATTGGAAGTCAGAATTAAGGTTGACCTACTTTTTTATGAGACCTCAACACTTGGCTTATCCTTGAGCTTCATGTTCACTGGCCTTTCTGTGCAAGCTGAGCAAATGTGGTTGCTTAAAAACGAATTGGTATTTGGTGAAGATATTATGTTATCAGGGGCACCGGGAGATAATTTAGTGAGGGGATTGCTAGTAATTAGTTTGAGTTGAGAGCAATATAATATATGTGCGTTTAGTGAACAATACTTGGTTGAATTGTCATTCTCAAGAGAAAGCAAGTCTTGTGCTGACTTCATAGGGAACCTTTAAGCTATGGCATTATCTTTCCTTCAAATTTGGTGAAAGTATTGGGGTGGAGTTGGCTAAATTTTAAAATGTTATGCACAATTGAAAGAGATCCATCTGTGTGTATGGTTGTCAAAACCAGTTATTTAAACTTCTGTTGAATACGGAGATACTTTTTGTGGGGGGAGACAGTTCTTATTTTTCTTTTTGTATGTGTAAACAGTATAGTTCAGAATGAATTGAGTTTTTAGGTTGATGCATAATCTGATGGCTAAGGAAGCCATCTGTCAATTCATTCTTACCCTAGAAGTTGTTCTTTTGTTTTTTCTACTGTTATTGTCATGAAAATTGTCGCTTGCTGTTGGAAAAGTCCAAGAAATTAGGAGTCTTGTCACTCTTGTGATTTCTTTACACACACACACACACAAATAATTTGCTAGTGTCCTCATTTGTAGTCATGATCCTGTAATGCTTTTCAAATTATTCTGACATTCATTATGTACCTGGATTGACTTCATACTTTTTACAGAAATATTTTATCTTGAGTTATTGGTGAGGGTAATCTTGGCACTGTATGCTACATGATTCACTTAATAAATTTCATTGGCTTTCATATATTGCAAAGAGTAGTTTAAATATTGTAGTTGTAATACTTGACCTTTTTTTTATAATTTTTATGTAGAACCTTAGACTATGTAGCACTAAAGCATTTTGTATGAAATATCACATTCTGTCTTAATATTTACTATTATATTTTCTTTCTGACAGGCAGTTGATATAAAACTCCTTGGGTCACTAAACAGAGACGATTTGAAGAAAATTTGTGGGGACAACTTTCCTGAGTGGATTTCTTTCCCCGTATTTGAACAGGTTTAAATTGTTACTTTGACTAAGTTATTCAGAATTTCTAGTACTTTAGCTATCATTTCTAATCACATAATTGTTTTCTTTTTCAGGTGAAATGGTTGAATAAGCAGCTGAGCAAACTATGGCCATTTGTTGCAGATGTAAGACTGCATTTACTATCTCTGTACCTATGCATATACATAAGATTAATAGAGACGCTGCATCTACACCTCATTTTTTTTTTTTTTGAAACACGAACCTTACGGCTGTTGTACGTATTTCTTCAGGCAGCAGAGCTGGTGATAAAAGAGTCTGTTGAACCACTATTGGAAGAATACAGACCTCCAGGAATCTCATCATTGAAGTTTAGCAAACTGTCTCTTGGTACTGTGGCACCCAAAATTGAAGGTATGAGTCAATGATGAATTCCATTATTTTTGGGTATATTAGTCTTGTATGATGGGAGCCTGTTAAATAACTAGTTTTGACAACCTTTCTTGATATTATGTGAGTGTTGTGAGTAAGGAAAGCAGTAATAAGGTTGGGGTTCCTCTACAGTTCAACTGAATAGTTTTTTACTGGTTGTTAAAGCCTCAAGTAATAAGATAGATACATGCATTGTGAAATTAAAAACCAGTGTCTTTTTATCTTTCCTCTCCACGTTTGTGTTCCTCTAAAACATTTATAGTTGATTGCTGGAGTCTAGCCCCAAAGCGATTAGTGAAGCAATCCAGACTTCCATAGTTGACTTTCTTTCATTGTTGGGTTAAAAGATGAAAATCTGAATTTCAAAGCGATTAGTGAAGCAATCCAGACTTCCATAGTTGACTTTCTTTCATTGTTGGGTTAAAAGATGAAAATCTGAATTGATAGCTGATTGCGGTTTTAATGACCTTGATAGAATATAGGTTTTGGTATTTTCTTTTTCGAGGAGGATATATACTACTTTAGTAAGACTATAACCAAGAATATTTTGAAGGATATTATTTGCTTTATTGTGATGACTATCGCGACTAATAAGAGCTGTAACTTTTGTGATGTAACTCTCAAATTCTTTTGTTGAACGGACTATTTTCCCCCTGACCAACTTCTGATGACTTCTGCTTCATGTTACAGACCCACAATATGGGATATAAAATTTTACCAGACCCAAATTGTATGATTTACGTTTTGTATTTTAGGGTTTTGAAAGAGTAGGCAAGTTCTATTAGCTGTTTCTGAAACTTTGATCTTTTTTGGTGGTGGGGAGGGCTGCCCTTCTTCCTTGTAGTTGTGACCCTCTAATGCCAATATTGAGCTTAAGCATATTCTACTTCCAAAGTTATCTCTCTATTAAGTAATGTATTCAGGCCTTCTAGTGAGCCAACCAGTTACTATGATTCGATGTATTTCCATTGGTGTGTAGATTTTGAATGTGGTGCTCGTAAGATGCAAATTAATTTCTCTGCTTCTCTATCTAAATTAAATTATGAATATCTTCAATCCTTCCTGTATAATTAATTTATGCAGGTATTCGTGTTCAGAGTCTTAAGAAAGGTCAAATCACGATGGACATTGATTTTCGTTGGGGTGGTGATCCAAACATTGTATTAGGTGTTGAAGCACTTGTTGCTTCAATTCCCATTCAGGTTGGTGTGACAACAATTTGGATGGCATACTTCTAGAAAAATTTCTTATGTAGTAATGTTTGCTGGTTTTTCTTCCTTTGCAATTAAAATAGTACAGGAGATCTTCAATTGAGTGTTTTTGTGTTATTATCTGCTACAGTTGAAGGATCTTCAAATAGTACAGGAGATCTTCAATTGAGTGTTTTTGTGTTATTATCTGCTACAGTTGAAGGATCTTCAAGTTTTTACTGTTGTTCGCGTAATATTCCAACTTTCCGAAGAGATCCCTTGTATTTCTGCGGTTGTTGTTGCCCTACTTGCAGAGGTATTGCTGGAATTTTAACTGCATATATACATATATATACATATAATGATCATCTCAAGCTTTTGAAAAAAGGATCAAGCATAACATCTTTTCTTAAAATATGGTTAGTGCATTATACATTGCTCAAATATGGTTAGTGCATTATATATTGCTCGGAATGGTCTAATAGTGAATCTTGTTGATTGCATGCATGTTTTCTTATTTTAATCTAGTAGAATGTGTGGTGCTTAGATGCTTACTACTTATACCATAAGAACTGATTCCTACTTACACTAAGGATCAATAAGAAAACACTTTTTTATAGTGTGCAAAGGAGCAACTACATAAATTGAGGGCTGTGTATCATTTCTAGTTATTTTGGAGTTTGGAATTAGATAACAATGTGTATATTTACTAGAATGTGAGATTGAGAGGACATGCTGAGAGGTTTTACTGTGCAAGGGGGCAGAGAAAACATATTCTTTTGTATCACACTGTTGATTGGCAATATGTGAACAGTGTGCAAAGGGGGGACAGGATATGCATCTTTTGCACCATTTATGTTTGCTGAGTTTATACTTGAACGACACTGATGCTATATAGTTGCACAGTGAACATAATTATACTTGAACATCACGATTCGTTTATAATGACTAATTCTTGCTTACTTCCCATCAGCCAAAGCCTAGAATTGATTATACTCTGAAGGCTGTTGGTGGAAGCTTAACAGCCCTCCCTGGAATATCGGACATGATTGATGTAAGTTTTGTAATCGTTATGTGAAGTTATCATCCTCTGGTTGGTTTGTATTTACTAGACTTATTATGTTGCAATTCACATTTGTTAGGATACAGTCGAGACGATTGTCACAGACATGCTCCAGTGGCCGCATAGGATAGTTGTTCCAATTGGTGGGTTGCATGTTGATACAAGGTATACTGTATACATTAATCAAATTGATTGTCTTATATTATCTTTTTTTTCTTTAAATATATTTATTTAACATGACTAATTCTTATTAGTTATATATATATATATATATATATATTTTTGATACGTACTAGTTATATTTTCTTGTTATAATATATTCTTATTAGTTATATTACTAACATCACTCAAGTTCTGCTATGACCGGCCATCTGACCCTTGACTCTCTCCCATCTTTGGTTTGATGACCAATCTAGTTCTTAGAACATTGTAATTAATCCAGCCGTTGTAACACTTCTTTTGGTGCTACACAGTGACTTGGAGCTTAAACCTCAGGGAAAGATCACCTTAACAGTTGTCAGAGCGAATGATTTAAAGAACATGGAAATGATTGGAAAATCAGACCCTTATGTTGTTGTTTACATTCGTCCAATTTTCAAGGTTAAGACCAAGGTTATTGACAACAATCTGAATCCTGTTTGGGACCAAACATTTGAGTTGATTGCAGAAGACAAGGAGACACAATCACTTGTTTTTGAGGTTATACCACCATCACTCATTCTTTTTTTATTTTTTCCTTACGCCATATGTTTTTTGCTCCTTTGCTCCTGAATATGATGCTCAGCTTACACCTACTGTTTCTTGGAATCTAGCATGTCTATTTATAATATGATCTTAATGTGCCTCAAGTAGTGATTATATGTGTGATTGAACTTGTGTTAGACTGTGCAGATATCTCTGCACCTCTACATATAACGTGGTATGAAATTTGTCACAATTTCACTATTTTAAATTTTGTTTGTGTATTTTACACAACCAGCTTGTACCGGCTCATATTAGTTTCAAGGGTACATACAAGCTCCCTAAAGACATGAAATGTGTGCTTCACTGCATGTTATCATCTTTAAGCTCTTGGCTGAAGTTGGATCTGGTGGATTTCTATTTTCAAAGCACACACCTGTTTATAGACTCGTTTTCATATGCATATGGTACTCTGACTTAAATATTGTTGTTCACATGCTTGATTTCAAAATGATTTAGATCCATGTATTAAAGATTAAAGTACTTGCACGCACCGGATAATAAGTTGAACCCTGATCTGGACCCGCTGTAATTCATTGATTTTAACCTGATATTTTTATCTGACTTGGGAGATCATATGCATTTATTTTTATTTTCTGGATATTATAAACGTTGAGTTTTCGTATTTATTGAAAATCAACTTATATTATTTATCTTGTTTTTTAAGTTCAAAGTTGAGAACTAGAAAAACATAAGAAAAGAAGGATGCCAAATTGATACTAATCAGTTATCAATCATTTCTCGGTTCGTAGGTCTCTAGACTTAATTGTCCTGGCTATAACTGAATGGATTGGATGTAGACCAACCCTAACCCTTTCCCAATCAGTTGATGAGTCAACATAGTAAAGTGTGAGTCATTTATCCCTATATTGCGCAGAAGCCCAATTTAGGACCCAAGGTTTCAGTTAAGAACTTTTGAATATACTTGGCAGTGCTGGTATCATGGCTATGTTATGAGCAAGCTCAATAAAATGTTTCCTTGATTTGAAAACTGAAGCAGAAGCTAATATTTATTAAAGCTCTACGCAGATTTTCGATGAGGACATTGGGCAAGACAAGCGATTGGGAGTAACAAAATTACCTTTGATCGATCTGCAAGCAGAAATTCCTAAAGAGATGGAACTGAGATTGCAGCCATCTCTTAACATGCTAAAAATAAAAGAAAAGAAGGACAGAGGAACACTTACGATTAGGGTAAGTGTTCAACAATGAATTTATTCCTAGTGATTTCAGATGTGCTTCAGATATTTATGATTGTTTGTACACTTAAGTTGTTTTATTCTAATTCTCATATCTATCCTATGACATGCACGGTTTGAAATTTTTGAGGGAAGATGAGTAATATATAATCTTAATATGCGCTGTTAGCCTAATAGGTGGTTTCACACCTATTTTGCTCCCTAAATGTTAATTTTAAGTAATTTGTGTTATATTTTCAGATCTTGTACCATGAATTCAACAAGGAAGAGCAGTTGGCTGCTTTAGAGGAAGAGAAGAGGATCTTTGAAGAAAGAAAGAAACTGAAAGCTGAAGGAGTTATAGGGAGCACAATGGATGCAATTGGGTCTGGTGCTGGAATGGTGGGTTCTGGTATCGGTGCTGGAGTTGGGCTTGTGGGAACTGGTATTGGTGCTGGAGTTGGGCTTGTGGGAACTGGTGTTGGTGCTGGAGTTGGGCTTGTGGGAACTGGTGTCAGTTCGGGGGCTGGAATGGTTGGTAGTGGCCTTGGAGCTGTTGGCAGTAGCCTGAGCAAAGCCGGGAAGTTCATGGGTAGGACTATCACTGGGCAATCCAGCCATTCAAGGAAAAAAAGTGGTTCTACAACTCCGGTGAATAGTATCCAAGAAAATGGTGGTGCAAAGCCACGGTAATGAGCCTGCATCTGCACTATTTCTGCTAGATTGTGTGAATTGATCTTGTGAATTGTAGGCCTTGATGAATAGATATGCTTACTCTGCTTTCTTATATTTCGACAGTTTTCTTAAATACTGTTCCTTTATTCTGATTTGGAAAATTTGGCATAGGTATTGGATATTCGTCTGTATCATCCTGTATTCTTGTTTGTCTTCTACTCTTCAGGAATGTGTAATAAAAATTCAAATATTGTACAAATTTATCAATCGCTTTGAACACCATTACTCGGACCATTTCTTAATTATTATTTTTTCAATGTGTTTCTGAATCTTTGTTTGCTTTTTACGTATTACTTGATGAGTACAATAAGAAAAATGAATGTTCTACTGCCACTTCCATATTTAATCGTTTCGAGTTTCCAATTAAAGTTTTTCTCCTTAACCTTCCCATTATCGCCCCACATCCATGAAGCTGATTTCGGGTTTGTCCTCCTTTATGTGGAACTGTGAATCAGAAGCTCGTAATTTTTTTTTTTAGTGAAATATGAATATGAATTGTTTTTGTATGAGCTGCGAATGAAAGTCACGTGGTCTACAATTATTGGCAGACTGCGATTTGGGCAGTGCTACAGATTCTGCAATAATCATTTCTCGCAATAAGTAAGCAGCAGAGTACAGTCTACAAAAGAAGCCAAGCACTCATTATCTATTCATCACTGGGCAGCACAGCACCCACTTTTATCCGGTACCTCTCTCACTCGCATAGAAATTACAAAAGTCTCGTGATCTACTTCAGTCCTACTCTGCCCCCTCCAAAACCCTCACCCAGAACTACGACTGGGTCGCTGTTCCACATGGTACGGTGCGTCTAAAAACACCCCTCACTCGAATCCTAATTGATCCGCTGCACCACACCCGTGACACTACAGTCGGGTTACCTCTTTAATAGGGGATGGATATAGGGTAATTGTAGTACTTTGCACTCCTACTAGGTAACTAAGCTTGACGTCTACGCATAACGCGGACAGCTGTCGTACTAGAGACTTTTTAGAATCACTTACACGAGAGGTTCTTGCGTATGTTAGCCGCACCGTCCATGTTTAGGATTATTTAGATGAGAGGTTCTTGCGTACGCCGTACGTTAGCTGCATCACCATATGGCAGTGTGATTGACCAATCAGAGCCCTAGCATAAAGAGTATTTTGGATATTTTAGTTTAAAAAACAGGGATAATTTCAAAATAAGAAGAAAAATTTCTAACTTTTAATTGATCAGCTGCACTGTCACGTGATACGGCAGTCCCTACACAAAAATTTCTCTTCTTACATTTCTGAGAGCAACTCCAACAGATTCCCATATTTTTGTTTTTCTCTACTTTAGGGAAAAATGAGCCTCTTTTGCTCCAACAGATTCCCTGTAACTATCTCTATTTTAGGGATAGTGAGGAAAGAGAAAACCAAATTCCTTATAGGGAAAATTTCACAAACAGTACACCAAGTAAAGACCACTAATAATTTTTAGAGAAAATTACATATAAGTGCATATTTGAATGTTTCTTTAGCTTTAAGGCCACCAAATGTTTCTTGTTCTCATAAGGCCACTAGGTTAGAAATGATGTTAAATTTTGGAACTAAATATCAACATATTTACATAAATGCCATTAGAGTAAAAAGTCAACAATCATTCTCTCTCTCCTCTCCGGTGAGGTGTGAGGTCTCCGACCGACCTCCGGAGATTTCCGGCGACTTCCGGCCGACCTCCGGCGATGTCTCCGGCCGACCTCATGTAGGTCTCCGGCGACTTCCGGCGACCCAAAAGCTACTGTTACTAGCAACAAAAGCTACTCTGGTGAGATTTCCGGCGAGGTCACAAAAGCTACTGTCACCAGCAAAATATACGCTCCCCGAAATCAAAAGCTATCACCATCAACAAAAGCTAGTCTCACTAGTAACAAATGCTATTGTCACCAACACTAAAAAACTACTCTCACTAATAACAAAAGCTACTCTCACAATCACCAAAAGCTACTATCAAGCAGAACAAAAACTACACGGACCAACACCAACACTAACACCAACACCAACACCAACACCAAAACCTTCTCCATATTCTGTGCAAATATTCGCTTCAAATGAGAGAAAATAATATTCCAGAAATCATTCAACATATACTAAACTCACAAAAGAATCATAACCTATAGAATAGAAAAGGAAGCGAATAACTGCGGCAGTGAAGAGCCAAATGAACAACTTTTATAATGATAAATGAAAAGAAAATCGGAGTGTTTCATTATTGATCTGTCAAGAGGTCAAAGCACTCCTCTAGCCATGCTCAATCATTTCTCTTCCATCTCTATCAGCCCCTCAGGGCCTTTCTTCACCGGACACTCATGGAAGATGAAGAAGAAACTTCTGTATGCTCCTCGCTTTGACTGCAACGAGCTCGTCTAGGATTACCACAGAATCTCGTTCCCGCCGTCGGCCAAAACGACGGATCTCCCAACATCAATTCACTGCACCCGCGATCCAAGATCCGAAGGTTAACCCGGTTGTGGAGAACCAAATGTTTCGTGTTAGGTTCGAGATCTACTCACCGTTGACGATCAGGTTTTTTTTCCTTAGCCTGGATGAAATGGGCGCCAGCGTCATTCTTGTCGGAATCTGTCTTGAAACGGTTGCCACTAGTTGGAATAAGGCTCCTCACTATGGCCTCCGGCGCTCAGTAGCCTTTGACCACCAGAATTCCAGATTTTTATCGGATCTGCGAAGAGGTTAAACAAGAAAAACTCCGGCTCCGGCTTGCTTTGACGGTTTTACTCCAGCCTGCTTTGAGTCCGACAACTTGACCTTCTTCCCCGACCTGGCCAATCGGACCTCCATGAGCCAGACGGCTCCGATTGAAGAAACCTTAGAAAAACCGAAGGAAGAAAAGAAGAAGAGTGACGGTGAGAGGAAGGACTTCGCCAGAGAGAGAGAGATAGATGATATCGAACAGTTAGTTTCTTTAGGTGGAAGGGTAAAATCGTCAGATATAAAATAATTAGAAGATGTTAGTGGCCTTATTTATACAAGACAAATTAGGTAGCCTTATAGCTAATAAAAGTTTCAAAATGACACTTACGAGTAATTTTCTATAATTCTTATACATAAAGTTTCAAACCAATCATTTCGGTACACGAAATCTGAAACTCGACCCACTATCAATACACGACGTCATTGACGCCGTTAATTTGACACCAAAATATCTATTATGCCCTCAGTTCTCTTTCTTTTGTTTTTTTTTTTTTTTTTTTTTTTTACAAAAAAAAATGAATTATAGTGTGAGAGTATCGAATTACCTTTTTCTGCGAGGTAATATTTAACGGCGTCATTGACGTCGTGTCTACATAGTGGGTCGGGCTCAAAAGTCCATGTATCAAAATGTTCAGTTTGAAATTTTATGTATGGAAATTATTAGTGGTATTTACTTGGTGTACTGTTTGTAAAATTTTCTCCTCTATATTTATAGCAAACTTTAAAATTTAAGGAAGAATATGGAGATTTTAGAGATTGTTGTAAAATAGAGAATCTGTTGGAGTTGAAAAAGAAAAAGAAGCTAAAGCTTTGACTTTTACTTCTCTATAATACAGAAATTATAGAGAAGTTATTGGAGTTGCTCTGAGAAGTTACTCAAATTAACCATAACGCTTGACACGTGGTACATATGTTTTTTTTTTTTTTGATCACGTGGTACGTATCTTAGAAACTAGTAAACAGAATATATTCACGTTGAACTGTAAATTAAAAAATTACATTAAATAAAAATTGTTTCAGATCATCATCATGTCATCGTCGAAAAGCTCAACAGTCTTGAAAGTATCGCTCTCTCTATCTCACGGGTCAGACCCGACCGGACCCTCCTGCAAGGCGTGGGTTCGACTTTTCGGGTGAAAATAAAATAAAATATTTACTCAAGAAATAATAAGTTAAAAACGTGGGACACACGCGATCTCAGTCGCACTCTCATTCGTCACTCTCTGCATCAAAACTTTTTTTTCTCTTGTCTCCTGTTTTGTTGTTTTATATTTTGACCTCTTCCTCACTCTTGTAAGCTGTAAATAAAGTCTACGGTCCGATAGATTCCCTCTACGAAGTTATAAAAGTCAAAATCCAAAAATCTATGGAGCTTAATTACTAAAACACCCTTAGATATTTTTTGTTTTTGGACAACCATATTTACTCCTACTGCATGGATGAACAACTCTTGTGTCAGCTTAGATGTGAGATTGTTAATTTTGTAAATCAACTTGGTTGCAGTTGACTGTAATTAACTAGAAGTTCATTTACTTTGTTTGAGTTGAGATATAGGATATTCATTTTTTGTAAAACATGGGTTGATATTTCGACTTCAGAAACTAACTAACTCATTTGACCAATTTTAATTGTTAGTTTGGTTTAGAGAAAATTTGGTGGTAATATTTGAACCTAGTACTCGACCAATTCTTCTTCTGTTTTTCTTTTAGGCATAGATAACTCTGATTACAACGTCTGCGTCGATTAACCAATACTTTGATCACAGATTGAGTTTCATGACACAATTTTCACTTGATTAGTGTCATGTGTGTTAACTCAATCACTACACCTGTTGAACCAAATAAATATTAATCTTATATTTAAAGAGTAGAATTTCAATTAAAATAAAAATAAAAAATCAACATACATGACACATGGATGACATTGCATGTCATGTGCTATTTTATAACGAATTTTCTGCCAGCTTATCAAGCTTATTTATTCTAGAACTTTGAACAACAAACAATAGCACTTATTAAATTTATCTCCCAATTTTCTCTTTTTAATATCGTTACTTAGAAACACATCACACTTCCGTCATTTTTGATACCAATATTCAACGAATCCATGTACGACTTTCCCAATTTCGTCAATCCAACATCAGAAAATCAGTGCTTTACAAAGAAAAGGCACTCTTAAGCACTTAGCACAGTCTCACACAGGACCCTTTTCCAAGAAAGGTCAAAGCCCCCCCCCTCCCCAGTGGTCCACCTGCACCTGTACGTTCTTCCACTCCACGCGCTACCCCAGCGCGTCAGATCCGCCTCCCCGCTACTCGACCCCACCACCCACTTTGCCGATCCGTCTGCGTCAAGGTGGCGCGTGAATGCAACTCCCCAACAAGAAACCTCCTATCTGTAAAACCCATCACCTGCAGATTTATTCTTTAAAAAATAACAGTCGAAGAAAAATTCAACACGTGGAGAAAGACGCCTCTGATTGGTCTGTCAGCTAAATTTTATCACAGGCGGTTTCAGTTTGGCTTTCGTTTTTGTCGAGCTAGGATAGACTTGAAGCAGAGGGAAAACTGAGTCACTCAATACCATCATAACTACTTTCCCCTAGTCCAAATCCCTCTCTCCAGATGACTCTCTAACTAAAAGCCACTCATTTTCCTTATTATTTACCGCAATGCCATCCCTTCCCGAACCTCCAGCACCGCTCACCCATCACCACCACCGCAACCGCAACCGCCACCTCCTCATTCCAGTACTCCTCACCGTAGCCCTAACCCTCACCCTCCTCTCCATCCTCGTCTTCATTGTCTTCCTCTACCGCAAGCTCTCCAGAAGCCGCACAACCCCGTTCGATCACCAAAATAGCAACCCCACCACCGCTGCCGCCGTCGACGCCGCCGTTGATAGTAACAATGACAACAGTAACCAGCAGCAGCGGAGGTACTCGTACTCTCTTCTCCGGCGCGCCACCGGTTCGTTCTCGGCTTCGAACCGGCTCGGCCACGGCGGGTTCGGCTCGGTGTACAAGGCCACGCTCCCTTCCGGCCAGTCCCTCGCCGTGAAAGTGATGGACTCCGAGGGGTCTCTACAAGGCGAGCGAGAGTTCCACAATGAACTCTCTCTGGCCTTGAACCTCAGCAATCCTCACATACTATCTCTGCTCGGCTTCTCCACCGACCGCCGTGGCCGGAAACTGTGCCTGGTATACGAGCTCATGCCGAATCGGAGCCTCCAGGAGGCTCTGCTGGACCGGAAGTGTCCGGAGCTCATGGTGTGGAAGAAGAGATTCAGTGTGGTTCTGGATGTTGCGAGAGGACTGGAGTATCTGCACAACGACTGTGACCCGCCGGTGATTCACGGCGACGTGAAGCCCAGCAATGTGCTGCTGGACTCGGATTTCAATGCCAAGATTGGGGATTTCGGACTGGCGAGGCTGAAAACGGAGGGGGAGTTGGATCAGGGAGATCAAGTGGTGGTGGTGGAGGAAGGAGATGAGGGAGAGAGTGAGAAAAAAGAGGTTCTTGAAGTGGCTGTGGCCGTTGGGGATGATAATGGTTCGATCTTGGAAGAGGAGAGCATGAGTTTGAGTGTTGTGACCGGTGGATTGGAAGATGGCCGGTCGCCGGATTGCTGTGTGGTTAGGATTTCGGATTCGGAGGCGTCTCCGGTGGCGGCAGCGGCGGGTTTGTCGCCGGAAGGGGGTTTTGATAAGTTTAGTATTGACAGTGAGAAGGAATTGGTTAGTGGGAAGAGGATGAAGGGAAGTTCGGGGAGGGATTGGTGGTGGAAGCAGGACAATGGTGGAGGAGGAGGGTCTGAGTCCGGGAGGGTTAAGGACTATGTAATGGAGTGGATTGGGAGTGAGATTAAGAAAGAGAGGCCGAAAAGCGAATGGGTTGCTTCTCCGAGCACCAACAGTGAGCCCAAGAAGCGCAGGAAGAAATTGGAATGGTGGGTGTCTTTGGATGAGGACAAGGTTAAGAAGAAGGAGAAGGCTAGGAAGCCGAGGGAGTGGTGGAAGGAGGAGTTCTGTGAGGAGCTTAGTAAGAAAAAGAAGAAGAAGAAGAGGGGATTCGATTCGGGTTGTGGTGGAGAATTGTGGTGGCAGAAGGATGAGGAGGATTTGGGGTCGGAGAGGAAGAAGAGGAAGAGTAAGAGCAAGAGTAGTAGAGGTAGCATTGATTGGTGGTTAGATGGATTTGGAAGTGAGCTCAGAAGTGGGCGGAGGAATAGTCAGGACTGGGCTAGTTGCGGCGGGGGTGATATACCGAAGAGTGGTGGCATTAGTAGCACACCGAGCATGAGAGGCACAGTTTGTTATGTTGCTCCTGAATATGGTGGTGGAGGGCAGCTCTCTGAGAAATGTGATGTGTATAGCTTCGGGGTTCTGGTTTTGGTCTTGATTTCAGGGCGGAGGCCGCTACAAGTAACAGCCTCCCCCATGTCGGAGTTTGAGAGGGCCAATCTGATTTCATGGGCTCGGCAACTTGGTCGAAATGGGAAGCTTTTGGACCTTGTAGATCAGTCCATACATTCTTTGGACAAGGAAGAGGCATTGCTCTGTATCACAATTGCATTGCTATGCCTGCAAAGAACACCAGGCAAAAGGCCAACCATGAAGGAAATTGTAGGGATGTTAACGGGTGAAGCCGAGCCGCCCCATTTGCCTTTCGAGTTCTCACCATCGCCGCCTTCCAATTTTCCGTTCAAGTCCCGGAAAAAGGCCCGGTGAGTTAAGTCATTATGGGATTCCATTGACTGTAGAGTGTATGTTTGTAGGTCCTTTCTAATTATCATGTTGTGTAGAAATTTCTTGCTTAAAAGTAAAGAAAGTTGCATAATTTACATGAATTGAGGCTCTTTTTTGTTTCCACTTGGTTTTCTGCTCCTAGTTGACATTTAGAAATGCCATGATTTTTAGTTCGAAAGTAAGGATATGGAAACATTGCTTTTGCTTTTGCAAAGTGAGGCAGTTACTACTAGTAGGCCAAATTATGAACAAATTTCCTTCCTCAGTATCCTGGGACTGAATATGGACCCTTTAGGGGCCCAAAAGCTGTTTCCTTTTAAGCTCTTGTCTACTGCCTTTTAAAAGTAGGTTGATTTTTGTGCCAAAGTAGCATCAATTTCAGTAGAAGGGTACAAATCTTCTACTCTGCTCTCTCTCAGTTTTGTGTGTGTCTGTTTGTGTTTGGCACAAAATATTGGGGAAAGCAAAAGTTGAATGGGTGATTCCATCTTCCTAGATCTCACTGTTCTTCAACAAGCATAGGATTAGGTTGGGGGATGTAGGCTACAGTGCTGGTGAGGTTTTGGTTGAATTATTTCTTTTTTTTGGATATAAAAATGGTGGTCGGGTGGGACTACCACTCCGGGGCCAAGAGCAACATGGGTAAGACCCCTCCCCATAGAGTGTTTTTCACATGCGGATGATCGAACCAGTGACCTCCTTACTACTAGGAGTATCACTGTAGCGTTCGCCCAACATGCAGGACCAGCTTGATACCACCGGACCAAACCCCATGGGTTGAATTATTTCATCTTATAGGAGGATTGGATTCACATTTAGTATCAGTACTAGTAAATCTTAATGTGCTGTTCTGTTCATTGCATACCAAAGCTGTCATTGCATTGAGTGGATGCTTGTCACTTCTGAGCCGAATGTGATTCTTCTGATGAGACTATGACCTAATGGTGACTGCAGAGAGAGAGACCACATCACTAAATGAACGGTCTATATCAATTTCGGGGACCAATTTGAAAAATTCATTTCTGCTCGTTGATCTTGAACTGCTGAGAGCCTGAGAACTTTCTTTCATACTCGCTATTAGACACTGTAGGAGCTTTCGAAAATTCAATATGATATGAGCTTTGTGTCTTGTATCGAGCACCTTAGCAGTCAGCTCGGGATACACAGAGCCAAGTATGAAACTTGCCTAAATAAGGAGTTGCCTTCATATACTTTCCTAACTAAGATTCTGTAAGCAGAATGGATTCGGATTGAAAAGGTCTATTGGATGATTCTCTATTCCCTTCCAATGATAACTCATTAAGCCCAAACAAGGGCGAGTGCCGAAAAAACCACAACTGCTCTCACTCAACCAATTTAGGAAGCAGGGCAGAAAGAGTGGACAGTTAGGCCTGTAAATGGACCGGGTTTGGATCGGATCGACCTAAATCCAAATCTGTTTACTAAAAAAAAAAATCGATCCAAACCCGCTCCGTTAACCCGGTGGATCATTGATACCTTGATCCAAATCCGTATCCGTCGGATTAACGGATACCCAATCCGTTTATAATTTCAAATATTTTTAAATTTTAAATAGTAATATTAAATTTATATCATAATACCTCATAAGATTAATAAAATATTAAAATAATATGATCTACATGAAGAGTATCACCAAAAGTAAAATTATATTATATTTTTATTTTAAAAAAATATATTATTAATAAAAAATAATATTTTATTATTACGAAAACGGGTCGGATCATTAACGGATCAGATCGACCTAAATCCAAATACAATCAGTTTATTAAACGGGTTAACAGATTCGGATCATTAACGGATCAACGGATCAAAATGTTCGATCCAAACCCGTCCAATAGTCATGGATCTGGAGCGGATCCGGATCAAAATCCAGTCCATTTACAGGTCTAAGTGGACTGCATCCGATCCGCCTCACTCAAGGACAAGGGAAGCCGTTATAATTTAAGATGCGGACCACAGGCAGTGGTGGCCGATTGGCTCACTCGTCAGACCCATCGTACTCTTTGCAAATGAGCGACTGTATGAGCCGTCGTCTTCATTTTATATTAAACTAGTCGAGTTTGTTTTAATCAGTTTTACAAATTGGCTCAAAGCCAGTAGGGGTGGGCGCGGTTCGGTGCGGATCGTGCTAGGGCAAAACCGCAACCTAACTGCTTTATTCGGTTGTGCTATATCTAAAACCGCAACTGCATTTTAAAAACCCACACCACTTACTTCGGTTACACCGTTTTGCGGTGTGGTGCGGATCAGTGTCGGTTGTGTTGGTTTTTTTTTTCTGCATATTTTCACTTGTAGCAGTTGGTGTTGTTCCCGTGCTTGACCTAGTTTGTGTCACATTGGGAGTTTGCGATGCTCCACTTCCCTGACAATGAAATTAAACACATAATTTAGCAGAAATGAACATAGTTTGCGATGCTCAACTAATTTACTGTACTAGTAGCTCAATAACAGTAAACAATGAAACAATCAACTAACAAACACTCATTGTCAAACAATTATCAAACACCCATTATCAAACACTCAAACAGTCATTATCAATCAATTATCAAACACTCTGTAAAGGAAAACTAATGAAAACCAATTATCAAACACTCTGTCAAAAAAAGAAAATGAAATACCACACTGAAATCAACAGATCAACAGCATTAAGACTTGAAATCGAACTCAAAATCATCACTATCCACATAATAGCTCAATCATGATTTCAGACTTCTCAAACAAACTTAAGAAGCAGTGATAACAAAACCAAATTGATTTGAAGAACTAAAGAAGCAAGCAAGTAAGAATTGAGATAACATAAACAAACTGAACCCAAAATTGATTCGAAGTCGAACTCAAAATCAAGGTGAACCCATATTCAAAGTCGAACTCAAAATCAAGGTGAACCCATACCGATTCCATCCGGAGATGAGATGAGAGGACGTCCTCAGTCGGAGTTAGTCGGCGTAGTCAGCCTTAGTCTGCATCTTCGGTCGGCGTTCGATTGTTGTGCGTCAAGAGAGAAGAGGGTTATCGCTATGAGTTGAGAGAGAGGAGAGGACGACCTCGGTTTGAGTTAGTCGGCGTCGTCGGCCTTAGTCAGCACCTTCGGTCGCAGTTCGATTGCTGTGAGTCGAGAGAGAAGAGCGGTTGTCTCTGTGAGTTGAGAGAGATGAGGGTCTCGACGAAATGAGGCACAGTCGACATGAGTTAGCTAGGTTTTCTTCAATGAAAGCAATCAGGTGCAATGAGGAGTACGTGTAACCGGATTTGAACCAATCAGAATTCGACAACTATTAAAAATAATATCAATATAAATATAAATAATATTAATTTAAATAAATATTAATTATTCGGACCGGTTAGGTTTTTTTCGGCCAGTTCAAAGATGAACCTGGTCCAGGACTGTATATCCTGTCCGGTTCAGTCAAGTCTTTTTTTCCCCCTGTTTCATTCTGTTCGGTCCCCGAGTCGATTTTCCAGGACGGTTCGGCAGGTTTTTGGCCTCCGGTTCGGTTTCTGCCCACCCCTACTCAAATGTGAGTTAACACCTTGAAGCTTCTAGGGCCATTGAAGCCAGTTAAGTAGGACGGATGCCTCCTGCGGTCCAAGTGCTTTTACCAATTGGACGTAGGCTTAGTTTGGTATTGCAGTGCTATGAGAGGAAGCATTTCCGAACTTGCAGTGAGAAGAAGTAGCTGAGGTATTTGGTAAACTGTCTTTAAAAGTGTTGTGAGAACGGAAAACAATTTCTAGGTGTTTGGTAAGATGCAAGGCAAAAGTGCTTTGACTGGGTATAATTACCAAAATGGTCATACATGCTAAGATATGCTACTAAAATACATAATTTTATTTTTTGAATATGTAACCCTACCAAATAAAAAAATTTCTCATGTATTATACTTGTACTCTTGCTTGGACAGAATAAAAGATTTACTTTAAACCCTTCAATATGCATATTATGTTTTACTATTACACAAAATAAGTCCAGAATATTTGGATTAATTTCCCCACCATAATTCAACGGAAACCATTACACAAAATATATTAAAGTCACTTGAAGGATGATCAAGTAGGAAAATCCAGCAAACAACTAAAACAAACATGCGGTTACATATAATGTACAGAGAAATTAGGGTATACTGGTATAGTTACAACTGGAACACTAAGTTATGAATACTCTCTTGAGCAAAAAATATTAACAATAGAGTTAAAAGGCTTAGGACACACCACCAGATCAATTTCATTAAGCACAAAGCCAGCCTAGTTTGGCAAGGGAAATCTCTTTGACATTTAGGATTTTGCCAACCGCCATCACCACCAATTGACATTTGTACCAAATGAACCACAGTCAACCTAGGTTGTGCACTAAGTGTTTGAACCCAAAATGATCATTTTGGCATGACAAGGCGTGTCTTGGAGAAATTGAGCCAATGTCAGTGGCTCAAGTTATATATTGTCGATAAATTCGAAATATATTATTTAGAGGCTATGCGAAATATATTATGAGCCATTGTCGATAAATTCGAAATATATTATAAGATTATGAGCCACTGACAATAATATAAGTTATGAATACTCTAAATAATATAAGATTATTTAGAGGCGTGTCTTGGTTTAGTTACAACTGGAACACTAAGTTATGCAGAATTATGGAAGATTATGCAAGCTGCAAGAAAAGGCACGCCCATGCGAATATTCATACTCCATTCAATTAAAGAATATGGCATGCACGTGGGGAAGCATTCAACTACATTTCATGGTGGCCAATAGGGAAAACCTATCATGATTCCATGAATGCTTAATTGGAAAACCTATCATGATTCCATGAGTGCTTAATTGGAAAACCTATCATGGTTCCATTAGTGCTTAAATGGAAAACCTATCATGATTCCATGAGTGCTTAATTGGAAAACCTATCATGGTTCCATTTGGTTCCATTAGTGCTTAAATGGAGAACCTATCATGGCTCCATTAGTGCTTAAATGGAAAACCTATCATGATTCCCTGAATGCTTAATTGGAAAACCTAACAAATCAATTAGTGCTTAATTAGAAAACCTATCATGGTTCCATTAGTGCTTAAATGGAAAACCCATCATGATTTGTTTAAGGCCAACCACTATGGCCTAGTAAACCTATATATAGAGGCTGAATGCTTAATTGGAAAACCTAACAAATCAATTAGTGCTTAATTAGAAAACCTATCATGGTTCCATTAGTGCTTAAATGGAAAACCCATCATGATTTGTTTAAGGCCAACCACTATGGCCTAGTAACCTATATATAGAGGCTACGACGAAATAACAAGACACACAATTCATCAATTAATCTCTACGATTATCCAAGCCTCTCCAGAGCAACCCCTCTTATTCTCTTACCGGTGACCACACTCCAGTCCCAGAATCCTTAGGAACCGACTGTAGTACCACGACCACAACGGTTACGGAACCAGCCAAGTAAGGGTAACGCCCTCGCAAACCAGCCAAGTTAAAACCACACTTTAGCAAGTTCTCCCCACTTCCGAGTAATTTTCGCTCTGCTCGATCTACGATGTCGAGAATCTATTGTGTGATTTTGAAGAAGCTTAGCAAAAGTCCTCACTTCGAGGCACAAAGAATCCTGCGATGAGGTTGGTGCTGTTCTCGTCCACAATCACTAGAAAGAAGTCAGGTCAAGGGACACCCCCGACGACCGCACCAGAACGGTGCTGGCACGCCCATGCAAAAAAGAGACTGTTGACCAGCTGCAACAAAACTGGAGCCAAACACTAAGCACAAAGTAAGCTTAGATTGTAAAACAACAAAATTAGCAGCTCCTAGAGCAAAGTACTACATTTTCTCTCATCTAAAGCCGACAATGCTCAAGTTCAGAAAACATCTACTAGCTCAGAGCACTACAGAGATTACACTCTGCATCTATTCTCAGCACTGCTCTCATCTTGCCCTGCATCTTCTTGCAGAGCCATTCAGACCAAAACATAAATTATTACTTGACTTATATAACTTAACATGATTTGAATAAATCAACAGATAACATACATGTATAGATATCCTTACATGAAATATGAACCCTATAGTTTTGTTGCTCTCCAGAATGCCCTTCCACTGTTTTCCAATGCTCACCTGTGCAAGAAAGAGGATATGATATATCTCCAACCTTCAGTTAAGAAAATCCAACTCGTAGGTATAAATAAGTGAAACTTTATGGTGCCCATATTAACCAGTAATACTTGGTTTTTGGGAAAATAGAATGCAAATCTGCAAATACCATAAAGCAACAAAGATATAATTTCATAGTAGTTTTTGGAATCTTATATTTACACCTTAGCTAATCAATATTGTATTCGTGCAATAAATGAAAGGGATTGTATGTGATTCGCCTAGAAGTATCTCATCATTTGTCATAAGGAAATAGTTGAAAGGCAATAGTTAGTTGGTGATTAGATAAAGGAATTCACTTGATTCAAAATCTGTTTTCAGTCACTCTTTATGGTTAGGGATGAAGATGAAGAAGAGAAAAAACAATATATTGACTCTAGTCGGCAGTAAGCCTTCATATAACATGATATAAAACCTCTGGAAGGTCCTTGATAGGCATAGTAGATATAGATTAAGAGCGGCCCAACAAATACACAGAGTAGGACATAACAATTACCTGAGCAGCCTCATTTGCTGCATTCTTGGTCCAAAGAGCAATTTTTTCTTGCCTATTTCTGCATTGACAACTGCTCCACATATTTCATCCCCATGATCAAACTGTTCTCCGATCAGTGCTTGCAACTAGTACCAGTAAATACAGACAATTAGAGGACACATTTAACAATAACTCAACCTAGAACAACACTTGCAGGTTAGACAATACCGTACACAGCCAGGAATAGTCAGATTTTCCTCTAGAAAAAGTTAAAGTCCATTTCCCTCCATTAGCACAAACAGGATCCTCCAATCTGTGGAATATAGATCATAAATGAAATTACCCAAGTAGCATCTGTGAGGGTCCTTTTTGAATTAAGCATTGACTAGGCCAAAATCAACCCAATAATCCGATTATTGGGAGGACTTTGTGCGTGACTTAGGTAATGAATAGGGCTTGGCAGTATGAAGAATGGTGTGAGAGCTAGAAACACACTGCGGTGAGAGAATTTTGAGGTTTTCTGGATTTGGGTTTCTGGAAGATGGGTTTGAAGGAGGTTTTTGGGAAAATAGCTGAAAGCTAGACTTATGCTTGAAGGCTTGACATCTTGATTTGCTATATGTGTTTCTAAGTTTTATGGGTTTTGCTTGATTGTGCTGGATCCCTATCACAATCCTAAATCTCCCTTTATATAGACTCTATTGGGAACACACGGTTTCTGGGTAAAGCAATTCTTCTTCAATCCACACACAATTCATGCCTTAAATCCAGGGAAAGAGAAGCTTACTTGAGAAGTGAAGTTTTGGGAGGAAGAGACAATCGCTGCAGCAGTAGACAACGATTGCAGCAGAGCAGCTGCAATGACACAAATCCTGGAACGAGGTGGACGAGGAAGCTTGGAAACTGTGGGCTCATTGTTTAAAGAAGAGGAGGATATCTCTTAACTGGTCACAAGATTTCCCCTTTCAATGACTAATAGAAGGAATCAATCGTACTTAGGGATTTTGGCTAACTCTCTATGTACTAAGTTGCTACGGGGAAAATATGAGATATGAGATTGCTGTAGGGAGGGAGGTAAGACGGGAAGAAGAAGAAGAAAAGGGAAGTTGGGCTTTTCTGACATGGACTTTGGGTTTTAAAGGAGAGGCTAGCCCAATTCTCATGTTCACCATTTCATTCTTGATTTAAGTCATTGGGCTTGGATTTCGGGCCCAAGACTGAATCACTAACAACACTAAATCAATACACAAGCACTATGTGTTTCCGTAACCTCCACACCACACCCACTTCTGCAAGTTTCAAGAGCGTAGTTGTGGCTTGGGTCCACATGCGTGGCATGAAGCTTCGATATGTAACCTTTTGTCTTTCCGAATGTGGTTTGCATGTTGTTGAGAAAAATTGTAAATTAATGTACCCAACAAATTTCGCTCTATCTTATTGACCAAAGTAGAGCTTTTATTATGTCAGGTTCGAACCATTCAAGATAACAATAATCTCTTAATTACAATCCCTCACTTTAAGGGAAAACCCTTTGATTCCAAATACAAAGTCAACATATGGAGATGTGTGTGTTTGTGAAAAATTGTGGCTGCACCTGAGTTGTTTTACAAGCTGCCTACGTACCCTGGAAGGGATCGAGCCACTCGTAGTTCAAGTTTTTGTGGCTTTGGAGTTTCAAACAGTTAGATGACCTATCGAAACAAGTTTGGTTAAGTGTTTGAGTGAACTTGATTTTAAAAGAACCAGGGATTCGGTTTTAGTTGTAGTTGCATCCAGATTTAAATCCAGATTGCCTACATACCATGTGAAGGGATCAAACCATTGTAGTTCATACATTTTGGGAATTTGGGACTTTTCTTGGTTTTGTACCAAAAGGATATTTTTTAGGTTCCGGAGCATTTTTTATGAAACCAAAGCTCGGGTATTTGGAAATGGAAACCCGTAGCGTCATGCTTTGCCGCATTCTTCAAATGGGCCTAAATTTGGACATGGGCTTCTTTTGTATCCTCGCGAATCATGTTCCTCGATCCATGAAGCTTTTTCGGCCCCAAATTTAATACTGGCACCTTCAATGTACCGAGCGGACTCCGAGTCTCAATTTTTCTTTTGTAGAATTTGGAGACATGGTTCAAATTTTTATTTTGGGCATCAAACCTGGCACTCGTCAGAAAACTTCTCAGAGGCCTAGCCTTCTTGGAGGTCAAAAACTGATAAGGACACCCAGCTACAATTTTGTTTTTATTTTTTATTTCTTTTTCCCTTCAATCCTCCTTTTCTTTTTCTTTTTTTGTGCTTCGTCAGTTCATCTTATCCCAAACCGAGTAGAACATGAGCTTGATACTGATCTCCTGCGAGTCCGAATTGGAGATGGATTTGTCGACACAATCTGACTGGAAGGAATTGAAATTGGGGGCTGGAATAGAACCCGTGTGGAAGACGAGGTCGTAGCCGGCTTCACAGGAACAGAAATTCCAACGTTTGCTGCATTTGGCTTATGGGAAAAAACTCGTGTAAGACCTCTATCACTTTATCTCTTATCTGGCTCCTCCAGAGACTTCTTTAATCTATGGGTGAGGCTAAACCCTTTTTTTTTCTTATACCCAAATGGCTTGAATTGCTGCATCTTGACCTTTCTTGCTTTGAATATGTTGATTAAGCTTTTGTCTTGTGCATAAATTGATGGTCTGCAATGCCACCACTCACTTTTCTTTCTTTTATTTTTGCTTTGCACTTTGTCAACTTCCACCATTGCCTTGGGCACCTTGTTAATTAAGCTTTTGTCTTATGCATATAGCTTAATTAAATTATCTTGTGGTCTGCAACATCACCAGAATACTCATTCTTTATTTTTATTTATTTATTTCTTTGTGCTTTAATGGATTTATGGGATTGCTTTGTTGACATTGACCATGACTTGGGTTAAGGCTTCATCCCTATACAAGGATGGCACCGCTAGAGACTTTTGTTATTTTTTTTTTTATGTCGGCACCGCTTCGATCTCTTGCATCAAAAAATTGCTGCAGCCCCTGGAAAATGTTGAAATTGGCTTTAATATATGCCTTGCACTTCAACACATCTCTGACAAACAGAGTGCCAATTTGTCTTGTGCACTTAATTAGAGATTCTAGTTTTTACTTTGTCATTCCACCACTAAGCTTTCAACTTTCTTTCTTCTCTTAACATGCTGCACCCACGAACACATACTTGTCATTTTCTTTTGTCAGTCTCGTTATATTTGCACATTTTCTTATTGTATTAGCACAATTTGATTGAACATCATTCTTGCTCTCTTCTTCCTTACTATTGTACTTTGGTAATTTCTGCAATTGTTATTTGATCTTGATAGAATGCTTTTGTTTCATTGTGAGCATGAAGACATTGCCTTTCATTTGCATTACCAACTGCTGCAATTTCAAGGCTCCTGTAAATCTGAACCTTATTACTCTTTAATGCAGGTAAGTACGGGAGCTGTGGTGACATAAATTCCAGAGTTCCAGAATTTGATTCAACGATGAGTCTTCCGTCCTTTTCTTTTAGTTTCTTTGTACCAAAAACAATTTCCTTGTGCTTTGACAACTCCTATTGCTGCAACTTTAAGGATTTTAAATTTGATAAACCCTTTTGTGCAGGTATAAAAGGTGAGGACAACAACTGCAGTCAGACTCCAGAGTTTCAATTTGAGGGTCAGTCTGACTACTTGGACTTTGTTTATTATTCTTTTTGTGTTATTTGAGTTGGTGCTCTTGGGAAGAAAGCATGGAATTTGGGGACATGCTATATGGTATGGTGGTTTGAAAAAGAGACAAGGGAGGAAGGGAAATTGCTCGAATTGGTGTTTCAAAAGGCAGGTCCATTTTAATTTTGAGGGACTGTTCTGTTTGTAGACCATCGGAGACGCTGTTCTGGTATATTCATCGGGACGCTGCCCGACATGGTTCATTGGGACGCTACTCCGGCATGTTCATCGGAGACTCTGCTCCGGCATGTTTTCCTTTTGCATGGCATCATTGACAAACCTGTGAACACAAAAGAAAGTGAAGATCATGGAAGAGAGGGAGTCTCAACCTTTGTGATAAAAGCACGCTGTTGAATTCTTCTTGCTTGCAGCAGGGCCTCGGCTCTCTTCTTCTGTTTTTTCTATGTCTTCTGCGTCAATATTGCTAGCTTTATATAGTAGACTGATGGAGAGAATAACGTGAATGTTGTTGACTCCCACATGAAATAAAATAGCTAGAGTCTCCTTTCTTCAAGGCTCTTGAAGATAAATTGTCCTTATCTTTGATTGAGACGTTCTCCTACTACTCCTACTCTTTCTCTTTGTTTTTTTTATATTTTTTTTATCATTATTTGGCTGGAACTTTATCTTATATAATAAAGAAAGCTACCAGCAAAGTGTAGCACGTCATTATGGAATTTTGCTCCTCTTTGGCCTCATATGTTCATTGTTTATAATTATTATTATTATTATTTTTTTATATCTCAACACATGTGTATTTCCCTTTTGGGGTTGACATGTGCGTACGACATGTCTGGTGATTTTTTGGGTATCAACAACATCATAATCAAAGAAATGAAATTAAAGTAAGAACTTTAAAGGAGAGAAAGAATAAGAAGCAATGAATCGAAACTTGCAACAGCAATATACTGTAAATTTGAGCAAACATGGAGAAGGAGAGGACTTACAGTGAGTTTGATTTGCTGAAGAAAGATAGAAACTTTCGGCTTAATTTGCTGCTGAGTTTGAGAGATAGAGAGAGAGAGAGAGAGGCGGTGATAGAGAAAAATTTTCTGGTTAGCTTTGAAGATGTGGGAGACACAAAGAGAGAACTCTCAAGCAAGGGGAAGATATGTTTTTGACGGCAAAGGAGGCTGGGAAGAGAGAATGGATACAGGCTCAACATAATTGTTAGAAAAGGATGAGGACAGAATAGGTAATTTGATAAATTTCATTAAAGATGCACTGTTCACTTTATGTTTTCCATAGAAGCAGCTCCAAAAGCTGGCACTTGGTTGCTTCTCATTATCAGTTTCCGAGAGAAGCTATTTAGACCAAAAGCAACTTCTAGAGAATTTACCAAACACCATACCGTAAGCTCAAAAGCAGAAGCAGCTCCAAAATCAATCCCAAACTGGGCCGTAGATAACCATACTTTCACCTGTATTGCATGTCCCAGCCAGCTAAGCAAGTAAATTTAGAAATTTCTGTAATAAAGAAAAGATTCGAAGTTGGGAATATACTCTTTTCTGATATAAAAAAAAAAGGGTAAATACTCTTCGCCTGTAGCTAGCTACAAATTTACAAGCCTTCGCTGTTGTCCAAAAAAAAAACCTACAAAGCCAGCCAATTCCTGAGCAATTAATGATTCCAATCCAGATTGAGCCAGCAAAATTGATTAATAACCGAGACGAAGAGAGCCCCAATGCACCATAACATTGAAGATTTTTCATGTCACCCTATACTTGTCTTGATTTGGAATTCCCAGCATATCACAAATACTTTTGCAATCGATGAAGATTCAAAACTACACAATTTTGGGCTATTGTTCGTCACTCTCATTTATGACTTATCACTTTGTTCACTCAAAAATCGTTTCGGCCATTTGTCACTTGACCGAGGGCTTTTTGGCTTACACATGTCCTTCTGGTTGAGTAACATGTGGGGGGCCATGTTAAGTCACAGCAGGGAGGCTAAGCGAGGTTTTGTTATAAATTTTTAAGTTCGTGTTGTTCTCACTTCTAAATTCTAATCAGTTGATTGTGGGCCGAGTAATGATCAATGTTGGTTGTGGGGTTCTCTCTGCCTTGGATGCAAGGACTTTACACAAATCAGCCTTACTCATGTTATGTAACTCGATGAGTAAACGTGAAAGTGCATGTGATAATGATTTTGTATGATTTATTTATTTTTATTTTTATTGGGTTGAAAGAAGGTCTAGTGTGGCTGCCCTCAAGCCTTGATTAATGAAACTGCTAAATACAAGAGGGGAACATAGAGCCTAAACCCCTGATTGCAATAAGCATCTAGAGAATATCCCGAAATGATATCAAGAGTCTCTATAAAATACATGTATTCTAATAAGCACTAATTAGCAAAGAATGCTCTACTGGCTACTCCATTTGCTTTGACAGAGCGGTGACATACCGCAAAGATAACTCAATTAATTACAACAAAGAAGCATAATTACCAAAATCACAGCTTTCCTACTATGCTGGCGCTGGAAAATAAATCTGACGTCACTCATTTTCATCCTACCACTAGAAGGCAGCGACCATTTAACAATGGATCGTCGCCTCGCTAGACTAGACAAGGCACTTAGAGTGCACACACAAGCATTTAGCCCAACTAGCCCTACAAAATACACTTAGAGACTAATCACACGCCAAAGGCGAGACAATACTAACCAACTAAAGCAAATAAAACTAAAAACGAAAATTAAAAAAACCAGCCCAATGTGACAAAATTGGACGCAAAGTAAAACCCCAGGCCCAATACTGGACTAAGGCTAATAGGAACCAAACCTTAATCTCGGCCCAAGACGACTTTGGCACAGTCAGCTCATCCACCGCCACCATCGCATCAACCAGCCAGTCGCGCCACCGCCTCATCCAAGCCCTGACCGCCGTCGAAACTCCATCTCTAGTAGAGATCCCGTATACCACGTCCTCCACCACCACAACCCCAATAGTCGAGAGTCAAATACGAGGAGCAAACCCAGCACTCCTCTCACCGACGCTGTTTGCTGTAAAATCTGAATCAGATCGGATCCATCCACCATATCGAACGCTAATGTCGACCACACCACTAGTCACCTCCTTCCGCCACAAACCTTCTGTGCCGCCGCCACCTTCAACTGAAACCCAGGCCAGAGAAAACCTCTAAGCATCAATCTCCGAACACCAGGACAACCACCTACATCAACAACTCGTCCGGCCGCACTCAACACACACCGGTTAGGCCATAAGCTTGTGCCCACGCAACTGCGCAACCGGACAAGAAACTGTAAAATCAGCGACAAAGTTTCCAAGAGTTTTGGTGCATGGAGCGCGTTAGATTTCCCTTATGAATGAACAAATTCTGAGATATAAAGTGCATGACTGTAAATGTAAAGTGCCAAAAAATTACAAGCAAGAATATAAATTGCATGCAGGAATGTAAGAATAGTAATATAAATTGCAAACATATAAAGAACATGAAATGTAATATAGATGAATACCAATGAAGTAAGTGATAAGATAAAGTAGGTAAAGATAAGTAACTGTGTTGAAATTTTGATAAAGTATAGAGATAAAATGTGTAACCGTGTTGAGTGTTTGGTCGATGACATTTAACAAAGATGCCTACAATCATTTTTATAGTTGAATAAATAAAATATACAATCCCAGCTGTAACTGTGGAAACCGTTTAACTATAAGAATTCAAAGTTGTGAACCAAATAACAGTTACAAACATTTGAATGGAGTAACAGCTAACTTGGGAATGCAAGCTGATTATCCCAAATTTTGTTACTCGTGGCTTTTGAATGCCATGAATTTTTTTAATGCTCTCATTTGATGGCCTCAATGAACTTGATTAACAATTGATTACAGTGCCCACTTCACTTGTTAAACTGGTCGCCTGCATCTAGTGACTTTTATGAACTTGATTAACAATTGATCACAGTGCCCACTTCAATTGTTAAACTGGCCGTGGTGTTGACAATTTTGCTGCCTATCTTTTAACCCTTGCATCTAGCCGCTTTTATGAACTTGAATAACAATTGACCGCAACCGGCCGTGGTGTTACAATTTTCAGCCTAAACAGCTTTGATCCGCGATGTACGTTGATTTTGCGGTCAATTTGGTTGACCGTAATGTTGACAATTCTGTAGCCTAATTAGCTATGAACTGTGGTGTTACCTGCTTCTACGACCCACATGATTTGCCGCAATGTAAACATTATTTACTACTGTCATTACTCCCCGCCATTGTGGATCACAGTGTTTACTTCATTTGTTAAGGCACAACTATTACTTACAACTTCGCAGATAAGAGGACCACGATGTTTGACTAAGACCATTTCCAATAGAGAGGTCTTTTGCCAGATGGACAAGGCAACTATAGGAAATGATAGAGCAACTCAACTCCAACAGATCTGTCAAATTCTACGTGGATTTGACATATCAAACCAATCTGTCAAATTTGACAATTCTCCCCAACTCTATCAAATTTTTCTTTTCTCCCTCTTTCCTTTTGTTCTCATCTCTCTTTCTCTCTTGTCTTACTAAGAACAAATCCTGTCTTACTCAGAACAAATCCACTCATGACCAACCTTCATGAATCATTCTCCAATTTTCGTCTCTCTATTTCTTCCTACCATATCAGAAACAACTATGGCAAACATTCATGAATTTCTGGCAAATATTCGCAAAGTCCAATTTAGATATGAGATTTGGGGTTGGTGATTTAATGGAGATAAGCAAATTCTAAGCAAAATCATGAACATCTTACACCCAAAAGCATATCAAAATGAATCCCAATAATTCGATCTCTTTCTACTTCTTCTGTTAATTGGGCTTTGCTTGTGTCCGTCCTTATTGCAAAGTCAAGCTAAGCTCTTTCCTGATCAAGACTCAAACTTTGATATTTCTTTCTCCGTTTTGATGCTTTTTGAAGATCTTGGTCTGAGCATAAAAAGGGAGAAATTTTAGTTTTGGGTTGGTTTGCTTTTTGTACGTTTGTGGTTATTCTCCTCCCCTAGAATCTTATATTGAATAGTAGGGGACGGAGTAGGGCTGGCTTCGGTTCGGTACCGGAGCTTATGGATCAATACCATGTACCGTACCAACTTATATTGGTATGCAAAAAACTATACCACTACCGACCACAAAATCCGGTATACCAAGAAGTCGGTATACCGATTTAATCGGTCAGTTCAGTACGGTTCGGCACCATCCTGAAGCAGATGAATGGGGGAGAAGAAGAAGAAGAAGAAGAGAGTAGGAAAAAAAAAACTGAAAAAAGAGAGTCCAGAAAGAAGAAAGAGAAGAGAGTTAGAAAGAAGAAGAAGACAATTGGCTTCTATTGTTTGTTTATCATATCAGATTTTTGTAGACTTTTTTAACCTATTGGGATTTTTGGTAGTTCAAAAATTTAACCATCCCTCCCCACAATTGGCTTAATTAATAAAGATTTTACAATATCTGCTATGTCTCTTTTCTAAAAAAAAAAAAAAAACAATATCATGTAATTAGTCTTCCTGCACGCCCCATGTGTGTGTGAAATAGCCGCACTCGAAGTGCGATTTATTTTATTTTTTTAGTATATTTGTATTTTTTTTATCAGAAATCAAACAAACAATATATATATGACACATTTATTTACTTGGAATGAAAAAAAAATCATAAATCAGAGACAACTGAAATGGGAGAAGAATTCCGGAGGATTTAATTCCTAAACCCATCTCCTCCCTTCGTAATCAAATTCTTGAATATAGGTGGGACCTACATCTATTCTGATTTTTTATGTGTTAGTTAACGCAAAAATATTTCTACCCCCCCCGGAATCATTCAATCTATTTTCATACTCTTCCAAATAAGTAAACGTGTATTGTGCGTGAGAATTCTTTTTCTTTTACACATTCACTAAAATTATTTTCGCACGGTGTTAACACGGTAACCAGCTAATATTTTTTTATTAAAGCATGCAGGTACAATTGATGCTTTCATGCTTGTCTACCATCTGAACTCCCATTTCATCTGCCAAACCCTGGCGCACATGAGGTAGAACACTCCCACTAAAGACAACGTTGCTGTTATGCAGGTTGATTTGTTGGCCCGAGGCTCTCTCATATATATTCAGTAACGGCCTAATTTTCACAGAATCTGCAATTTCGCCTTATTGTTCGTCTCACGCTGATTTTCTACTTACCACCTGTAAAAGACACCTTCATTTATTACTCACCGCCCGCGAAGGCATGCAAGTACAGACTTGTTATCAATCAACACCTAGCTTCCCTGTTAGGTTTGCTTCGATTAGATACTGTTTTGTGAAGCAAATAGTACTACTACTACTACTACGTGTCTAAATAACAGTTCCTGTGCCATGCATGCAGGTCTCCCTCATTTAGTGCATACCTACCCTGCTCCTCCATAATTTCCCCAACGACCATCATCAACCCTCATTTTAATCTTCGATCTCCACGTACACAAACCCTTCTCTTTCACAAACGCACTCTCACCAGTCACCCCCAACAATGGCAGATCAACAATCCTCAATCGACCCCTACAAGTTCCTCAAAATCGTTCCCAACCCAGATGGCTCACTCATCCGGCTCCCCCAATTCCCAATCGCACCCACAACCGAGTCAATCCCCGCCGATTCTGATCCCAACTCGTCCTCTCCAAGGACATCCCTCTCGACCCAAAATCCCAAACCTCCCTTCGCCTCTTCAAACCCCTCAATCTCGCCCCAAACCCTAACCTCCCTCTCCTCATCTACATCCACGGCGGCGGCTTCATCATCTGCAGTGCCGCATCTCAGCCTTTCCACCACTGCTGCTCCCCTAGAATCTTATATTGAATAGTAGGGGACGGATTATTGTAGGGCTGGCTTCGGTTCGGTACCGGAGCTTATGGATCAATACCATGTACCGTACCAACTTATATTGGTATGCAAAAAACTATACCACTACCGACCACAAAATCCGGTATACCAAGAAGTCGGTATACCGATTTAATCGGTCAGTTCAGTACGGTTCGGCACCATCCTGAAGCAGATGAAGGGGGGAGAAGAAGAAGAAGAAGAGAGTAGGAAAAAAAAAACTGAAAAAAGAGAGTCCAGAAAGAAGAAAGAGAAGAGAGTTAGAAAGAAGAAGAAGACAAGAAGAGAGCAGAAAAGAAAAAAAAAAAAAAACTAAAAAAAGAGAGTCCAGAAGGAAGAACTCAAGAAAGAAGAAAGAAGAAGGAGAAGAGAGTCAGAAAGAAGAAGAGAGAAGAATAAAAAACTAAAAAAATTAGTATTGTTGTATTATACATGAGTTCGGTATGGTACGATATATCGTGTATATATAAAAATTCAAACCATTACCGTACCGTGTATGTAGAGTCGGTACGGTTGTACCATACCAAGAGTTCGGTTACCGGAATGTTGGCTACTAATTTCTTTGGTTCGGCACGGATGCGGTTGATACGGTTTTTCTCAGCACAAAATGCCAGCCCTAAGAGGGAGAGAAGAAAAAGAATAAGATAAAGAGTGTTTATGCACCGGACAACTCCTTCTGCTGAATTGGGTTGGATCTGGCAGATGGGTTGGAGATGAAGTCCACAAAATGTTATTTGCCACATCATTTGTCAAATTCAAATTTGATACTCTGGTTCTGAGCTCTACTTTGAAAATTCACCGCAGCACATGCATACTTGTCAATGTTTTTAGTTTTTTTTTTTGACGCAACTATTACTAAAACTGACTGACAATTCCTACCCCGCCCTTCCCCGACCACCGTCATCAACCCTCATTCTATATAATCTTTCTCCACACAAACGCACTCTCACACCCAACAATGGCAGATGAACAATCCTCAATCGACCCCTACAAGTTCCTCAAAATCGTTCCCAATCCAGATGGCTCACTCACCCGCCTCGCCCCACTCTCAATCGCACCCCCAACCGAGTCAATCCCCGCCGATTCCGATCCCAACTCATCCCAACTCGTCCTCTCCAAGGACATCCCTCTCGACCCAAAATCCAAAACCTCCCTCCGCCTCTTCAAACCCCACAATCTCGCCCCAAACCCTAGCCTCCCTCTCCTCATCTACATCCACGGCGGCGGCTTCATCATCTGCAGTGCCGCATCTCAGCCTTTCCACCACTGCTGCTCTCGCCTCGCCCTCTCCATGCCAGCCCTAGTCCTCTCCGTCGAGTACCGTCTCGCCCCCGAGCACCGCCTCCCCGCCGCCTACGACGACGCCGTTTCGGCCATCACGTGGCTCAAAAACCAGGCCTCCTCTGCCGACGGAGATTCGTGGCTGAAAAACTCCGTTGATTTCTCCAAGTGTTTCATCATGGGAACTAGCGCGGGATCCAATATCGCCTACCACGCGGGTCTACGCGCTTCCGATATGGACCTCTCCCCGATCAAAATCCGAGGGCTGATATTGCACCAGGCGTATTTCGGCGGGGTCAACAGGACCGAATCCGAGATCAGGTTAGTCAACGACCGGGTGCTGCCGTTAGTTGCTAACGACTTGATGTGGGCCCTGAGCCTGCCGGAGGGGGCTGATCGTGACCACGAGTATTGTAATCCATCTATCAACGGCGGTGATGGAAGGATCGGACGGTTGCCGTGGTGTTTGGTGAGCGGGTACGGCGGCGATCCGCTGGTGGATAGGCAGAAGGAGATCGCGGCACTGTTGGAGTCACGCGGGGTGCACGTGACGGCCCGGTTTGAGGAAGGTGGTTTTCATGGTGCGGAATTTGACCCCAACAAGGCCGAGGCTTTCTATGAGATTGTTAAGGAATTTATCGGCTCTTGTTGTGCGGACGGCGGCGATGCTGTTGTCGTTGCAAAATCGACCATATGACTAAATGAGATGGTGTGGCGAATACGGGGTGGAATCGGGCCGGTCTGTTCGATTTTGAAATTCTTCGTAAAGTTGAAGCTTAATTTAAATTTTAAAATATCTGCTGTGTCTCTTTTCTAATAAAAAAAAAAAATATCATGTAATTAGCCTTCATGCACGCCCATGCTCGTGCGAAATAGCCGCGCTCTAAGTGTGATTTATTTTATTTTTTTAGTATATTTGTATTTTTTTTATCGGAAATCAAACAAACAATATATATATAACACATTTACTTACTTGGAATAAAAAAAAAATTATAAATCAGAGACAACTGAAATGGGAGAAGAAATGAATTGGTCGTGATTTTCGGAGGATTTGATTCCTTAACTTATTTTCTCCCTTCGTAATCAAATTCCTAAATATAGGTGGGACGTACATCAATTCTGATTTCTTTATGTGTCAAACGCTGAAATTCCTATCATTCCATCCATTTACATACTCTTCCAAGTAAGTAAACGTATCTTATGTGTATTGTGCGTGAGAATTCTTTTTCTTTTACACATTCACTAAAATTATTTCCGCACGGTGTTAAGACAGTAACCAGCAAATATTTTTTGATTCAACCATGTACAATTGATGTTTTCGTCCTTGTCTACCATCTGAACTAGGGATGGTAATGGGGAGGGTAGAGTAAGGGGATTAAATTACCATCTCCATACCAGACTTCATTCCTCATCCCCTTACTCGCCCCAACCTCGGTAATAAGAAACTGGGGATTCCCCGTCCCCGTCCTCAGTGGGGATTAGGTCCTCATAACCGCCCCAATCCCCGTTAACTATATTACTAATTTATTATATAAAAATTCATACAAATAATTATGGATTGTAAAGTATGCAGTTAAAATCAAACATCAAAATAAAATAAATTATTTATTTCAATCAAACAAAAACAAATACAATTTCAATCAAACTTGTTGTCTTGCTTAAAAAGGAACAATAAAAGTCTGCATTCGACAAAAAAAATTCCACAAGCAACAACTTAGTATAACCTAACAATTTGCTCAATCACTCCAACAAGGTAAAGTGAATAATATCAAAAATATATTGACAGAATTTAAATATTGACAAAAAGATAGAGTTTAAATAAATATTTATTTATAAATAAGATTAAAAATATATAATAAATATATTTCAGATAATTCTGATTGGGTGGGTATGAGGTTGGGGATCAAAATATCATCCCCGCCCTGTACCCGATTTCAGAATTCGAATACTGGGGATCCCAGTCCCCGTTACCCGAATTTCTCCTCGTTAGGGTCGAATACCTGATGGGTACCCTACCCGATGGGGATTATTGCCATCCCTAATTTGAACTCCCATTTCATCTGCCAAACCCTGACGCACATGAGGTAGACAACGTTGCTATTCAGGTTGATTTGTTGCCCCGAGGCTCTCTCATATATATTCAGTAACTGCCTAATTTTCACAGAATCTTCAATTGAAGCATAAGAGTAAAGTCAACTCTTGATTGTACGTACTATATGCAAGTAAATTTAGAAAATTTTAATTTCTTTTATATAGAACAGATTTGTTTCGATTATATTTTGTTACTATTGTGTTGTCATTCCTTCTTCAACAAAACACTACTCTTTGAAGAAGCCCAAGTCATGAGTTTATTAAGCCCAAGTGTGTTGAAGTCAAATCCCAAGACCATAATTGTTTAATTAAATTGGTTCTTTTGTGTGGCTGCCTTGCTGTAGAAAGCCAAGACCAAGTTTGAAGATTAGTTCAATTGCAACTTGCTACCTCATCTCAGTTTGCTGCGTTGCTGTCATGCTTCCCAATCTCATCTTAACTTGCTGTCTTATCCAAGATTAAGCTTCAATCTTGAAGATCAAAAGAAGACCCCTTTTCATCATGACTCAGGTAAGCTCATACATGGCATCTCTTTCACAAAGTCAATGGTTTTTCATGGGTTTCATTCGGGTGTCAGTTTTGATTAAAAAGTTGGGGTGTTTGGCTTCTAGAATTGGTATTCCCAATTGAAATTAGGAGCATGGGTTTACATGTTCAATATGAAATTATGGGTATGAGTTTACCTACTCCAATTGACCTTAGGGTTCTTTGAGTGAACCGTCCTTCCTCTTCCTCCTCTATATATATGGGTTCTCTGCTCCTATTCAGGTATTGAAAATATTTGGGTTTTCAATCCCTTTGTTGTTTAAAGTACGATCTCTTTGCTTTTCTGTTTTTCAAAGTGTCATGTTACATGTTGAAAACAATTTGAAAAACAACAAACCATTCATTCATTCATGCATATTCATCTCTTGCATCCCATGAGGTCATTTGGGTATTGCAAGCTTGAAAGGTGAAATCTTCAAGATGAACTTGCTGCGTTCATAGCTTGTTTCATAGTTGAGATTTCTGAGTTGTTCACTTGTGTAAACAATTAGCAAGGAGTGATTACAAACAGTTTAGTAAGTTAGTCTAGAGAAGTTGTCGCGTCCAGTGCAATCTTTGTTTTTGTAATCTTGTAAGTTGTTGTTCATTAGTGAATTGGTTTTGGTCTTTCAAGAGTTAAAGGCCACGCAGATGTTTTCCTTCAATAGGGTGTTTACTGCGTTAACAAAAATCTGTGTTCTTTAATGCTTTAGTTGGTTTGCTTGATTGTTCAATATCAACACTCAGGATTGATCACCCAGTTGCAATCCCTGAGAAAGTTTTTGAACAAAGAAATTGGTTGTGAGCCTATTCACCCCCCTCTAGGCTCCTTCAAGGATCTACATATTTAATAAAGGAAATACCTCTAGCTACAAGCCTCCGCCAATCCCTGAGTAGTTGGTAACAATTTCAACCCAAATAAAATAATCCTCAACTATATAACAACCGAGATTGGGAGAGCCACTGCCGGACCTAGCATAGGACTGCTGTGGGCTGCTGCCTCCACTACATCATCATATTATGCAATGTTATATATAGAAGCTCTATAGAATTTTATGCATTTGAAAAGTGTATTATACAACTTTTGCCCCCATGAGTGCTATGATTTTGAGGATTTCATATATGTTTTATTTAATATTGCAAAAATTTCTTCTCATTTTCATGTGTTTTTTGCATAAATAGTTCTTTGAAATGGGTGGGTAAGGATTTCAATTTTTATTAGATATTATAGTTTAAATTCGCTCCAGCCTAACTAATTTTCTAGATCCGCTACTAGGGGGAGCTCCGATGCTCTGTAACATTAAAGAGTTTTCATGTCACCTGTAACCAAGAAATTATGTCCTACTCAAACCTAAACAACCATGAAAGAAAACAGCAAACCAAGAAAACTACAGATACATGCAAAGGACTTTCTATGTCTTTACTTTGGAATTCCCGGCAAAACACAAATCTTTAACCTTGTGTTTGGATGAGAAAATTATAAAATCCGTAGGAATTTATAAATGATGGAATCTTTAACTCCATCAATCTAAAATTTCATTAATTGCAATTTCCATTGTTTGGTTGCATCTATTTAGGATTTGAAATGTGTAATAAATTAAGAAAGTTTAAAACAAATAAAAAGATAAAATAGAAAAAAAGTCTTGTTTTGGAAATAAAAATTGAATACTGCAAGAGTGTGTTTGGATGAGGGAAAAAAATGATGGAATTTAATTGAAAGTGAGGATTTCATAATTTCTACAAGCTAATTCCCTCGTTTGGCATTATCAAATTGGAAATTTTAAATTTATCTATAGAAAAAAAACGAAGGAATTCATCATTTAAATTTCCCACTTCAATTTCCGCCAAAGTAGGTGTCATTTACGAATTTCTTTGTAGTATTCAATTTTCATTTCCAAAACAAGGCATTTTTCTTTTTTATTTTTTTATTTTTTTATTTGTTTTAAACTGTCTTAATTTATTACACATTTCAAATCGTAAATGGATACAACCAAACAACAGAAATTGCAATTAATGGAATTTTAGATTGATGAAGTTAAAGATTCCATCATTTATAAATTCCTATAGATTTCATAATTTTCTCATCCAAACGCACCGCAAAGGAATCCGTAAATGACACCTATTTTAGTGGAAATTGAAGTGAGGAATTTAAATAACGAATTCATTCGTTTTTTTCCACAGAGAAATCTAAAATTTCCAATCTGATAATGCCAAACGAGGAAATTGATTTTTAGGAATTATGAAATCCTCACTTTCAATTAAATTCCATTATATTTTCCCTCATCCATTGGGCATACTACTCGTCTCACGCTCATATACTACGTATCACCCAGAAAGGCACACAATTGCTCGTCCCACGCTCATTTTCTACTTATCTCAATTTCGCCTTATTGTTCGTCTCACGCTGATTTTCTACTTATCACCTGTAAAAGACACCTTCATTTATTACTCACCACCCGCGAAGGCATGCAATTACAGACTTGTTATCAATCGACACCTAGCTTCCCTGTTAGGTATGCTTCGATTAGAAACTGTTTTGTGAAGCAAATACTACTTGTAATGTCTAAATAACAGTTCCTGTGCCATGCATGCAGGTCTCATTCTCATTTAGTGCAAACCTACCCCGCTCCTCAAAAATTTCCCCAACCACCATCATCAACCCTCATTTTAATCTTCGATCTCCACGTACACAAACCCTTCTCTTTCAAAAACGCACTCTCACCGGTCACCCCCAACAATGGCAGATCAACAATCCTCAATCGACCCCTACAAGTTCCTCAAAATCGTTCCCAACCCAGATGGCTCACTCACCCGGCTCCCCCAATTCCCAATCGCACCCACAACCGAGTCAATCCCCGCCGATTCTGATCCCAACTCATCCCAACTCGTCCTCTCCAAGGACATCCCTCTCGACCCAAAATCCCAAACCTTCCTCCGCTCTTCAAACCCCACAATCCCCCAAACCCAAACCCTAACCTCCCTCTCCTCATCTACTTCCACGGCGGCGGCTTCGTTCTCTTCAGCGCTGCCTCTCAGCCTTTCCACAACTCCTGCTCTCGCCTCGCCCTCTCTATCCCAGCCCTAGTCCTCTCCGTCGAGTACCGTCTCGCCCCCGAGCACCGCCTCCCCGCCGCCTACGACGACGCCGTTTCGGCCATCACCTGGCTCAAAAACCAGGCCTCCTCTATCGACGGAGATTCGTGGCTGAAAAACTCCGTAGATTTCTCCAAGTGTATCCTGATGGGAACTAGCGCCGGGGCTAATATCGTTTACCACGCGGCTCTACGCGCTTCCGATGTGGACCTCTCCCCGATCAAGATCCGAGGGCTGATATTGGACCAGGCGTATTTCGGTGGGGTCAACAGGACGGAATCCGAGATCAGGTTCGTCAACGACCAGGTGCTGCCGTTAGTCGCTAACGACTTGATGTGGGCCCTGAGTCTGCCCGAGGGGGTTGATCGTGACCACGAGTATTGTAATCCGTTTATGAACGGCGGTGATGGAAGGATCGGACGGTTGCCGTGGTGTTTGGTTAGCGGGTACGGCGGCGACCCGCTGGTGGATAGGCAGAAGGAGATCGCGGCACTGTTGGAGTCACGCGGGGTGCACGTGATGGCCCGGTTTAAGGAGGGTGGTTTTCATGCTGTGGAGCTATTTGAACCGAGTGAGGCCGAGGCTTTGTATGAGATTGTTAAGGAATTCATCGGCTCTTGTTGCGCACGCGGTAGCGATGATGTTGCCGTGGCAAAATCAGCCATGTGACAAATAAATCTGCGACGGGTGGAATCGGGTCGGTCCATTCGGTTTTTTAAATCTTTCTTAAAATTGAATATTTATTATGTTTTTTTTTCCAATAAAAAATATTAATTATCATGTAACATTTTCGATCATGTAGTAATTTATTTTCTTAAATTAATTATAATATATGATGAGGAAATTTAGAGTATTGTGAGATTGTATTATGGAACAAGAAGTTTCATTTTCTTTTTTTATTTTAGAATACTAATTAATAGACAAAAAGACTCATCCAATAATTAAAAGCAACTGCCCCTATAGCTCAGTGGTAGAGCGTCAGTCTTGTAAACTGAAGGTCTGTAGTTCGATCCTGCATGGGGGCATCTAATTTTATGCTTTTTTAACATCAAACCACAGAGCACAATTTTACAACAAAATTTTGAACTGCTCATGGGGCAAGACTGGAGTTTTTCGCTTTGTGTGGAGAACAAATAAGAAAAAAAGGCTGATGCAAAGTTTTTCTCAACCTAACAAAAACTTCCAAGATTTTGCTAGACCATTTTTGATTCATTGAAACTTAGTTTGCCAAATAAGCAAGTCAAGTGCTGAGGTTCGATTCTGAGAGTTCAGAGGCTCAAAGCGATATAAATTTATGGGACTTGAAATATCTTTTATTGACATCTTGTAGCAAAGAGCATCTCTTTTTATTTAATTTATTTTGTGGGTGACTTTTGTCAAAGAATAATTCGGCAGTAAAAATGTGTTCATTTTTATATTTCTCGTAAGTGTTTTTGCTGATGAAACATTATTTGGCGAAGCTTTGTATTTCATTGTTAGATCAGAGGCTTTTATCGAAAAAAATTTGATCATCAGTATAAGTGTGTCCCTTAAACTTGAGGATTTTGCTTATGAAACATTATTTGGCGAAGCTTTGTATTTCACTGTTTTTTTTTTTTGGAGGCTTTTATCGATGAAAATTCGTTACTGTAGGTGTGTCCCTTAAACTTGAGGAGTTTGCTGATTAATAATTCATCTCCACAAATGCGTTTCTTTTCGTTTTAACTCTTTTGGGAGGGTTTTGCTAACAAAAAATTCATCTCCACACTCTTTTGATTTTTCTTTTTCTTTTAAGGAGACTTTGAGGACCAACTTGATGCCGAGGTTGTTGGATGCTGAATAGCCTGAGGCAGGTACTAACTCTGACCCCAAGGGGAAGGAGAAGATACGTACATGCTTAGGGTTTCAACAAGATCGATAAGACATTCTGGACTCGAGTCTTTGAAGCAGGGGTAATTTCTATAGGTTTTTCTAAGACATTTCCAGTTGATATTTGTACCACAATTGTGTGTTTGGCAAATCAAACTAGATGAATATTTTTTTTCTTAGAAGGCTAGATTACTCATTTTTGTATTAAGCTTGTTGTTCAGCAAGCGTCCCTTTGGATTTTAATGAGTTTAGTTGTGGCTTATATATGTTATCTGATTTGTCTCAGAATTTCTTATGTAAGTTTTGTTAGACTCTGACTTGTTATTCATAGTTTGATTATTAATAAAATCAACCCTATTAAAAAAAAAAAAGAGACTTTTATTTATCGTTAATTCGTTGGCAAATCTTCTTTTTGTTTTATTCTGCTATGGGAGAGTTTTAGTTTATATATTGGATCATTACATTGGGGGCCATGGGTTCACACATAATCTATCTAGGGTTTAGGACCAGGCCTGCGTTGCTCTTAATATTAAGATCGATATAAAGAACATATTTTTTGTTTTGATCGATAACTTTTTAAATTTCACTATATAAATACACAGGTAGGTCAATTACGATACGATCACCAGATCACATTAGGCCTACTTCTAACCTAGCTAATGGGTTGTAAAACATGTCACGCAATAGTATGATACCATTTTTTGCAGTCTCTACAGTACGGCCAAGAACTGCCCAACTATTCAATTTATCATCTTATTAGTCACTTCCAAATAATCGGACTCTACACAGGAAATCACATACTCTCTTGAGCCAGCTTTAATAGCAGAAACTTCGATCAGTATCCCAGGTAATAATAATACACACTTCCATCCCTAGCTACGACCCCAATCCATCTTAACTCAAACGTGTTTCACAACATCACTAACATCTAAAATCTACTCATTATATCATGTTTTTTCGAAGTCAAGAAATGTGTTTTGAAATTTACACTTTTTATTCACAATGAAATCAAAATCAAATGATAAACTCCTTCACAATGTCCAAAACCTCAGCAGCCCTTCTCTGGTCTACAAAATCAATATTATGGAACCCTAGATTATCAAACCGCGCGTCTACACGTATCCCCTGAGATACCAACATCGTCACAAACTCCTGTTGCCTGTCCACCATCGGATCCCCTCCGAATCCAATCACTAAACACCGCTCCAGCCGTTGGATCATCTCTTTATACCGGCCAGCGTCGAGCGCAGGACTACAATACCTATGGTTCCGGTCCGTCGATTTCGGCAGTGCTAGGTCCCACATGAGGTCGAGCACAGGCAAAGGCAAGAGCTGGTCCGTAGCGAATTTCAGCTCCGACTTCGTCCTCTGGATCCCGCCGAACATGGGTTGGTTCATAATGATCCCAGATATCTGCATGGGCTCCAAATCCAGCTTCATTTCGTAGGCTTTGAGCGCCGAGAAAAAGACGATATTGCCCCCGCAGCCGCAGCCGTACAAGTAGCACCTAGACAGGTCACCGTAGTCTCGGATCCACTGCTCGCCTCCGGGGTCGAGGCCCTGCTTCTTGACCCAGTGGATGGCTTCCATGGCATCGTCGTACTGGGCCGGGAGCCGGGCCTCGGGGGCGAGACGGTAATTTACGGAGACGAGAATGGCGGGAACTTGGCTGGTGATGAAGGAGCAGTTGGAGTGGACGGAGGAGTCGGCGGCGCTGAGGAGGAGCCAGCCGCCGTGGTGGAAGTAGATGATGATGGGGAGGCGGGCAACGGTGTTGTCGTTGGAGGGGAGTTTAGAGGGTCGGAAGATTCGCACCCACGTCTTGGTTTCCGAGTTGAGGGTTAGGTCTTTGGAGGCGACCGGGTCGCCGGGAAACGGGTTCGGGTTGGCGTCGGTGGTGGGGAGGCTGACGAGGCGGGTCAAGGTGTCGTCGACCGGGTTGTGGACAATGTTGAGGTGGGTGTAAGGATCAAATTTTGACATGTTTGTTGGGGAATTAGCTTTTGTTGTAGTGTCATGCAGAGTGGTGAGGTTACGGTTGTTTCATCTACGTTTTGATCGGAGACTCGTATTGGATTTGGCAGAAGTAGGTAATTTTTTGTTTGTGGTATTATATATACGAAGGATTTGGCACCATGACATTTGAGTCGGCTCATCAAGCCAGTGAGAAGTTGAATATTTCTAGGGGTGGGCTTTTTCTAATCCGATGCCGCAGGTGTAGGTGTGTAGTTTGCTTTGTTTTGACAATTAGTTCTTCACACTTTTACTGCGACTCTTTGGTGTAAAGTGTTTTGCTTTAATTAGCCAAACTCTTCAGCAGGACCCCAAATATGGTCTAGCATATGTCTATTTTATAGAACACACTTGTAGACATTTTGGGTTTCATAATTATGTCAAAAATCTATGTACTAATATAGACCAAAGTTGGTGCTTAATACATTAATATGTAGGATATGTATTAGTTAATTACTACATTAATATGTAGGATGTTCACTTAATTACTACATGTTATAATGTGTTTTCTTAAGAAACAATTGAAGACAAATTATATGAGTTATCTAAATAAATACAGCTAAGCTACAACATCTTTAAATGAAGATTATTAAATCATTCAAATGTATCAAATAAATGGACACTAAAATTAAAAAAATCCTAAGCAGACACGTTGTGCCGCACCTCTAAGAGCAAGTGCACCCGTAGTCAAGAAAAGGCAAAGTCGAGAAGTCAAAAATTCGACCAGTCAAGTTACTATTCACTGCCACTGGACATAGGTTTGCACCAGTTTTTTCTTGCCCGGGCAACACTGTTCACATTTTTACTGTTCATTTTCAGTTTTTTTTTTTTTTTGGTTTTGTACTGTTCACTTTTCTGCTATTTTACTGTTTACTTTGCTCGTCTGACCCGACCCGCCTGTTTCTCCCTCCTCCGGCGTCCTCCGTCCTAGGACCTGGCTCCCCCGAGGTCGCCTACTCTAGTCCGGCCACTCCGTGGAGTTAGCCGGCCCGGACGCTTCCCCCAGGCCGAGATCGAAGCAACCCCAGGCCGAGATCGAAGCAACCCAAGGTCGCCTCACCTCATCCGGCCACTCCGTGGCGTCAGCCAGCCCAGACGCCGCCCCCAGGCAGAGATCGAAGCAACCCCAGGCCGAGATCGAAGCAATTCCGTGGCGTCTGTTTCTCTTCTCTCTCCGCAGCCCCTGTGAGGTCAGCCACGTTCTGTGGTTGGCCGAGCTGGCAGCCGGATGACTTCGGGCAAGAGTTTAGTCATGGGCTTGCCCCTTTTTTTGACCTCAGTCATGCAAAGCCAAAGTTTGGCTGGTCAAGAGTTTGCCGGTGGAAGCTTGTTTCTCTCCATGCCCGGTCACCACATCATCATTCTCTCACTTTGCCCGGGCAAAGTCATACCGGTGGACTTGCTCTAAGCACGCTGCCGCAACTCCATTACTGTGCCATCGACATCCTGTCTAGAGCCCCAGTGCTACTGCTCATTCTTCTACTTTCTTGTCTATAAGCGACTATGATCTCACCACAAGTTTTGCGGCATCCCTTGCTCTTGCAGGAGGATATGACGTGATTGACAACACCAACATGGCCGGCGGCATGACAAAGCGTGCCTCCCAATCGTACCTGTTGGGGGAGACTACTCTCCCACAAACCTATTGGCATCAATGATATGTGACGTCATTTCTGAAGAATCTAGCTAGGTGCTTGAGAAGAATTTCAAAATCCAGGATAAACAAAATTTCACCTTCCTATTCTCGTTTGATGACTGGGGAGATCAGCGCAAGGTTGTCAGAGGACCCTAGAACTATGCTTGATCACCAATGGTACTGATGCAATATGATGATGTCACTCCAACTGCAAGAATTCAATTGAATTCTCTGTACTACTGGCTACGGATTTCAAACATTCCTCTTGCTTTTGAAGTGAAAGAAATCATTTTGAATGTTGATTCTGTGGTTAGTAAACCTCTAGAATTGGATGAGAAGTTCCTTTCACCAACTTGAAAAGTGTAGGACCTCGAAAAGAAAAGTGACCCATTGAGCAGTTGATGGGTAAGTGAGAGAGACACACACATACTCCCTCACAAGTCACAACTGAAGACTTCTTCTCAATCTTCTGCTCCAACCATAATTGATGAAATACGGGACTAAGAGCACAACCAAACAAAATCAAGCTTCCTAAAATCAGTTCCAAGTTTAATGCTAGATCATTGGGACTTCAAGAAGCACCTGCTGGCACCATGGTGCAGGCACAAGCTGCTGTGAATGTTGTGGGAAAAAAAAGGGGCGTCCTTTGGGAGCCAGAAACAAGTACAAAAGCAAAAATTGCATAGGAAGTAGACACTCCCTTGAGACTCACTCATCCATCAACCACTTTTAGCTCTAAGGGTAATGGCAAGGAGAAAGTTGTTCTTTAGTAGGTTTAGCAAGCTTGCATGTTATGATGTTATTGTTTTTACACCAGGTAATGAATTTCCAGGCGCACCACAATTGCATGCATTGGCAAAGAGAAATTCAATTTAGCTTATTTTGTGTAAGCATAATTAGATTAGTTTGCAGGCTCTTTGAAATAAATGAGCATCAATGTAATAGTGAATGGTACCAAGAATCCCATAGTGTAGGGATCGTTTGTATGTGTCATTCTGACCTTTCATCTAATGAAATCTAATTGAATTCAACAACAACAAAAAAACAAATGGACGGTATATCTAAACTTTAAATTGATTTTTCCTACAAGAATATATGACATCCAGTTTGATTGAATTTTTTTTCTTTTTTGAAAATGATCTTTCCATTAATTATATTTTAAAATATGAACGGTTTGAATTATAAAAACCAAAGTGAAAATTGAAAAGCAAAGGTGAGAAAACGAAGAAGTACACCTAAAAGATAAACCTATTTAAAGGTAACCAACCAAATGAGTAACTTTAGGATACTCAATGACATAGAATCATGATTCAATTTATCTTTTCAAATAGTGTCACTAAGCAATGAATGATAAGTCTCATAACTAATACTTATTTAATAGGCGTGGGGCTGAGCCTCCTAGCTAAGCTAGGTTCTAAACCCTTTTCAAAAAGAAAAAAAAAAATACTTATTTTGCATATAGAATCCCCAAATAATAGTTATATAAAATTTCTTACAAAAATGTATTTTGTGAATCGATATGCGCAAGAAAAAGATTCTTTCTACAGTTTCGAAACCAACCTGGGAAAAGTGATGAATAAATAATCCAATTCTAATGACAGAAGAAGCTTCAATTTTCTCCATACTAGAAGCTCAATGACACAAAGTAACACACAAAATACCTACACATTATTCAATTTTTAGGCATAACATGCTTCTGAAATCAGATAAGTACAACAAACACAAATCATAATTACTTTATTAATCAAAACCCAACTCGAATTTTCAATCCAACATGGATACCAACTCTTTATTACAATGCAAGCTACTAATTAAAGTGGCATTCAATCCAGCATTAGTACATGCCAATGCACACAAACAATAGTAAGTACAACATCATAAACAGAGCCACTGTGTATATTTCAATTTAAAAAAATGAAGAGGCAAATGATTACCCGAGATCGATCCTTGCATCTTCCCACATGAACAGAAAGGATTCTTCATCAAACTGCATTAAATCTTCTTAAATTTATACTTCTCAGACTTGAATCACTTGATAGATTCTACACAAGATGTAACAAGAGCAAAAACAAATATTTGGTAAATCTTTCTTTCATTGCATATATTATGTGGCTGGGAACACTGAATTGGACACATCTAGTTTTTATTGCTATATACCATTTCTTGTGTAGTATGATAGGAGTCATGCTAATGTTCAATGTAAGTACCTTTCAGGAGAAATAAATACTAGGTCAAGTTTTCGTAGACCCGCTTGGATGATCGTAGGAAAAAGTGTTTGATCTTAGAGATGTGTTGTACCTTAGAGTGATCAATGCCTCCTTTCCAAATGGGCCTTATAATTTCCATGAGAACATCTTCCGGGCCCAAAGTTTGTAGATTAGAAAGGTATTCGAGGCCCAATGGCACTGTGTTAATGCTCAAAGTCCGGCGGTAGCCGATCTTTAATTTAACGCTGGGCCGGTGGGCGGACCGCTACTCTGAGGATTCTATGGCCTCCGCTAGCTGTCACACGAGAGATAGGGCGTCAAAGGGAGAGCGCGTTGGGCGGTCTTCACTTCTCCGATGCCTAAGTCAGTCAAAGCGTATAGGCAGCATAACAATAAATGAGTAGTGAATGCGTAATTAATGAGGAGAGAGAGAGAACCTTTTATAGGTGAGGAGAAGGTTGATCTTCTTCTTGTTTTTGATGTGGGACTGATGTGCTTTGATTCCCAGCGTCTGGAGCTTGTGATGCTATCTTGGCGCGGCGCGTGACGGCGCGTCAGAGGTGATCTGGGGGCAATCCAGGGCTCAGGTGGTAGCCTGCCTGGCTGTGCCTTCGCAGGTCACTCCTTTGGTGAGAGTCAGTACCTCTGGCGGTACAATGAGAGTGGCTCATTACAGCTAATTATGCTTGTTCTGGCACATGTAGGTACAAGTCCCCTAAGTCCCCAGTCAAGGAGGGCAATCTTGGTTGGGGAGTTGATCGGCGGTGTGAAGCGTTACTTCCGCTAGACTTGTAAAAGCATAATTAGCGTCAGTGCGTTGTCAACCATGGATTTACTGAGCGAACGCTTTATACCCTTTTGGGTGGGCCCCTGCTAGGCCCGCCAGGGAGTCCCCCACTCCCCATCCAAGACGGAACTCCGGATGGTCGGTAAATTGTTTGTTGAGAGGGAGCTGCATGGAGCAGAGGGTGTTGGGTAGCGAGCCCAATCTTAGTACCCAAGTGACGGGGGTCAATGTACCTGATCAGGGCTGTCGTAGACTGTTGACAAGTTCCCGTGTCCTGTAGGGATGATCTGACAGTAACGCCGCGTGGCAGTCGTTGTTAGAGTGAGGCGTAGCCTCGGGATTCGCCGTTGGCGGATACCCCCCGTCGGTTGTAGCAGGAAACAGTGTCGCGTAGACGTGCTTTAGCAGTATTTTATTGAGCGGTGTTTGCGCTCAGCAAAGTACGGGGTTTGTAAGATGGAGAGGGAGCTCTGCCGGCAGTGTTGCGTGTAGCAGAGGCTGCCTCTCTTGCAAGTTGATGAGTGGAAGTTCCGCTAGAGGGGATTCGCTCAGCGGAGACTTCGACACTTGGAAGGTGATAAGTGAGAAGTTCTGTTAGCGGGGTTTCGCTCAGCGGGGACTTTCGACACTTGGAAGGTGATAAGTGAGAAGTTCCGTTAGCAGGGTTTCGCTCAGCAGGGACTTCGACGAATGGCGCTTTCTTCCCAAGTGGTGACTTCCATCAGACGCTTCGTCTGATGGTGGTCGACACGTGGCTAACCCATAGAGGGTTAGCGTGTGGAGGCGTACCTCCTCTGCCTAGCCGTCTCCCTGCCATTAATGCTAAGTAATGATGGGTTTTGTAACCGAGGTGACGCCTCGGTTAATCTGGAGAGTAAGTGGAATCGTGGGACACGTGTACGGTTGGTATTTGATGTCGTTTTTCAGTGGATGGCCTAGAACTGTTTGACGTTGACATAAAAGGGGGGGAAGTTAACGAGATTTGACACTTTGCTAAAGCTTCAAACTCTACTCTTCGTCTTTAAGCTCTGGTCGCCTGAGATTCTAGAAGAAAACTGCAGCGATTTCGTGGAGTTACCATACCCGGAGGGACGACGACCTCCTGCCTCGAGGATAAGGGCTCACTATCTCACCGGAGACTCCATCATTAAGGTTGGTACTCTGACCCTTATCCCTGTTTCTTTGGATGTCTGGCATGGCCAGTTTTTGGGTTTTGGGTTTTCTTTTTGATATGCTCTTCCTTGACGTGTTGTAAGGGTGTTAAAGTGAGTTTGGGGATTGGTTATGGTGTTTGACAAAGTTGGGGCTTTTAGGGATTTGCTAGATCTTTGCATCTGGGTTGAGTGTGTTTGTTCTTGTTTTTGCATTTTTTTGGGTGACTGTTCTTGATGTTCTTGGGTATTAACTGATATAGGGATAGGTTAGATCTTGTGTGAGCTGACTGATTTTGGTTTTAGGGTTTGGGATGGCCGACGTCATAGAGATTACAAGCAGTGAGGATTTCGGATCTGAAGTGTCATTCAGCGCGGCGGATAGAAATTTTATTGACTCGTTGCGTCCGTCTGCCCGTGCAGGAACCTCACTGCCAGAGCCGCTAGAGGTTGAGCCGCTACAAACCATACAGTGGGACGTAGTTATGGGTCGTGCAGAGAGTTCTAGGGTGGGGGAGGCTGCCGCTACCCACAATATGCGTGAAGAGCGGTTAGAATGAAATAGTGCAGCCAGTGGTTCTGCAGAAGGGGGAGATGTAGCGGGAGAGGATGCTGAGTTGGCGTGGGTGCTCTAGGACGGCACCCCCGTTGATGAGGCGGGAGGTAGCATGACTGCTGTTGCCGTCAATTGGCTGAAGCGGATGTTCCGGTTGCCCGGCGTAGTGAAGCTGCGTCCGCGGACCATGGAGGAGGAGGCCTCGATCCTGCCAGCAGGCTTTGCCGCTGTGCACGAGGCGATATTCCGCTAGGGAGTGACCTTTCTGCTAGTGCCAAACCTTCAAATTTTGGTGTGCGAGTTTGGCGTTGCTTTTGGGCAGATCTGCCCCAACATGTGGAGGTTGATGCTAGCACTGAACTCGCTATGGCGGTTGTCGGGTTGCGAGGGACCGACTGTGGCGGAGGTGCTGCATTTCTACAAACTGGTGTATGTGAAGCGCCAAGGTTGCAGAGCTCAGGTAAACCTGAGTCGCTGCCAGGGAGCGCCAAAGCTGATTGAGAACCTGAAAGATTCCATGTCCTATTGGCGGGGGACCTTCTGTGTTGCCACGACGGGGTGGGAATACCAAGTGGGGTCCAACGAGAGGGAGCCCACGTTTAGGATTAAGTCGGAGTTTCAGCCTATTCGAGGTTGTCTGTCGGTCTCCGCTGAACATGACTGGCGGGTATTTTTTTTTTTACACAGCCTTGTATTCTGTACTAATAATTACCTTTTTTGTGCAGCGGGGTTGCGGTACAACCTAACTCGCAAAGAATAGTGCCGCGTGGCGCGTATCAGAGGTTGCTGGCGGAATCGCAACTTGCTGGATATTCATCTTCTTACTGGCTGGGAGTTGTTGGTCGATCAACAACTGACTCGTGCCGTTGGTAAGTACTCTCCGCCATACCGCACCTTTGATGAGATTGTCTCATGCTGACCGGTTTGTTGCTTTTTGTAGAAACTCCGCGGGAAACAAAGCGAGCCGTGACGCCTTTGCGAAAGCCATGGACCGTGCTGAGATCGACAACTTCCTGGAGACTATGTACTCTTCCGGGCTGGCGGCTCAGAAGACTGTGGTGAACCCAGAAACGCTGGCGCTAAGCCCGTCTGAGTTTCCTGTGGTGCTATCCATGCCGCACCACTCCCATCTTGGCGGTGACGGGCTGCCTGCCGTTCAGGCGGCGACTGGTGATGTAAGCGAGGCGGTGCCGTAGAAAGAGAGAGCGTCGGCCACCAGGCGCGAGGTGCACAAGAAAACAGTGCGCCCAGCGGAGGACATCACTGTTGCGGGGTTGGAGCCGCCGACGAGGGGCTCGAGGCCTGCCCCCGCTGGAAGCACGCGGGTGCTGCAGCGAAAAAGCCGTCAGAATGACTCCGGCGGGGAAGAGGAGGATGCCGTGGAGATCACTGGGGCCCACCAGCAGAAGAAGGCACGACAGGCTCCTCCCGAGGTTCCTGCAGATGTGGCGAAAGAGGCGGCCACGAGCGACCTAGACTCATTTTCCTCGTACGCCGAGTTCCTAAATGACTGTGAGCAGGAGTTTCTGTATCATCTCTGCGAGCGACTGGGGTTCGGCAGCTTGGAGGGGATTGTACGGTCGACCGCCGTTGACCAATCGCCCTTCAGCACGTCATTTGGGCACATCTCTGTTGGGCTGCACGAGATGTTTTTGGAGGCGTCGAAGCAACCCCGGGTTGAGCGGGAGCTCAGGGATGAGGTGGCGGGCCTGCAGAGGGACTTGGGTGAGGCCCAAGACAGGTTGGCTGATGTAGAGCGACGTCTAACAAAGGCCGACTGTGATGCAGCAGATGCCCGTGGCAAGTTGGCTGTCGCTATTGAGCAGGACCTGGAACGGAACGAACAATTCTCCAAGTTGGAGCAAGATATGTCCCTGCTGCAAGATCGGGTTGCCACCAAAGATAAAAAGGTTGAGATCCTTCAGCGGGAGTCCGCCGCTAGGCTGGTCGAGGTTAAACTGCTGGAGGGTGAAGTCACTCGCCTGAGGGATGAGGGGAGCCGCGCTGCGGCCGCTGCTGTGGAGTCATACAAGCAGTCGGCGGAATATAAGAAGGCGCTGACTGAAGCGGCGAAGGCCGGTGCCCTAGCCAATGTGGAAATGCTGCAGCAAAAAGGTGCAATTGACTGGGCGAAGGCGTCCATGCCGGTCGTGCCGCCAGCTAAGGATGCTCCGTCGGCAAAGGGTGTTGCCCTCTCTCAGGTTGATGGTGCACGCTCGGGTAGTGGACAAAGTGGCGCTAGTCCGGCGGATGACTCCCAGCGGACTCTTACCCAGTCGGAGGTGTCCCGTGCTGGGTTTTTGGCGGGCCATACCCGGGCGGATGGTACAATAGAGACCCCAAGCCCTACTGCCCGCGGATCTGACCAGATAAGCCGCCAGACGCTGAAGGTGGAGATGCCGAAGGAAGCCGAGCCAACCTCGCTAACCCTTGAAAGATGGAAGTGAAACTATTTTTGTAGCCGCTGAGGCGTAATTATCTGATGTAATGAACTTTTTTTTTTTTTTTCTCTAAGTATATGAAATTTCAGAATTTGGTTTTTTTTTTCTATGATGTCTTGTACCGCTAGAGTTTTGACAATTTTGCTTTTGCCAACGAATGAAACATTAAAGGAATTAAAATTGGTCCAAGTGCACAATGTAGCGGGCGTGGTCCGCTGACTGGCGTTGCCAGTTGCCCCTAGTGCTAGACTTGGTAACAATGGTTTGAATAATTCCTCGTTTCATTGATAGCTGCCTGAACAGCGTTTACAAAAGCGGGGTCGTACCCGTTGGGTAGCTTCCCTTAGCTAAATATTGAACAAAAATTTAGCTAAGTCAAGATGCTCTTGGGTAGCGGCATGACTATTTGTAGTAATACCGAAGGTGTTCGGTATTCCAAGGGTGGATCGTTGTGACGCCATCCTTGTCCATTAAGTAGAAGGTGCCTGGGCTAACGACTTCTACAATTTTTTATGGACCTTTCCAAGTAGGGCGGAGTTTAGTTGGCGGTGGTATGACTTCCTTCATTACCCAGTCCCCCAGTTGGAGGTTGCGGGCTTTGACCATGGCGTTGTAGAAACGCGAGACCCGCTGCTTGTTTTGCAAGTTGTGCACATGGGCTTTATGTCGTTTTTCCTCTAGGAGATCCCTGTTAAGGTTGACTCTGTCGCTGTTGGTCTCTGGGCAGTAGCCTTCGACCCTAGCGGTTGGTTGAGTTACCTCGATAGGCAGGACGACCTCAGTTCCGAACATCATACAAAAGGGGGTTTCACCAGTGGCGGAAGTTGGGGTCATTTTGATGGCCCATAGAACTTCCGGGAGTTTCTCCGGCCACAAACCCTTGGCCCTGTCGAGTTTCTTTTGTAACAGCTTCTTGATTATCTTGTTTGCCGCTTCGACCTGGCTGTTGGTTTGCGGGTGAGCGACGGATGCGAAACGCATCTTGGTACCCAGGTTGGCGGTGAAAGAGATGAGTTCCTTGTTATTGAACTGTGTGCCGTTGTCTGTGATGATTGTATGCGGGACCCCGTAGCAACAGTAGATGTTCTTCCAGAGGAAGTGAATTACTTTGGCGGTAGTTATTGTCGTCAGGGGTTCCGCTTCTATCCATTTGCTGTTGTAGTCGATAGCAACAATGATGTATTTGAACTGGCCCTTTGTGGTTTGGAGTTTTCCCATCAAGTCCAGGCCCCACGTGGAGTGAATCCATGGACTGATGATGACCGACAGTGGTTCGGCCAGGGCATGTGGAAGATCAGCATATTGTTGGCACTTGTGACAAGATTTCGATATCTGCTGGGCGTCGTCACCGAGTGTAGGCCAGAAGTAGCCCTGTCGCGTTGTGCGATTGGCCACGGATCTGGTGCCCGAGTGGTTTCCACATTCTCTACCGTGTATCGTTGCCAGCACGACCCTTCCTTCCTCTAGGGTTAGACAGTGGAGGTTGGGGTGAGTGAATCCCTGGCGGTAAAGTTTGCCGTTTTGGATGTTGTAGTGGGTTGCTCTCCGCTTGAGTTGTTGCGCGTCGACTTTGTCCTCTGTCAATGTCTTGTTGCGTTTGTATTTGATAATCTCGTCCATCCAGCTAGGATTGACCTCAATGTTGAAGATCTCCGCCAGGGTTTTTGTGATACTTGGCCTGTCAAGACACTCTACTCTTGTGTCCACTGGACTTTGGTGTGGCTGGGCGGTTGCCAGTCTTGCTAGTGAATCAGCCTTGGCGTTCTTTTCCCTGGGGATTTGTGTGATGGTGTGAAATTTGATTTTTTTTAAGCAGTGTCCTAACGTACCCCAAGTATGCTGCCAACTGCTGGTCCTTGGCCTGAAAGCTGTCGTTGACCTGGTTAACGACTAACTGAGAGTCGCTGAATATGTTGACACTGTCGGCCCCTGAATCGATGGCCAGGAGTAGGCTGGCAATGAGTGCTTCATACTCCACCATATTTTTGGAAGCCTTGAAGTTGAATTTCAACTCGTACTACACATTCAGCCCCCCAGGACCTGTCAAGATGACTCCGGCGCCGCTGACCTTGGCGCTAGCGGAGCCGTCCACATGTAGGTTCTAATCTGACTGCTGGGGAGCTGGCTTTTCAGCGGTCATCATTTCCATTGCGGGTGGTGCATCGGTTTTAGATTGACGCTCGGTGAGCTCAGCAATGAAGTCTGCCACCGCCTGGCCCTTCATGGCGGTTCTTGGTTTGTAATTGATGTCAAACTCGCTGAGCTCAATGGCCTACTTGCTGAGGCGCCCCGAATGTTCAGGGTTCTGCATTACTTGTCTCAGCGGTTGATTGGTTAGCACATGGATTGTGTGGGCTTGGAAGTACTGGCGGAGGCGTCTGGCGGCAACGATGAGTGCGAGAGCAAGTTGCTCCAAGGGAGGATACCGTGTTTCTGCTCCGTTCATGCCTCTGCCGGCATAGAACACTGGGAGCTCGTCCTGGTTCTCCGGCCAGACGATGGTTCAGCTTACCGCCGATTGCGATACCGCTAGGTATATGTATAGTGTTTCGCCTTGTACAGGAATGGAAAGGAGTGGAACTGCCGCCAGGTACTCCTTCAAGCCCTGGAACGCCGCCTGGCACTCTGGGTTCCAGTCGATGACTTTCTTGTGGGTTGTTTTAAAGACTTTGAAAAATGGGGCGCTCCTGTCGGTCAGTCTGGAGATGAATCGAGACAGGGCGGTTAGCTTGCCCTGGAGGCTTTGGACGTGCACCTTCCATTCTGGGTCCTTCAAGTCGAGGATGGCTTGCACCTTGTCAAGGTTAGCCTCGATGCCTCGTTCACTGATAATATAACCTAGAAATTTGCTAGCGGTGACGCCAAAGAAACATTTTTCTGGGTTGAGGCGCATACCGTAGGCCAAGAGGATGGTTATTATGATTTTGAGGTTTGCCACATGCCCGCTGGCTTTTATACTCTTGACCAACATGTCGTCTACGTAGACCTCCATTATCTTGCCCAGATGTTTCGCAAACATGGCGTTCATCAGTCGCTGATAAGTTGTTCCTGCGTTCTTCAGACCGAAAGGCATAACATTGTAACAATACAAGCCTTTGTCGGTGGTGAAGGTGGTGCATTCCCGGTCGTCGGGATGTATCCTGATCTGATTATAGCCTGAGAAAGCATCCATCATGCTGAGGAGCTCGTGTCCAGCGGTTGCATCAACTAGTTGATCAATGCGGGGTAGTGGGAAACTATCTTTTGGGCATGCCTTGTTAAGATTTTTGAAGTCGACACACATCTGCTACCTGCCGCTAGCCTTTTTGACCATAACCAGGTTGGAAATCCACTGGGGATAGATGACTTGGCGGATGGACCCAATGCTCTGCAGCTTGGCAACTTCTTCTGCTATAGCACAGTATTTCTCTTTGTTGAAGGCTCTGCGCTTCTGCTTGATAGGGTAGGAGGATGGTTTGATGCTCAACTTGTGCGTGATGATTTCAGGGGAGATACCTGGCATGTCGGCATATGACCAGGCAAAGACTGTAGCGTTGTCACGTAGGAACTGAGTGAGTTCCGCCGCCAGCTCTGGGTCTAATTGAGCGACTATGTTGACTATCCGCTCAGGGTGCTCGTCAGAGATGCTGACAACCTTTAATGATGTTTCTGGGTTGACCGGCTCCTTCTTTACGTACTTCTTTTCGTCATCCCTGGGATCCTTAAAGATATTTGGTGGCGAAACCTGACTCCCTACCGCAAGGATCTCATGGCAGCGGGATGATCGTGCTATAGTAGTTGAATAATATTCGCGTGCCAATTGCTGACTTCCCCTGACACAGCCTGTGCCGTTGGGTGTGGGGAACTTCATGAGCAGCATGTATCCGGCGATGATGCACTTGAGTTTGTTGAGTGTTGGCCGACCAATGATGGCGTTATATGAGTTGAAACAATCGACAATTATAAACTCCGTATGTATCTCCGCCATACATGGACTAGTACCGATAATTAGCCGCATATAGTCAGAACCCAGCGGTTGCGTGACCTCACCGGAGAAGCTGAGCAGTGGTTCATGATCTTGGAGTAGTTTTTTGTTTCGCTTAAGGTCGTTGTAACAACCACTGAATATGACATTGACAGCAGATCCGCTATCTACCAGGATCCTCCCGACTGACATTTTGTCGAGAATGGCGTCGATCAAGAATGGGTTATCATGGGGCAGATGTACTCCGCGTTCCTCCTCCTCTGAGAAGGTAATGGGCTCCCAACTAGACTTTGGGAGTTTTGCGGATCTTTCGTAGCGGATGTTGCAGACTTCCTTTGGGTGATTAGCTCGTACATAACGCTTTCTTGCCCTGTGAGACATGTTGGTGATTGGAGCACCTCCGTCGATGGTGTTGATGCGGCCTAAGGGCTCAATGTCGGCGATCACAGGTGGCGGTTGGCGCACCTTGAATTGCTCCATCTTGCCATCACGGTACAAGGTCTCAATGGCCGTTTAGAGAGCATTGCAGCTGTTAGTATTGTGACCGCTGTCCTCATGGTATTTGCACCACCTGTCGGTGTTTCTTGGTTTTCCCGCCTTTGGGTATCTTCCCTGGGGCGGCGGTGGGATCTGATCCTTGCATTGATTGTATATTTCCTCATACAAGGCTGTGAGGACCGTAAATACTGCGTACCGCTGAGAGGACTCCGTCTGTTTGTTGCGGTTGTCCCTATGGGATGGGCTGTTTCCCTTGTAGTGTTGGTCCTTCTGCCGCTTGTTCTGATACTGGCCCTGTTGCCACTCCCTCTTTTTGTCAGTTGGCGGTGTGTTGGGGGTTTTGTTAGCGGTCCCCTACTGACTGGAGGAGGGTTGTGTTGATTTTGCTAGCGTTGCTGGTGGTGGTGGGGTTTCTCCATATGTGATAAATTCTGCTTAGGCATGAATGACAGCCTCACTCATGAGGTGGTCGTACACCGCATTTGGATGATTGTAGTTGAGGTGATAGAGGAATGACCCCTTGAGGAGTCCCTGCTTAAAAGCCGCCGAAGCCATTGTTTTATCAAGATCACGGCATTGAGATGCTGCCGCTCTCCACCTTGTGACGAATGCCTTTAGTGTTTCCTCCGTACCCTGCTTGACGTTGAACAGTTGGCTTGCATTGTGGTGTCCGGCGGACACTAGGATGAACCGAGAAAGGAAAGCGTGTGAAAATGCCTGGAATGAGTCAATGGATCCGGCGGGCATTCGAAGAACCAATTCATTGCCTCATTGTCCAGCGTTTCGCTGAACAGGTGGCATAGGGTGGCATCATCAAATCCTTTGTTGTTAGTGACCTTCTTGAAGGTGTCCATATGGACGAAGGGGTCAGTCTTACCGCTGTAATGTGATATTTTTGGAGTCTTTGCGCACGCCGGTCAGACAGCCTGTAGGATTGCAGCAGTGAATGGTCCTGGCCTGGAGGCGAAAAGTGGATTTGAAATTGGCGCCGGGGTGCTTGACTCCGCTCGAATTAACCTTTGCTCCAACTGTTGCATCCTTTCCAGTATTTGAGAGGTTGCATCGCCAGTGGGGCCTAGCTAGGCACTCCGCTGGACTGATCCCTGCCTGGGAGCGGGTGGGTTTCCCTCGGTTCTTGCCCTTGGTCTCGAGCGGTGGGGCTGCAGCGATGATTCTGCCTCCTGCTCTAACATTAACTGGGGCACGGGAGGCGGCCCCATTCCTAATATCTCTGGTGGGCCCAGCGGGACCTGCATATGTACAACTGGTGTTGGTATCAATGCGCCTGTATTAGGTTGGCTGTGCCTGGTGCTCCGTGACTTTTCGCTCCGTGCCGGGTTGGCGGTTGCCTCCAGCGTTCTTCTTAGTTCATCAAAACGTGATACCAACGTGGCCACCTGCTTTTGGGCCTCGGCCTTTTCTTTGCGCTCTTGTTCACGTTCTCTGTTTGTCGTATGAAGGTCCGCCAGTGCCAGCTCATATAGAGAGGTGAGGTCTTGGCTTGGTGGGCGGCTGCTACTTGGGTTTGTCTCACCGCCAGGGTTTATCGGGGTGCTGAATAGTGCGCGGTTGACGTTTACCGCCGGGCGGGTAGGTTGGGGGATGGCTGACTAGTCTGCCTACTCTTTAGCATTTCCCCCTCTACCGTTAGTCATGGTGATTGTGGCGGGATGACCTTTTGTTCAAGGGTTCCCACAGACGGCGCTAATGTTAATGCTCAAAGTCCAGCGGTAGCCAATCTTTCGTTTAACGCTGGTCCGGTGGGCGGACCGCTACTTGAGGATTCGATGGCCTCCGCTAGTTGTCACATGAGAGACAGGGCGTCAGAGGGAGACCGCGTTGGGCGGTTTTCACTTCTCCGATGCCTAAGTCAGTCAACGTGTATAGGGAGCATAACAATAAATGAGTAGTGAATGCGTAATTAATGAGGAGAGAGGAGAGAACCTTTTATAGGTGAGGAGAAGGTTGATCTTCTTCTTGTTTTCGATGTGAGACTGATGTGCTTTAATTCCCAGCGTCTGGAGCTTCTGATGCTATCTTGGCGCGGCGCTTGACGCGCGTCAGAGGTGATCTGGGGGCAATCCAGGGCTCGGGTGGTAGCCCGCCTGGCTGTGCCTTCGCAGGTCACTCCTTTGGTGAGAGTCGGTACCTCGCTCTGGCGGTACAATGAGCGTGGCTCATTACAGCTAATTATGCTTGTTCTGGCACATGTAGGTACACAGTGTCTTCAACTCCATGAAGTTGTCAACCCATAAGTGCTGGAGATTTGACATCACCCCTTTTTCTATAGTTATCTTTTTCAACGAGGCAAAATTGAACAACTCCAACCTCTCCAGCTTTACAAAGCCTATGCGGAAACACAACTCTTCCCTAACATATGCATTATGTTAGTATATATATATATTGTTGTCATTCCTTCTCTAACAAAACTGTACTCATTAGTTTGAGTTTGAATAAGCCCAAATATAAAGCCCAAGACTATGATTGTTTAATTGCAATCTTCTTCACTTTGTGGTTGTCTTGCTATCAAAGACCAACTTGAAGATCAGTTCTATTGCAAGCTTCTCCTTGTTATCTTGTCGAAATACCAAACTTGAAGATAAGAAAAAGTCCCTTCTTCCTCATGGCTTAGGTAAGCTCATGCATTGCATCTCTTTCACAAAGTCATGGTTTTTTCAATGGGTTCCATTCTTGTATTAGCCATTTGGGTGTTTGGCTTCTACAATTGGTTTTCCCAATTGAAATTTGAGGTATGGGTTTATCCTTGCAATCTGAAATTAAGGGTATGGCTTTACCTACTACAACTGAGCTTAAGGCGTTGTTAAGTGACCTAACTTTCCTCTTCTTCCTATATATATGGATACTTTGTTCCTGGGTATTGAAAATAGTTTTGGTTTTCAATCCCTTTATTGTTTAAGAGTTATTCTCTTTGGTTTTTGCTTTTCATAGTGTCTGGTTTCATGTTGAAAACAATTTGAAAAACACAAAACCATTCATATATGTTCATCCCTTGCATCCTATGAGGTCATTTGGGTATTGCAAGCTTCAATGCAAAAAATCTCCAAGAAGAACTTGCTGTGTTCATAGCTGAGATTTCTGAGTTGTTCACTTGTGTAAACAATTAGCAAGGAGTGATTACAAACAGTCTAGTACGTTAGTCTAGAAGGGTTATAGCGATCAGTACTGCAATCTCTGTGTTGTAAACTTGTAATTTGGTTTTTCAAGAGTTAAAGGCCACGTAGATGTTTTCCCTTGATAGGGTGCATGTTTACTGCGTTAACAAAAACTTGTGTTTTTTATTGCTTTAGTTGGTTTGGTTGATGCTACTTTCATTCTGTTCATTATCAATATGAGGATTGAAACTCTAGTTGCAATCCCTGAGAAAGTAAACCTTGAAAAAAAAATTGGTTGTGAGCCTATTCACCCCCCTCTAGCTAGGCTCCTTCTAGGATCTTCACATTACAAAGATAAAGCTTTGTTAGATTGGGCAGTGCTTCAATTTGAGGTAATAAATCCTCTTCAAGTCTATACCAATGCAAAAATAGAGTTGTAAGGCTATGCAATGAGGAAAACTAAGGTATTACGTTTTGCAGTTTGCTAATCAAATAATGCTTTTAAAGGTATGGAAGAAGTGGACATAGCGGCATCCTCCTTTGGTACTACACCAGAGGCGCTAGAAGGGTTCGGCGCTCCCAACCTAACTTTTAACCAGCAAATCTAGTTGCCTAGAGACCTTAATTGGTGTACAACTAGAGACATTGAGAATTAAGTCAACAAGATCAAGACCTAATACTAGATGCACAAAGGTGTACAAAGGTGTCTAGACTATCCCTGAAAAGTAGGGAATTATTGAAGACCAACCAAAGTAAATAGGGATTAGGACAAAACCGGCCCAAAATAAGGCCCAAGAGAGCAGCCCCAAGGGAATGAGTCCAGCCCAAGGCCCAACATAAAGGTTGACCCGGGCCAGCCACCAAAACATCCTCCTCCAGCGCCGCCGATCACCACCAGACCTGTAGTGGCCGCCACCCTCACGAGATTGAGCAGAACCGCGTAGCCACGCCACCACCACGATCACTCCAAATCCACCATGGCCCCGCCCCTTCGGCAATCCTCCCAGACCACTAAAGCTGCGCTGCCACTCCGATCACCTAGAAAACAGCCATAGCCACGCCACCATCACATGTTCAAGAGAGCTCCTGAAGAAGCCCCGCCGCCAGCAGTCGTGGAAGCTCCGAAGACCCACCAAAACCTATGCAAATCGATCAGCCCGGACTCCTTTGCCAAACCTTGAGCCACCCCCATTCAGAAGAATACCAGGCCATTGCTTTCAAAACCCGCCCGGCAGCAGCCCATTCGGCATGGCGAACCACCACCGACGAGCGCCGCCGGACAAGAAGGAGATCTGGAAAAAAAAAAAACCCTAAGCGCTGTTCGAGTTTATTGGAGTAAACTCAACGCTCATAAAATTTTTGTTATTAATGCTAAAGAAATTGTAATTAATGGTAGAATTAAGGAGGGAAATTCAAACTCAACCAAAAGAAAGATAATTTCCAACGTCATTTCAAGTTTCAACATGATAGGAGCATAATTATGCAATGTTAATAGCGTTAATCTCTATACTTTCTTTACTAGTTTAGTGTGTTTTCTTGTTATTTACGTTGTTTATTTGTTTTATAGGTATCTTGGAGCAAAGAAGAAGAAAAGAAGCAAAAGAGGGATTGAAAGGCAAAATCAGCAAATCTGCCTATACAGATAAGTCAACTTCGACAGATCACTGAGACCAGCTCATAACGATCCAAAGAATGATTTTTATATTGATAGAAAACCTCGGATGTCTAGTTTCCAGATATTTTTACGACTCGTCAATGACATTTTTTTAGAAGAAGATATGGCCAATTTAGTACAAGAAGGTCAGACTGCGCGTGAACCTGAGGTTAGACGAGAATTTATGTTTCGAGGCCTAAATCACACCAAGAAGCCAAGGACGAGTTTGTGCTTCATATTTCAGCTTATTATGGACAAATGAATGATGTGAATGATTGGAATAAGTCATCAAGTTCAAGAGCCAATAGGAAAACTCCACCTAAGCATGTGAACCCTAATTCTTTTAGGTTTTGGATTTCCTACATAACAAGAAAGATGAAGGCAACCTCTAAGCATATAAAAGGAGATCAATCTACAACAGCTCTCTCTCTCTCTCTTTCCCCCCTTCTTTAGTTAGTTTTTTTTCATTTATGTTTAGCTAGTTTTTATTAGTTAGGGGGCTGCTTCAAGCCCCTGGACATGAACTACAAGATGATTTGACCTTTGATGTTATTTTCTTTTAATCTAAGATGAGGCATTTGTTTACTACTTTTCCATTGATGAATGCTCACTTGTATGCTTTGAGTGCACACTTAGCATGCATGTTAGGATTCTACCGCTTTGATTGTTTGATGCATGTGTCAATAGTTGGACTCCTCAAACCTTCTAGAGAAGCAATTGTTAGTTTTCACTATCAAGTAGACTAAGTCCTAGGTTTAGCAAGGCGCTAAGTTTATTGTGATGCCTAGTGATGTCTCAAACTCTTTTAGACCTTAATGATCTCTGCATGTTTAATCTAGTAACCATACCTTTAGGTTGCATTGCTTGGGAATAGTCTAGGTATAGAGCACTTCCAGCCTAGCTTACGAAGTAAGAAAGGGTAATAGGTTGTGTTCAAGCATACCGAGCCAACCTGAGCATCTTCATCTAGATTAATTTAATTAGGATTGAACAAATTATCTTGTGTGTGATTGTCGGGGGTGGATGCATCTTCCCTAGCTAGCTTTATTCTCATTGATTTCAAAACCCATCTCAAAATCTGTTTTTGTTACTTTCTGTTATATTTTCGTAATTATCTTATATAGTAAACGGTATCCAAAATTCACTAAATTTTTTGTGCTAGATGCTCTGTGTGTCTAGTACATCACTGTAAATTTTCATAATTTTCTGAATAGTTTAGATTAGGTTTTTAGTTAGATTTTTGACTGCTGTTCGCTAGGAATAGGGGTAACTTTTGTGACATTGTTTTGAGTAGTTAGACCCTTAGTCTTCTGCGGGAACCCTTGTTTACCCTTGCTACAATTGATAATCTTAAGTGTGAATAAGAAAAAGGGCTAAATATTGTTTAGTCATTGAACTTTTGCTGAATAAACACTTCAGTTTCTCGTCTTTTAATTTGACACGTTTACTCACTGTTCTTTCAGTTTTACAACCAATAGGTCTATTCCATTAAATTATGCCGATAACTTCCTATTTTAAGGATAAAATTACTATCATAGTCCTGACTTTCTATTTCTTTAATTTTTTTAATTATTTTTATTCTTCTCTTTTATTTTTTTTTGTTTCTTTAATTTTTTAATTATTTTTATCCTTTTGATTCATACCAATAAAATTACTATTTTTTTAAATTTCTCTTTAATTTTTTTAATTGTTTTTATTCTTCACTTTAATTTGACACGTTTACTCATTGTTTCTTCTATTATGACTAATTTTATGGGGTGTTTGGGTGAGCTGCAGAAGAAATTAATTTACTGCTTAAGGCCATAAAATGAGTGATAACTTTCAATATGACTTTTATTAATTTTTTTTTATTCTTCTCTTTTAATTTTTCTTATGATTGGCACCAATAAAATTACAAATTTTTTTTAATTATTTTTATTCTTTTTTTAATTTTTTCTTTTGATTGGCACCAATAAAAGAGAAGAATAAAAACGACTAAAAAAACTAGTAATTTTATTGATGCGAATCAGAAGAAAAAATAAAAGGGAAGAATAAAAATAATTTAAAAAATTAATAGAAGTCGTATTAAAAGTTATGACTAATTTTATTGGCGTCAAGCAACAAATTAATCTCTTCTCCGGCTCACACCCAATAAAATTAGTCATAACAAAAGAAACAAGGGAGGGACTATAATAGTAATTTTTATCCTTAAAAGAGAAGAAAAATAAAAGAGAAGAATAAAAACAATTGAAAAATTAAATAGAAGAATAAAAACAAAGGGAAATGATGGAAAATGTCATATTAGAGTGTGAAATGATAAAAAGGTCATCTAGTTTTCCACTTGATAAAAAGGTCCATAATGAATTGTTAGTAATATTAATTTTGTCCTTATGAATAATGAGATGATGTTAAAAAATGTCAATTTTTAATTTTTTTGATTCCGATTCTACCCTTAAAGGTAATACACGTTTATGACTGTTTCACTCAAAATCTCAGAGCTTAAATTCTCTCTCTTTTGATCAGAAAGCTTGATTCGATTTTGATCGGAGATTCTCTCTCTACCGCCAGCTTCAAATTGCGCTTGGTCTCTCTACCACGATCTCAAATCTTAGTTTTGAGTGGTTTTGGAGCTTCAATCCACAGCTTTCTTCTCTTTTTCTCGGTCCGTGGCTTCGACGACAGTCGTTTGTCCTTCGCCTCCTGCGTCACTCCATCTGAAACGACGTCGATGTGCAAGCCTTGTCCTGCGCCGCCGCAGAGCCGTCCTTCTCGTCCTTGCCTCCGATGTCGTTGGACTACGATATTTGGCAGTCGACTACTTAACTCTCTTCACAGCTTGAAGCTTTCGCCAAAACCAGACTGGAGCACTATTTTGCAGGTATGCAACTCGTGGATCTAGAGATAATGAAAATCCAGATGGTCTCGGAGGAGATCAGCCATCGCTCGAGGAGCAGAGCACCTCGTCACTCCTCCGCTATCTCCTCGATCCTCGACAAGCTCAAGAATGTAGGTACTGTTTTACTTCGCTGATTTCTGTGAAAATTGAATGCGATTTTGGGGTTGTGGTCTCTCCTTCATCTGCATTCGGGTTATAGCAGCCCAAACTGATTTATGTGTTTTATGCAATTATATGTTTTTAGAAATTAATCTTTCATTATTCCTTGTATAATTGATTTTTTGATCTGTACCCTAAGCTATTCTGTTGGTATCTTAAGGGAATGTGGAGGAGTAATAGGAGTTCCAATTGATCACTTCCATCCATTGGTCTCTTCATCTTGTCTTGGTATAATTGATTATCGTTGTGAGCTGTACCCAAAGCTATTTGGTTGGTATCTTATGAGAATGTGTAGTAGTAATAAGAGTTCTCATTGATCGCTTCCATCCATTGGTGTCTTTCATCTTGTCTTGGTATAATTGATTGACTTTGTGATATGTTTTTTAAGCTATTCTGTTAGTATGTCAAGGGAATGTGAAGTTAAAATTGGGACAGGTTTGTTATTTTATCTCCAAAAAGCTTTAGGTTGTCAAACAACAACAAAATTCCAATTGGATTACTTCAGCGATTCTAGTTCACTCAAAGACCACAAACCAAGCTTCGACGATGTTCAGGTCTGGCCCCTTGCTTTCTAATCTCTATATGTCTATCTGTTTGACTCGAAATGTTGTGAATGCGATTATCTATGTTTTCAATTTCATTCATGGATTGATAGATCTAATTGCATTTTAGGGAGCATGACTTTTGTTAGGTAGAGAAATTGAAATAATGCGTCTCCTTTAACATTGGACTACTATGCATCTACTTGCAAGTGACCCTCCTTTAACATTGGACTACTATGCATCTAATTGTCCTATTTTGTTTGAGATTGTAAAGAAAGAAATGGAGTGTGAAGTTCTTAGATCATCATAATGCCGCCTTGGATAGGCCGGTTACACTTTCATGATTGTTTTGTTCATGTCTGGATTTTATCATTAGCTTGTTACTTAGCTGTAGTACCCATATATTTATTAGCTTTAATTTCAAGTAGCTGTTGTAGTCTTGTCACTTAATGAACTTAATGGAAGCAGGGATGTGAAGGTTCAGACTCTTATCTACATTTTCTTGACAAGTTTATCTCTACTCTTTACTGAAGGAAATTGTCCCATTACTTGGTTTTTGAGAAAACTCATCATATCTTATTCCACCATGTAGTACACGTGTATTGCTAAAATTTGCTTTGGTGAATTGAAGTGTTATATTATATGGTCTTTGTTTGTGTTTGTGGTTGAAATTGATGATTTCCGTGGCTTTGGATAGTGATGAGACAATGTTCATGTTTAGAGAAGCTAAGACGTCCTTAAGAGAAGGAACATTTGGATGTTGAGTTGAAGCTTGTTGGAGAATATGGGCTTCGGCGCAAGAGGGACTTGTGGAGGGTCTAGTATGCTTTGAGCAGCATCCGTAATGCTGCTAGGGAACTTCTTACTCTGGACAAGAAAAATCCTCGCCGTATCTTTAGACCCAGTTGTGGTTATGTTTTATTTTGTTTAATGTGCTTATGGGAGGTTGTCCTAATTGGAAAAAGTGTTGTGGTTGTACTTTGACTAAAATCACTTGAAATCTTCCTGGAATCACAATAAAATCTTCTTACTAATGTTTTGAGCATACAGTTTTGTCTTACGCTTGAATTCATTTTGTCAAAAAAATACTTGTGAAGTTCAATTGCAAATTTGCAGCATATGTCACTAACCAAGTCATTGTCAATCCCTGACCAAGTAACTGTTAACCTCAAGTTACCAGCAAAGTCACGGACCATGTCACTGTCAATCCCTGACCAAGTCAGTGTTAACCTCAAGTCACCGGCAAAGTTACTGGCCACGTCACTATTAACCTCAAGTCACTGGCCATGTCACAAGCATGAACATGTCCATGTTACTAGCCAAGTAACTGTCAGTAGCCAAGTCACAAGTTAATAGCCAAGGCACTGTTAATCACATGTCACTAACTAAGTAATTGACCATGTCACTAACTAAGTAACTATCAGTAGCCAAGTCACAAGTTAATAGCCAAGGCACTGTTAATCACATGTCACTAACTAAGTAACTGACCATGTCACTAACCAAGTAACTGTCAGTAGCCACATCACAAGTTAATAGCAAAGTCACTGTTAATCATATGTCACTAACCAAGTAACTGACCATGTCACTAACCAAGTAACTGACCATGTCACTAACCAAGTAACTGTCAGTAGCCAAGTCACAAGTTAATAGCCAAGTCACTGTTAATCACATGTCACTAACCAAGTAACTGACCATGTCACTAGCCAAGTAACTGTCAGTAGCCAAGTCACAAGTTAATAGCCAAGTCACTGTTAATCACATGTCACTAACCAAGTAACTGACCACGTCACTAACTAAGTAACTGACCATGTCACTAACCAAGTAACTGTCAGTAGCCAAGTCACTGTTAATAGCCAAGTCACTGTTAATCACATGTCACTAACTAAGTAACTGACCATGTCACTAATCAAGTAACTGTCAGTAGCCAAGTCACAAGTTAATAGCCAAGTAACTGTTAATCACATGTCACTAACTAAGTAACTGACCATGTCACTAACCAAGTAACTATCAGTAGCTAAGTCACAAGTTAATAGCCAAGTCACTGTTAATCACATGTCACTAACTAAGTAACTAACCATGTCACTAACCAAGTAACTGTTAGTAGCCAAGTCACAAGTTAATAGCCAAGTCACTGTTAATCACATGTCACTAACCAAGTAATTGACCATGCCACTAACCAAGTAACTGTCAGTAGCCAAGTCACAAGTTAATAGCCAAGTCACTGTTAATCACATGCCACTAACTAAGTAACTGACCATGTCACTAACCAAGTAACTGTCAGTAGCCAAGTCACTGACAGTGACTTGAGGTTAACAATGATTTGGCCAGTGACCTCACTAACTAGGGATTTGGCTTAGCCAATGACTTTATTGGCCAGTGACTTGGTTAGTGACTTAGTCAGTGACGTGTATTACAGTGGCATAACCTAGAAGAAAGCTATCATGAGTAAATTAAAAAGCATATTGCTTGTAAAGATTAAGAAATCCTCCGTATGGGGACCAAGAATAAGAAATCATTGCCTTCAAACTAAAGGTTCATAAACCTTAATGAGAATGACTATAGTGCATAGAGCACATGTAGCATAGACCATTATAAATCTTATATTATTGTACAAATCTTTCAACAAAGCTTCAAGCATAAAAAAAGTGAGATTGCACGGGACGAATATAATCTAGATGCCCGAGATGAGTAAAAAGACATCTATGCATCTTGTAGTTCCAAACTTTAACCTTGTAATTAATCGTCCCCTGCAAAAACCCAACACAGATCAATTAAAACCTGAACTGTACCATCTACAAGTTAATGATCTTCTAGAAAAACAAAATACAGAAATGCAGCATTCAATTAACCATCTAAAAACCATAATAGTTCCTATCAACGTGTGATTGAAAGGTTAGCTTTCGTTATATAAAGACAGATACAGAGTTGATCAGTATATCAACTGATGCAGAAAATCTATACATGTAGACCATAAAGAAATGAAACTATAAGCTTGGTGCAAGTTATGATCAAGTGTCATCAACAGAGGTCTTATACAACATCATTGCTCTCCAGGATATAGGACAGAGTATCACACAACAAAACCAACTTTTTCTTAAAAGTATAATGCAGTAGATACTGTAAGAAATGCCTATTTGGTTTGATTGAAGTAATACATTGTTCAATAATCTATCGCTAGCTCGAGTAATAGGTTAGGTTGTGGAAGAAATCTAGTTCCATGGAGAACAATGCTTTCTTGTTTGCTGTGGAGCCTCTAAAAGTATTGCCTTGGTAGGGCACTAGGGCATTAATGATGACTAATTTAATAGTATGAGATGCCTAATACCAAGATAGGTCTGTAGAACCCCCACTGTAATAGAAAATTTATAAATTGCATACAGTTCTCAGACAATCTAATACCATCTCTGTAAAATAATTGACAAACAAACACATGAAAGCAGTGTATAATAAAAACACATATCCCTCAGATGTAATTTTATCTATTCCTGCAGAAACATAAAGATCATTGCTGTCAATTTATGCACTCTCCTAAGCCTCTAACATGACTAGAGTAAAAAGATATGTCAAGTATATCAAAGGCACAGTAAAATGGGATGGGGTTCACTAAAGGATATCTCATTCTAGACAGGGCCATATAGACAGACATTCTACTAGTGGACATTGAATGTCTCTTGGTCCTAACCTTGTTCCTTGGAGTAGTAAAAATTAGCCAACTATAGCCAAGTCTTCCTGTGAAGCAGAGAATCAATTTTTGGCGTAAAATCTTCATTGATATTCACTTGTTTATGCATAATCCACCAGTAGCCTTGTGGTCTGAAATTAACCCTTCCAATTTGGTGGAAGTTCCACCAGAGGACCAAACATGTGAAATTTGATTACAACTCTCTGAGAGAATTTTCATTTTTCCTCTACAACTACAACTCTTGTATTCTATAACGAGCAAAACAGACAAGCCTAGATACATTGAATTGGTAATTCCAAAGAAATTGAGGGGTAAAGTTAAAAGAGGAAGTACCTGATAGTTACAATGGAAGCTGTAGCGGAGCTCAGGGTCGAACTCAGTAAGAGTGTCGTCGTGGTCATAGTCCTGAGCGCGCTTGCGAGGGACGTGCATGGTTGATTCCTCCCCTACCTGCTGCCGTGTCAATTTCATCTTTGCATTGCCGAATTCATCCTTCTCTTCATTTGCAAAACAAGTAGCAACCAACCACAGATTAGTTAAGATCCTTTACCTCCTTGGTTAACATTTTGCACATTCAAAATGCATACCACTCTGTCAAAACTAACCACAGTAATTCACAGCTGAAACTAAATTCTAAACCACACAAACTAATCGTGGTTTCATAATTGGCAGATCACCATACCTCACTAACATCATTAATTGAATTCATGTTAAACTGTGGCTTTATAATTGGCAGATCACTATACCTCAATAACCAGATTCAAATCCATCATATAATAACTCACAATATTCAAGTCACATCAGTATCAGTTATGCATAACAAGTGTTCGATAAAGTACCTGAAAGATGAGGCGATTGAGATTGGTGTAAGTGGGACGCTCAATGTCCAGAGATCGGCGGCAGGTGTCGTAGCTGGCCTCATTATGGAGCAAAATAGACGCATCGGTGTGCTCAAGCAGAGAATGAGTGGAGAGGACACTGTTACAGGGCTCTACAACAGACATAGAAACCTGAGGAAAAGGATACACAGTGAATCCGAGCTTGGACGTTTTTCCATAGTCCACAGAAAGATGCTCCAGCCTCCAGCAGAAGCAACTCGAGACCCGACCTGGTATCACCACCGACGACATTGAAGACCAGAAATCCCTGAAGCCTAGTGCAATTGTTGTCGAGCTTACAGATCCGATCCAAGTAGAGATCGATGATCTCTTTGCCGGTGGTGTATGGCCACAGGAGAAGTTGTTAGCGGCGTCCTCCTTGCCGGAAATGAGCTGCTCGGGGCGAAGTTCCGGTGTGGACCTCGTCGATAACGATGGACTTTCGGTTGACGAAGATGGCGCATGGAACTCCGAAGCAAGTCCCATAAATCGACATGCTAACAGAGATAGGGATATTCGGATAAGGTTTCAGAAGGGCTTAGTTAACGGGAGGGAGGGAGGGAGGGAGAGCTGCCAGTGGCAGTTTTTGTAATTAAGTTTAACTCTAGTGGTAGGTAGTTATTAGGTGACCTTAATTATCATAGGGACATTTGTGGTATCTGGATTATCATTAGGTACTTTAAAATGACATCTTTTATCATTGTCCCTAAAAACAATTAAAAAATCAAAGAAAGAAAAAAATAAAAGAGAAGAATAAAAATAATTAAAAAAATTAAAGAGAAGAATAAAAACTATTAAAAAAATTAAAGAAAGAGAAAGTCAGGGCTATGATAGTAATTTTATCCTTAAAATAGGAAGTTAACAGCACAATTTAACGAAGTGTAACGGAATAGATCTATTAGGTGTAAAACTAAAAGAATAAGGAGTAAACGTGTCAAATTAAAAGACGAAGGACTGAAGTGTTTTTTCATCAAAAGTTCAAGGACTAAACAATATTTAGCCCTAAGAAAAATCAATAGCTTATAAATTTAGCTATCACAACATAACTGAAAACTTTCTCCTCATCTTATACTTACTTGGGAAAGATAAAATCATTTCCTAATCTTGATTCTACAATATTATCAATTGACGGACCGGGGAAAATTAGAGCCTAAATGGGAAGGCCTCTACATCATCGAAAAGTATACTCCAATGGAGCATACCTGCTCATCACCATGGACGACGAACAAATCATTCCTCCTATAAATGCTCGATTCTTGAAATATTGCTACCCTTTTAGAGAAAAGCTCCCTGATACAAGCCTAAACGGTCCCCTCATTATGTGTTATGTAATACCCCCGACCTGCGCGAGCATAAACTATTCATGGCAAAATTAAATTGACAAGACCAATGAGAGATCCGGTCTAAAAGAAAATGCCTATTTAAGTGCTCATTTTTGAAATATAAAAGATCTAAACCAAAATACTATGGCTCTAGCTACTCTACAACTTTTTCGATTTATTATTATTTGTTATATCTTTTGTCTTGTGACATGGCATCATTTCTAATTATTCATCTCTTAATTTTTTTTAAATCTGACATATCTTAAGTTCACATTGAATTACTTTGGGGGAAGTTTTGTGATGTATCGATGTACTGATACATTAAGTAGACTTAATTCGATATAAAGATAGAGACTATTCTAATATAGAAATAGAGTGGTCTTATACTAAATTATCAATAAATGGAGGTGATCTACCTCTTAATTAAATTACTTTACTTAATATATTGATACATTAATATACGGTAAACGAATCTGTATTTTACATAGTCGAATAAAATTAGAAATGTGTTTAGTTATTTATTTATCTTGGTATCTTTTATGTGCTTAATCAAAACTTTATCTTTTGTTCATTGACATGATAATGGTTTAGATAATCTAACCAATGGTAAGGGAAAGAGAAAGAAAATTGCTGAAGCTTCGTACCACTCAGTCCTTTCTTTACTTTGCTAACTCACCACTTTCTCTCTCTCACTTCACGACTTCAAAACACAGTCGTGCCGAAACTGCAAACCGAATCCCACGCCAAAGCCCCAAACCCCAATGGCCGGTGGCGGAGGTGACGCGCCGCCTCTGCCGTCGTCTAACGGCGGCGGCGAATTCCTCCTCTCCTTGCTCCAGAAGGCCCCGCACCACCACTACCAGGGACGCTCGCCCCAACCACAGCAATCTACGGTGATCGATCCCGCCGTGGCCGCCGTGGGCCCCACCGTAACGTTCCAGCAGCAGATTCAGCCGCCGTGGGGATCGTCGTCGTCATCCAACGGCCGAGATCATCCTGCTGCTCTCCACCCCCACCATCAGCAGCAGATTCCGAACCCTTCCTGGCCCAATTCCCAATCTCCTCCTCCTCCTGTCAACTTCCGAGGGTTTCCTCAAAGCCCTTACTCCTCTCCTCCATGCCCAACCACTTCCCCCAGTTCGGCAGCAGCCAATTCCCTGGAAATCAAATCCTCGCCGACGATTTCAGGAAAATTGGGTTTTCGACCCCTCCTAACAATTCCGTCCAAGACCTTGCTCTGCAGAAACAGCACCAAGAACAGAAGCTCAAGTTTAGATATTTACCTGGCGATATAATCCGAAATCCGGATTCGTCAGTAAATGTCATTACTTCCTCAGAAGTTGCCAAGCTCAGTAATGGCTTGGACCGCAATCTCCACTTGAATTCCAACAATTCATCTGAGTTTCGTCGCGGTAATTTCGATTCAGGGGAGCAAGAATCGAGAGGGGGAGGGGTCGTCGGTGGCGGCATGGGGAAGCAAGTTCGTAGGACAATGCCGCCGCCGGGGTTCGGAAACAAGCCTAGGGGAGGAGGGAATTGGGATTCCGGGAGCAGGAGGGGAGGTATGGAGCACAATGTGGATAGGGAAAGGCAGAGTTCTAGTGAATTTGTGAGGAATAGGGATGCTTCTATTGAGAATGAGAGAGTGAAAAGATTGGGAGGTGAAGATGGTCGAGTTCGAGGAAATGGGGCTAGTAGAACGGGGCTCAATGCACAGCTTGATCGCCCTGGTCCACCCGCTGGCACAAATCTCCATTCTGTTTCTGCTTCGGAGATTGAAGAGTCAATGATGAATTTCGAGGATGGGGAGAGGGCAAGAAAGGATAGTGGCGGCGGTGAAGATGTAAGCCAACACTTGCTTGAGGATGAAACGGATGACAAGAATGAGGCAAAGCAACACCATAAGGTCAAACCTTTCTCTATTACCATATATATTATCAAGGTTTTGAATATAATGGGAGTTCATAAAAGTGAGTTTCTTTCCAAAAGGCTAATTCATGCCTATTTGTTTGAAACATTATACAGTTTGATGAATTTTTGACCTTTCTGCTTCACCAAGTTTTTGTAAAGGAGAGTGTTAAATTAGCGTTTCCTGCTGTATACACAGATAGAGTTTGATAGCATTCTAATAGAAAGATAGTTATTTTTCATCTCAACTCTATTTTGGCTGTTATATTATAAAGATGTCTTTGGCTCATGTAAATATACATATGTCTGTATTCGTTAATACTTATTAGAACTCTGAGTGACCTGTTATTTTTTTTTTGGTAACAAATAGCTGAGATGAGAGTTACTTATAGTTTTCATTACCAGGATTCGAGATCAGATAACAGAGGACAACACCAACTTAGCCAAAGAGCGAGATCGTACAAAAGACAAACACTATGTCGCTTTGACATAGACAGACTAAATGCTCCTTTTCTTGAAATTTTTGAATCCTTGATACCAACTGAGGAAGAAAAGGCCAAGCAGAAGCAATTATTGACATTATTGGAGAATATAATCTGCAAAGAATGGCCTGAAGCTCGCCTTTATATTTATGGATCATGTGGCAATTCATTTGGAGTTTCTAAAAGTGATATAGATCTCTGTCTGGTGATTGGTGAAGAAGATATTAACAAATCTGAGATCTTACTACGGTTGGCAGATCTTTTGCAGTCAGACAATCTAGAGAATGTACAGGTGAATAAGAGTTCTTTTTCCTCATGAATTTGTGTGATAGATGAAACTCCAACTTTAGGAATTGACTAACCTTTATTTACAACGTTAGAAATTGACTGACCAAGTTTGACTATTGTGCTTCTCAAAGAGAGATTTTTAGTTAAAGAGAATTCTTTATGTGGCTTTAGTTGTAACCTTATGATGAGAAGCGATCCTTTGATAGCACAGAACAACATAAGCAATATCATCTCTTTGGGTTCAAATTTTTTTTGCCTTTTCAATTGCTACTGGAAACATAAACTCTTTTACTATTTTTATTTATTCTACAACAACTTCACTTGTAGTCCCCTATTCCCATATGTACTAGGCAATAATAAATCCTTGGAGTGGCCTAGCAAAGGGATTCAGTTGGGTTTCAACTCACAGGATGATGGGTTTTTTTATTTTTCGTGGTATTATGGACTTTGCATTAGGCAGGCAAGCTCTCAGGGGATGATGCTTAGAGTATTCTCATCACACCTTTATGAGCAGGTGACTGCTACTAAAGCAATTGCCTATTCAGTTACCTAACATCTGATTTTAGGGTTGTTTATTACCAACTTACGAAGCAATATATACATTTAAAAGTTTACTTAGTGAAGTTACTATTGTTTTTGAAAGGACCATAAATTTATTTAAAAAGATGAGGAATCCACTAATCTTAGCGAGCTACAAATAGAGGAGCTCGATTGTTAGAGTTACAATGAATACTCAAGCATCTATTATCTGTAGCATGTGTTTTTAACACCAACTAGTTGTCCTTGAAGTGAAGAGTATATAGTTCTCAATATAATGTACAAGTAAAATTTGGTCACATCATCCCTCGTCTCTATCAAAATAGTTCTTTAACTATAGGCAACAGTCTTAGTTGTTTTGATACTCTTGAATATTTTTTAATATTACTGTTATTTTTGTAAGTAATCCTGTTTGTTTTCAGGCATTGACGCGTGCTAGGGTCCCCATAGTAAAGCTTATGGATCCTGTCACTGGAATATCTTGTGATATATGCATCAACAATGTTCTGGCTGTGGTAAATACAAAGCTTCTTCGTGATTATGCAAATATAGATGCAAGATTACGACAATTGGCTTTTATTGTGAAACATTGGGCCAAGTCGAGAGGAGTCAATGAAACTTACCATGGAACCCTATCTAGCTATGCGTAAGTTTGATTAACTTTTAAGGTTATGCTTCAGTTCCCAGTTTATTATCAAAAAGGTAAACTTTTAAATTAGCTATGACGGTACTGCCAAGAGATAGTGGCATGTTGCAAATTCTCATGGTAGAGATGTGGTTAGGAACTGGTTTATGCCCTTGACCACGAGTGACAATGTTTCCACTTTGTTTTCAGGTATGTTTTGATGTGTATACATTTCTTACAACAGCGGAGACCTGCTATTCTTCCCTGTTTACAGGTATGCCTTCAAGCAGAGGCACAGAATATATCTGCAGACCTGACATTTGATAATTCTGTGTTTTTAATCACAACCATTGTTATCCATCAGGGAATGCGGGCAACATACTCGGTCACTGTAGAGAACATTGAATGTGCTTTCTTTGATCAAGTAGACAAACTTCAAGAATTTGGATCCCATAACAGGGAAACTATTGCTGAACTTGTGTGGGCTTTTTTCAATTACTGGGCATATAGTCATGATTACGCAAATACTGTTATATCCGTTCGTAGAGGAAGCACAATCAGGTGAGATATAAAATCTGATATGTTCCTTTTGAAATTAAAGTAACTTAGATCAGTTGGTTATAAAGTTAGCGGTGATCCTGTGCCTTCAAAGAGAAGGACAGTTGATAGATTGTCATCAATAGAATATTCGAGATATTTTAGAACAGTTAACATTGAATCTCTGGTAGTAGTATTAGGTGTTACTATACTATCTCACAATGTTTTGAAGCTAAATTCATAAACAGTATTATGGGACTTGAACCACAATGATGCTCAGCATTTCTTTATTTTTTTTTCATTTCAATAGTTGTTTGACATTGAACGATTGAATTTGGATGAACTATTAAATTCTTGATGCTGATTTTTTTTTTCATGAAAGTAGAACTAATCCTCACTCTCTTTTGTGGCTTCTTGAATTATTGGTCTTTGGGGAGATTACCAAGTTGGTCAGAATTGTAATTGTGATATTTTGGCGCATATGTGAGCCCATCAATTAAGCAATTAACCAATATTTGATGTCAATTTGGTCAGCAAGCGGGAAAAGGACTGGACAAGGAGGATTGGAAATGACCGGCATTTGATATGCATAGAGGATCCGTTTGAGACGTCCCATGACCTGGGACGAGTTGTAGACAAGCACAGCATAAAAGTTTTGAGGGAGGAGTTTGAACGTGCCGCTGAGATAATGCAGTATGATGCAAATCCCTGTGTGAAGCTCTTTGAACCCTATGTGCCTAGTGTTTAGTTGTTTTACTAGTTTCTCTTTTTATTTATTGGAAATTGTTTACTAGTTGAGCATAATTTTGGTTGCAACTACGGTAAATTATGCTAAGATTGTAAACTACTTTGTTACCACAGTTCCGTCGTTGTGTGTTATGTATAGCATTTTTGATGTTTTAGTCCTTTATTTACATTCTGTTAGGGAGGTTTAATGACCTAGTTCGGCACTATCAAGCTAGATATCATCATGATTACAGTATCTGTAATCCATACAGCCATGGAATGTGTTGCTTTTCCTTCCATCCCTCAACGCTACAATGTCCCCTACTATTTCCATCCTTGCGGAGTGTTGGTGAAATAGCAGAAAATTTCCCCCATGGAGAAAGTATCAATTTCCATTTTTCTTTCTAACGTGCTAGCATTTTTCACAACTGTGTTCGGTTTGAGTTATGATGACAATGTTATCAGTCTGGATTGTATCCGTTGAAATGGCGAAATAAGAATATTTTTGAGGTTGGTTTTCATTGACCCTTTAATACCTCTCACATCATTCTGAATGCTACGCTTGAGTGGTCTCATGTTCAAGCTAAACCTAACTTGGTGGATCAATATTATTTCAATATGTTTTCTTGGACCATGCTTGATGATGGTTATGTGAAACTTAATGTGGATGGCACATCAGCTGGTCAATCAGGACAAATTGTTGCTGGTGGAGTGTTACGAGATCATAACGGTGATTGGCTTTCAGGTTTTATGATTGAAGGTTGTGAAAGTTCCCACCCTCTTGGAAGCATTTTGAATCTGACTCCCCCCCCCCCCCCTCAAGCTTCAAGTGCTTTTATGGATGATATTTGTGGCGTATTGAGGAGGAGAAGATCGAAAGTTAGCCTCCATGGCTAGTGTTTCTTTTTGCTTTAGGCCCTCTGGGCCTCGTTGTAACAAAAAAAAATGTTATCAGTCTAGATTCACTAGCCTCATGTCATGCTTGCGTTTTGCGCGTGTGAAAGGAAAAAAAAAAACTATTTGTTCAAACCTCTAAATTTAGTATTTGAATCTTCTTTCATTTTTATCCTGCTGAGCTTCCTATTTATCCTCTTCGTTCTGTTTACACACTTTTTTTTTTTTTTTTCCAAACGTATACTTCTTGTCATTAAACTTGCAGATGTCAAGCTCATCGCTTTGTTTGGAAGGTCACCGGGTAAGAGTATGAGTTCTTTAAAAATTGGCTTAAATTTTTTTATTTTTTATTTTTTTGTGCCAGAGAAACTAGCAAAGAACAACAGAGGGAGGTCATGGTTGAATGTAGTTCACCTAGCATTCTTTTTTGGTTAAGCCACACCCATCATTAGTTTTCATACTTTCTAATGACTATACTTGACGGCTCAACTCAATAAACCATTCATGTTCTTACCTGCATTATAAAGTTAAAAAAACTTGCAGATGTCAAGCTCATCGCTTTGTTTGGAAGGTCACCAGGTAAGAGTATGAGTTCTTTAAAAATTATCTTAATTTTTTTTATTCTTTGTGCCAGATAAACTAGCAAAGAACAACTGAGAGAGGTCATGGTTGAATGTAGTTCACCTAGCATTCTTTTTTGGTTAAGCCACCCATCATTAATTTTTCATGCTTTGTAATTACTATACTTAACAGCTCGAATCGATAAATCATTTACGCGCATAAATATTAATTGAAGGTATCTCTAAATTGCAAATACAATTCACATCATTCATGTAGAGTAGAAAAAAAAGGATAAAGCGAGATAGTATATTCCAACTATGTTTCTTTATTATGAAACTAAAACCCTAGCAGAGCTCTTCACGCTCTAGCCTTCGATTGAACCCTAGCCACCGCCTATCGTTTTCCGGTGGATCTGGCATTGTTCTTCTACGCCATTCAGCATGGCACATCGGATTCTCGTTTGGAATTGTAATGATATTGTTAGCAATGTCACTCGTCGAAATCTTCTCGACGTTGTGAGGAAGGAAAGGCCTAGGCTTGTGTTAATTTCTTTCTGAACCTCTTTGTGATGCGAAAGAGAATTTTTTTTTTTTTTTGAAGGAAAAAGGCGAATCAGATTATTGGCATAGTTCTCTTAGTTCAATCTTCATTTTTGCCGCCAAAATAGGACTAATAGTAACTCAATATCTGTTCTAACCAAGCAAAGAATGGGAAAAATTAATTCAATTTATGCAATGATCTCTCGCAATCATATATCAAACTTCTTTTAGATTAGAACTAAAATTGAAAATTATTAAAAAAACAGAAAACTAAAGAGGATCTTCTTGTGGCTTGAAAATATTAGCTCATTGTGTGATCCCGGCCAAACCATCCAAAATTGAGTCCATTGTATAGATGTTTAGTCCTCTTGTCCGTCGAGGCGCTCCTCCTTTGAGGGATGACACATCGAGCACAATCATGTTGGTCGATGACTTTTCCAGTTTTGGGTTTCTGGAGTTTATGATGATTTTGTTGAATCTTGGAAACGGAATGGTCGATAAACATATCAACCACTTTAGATGATGATTGCATCCAGCCCCAAAAGTTCCTTAAGACTCTTGTAACAATCTTCAAGATTATCATTATACAACATATGATCAAAGATGCCTGAGGATTGCCCCTGCTCAAAATTGATTACTAAAGGATGGGCTTTACCGGTAACTGATGATCCTATGCATCAGGTGTGTATGAAGTTGGCCTTCAGGGCTAGCAGAGGAATGTGTTCCGTCATGGACGTGAAGAGATGTTGCCGTGCAGCAGAGACTTGAGTCCTTGATCAGTAAGCCGTTCTTACCGGCTCAGGTGGAAGCTCGGTATCAGGAATTACAGTCTATGGAGGAAACGTATTGGAGACATAGGAGTAAATCAGATTGGCTCAAGGATTGGGATAGGAACACAACCTTCTTCCACCACCGAGCTTTAACTAGAAAGTAGCGAAATGCAATCAAGGGCTTGAACAATGAAGTAGGTTAGTGGGTTACTTCTCCGGTAGATGTGAAGAATATTGTTATGAGCTATTATGCCAATTTGTTCACTTCATAGGGTGTTAATGAAGAGGCATTGCAGACTATTTTGAATGTAGTTCCACAACGTGTTTGAGGAGCAATGAATGGGAAGTTGTTGGCTCCATATACTAATGAAGAGGTGCGTAAGACTCTATTCCAAATGCACCCTTCCAAGTCCCCCGGTCCAGATGGTATGTCCTCTTTCTTTTATCAAAAGTATTGGAACACAGTAGGTCCTGATGTGTGTTTTGCAGTGAATGAAGTGCTCAAATCAGATTTCTTGATGAGATAGATCAATTACACTCATGTGACTCTCATCCCTATAGTGGAGACGCCTACTGATATGACACAACTTTGGCCAATAGCTCTTTGTAATGTTATTTACAAGAGTTGTTTCAAGGTCCTAGCTAACCGGTTGAAGAAGGTGCTTACTGAAGTTGTGTCCCCGCTCCAAAGTGCCTTTGTTCCAAGCAGGTTAATATTTGATAATACACTTGCAGCCAATGAGGTAGTGCATCAGATGCGTATCAATAGAAGAACAGCTGATGAAACTTTTGCTTTGAAACTAGATATTAGTAAAGCATACGACAAGTTGGAATGAGATTTTTTGCGACATATGCATGCTTTTGAGGCTAGGGTTTGATAGCAGATGGGTGAAGCTCATAATGTCATGTTTGACAATGGTGAGGTACTCTTTTAATCTCAATTAATGGTGAGCCAAGAGGTTATGTTACTCCCTCTCGAGGTATCAGGCAGGGAGATCCCTTTTCTCCCTTTTGTTTATTCTCTGTGTGGAAGGGCTTTCTTCTTTAATTACTCATTTTATCCACCAGGGTTGGCTTCAAGGAGTGATTTTAGCTCCTATGGCTCCCAAGTTACATCATTTACTTTTCGCTGATGACTGTTTTTTTATTTGGCATGGCATCGTTGGAAGAATGTCAGCAAATAAAAAACATTTGGTATACTTATGAGATTACTTCTGGTCAAAGAGTTAAGCTTGATAAAAGTAGTGTTGCTCTTTCTAAGAATGTTGGAATGCAGACACAGGAAACTTTAGCTGCAGTACTAGGAATGCAGCGAGTACATAAGCATGAAAGATATCTGGGACTTCTAACTCATGTGGGTAGGTCAAAAGCGGAAGCATTTGATTATTTGAAAGAGAAGTTGTCAAAGAAAGTTATTAGCTTGAGGCAAAGAAATTCTTAGTGGAGGGGGCAAAGAAATTCTTATTAAAGTTGTCGCTCAAGCAGTGCCAACGTACGTGATGAATTGCTATTTATTACCTAGAGGCATTTGTTATGATTTACATCGGTTGCGTACGCAATTTTGGTGGGGTGATAGGAATGACAAGAAGAAACTTCATTGGTAGTCATAGGAATGTCTATGTATTTCAAAGAATGAAGGAGGTATGGGTTTTAAAGACTTACATCTTTTTAATTTAGCCATGCTTGCCAAGCAGGGTTGAAGGTTGTTAAAGAACCCGGATTCTTTGATAGCTCGGTTATACAAGGCTTTGTTGTAGGACAATGGAATTGTGTGTATTCATTGATAATAGGAGCCCTTTAAATAGGGATTTACAAGGTACACAATAGGTAATAGAATCCGAATACAATTGAATACCTAGAACACTTTCCTATTATAACTCTAAACCCTAGTTTGTAGAGGCACACATGATGTCGACATCCTTCAACACTCCCCCTTGTGCCGCTCAAACTTGGTGATGACGCTTTGATCGTTGCCTTGTTAAAAACCTTGCCAGGTAACAAAAACCATGTGGGACAAAAATAACCCTGGTCGAAGAACAAAAAGAGTACAACACGTCATTCACTCTTCGAGATCGAACATGTAGACAGCATACCTCCCTCTGATGTCAGTATCTTCCCCATATTGCTACAATTATGGGAGTTCAGATAACTTTCTTAATCCGATGCTTCTCACATGTTTCTCGAATGTGGATTTAGGTAACGACTTAGTAAATAAGTCCAGTACTACATTATCCTCTGATTTGATTTATTCACTTCAATATTTAGAAGTGCTTGTTGTTGCTAATTGTAAAAGAACTTAGGCGATATATGCTTTTTGTTGTCACCCTTGATGAAACCTAATTTCATTTGCTCAATACAAGCTGCATTATCTTCATAAATGCATGTAGGTTCATCTGTGGTAGACTTCAAACCACAAGTTCCTCGAATGTGTCTAACTACAGACCTTAGCCATATGCATTCTCGCACGGCTTCATGTAGAGCAATAATCTCTGCATGATTTGAGGAAGTAGCAACAAGGGTCTGCTTTTTAGACCTCCAAGATATTGCATTGCTTCCCATGGTAAAGACATAACCCGTTTGGGAGCGACCTTTATGAGGGTCAGAGAGATACCTTGCATCAGCAAAACCCATCAAGACATCGTTGTCATTTTGATGGCTGGGAGGAGGAGCACGGAAGGTGGCGTTTTGCCTTGTTGAGTCCAATCCCACACTTCCGTTATTTCTCTTCTCTCTGTAGGGATAAAACAAGCCCATATCAATCGTACCTCTCAAGTATCGAAAGATTGTCTTTATGCCAATTCAATGGCTGCGTGTTGGCGCAGAACTATGTCGAGCTAACAAGTTCACTGCGAATGAGATATCCGGTCTTGTGCATTGAGCTAAGTATAATAATGCGCTTATTGCACTTAGATAGGGCACTTCAGCCTCTAATAAGTCTTCGTCCTCATCCCTTGGACGAAACGGATCTTTTTCAGGCTCAAGACTACTGCCGATCATGGGAATACTCACAGGCTTTGCTTTATCTTCATTAAAGTGCCTTAATAATTTTTTGGGTATATGCTGACTGATGGATCATAATTCCATCACTATGGTGCTCGATTTCTAGTCCGAGACAAAACCGTGTTGTCCCAAGATCTTTCATCTCAAATTCGGATTTCAAGTATTTAGCAGTTTCCTTTAACTCATCTAGAGTTCCAATTAGGTTCATGTCATCGACATAAACTGCTACAATTGCAAATCCAGAACTTGTCCTTTTTATAAACACGCATGGGCATATTTCATTGTTCTCATATCCCTTCCCAATCAAGTAGTCACTTAGACGGTTATACCACATCCGTCCGGATTGTTTCAATCCATATAGTGAGCGTCTCAATCTTATTGAAAATGCACTCCGTGGTTTAGAGCCACTTGATTTGGGTAATTGAAGTCCATTTGGAACTTTCATGTATATTTCTGAATCTAAATCCCCATAGAGATATGCTGTAACCACATCCATAGGCTGCATGTCAAGTTTTTCGGAGACTACCAAACTGACAAGGTAGCGGAAAGTTATAACGTCCATTACGGGAGAGTATGTCTCCTCGTAGTCGATTCCAGGGCGTTGTGAGAAACCTTGCGCCACAAGGCGGGCTTTGTATCTAACAACCTCATTTTTCTCATTACACTTTCTAACAAAGGGCCAACAGGCTTTATATTTGGGGGTGTCAGCATTATAGGCCCAAATAACTGTCTCTTTGTTAGTGAATCCAATTCAACCTGGATCGCATTTTTCCATTTAGGCCAGTCTGCTCTTTATGACATTCTTCAACGGAGCGAGGTTCGATATCATCATGTTCTATAATTCCTTGAGCGATAGAATATGCAAACACATCATCAAGGATAATAGAGTCTCGACTCAACGTCTCATATACACTAGTGTAATTCATGGAGATCTCTCTATTCTCTAGAATTGGTTCTGATATTGGAGCGTCCCCCAATGATGTCTCTTGGACATAACCATAATCTGGAATATCTTCATGAGATGGGTTATTTATGTCGATGATTAATGGATCTCTTTGTGCCAAACTCGCTTTCTTTCTCGGGCGAGAATCCATCAAACCTTTGGGCCTCCCATGTTTCCTTGCTGGGAGCCCGGCCTGAGCCACATTGCCATCACCATTAGTGGTGGCAGCGCCATGCTCAATACCCCTAGAGGTGGTGCCATGTCCACTATTTTTAGGGACATCAATCCTTGCAGGCACGTTTGCAGCATGTATATGTGATCTTGTCACTTTAGCGATATCAGAAAACGCGTTAGGCATAGAGTCTGCTATGTTCTGAAGATCGAGAATTCTCCGCACTTCAATTTCGGACTGTGCGGTTCGGGGATCAAGATGAGACAAGGGACAGACCACGACAATTCCTGTCATTCATGTTGAACATTATTGTTCTTATCTCCCCCTAACGAGGGGAAGACTGTCTCAACAAAGTGACAATCCACAAATCTTGTGGTAAATTGATCGCCTGTCAAGGGTTCCAAATAGCGTATAATGGTTGGAGATTCATATCCAACGTAAATGCCTAATAGTCTTTGAGGACCCATTTTGGTGCGTTGTGGATGCGCAATTGGCACATAAACTGTACACCCAAATATGCGTAAGTGTGAGACGTCAGGCTCATATCCAGTAACCAACTGGGACGCAGAAAATTACTGGCAGTAGGCCTGAGACGAACAAGCACAGTTGCATGCAATATTGCATAGCCCCAAGCAGAAACAGGGAGATTGGTGTGCATAACCAATGCTCTAGCAACCATTTGAAGTCTTTTAATGGTGGCTTCTGCGAGACCATTTTGGGTGTGAACGTGAGGAACAGGGTGTTCAACCTTAATCCCAATGGACATGCAATAGTCATCAAAAGTTTTTGATGTAAACTCTCCAGCATTGTCAAGATGAATTGACTTAATGGGATGATCAGGGTGGTGAGCCTTTAACTTAATGATTTGTGCTAGGAGTTTAGCAAATGTAGCATTTCGTGTGGACAAAAGCATGACATGTGACCAGGGTGTCGATGAATCAACCAACACCATGAAATACCTAAATGGTTCGCCAGTTGGTTGGATAGGTCCACAGTTATCACCTTGGATTCGTTGCAAGAATGTAATATTTTGTTTAGTGTCCTTTGCATAGGATGGTCTCGATCCTAATTTTGCTGAAGAGCAAGCTTTGCAAAACGAAAGATGGGCTTAAGAAGCAACCATGGAAGAATCCGGTTGAGCCACGAAGTCACAATTGACTTTAGAAGTAGAGAAAGGAACCAAGGAGGCATTAGTGGTGTCAATACTGTTGGGCCGCAGGGGGTAGGCGGCTCTGGCCCTACCTTGGACCTAATTTTTGTTCTGACTTCTTTTCGTTTTGAAAAATGGATGTTCGTGTGAAGTCTTTAGTATACGGATCATCATTTCACGACCTGGGTGTCCCAGACAATCGTGCCAAAGGCCACATGTGTCAGAATCCCATAAGTCATCTCTCATGACATGGTTGGATTCAATGACTCGAATAGTGGTTGCATACAACCCACTAGAGCGACACATAAGTTTCTCTAATACTCGTTTATGTCCGTAGTCATTAGAGGTGATGCAAAGGAACTCTTATACATTCTCACAATGTGTTTCCACATGAAAACCATTGGCTCTTATATCTTTAAAACTCAATAGGGTCCTTCCAGCCCTAGGAGCATATAGAGCTTCGGTGACATTAATACTTGTGCCATTTGGCAACATAAATTGAGCTGGTCCTCGACCATGAATCAATTGTGATGGTCCAGCCATCGTAGTCACAGAAGATCGACTAGGCGTCATGCATAGAAATAGTTGCTTATGTCGTAATATAGTATATGTGGTGCCACTATAACAAGGCATTCCAACTCTTCAGGAAACATACTGAAAAATAATAAAGTTCGGAATTAAGACATGTCCAAGACATTCAATAATAAAACGATACTTTATTAATAAATGTAGCCAATGATTACATCAAATGGTCCCAAAGAATCTAATCCAAAATAAAAGCAAACTAAGTCACATTGTAGTCACTCTATCTGTTTGGTAACTCCAATCAAATATGACCAGGAAAGTAGAAAGAGATGTTGGTGGAGCGAGACTCACTTAAGTACCAATTATCTCAATGACTTTCCTAGACATCATATCTTATTGGGTGCGCCACATAAGATAAAGTTAATACAATTGTCATTTATTGACTATTACATGATTCTTGGAAAATAAAAAGGACTATTCTAATCAAAGTCTGCAGCATCCTTGTGCACTTTATCTTCAGCTTTGAAGTCCTCTATGGTGAGATTGACGTCTCCACCATTTCCTTCTTCTTCTTTTGCAAGGTACACTTCTTGCTCCCTCAGGTCCTTGTATGCCTTGTATCTTGAAGCTAGTTGCTCGCTTGAACCAATGCTCACTAGATCCACATCGATGACACATATCATTGTGGTTGCCTCCCTTCAATTAAGGTGCACGTTGTGCACGGTGTGGGCTTTCCCTAGGAGGATTGGCGCCACCACCATGAGCTATGGCTCCACTACCACGGCTAGGGATGCCACAACCCCCTCTCCCACGTGTGGCATTGCCACCACGTGTATCCGTTCCAAACTTGCGGTTTCCTTCCTGATTAGGGCGGTTATATGGACCTATACGTCCCTCATGTCCCTTATTCCTAGGGTTCCGCTCCTTGCACCCTCATTTGGGTGCATTATAATTCGCCTCATGAACGCTCTTAGTTCCAATAGGCCTTGAATTATAATTCCTCACGAGTATGTTATCATGTTTCTCAGCTACAGATATGATATTGATAAGCTGATGAAACCTCGTGATCCGTCCAACATTGACTTCAGTACGGTATTGCTTTGATACCACAATGGCTGAAATGGGGAAGGTGGAGAGAGTCTTCTCAATTGCTCTTGCTCTGTGACAGGTTGTCCACAGAATCTCAAACTGGATTGTAAGCGATTATATTCAGCAACAGACTTGAAGTCAGTAAAGCGTAGATTGTTCCATTGACCCTTCAAGTCAGGGAGGAGGGAATCTTGGACATTGCCAAAGCGCTCTTCTAGCGCTACCCATAGCTCTCTTGCATCCTTGATCGACATATACTCCAATCTGAGTGCCTTGTCCATATGGCGTCGCATCAAGATAACTGCTTGAGCATGCTTTGTAGATGTTCGGATGAACACAAGATCCGGGTTAGGTGCCTGGATTATGGGTAATATTCCCTTTGAAGTGAGATGGTTCTCAACATCGGTTACCCAACTGTGGTAATCCGAGCCTGTTGAGTCAAGCATGGGAAAGTCGTGCCTTGGTTCATTCGACATCCTTAAAATAAGAAGAGAAGGTATATTAGTTTCGGAGCTAAACTTCCACTAAAACTAAAATAATAAGATTTCTGAGCCAAGCTACCAAGAAATCAATTTCCAAAAATCTCTTTTGGATTAGACCAAACAACAATGTTTTAATATGGTCACAATTTAATGCTTACGGACACTCTTAGTCCAAGCATTGTGAACGCTCTTAGTTCACACGAACGCTCTTAGTTCGTTTAATTATGAACACTCTTAGTTCGTTAAGAGTGAATCCCCACAATTCCGCTTTGTTAAATACTCAAAACCGTTTGGCAACATAAATTTCAATATTTGCAGAAAATAAAAAAAATTTAAATACAAGAAAGCAGCAACTTTAATTACAAAAACTTACGTGATGATTTTGGGCTTGTGAACACGCGCGTGTTGGAGCAGGCGTGTATTGAGGCAGCAGTGAGTAGCAGCGACAAGTAGAAGCAGCAGCAGCTACTGGTCGGCAGTAGTGCAGCAGTCGGCGGCAGCAGCAGCAGGTTAGGGCAGGTGTGCAGGCGGGCTGGCTGCAGGTGCGTGGGTTGCTGGGCGCGCGGGCTGCAGATGCGTTGGCTACTGGGCGGGCTGGCTGCAGGGCGGGCTGCAGGTGCTTGGACTGTTCCCGAGTTAGGCTGCTGGGGGCAGGACGCAGGGAGCGACAGGAGGTATGGCAGTGGGCTGCAGGCTTGCAGCAGGAGGCTGCTTGAGGTTGGAGGCTGGGGCGTGCGCGGCTGCAGGTAGCAAGCAGGCGGGCTGGGCAGTGCGGGCTGGTGTGTAGGGAGGCTGCGGCAGATTTTGGTGTTTAGGGTTTTTTTTTTTTTTTTTTTTTTTCTCTTTTTCGGCTAGGGTTAGAACTCGTGCTGATAACGTGTTGTAGGAGAATGGAATTGTGTGTATTCATTGATAATTGGAGCCCTTTAAATAGGGAGTTACAAGGTACACAATAGGTAATAGAATCCGAATACAATTGAATACCTAGAACACTTTCCTATTATAACTCTAAACCCTAGTTTGTAGAGGCACACATGATGTCGACATCCTTCAACAAGCTTTGTATTTTTCTGATTGTTCCTTTTGGGAGGCAGAGTTGGGTCCACAACCTTCATTCCCATGGAGAAGTTTGTTGGAGGCTAGAAGTGATCTTGATGTGGGATCACGATGGATGGTGGGTAATGGTACTTTGATTGAAATTTGGAACCATAAATGGTTGCCTATGGAGCGGTATACAGCCAAGCCTTGGTCAGGCCCTCCAGATGATAGGCCTCAATTTGTATCTGAGTAAATCAACTCAGCCACTGCTACATGGAATGTGCCATTGCTACAAAGGCTCTTTTCTCAGCGTGAAGTGGAAATCATACTCTATCCCACTTGGTCGATCAACGTCTTCCTCAAGACAAGATTGTTTGTCATCCTCACAAGAAAGGCCTCTTTACTACCAACCAAAGTCACCGGAAACGCTGCCTCTGCCGGCGACTCGCGTTCCGGATCGAATGAACCCAATCGCGGGGCGTTCGCGATCCGGATCGCTGGTGTTGGCGAACTCATGCACATCCTCTGATCAAACAGATCAAAAACAGCCTCCATACGGATCAAGCAGGAGCTCAGAGCCATACGGATCACGCACCGACTCACAGGAATCTGGAAACTCAGAGCCAATCCCTGTGTTTTTGATCTGTTGTCGAACCATGGTGTTGGCGATCGAACTCAGAGCCATTCCAATCACAACTCAAGTCTCAAACAGATCAAAAACATGGCGTCACCGACTCACCGGAATCTGGAAACTCACACAGATCTGAAGATTCTGAACAAATTCCAAGGAAGCCGCACCGATCTAAGGAAGCTGCCTCTGCTGATCTGCAGTTCTGCACCGCATCGTCAAACGCCACCGTGGCTTCCTCTGCAGGACTGCTCGCCTCTGGCTTCCGATAGATCGACGGCGGCGGCGGCAGTTTCGTTCGAGTTTTTGAAGAGATGATCTTTTCGATGCAAGAATCAAGATTATCCAATAAAGAATCAAAAATAAAATCAGCTTTTTATTATTATTTATTTTATGTTATTTGTTAATTTACTTGTTAATCCTTCATGAGTAAGGTGATTCTCATAGTATATTAATAAGGGGTATTTATGTAAAATAAAAGCCATTTAGGATCAAGATTAGGAATCCTGATTTCTAAAGATGTTGATTGACAAGGAAATTGAAAACAAACTCTATTTATACTACATGCAAACAGTACGTACAACTACAAAGCATAAAAAAAAAAACCTCTCCTTTAAAAAAAAAAAAACCTCTATTATTTTAGCTTAACTCAACAATGGCGTTTGGAAAAAGAAAACCATCCCGTCAAGAACCAATTTTTGAAGAAAATTATGAAGGTGATGTCGGTGAGCATGAAGACAATAATATTGTTGAAGAAACTCAAGCAAGTAATACATAGTCTACAGACCAATCATCGAGTAGAAACAGCCACGAACAAGCTCAAGAATCTCAAGAAATTCCAATGAATTCTGACATAAAGCCATTGCTCAATGAAGTTATTATCACCAGTGGAGTGCAAGGAAAAAATTCAGGTGGAACAAAGACATGGACCTGCAAACATTGTAATATTCAGTTTAAGAGTTCATATACTCGCATTCACTACCACTTTTTTGGTAATCTCCCTGGAAAAAAATCAGAGATTCGTCGATGTCAATCATTGATTAATAATCGGGAGGAATATGAGAGGGTTCGCAGAATGGTTATGGAAGCTGAAAAAAAAGGAGTTTCTTCATCTTTGAAAAGCTCAACAATCTTGAGGCAACAACCACAAAAATCCACCGCAGGTGCTCTTGATGACATGTTCAAGATTATGGACAAAAATAGTGTTGATATGAAGGTGATGAGAGGATTGTGCGCTAATGGAATTCCGTTCAATGTGTTAAGAAATCCCCAATTTCATGAGATGATTTCAGCTATAAATCATGGACCCAGGGGTTATAAGGCTCCATCTTCTGAAAAAGCAAGAACTACTTTGCTTGATGAGTGTAAATGAAGTCTGGAAAAAGAATTAGCTCCTATTAAAGATACATGGTTTACTCACGGTGTTTCAATTGTTTCAGATGGATGGTCTAACATGAAGCATGAGCCACTTATCAACATTATTGCTGCAAATAGTAGAGGAGCGTTGTTTCTTTATGCTCAAGATTTTTCTGGGATACAAAAAACTGGTGAAGTGATTGCTGACTTTATGCTTACTGCAATTGAAGATGTGGGATCGTCAAATGTCCTCCAGATAGTCACTGACAATGCAAAAAACTGTGAATCTGCTGGGAGAGAGATTGAAAAGGTACATAAACATATCTTTTGGTCTCCCTGTGTTGTTCATACCTTGAATCTTATTTTTAAAGATTTGGCAAAAGAGTTTGAGTGGTTTCGGCAAATTTATAATATTGGAAAAGCTATTGTTAAGTCCTTTTTGAACCATTCACATGCTTTGGCCATGTTCAGAAGTCATTCAAATTGGAGTTATTGAAAGTTGCAAAAACTAGATTTGCATCACATTATATCTTGTTGAAGCGACTTATTGATTGCAAAGAAGCACTAGCAAGTACGGTAATTCTTCAAAAATGGAAAGATTGGGTGAAGACTTTAGATCCCGAGAAAAGAAAACTTGGGGAGAATATAACACAAGCTGTGTTGGCAGACAACTTTTGGGATGATGTGTTGGCTATAGTGAATATCACAAAGCCAATATATTTTTAATTAAATATTGTGATGGTGATGGTCAAAAGATGGGTGAAATTTATGAAAGGATGGACAATATGCTTGGAGAAATAAGAGAAGTTATGAGTTCTGGGCCGCACTCTAATTATTTTCCACAAGTCGAAAAGATTGTGCTCCAAAGGTGGCAAAAAATGAATTACCCAATCCATTGTGTTGGATATGCCCTGACACGAAGATTTTATGATAGAGCATATCTCAGTAAAAAAGCACCAGGAGGATTCACTCGAAAGAGCCCTAATCAAGATATAAAAGTGATTACAAGCCTCATGGAAGCATTCGATAAGATATCAGAAGATCAAGAAGAAGCAGAGTTATTACGTCAACAATATGCCATTTTTCATCAGCAAAAAGGTATTTTTGCTACACAAGCTGCCCAGACAGATGTTGTAACTATGGATGTCATTGATTGGTGGTCAACGTATGGTTCACAAGTTCCAGAATTAGCAGAAGTTGCACAAAAGGTAATTTTTTGTTGTTATTAATCTTTTAATCTCTGTTCATTTATAATATATTTTATTATTGTTATATATATATATATATTAAGGTTGCCGTAGGTTGAAAATGATTGATTATTGTTTTTTTTTTTTTTTTGTTAAACTTTTCCGTATGTTGAATGATTGATTATTGCTATAGGATTTTTTTTTATTAAACTTTGCCGTAGGTTGAAATTGAATTATTGAACTCCAATTAATTGTCGTAATTATTGTGTTATAATTAACATATATTTCATCCTCTGCACTTAATGCCTTAATAGCATCCATGCTTGTTACACAGCTTATTAAAACCTTTATCCATATTCTCTAGCATATTTATTCACTGAGTTATCAATGAATTTTTTATATAGCAATATCTTGAAACTCGCTGTCTTTTTCTTTTACCAAGTATATTAATTAGTTTAATTACTAACTTGATATATGTATGTTTTGTTTCACACGATATCACAAATAAATAGGTACTAGCTCAACCAGTATCAAGTTCATCTGCTGAAAGGAATTGGAGTACGTATTCATACATTCACAATGTCAAGAGAAATAGGCTGAATGCTGAAAGAGCTGATAAATTAGTTTTTATTCATTCCAATATTCGTCTGCTTTCACGTTTCTCCGAAGGTTACAATAATGGAACTTATAAGAGATGGGACATTAATCCTGAATCAACGGAAGTAGATGATTCACCAATGAGATTGGAGGACTTGCGATGGAGAATGTTAGACAGAGACTATGTTGATGAGGAAGAATCATCGCGTACCAAGAGTACTTCAAGCATACCTGTTCCACCCATTCTCAATGCACAATCGATTCGGCCAGGAACACATCAAACTGATATATCCAGATTTGCAAAAGCAAGAGACTCAAGCGGCACTTCGAAATAAGAACTTAGACAGGCGTGATGGCCAAGCCTCCCACTGGGTTCCAGCCATAAAAAAAAAATTACTTTTAAGCATTATTTTTCTTTGTTGGATTGAAAAACTCAATTAATTTTTGAGTAGTAGTGACAATTTATTTTTATTTTATAATTTTTCTTGAGATTTTTATTTATGGTATGGTTATCTCTTTATTATTTTTTATAATTTTATTTATCATAAGTAATTTATTTTAATTAAAATTAGCTAATATATCCTAGCGTACCGCGTACCCTGAAGACTAGCGTACCGCGTACTCGTACAGCTTTCCCGTACCGCAGCGTTCCGCGTTTCGTGTGACTTTGCTACCAACAGTGCTTATTTTGTAGCTCGGGACATCTCTTTAAATCAAATTATCAATCCTCCCATTGTTGATGAGTTTCAACGTTTGTGGAAAACAATTTGGAAGGCAGAGGTACCTAGAAAGGTGGCTATTAGTGTTGCGAGAGCATGTCAAAATATTTTACCAACTCGAGAGCGGCTACTCACCAAAGGGTACGAAGGTGAGACTTCTTGCTTGTTGTCTAATGATTCTATAGAGTCTGTTGGGCATGTTTTGGCTGCATGTCCAGTGGCCAAGGAAGTATTGGGTACGGTTTCATTGCAGCTTATGGTACCTCTGTCACCAGTTTTTATCTTTAAAGAGTGGCTGTTGGAATGTGTTAGGAATTTGAGAAATTCATGATGTTCCTGTGGGCTTTGTGGAAGAATAGAAACTCTACTTTATGGGAAGACGAACCGAAATTGCTAGCTGACATTGCTATTATCACTCTAAGTTGGTTCAAGGAGTACAAACTCGTCCATACTTCATCTATTCCTAATGTCAGAATGGTGCACAGATGGGTTTGTCCTCAAGATGGTTTTGTCAAATGTAACGTGGATGGTAGTTTTGATTATGCTAGTTTGCGATGAGGGGCTGGCTGTGTAGTTCGGAACCGGCATGGCAGTTTTATGGCTGGTATTGCAAGGCTAGTATGGTGGGCGTCGTCAGCTTTCCAGGTTGAACTCCTTGCTCTCAAGAATGGGGTCCAGTTTTCCATCTCTATGTACTATTACAAGGTACTCTTTGAAAGTGAAGACAACTCAGTGGCTGGAATGTCGTGGGGGGGGGGGGGGGGGCTTGTTCCAGCAGCATCCTCTATTTACACTACCACAACGTTTCTTGTTCCAACAGCATCCTCTATTTAGGCTAGCTCATGTCAATCGTAAAGCTAACTCGGTTGCACATAAGCTTGCCAAGTCGGCTTTATTGTCCAACTTATCTCATTCATAGTTTATGTATGCTCCCGATTTCATAAGGGATGTCCTCTTAAGCGATTTATATCGTTAGTTCAATGAAATTTCCATTTATAAAAAAAAAAAATTCAATTGAAGGTGAGAGGGAAGACATAAATAAAGGACATTGTCTTATGTAATTACAAAACCAACAAAAGAAATTCTAGAAAGGCACAAACAGCCCAGAATATCAATAAACATCATATAGGAGCAGTAGCAAATGATTGGTTGAGTTTAGGATGCGTGCAGCCGTGCACAATACGTTTTGTAGGGTTCGTGCCCAATAACAAAATATTAGTTCCTCTATATAAATATATGCGGATCTATCGTTTTATAGTCAAATTTATACTCTAAATATGGACTCTTGGATTAATACCTAATCAATGACGCCGCTAATATTAACACTCTAAATTTTGGTGTGTTCATCACCACTATTGGTGATAGTAGAGCATCATCTCCTCTCCTCCACAAGGCCTCGTCCAAGAGAACGGTTCTCGATACCCTTACCGTTCTGACACGTACTCATGAATTAGGCGAAAATTTAGGAAATTTATCACCCAAGAAAACTATTCAAAATATTTTTAGAAAGCTCTCTCTCACTTGAGGAACCTCTCTCATTCTCTCAACAGTCAAAGAAGGCAACCCAATGGCAGATGATGATCACAGTGAGCTCCCTACAGTTCTTGTACTTCGCCGGTGCCCATTCATTGCTCTCTTGGAACCCAAATGCTCCCAGAAGTTCAACTTACTAAAAGCCTGGGACTCTCCTCTCCCTCAAGACCAGTTCTTGACCACCCACGCCCGCTCCGTCCAGGCCCTCCTCTCCTCCGGCAATGGGCCTCCCATCACCTCCCAAATCCTCCAGTTTCTCCCCTCCCTCAAACTCGTAGTCACCAACAGCACCGGCCTTGACCACGTTGACTTGGCCGAGTGTCGACGCCGCGGCATTGCGGTCGCCAACGCCGCTAAAGTGTTTGCTGAGGACGTTGCTGACACGGCTGTGGGGCTGTTCATTGATGTCATGAGAAAGGTTTCGGCTTCGAATCGGTATGTTAGGGGTGGGCTGTGGGCTTGCAGAGGAGACTATCCTCTTGGTTCCAAGGTTAGCAATTCTAGCTACTCATATCGAGTCACATTTCTAAATTTTATCTATTTATTTGGGTTGAGCATGAAACTAAGGGTAAACTTCTGGAGTAAACTTCTGCTTTCTTAGAGCGTCTCTCTCTAAAACCTAGAGAGAGAAAACAGAACTGAGAAAACCCATCTCCCTCCTCCTTCTCTCTGCCCGGATCTTGATCCCTTCGGATCTAGATCGAAGGCCTGAGAGTTGGGGGCGGGCTCTCTAGTTTTGGCCTCTCTTTTTCTCAGTTCCTTTGTCTTAGGTAAACCTTCTATTTCTCCCAAAAAAAAAAAAACTGTTTGGTTGATAATAAGTAAGATTAAATTTAATCAAAAATGAAAAAAAAAGTAACATAATAAATTAACAAAAATCTTTAATGAGGTTAAATATTCGAAGGTATAAAATAACATCTAACAAGTCAAAAAAAATCTAACATCACCATAGTCCATTTTATGTACCAAAAAACAAGTCAAAAAAATGTGTGATTTAAATATATAATCTCATTGTGGTTTTATTGTTACAAGTATAAATTTTAATTTTTTTTCTTATTTCTACTTTTGTTCTTTTAATTGATGATCAATTTCTTTCTTGTATGTACTTTTGTTCATTTGATCAATGATAGATTGAATTTACTAGTTGTTTACAGCAAATTTAGGATTTAGGGTTTGGAGTAGGTTTTTTTTTTTTTTTTTTTTTTGGACCCCCAAGATTTAAATCCTGGTTCCGCCACTGCTTCTCTCACACCCCTGTGGTGAATTACACCCATCTTGTGGTGATTTTGATGGCTTATGTCCAGTTATAGAGGACTTTGTTCCTCCTTTCTTTGCCGATCAACCCAAAAAATTTTCAGATAAAAAAAACTCCATGATTCCTCTCACCCATCACCTCACACCAGCTCCCCTCCATTTACTAAAGACCTTCTCCATGAAGGATTTCGTGCCTACCTCTTAAAAGTGCGAGTCACTTACCGTATGGACTATGGGTGCTCACGTATGGGTATTTCACCCCCCATTCTTCGCTATTGGCTTTTGTCCCATCTCAATGGCTGTCTTCCCTTCCAGGTTTGAGTCTCTCTGATGGAGAGCAGAGTGTGTGGTATTGGTTCCTTTCTCTCATCCCCTTTAATTTTGGTTTTGATTGGATTTGCTTTTTGGGATTGTTCTGGCAACGGCCATTCGGTACTTATCACTTCGATTAAGCACTTCTCGCATCCTCTTGGCTTCTGACGGCAGCGGCAGAAGCAGCAGCGACAGTAGCGGCGGTTGTGCGGAAGAAGTTAGGCGGTAGCTGCTGTGCTAGTGTAGGAGTTGATGTTATTTTAATTTTTAGGGTTACACTCTTTTGCCATATCCATGTGGATTATGGTTGAGTTGTAATTTTCCTTGTTGGGTTTTACTCTCATTGGTAATTATAATGAAATTTCATTAATATCCAAAAAAAAAAAAAGAGTTTGAGTGAGGGAGTTATAGGAGGGAGGCGATAATTTAAACGGATTTGAAAATCCTATGCTCACAGTTTCCTGTTTTGGCAAATTTTCAAAGACTTTTTTAAAAGCGGGACCTTCACATGGGATGGGATGTTGTCCTTTGGCTTTACTTTAAAATCCTCCATGCGCAACAAAACACCGTGGCGTCACCAATTTTTTTCTTCTTCTCAATAACCAACTCTAAATAGAATTTAGAAGTTCAACTACTCTGTTCAAGCTTTGACTAAAATTTCATAACCCACACACCTCTGGTTTTCAATCAATTTTGTTTCTCTCTAATTTCAATTCCAAACAAAGGGTTTCTTGATTTGGTGATCTAATCAGGGCTGGTTTGATTACACCATTGGCTAATCATGTTCTTACTCCAATCTTCTTCGTTGTCTACATGCTCCCCCTCCAACGTTAGAAGATCCATTCCTCCTCACTTCATAGCCATCATCAGATCTATAGCCGCCGAGGATGAATACTTTATTCTCAAGGAGGGTGCCTGTAAAACCCCTTAACCAAACTTTTGAATCCAATTGTCCATTTGGGTTTTCATTTTGGAGAAGAGGAATAATATTCTATTGGGTGTTTCTATTTATACATCTAAAATTAGCAATTAGACCTCTAATTTACTTTTTCAAATACGCAATATACTAACTATACCTCTTTATTTTTTCTAAAATATCCTCAAAGAAATTTACATTCAAACCCCGTTCACTGCCAATAAAGCATGCATCTAAAACTTGAGAAAACTCTCCGCAAGATCAGTTTTGTATATATATGATTCCTAGTGTGTATAATATGATCTCTATCACAATGAGAAGTCTATGAGAGTTCCATTTCTCAAGAAAGTTTACACAAAACTATGCCTAGAAAGCAATTAATAGATCTGGACAATCATGGCATAATTTTAATGCCTTCCCGTAAAAGATGTCAATCTTGCTTGTTGATGGTACACTGAGTCACTGATACCACCAAATTACAAGTTTATTATGAAAATAAAATAAAATAATAATAATTAAAGAAAAAACAAAACCTTTTGATACACTATTGACAGGGAATAAAAAAGAAAACTGTAAAAGATGAAATTGAAAAGTTTTTAAGCATTACTTGGTACAAAGATTCCTGAACGATGATTGTTCCCAATTACTAAACTTTCACTTTTTTTTCATAAATATTGATGCATGAATTAGGGTTAAATGTTAGAGGAGATGGAGAAAGAAAAATTGTTACTTCTTTGAGAATATCATTAGAGTCTTAGAGAGACTTTGATTAAAAATAATAATATGAGAAAGACATTTTATTGAACAAATTGGAGGTACCATCTCTTGGCCAACCATGAAGATTAAGAGTACGTGAGTTTGAAGATGCAAAAGGAATGCTGGATCTGATAAACATGAAAAGAAATTAAATTTTATGTTTTCTCGCTCTTTTGTGTTCTTAGTAGTCATTTTGAATGAGCTGATAAAATCAACTATCACTATGAAAATAAAGAGATCTAAATACTTATTGTAAAGGTATGAATAGAAATACTCTATTCTATTTCATTCATCATTATGATAATTATTACTTCTCTTTTTAATATTGAATTGAAAAGTTATTTCTCAAATACTGATTCTGTTTTCTTTTTGAATTGAAAATTTCAGATTGGAGGAAAGAAGGTTGGTATTGTTGGATTGGGCAGCATTGGGTTAGAAGTTGCGATGAGATTGGAGGCATTTGGCTGCAGTGTCTCGTACAATTCAAGGAGCGAAAAGCCGTCTTTGTCATACCAATTTTATTCCAATGTGTGTGAGCTTGCAGCAGACAGTGATGCTCTCATCATCTGTTGTGGACTGACAGAGGAAACCCACCACATGATCAACAAGGAAGTTTTGTCTGCGTTGGGAAGAGAGGGGGTGATCATTAATGTAGGGCGCGGAGCTATTATCGATGAGAAGGAAATGGTCGAGTGTTTGGTGCGAGGAGAGATCGGAGGAGCTGGCTTGGATGTGTTCGAGAATGAGCCTAATGTTCCTAAAGAGCTCTTTTCATTGGATAATGTTGTACTGTCACCGCATCAAGCTATTGTTACACATGAAGCTTTTGTGGATTTGGGTGAATTAGTAACAGGGAATTTGGAAGCATTCTTCTCAAACAAACCGTTGCTTTCTCTGGCTGTGATTAATTGAATGGAGTTCTGTTTGCAGGTTAGTACCTTCATACTTTTCTAAGCATATTGCATGCCATTTTGGTTAGCTAGCAATCTGAGTAGTTGCAAATTGGAGGTTCTGCGATTTTTGTTGTAATTTTTCTTCTAAAGTTTCCAGAACTTTCTTTTAAATCATGCAGGGTACAAAATTGATGCAAGAAGCAATTATCATGCAATGAGGGAAGATAGTGCTGAAGAACTGCACTTTTATTGTTACTTGTATTATGTACAGGTTGTGGTCAGTGTGAATAATTTGCCAATGATGATGATTGTTGAACTTTTGCTCTGTTTTTCAAGAGGGTTCCATCCCTTGCGGAATCAGTATGTCTTAGTCTCATCCGAAAACATATATATGTAGCCTTGTATGTGTTGTTGTAACAATCACCTATAATCTAAAGGATGCTTGTTTTTATGCCGTTTGTAGCTTCTCTTTGTTTATTGTCATTCTTTGAAACCAGGAGAGTGGAGGAATGAATTGGTGTAAAAGGTTTACTGTATTTTTTTATCCTTTTCAATAGAATATGAAGATATAATGTTGTTGAAATTACTTAGTAATTAATTCAACAATGAATCAAAAATTGTATTGAAAGACTGTATTAAATAGAAATTTGATACACTTTAATGATACTAGCCTGTTTTTTTGATTTTTTTTTCTCAATTTGCTCATTCATTTATGTAATGAGAAGGGGTATAGATCGAAGTTTGATGAAAAAATGAGAGAAAAAAAATGTACGGAGTGTGCATTAAGTAATTAGGTGGTGTATATAAAATTTCTCCCTATTAATCCATTTTTTTGAAAGGTAAAAATTTCATTGAACTAGCAAATCAAATCGCTCATAAGGGCACCCGACACCCCTTATATACTCGGGAGCATACAAAAACTAAGAATGAGAAAGACCAAAAAATAAGTCGTGTGAGCAAGTCTATGAGCTACAGAGTTTGGTTGCCGGTTAGCATGTGAAAAAACATAATTGGATATTGCTGCATGTAGAGCCTGACTTCTTCAACAACATTCCCATCCACCAAATGATCTTCCTCCTGCGAATTGATAACTTGGACTAGTTGGAGGTAATCACACTCAAAGATCACCTTGTGTACATACCTTAACAATATGGAGGATTTGGTACATCACTAAGCATAAGTAACACCCTCTTGGGGGGCCCACAAGCCATCCTGGGGCCCAATCGAGACATGCATCCCGTAGCCCAATGTCCAAGCTACGCCAAGGTAGTTGGAAGAGCCAATACCTCACTGGGAAGTCACCTTCCGGGCCTTGCCAACATGCCTCCACAATATCCCACATTAGAAAACATGTAAAGGAAGGAGCCTCCCTCCCCTATAAAAGGAGACTCCTTCCCACTTACTCAACATCCCATTACATCTCTTGTAATCCCCTTGGGCCGCAAGGCCCACACACACTAGTTAAGCTTTCAAGTGGACGTAGTCTCCCGCTAAGGCTGGAGACGAACCACTATATATACTTCTTGTGTGTGTCTCTCTCTCTTTCTAAAGCTAACTAGAGCCCTTTGGTTCTAACGTTAACACCTTGTTATGCCACAATGAAATGGAGCACTGGACTGCAGCCTTAAGAGCTAAGAGTTCAGCTTGAAAAGCCGAGGTCACTGTAGAATCGCTGTAAATCCGTATATAATTAAGATATCCTGTAATCATGGAAAGATTGTTTCCTATTATAGTTAAACTACTCCTTTGTACTTCTATATATATATCCCCCATTTGTGGGATGAATAGAATCATAAAATTAACCTTGAATTGAAGTATTCTTTTCTACTTGGTATTAGAGCAGGTTCAATCCTTTGAACTTGCGTTGCATCCTTTGAATCCTAAATCCCGAAGAACACCACAAACCGTTGCGTTCCACCACTATTGAAATCAAAACATCCTTGAATTTTAAACCACCATCATCCTAGAAAACCTAATCCTGAAATGATCCCAAATTCCTCAATGGCCGGACCTGTAATTGAAGGTGAACAATCAAATTCTGAGAAGGCAATGGTGCCATCCTCACAAGTCATCCATCAACACCACTACACCACCCAACAAGACACCTCTGCATTCCAAACAAGTGTTGTCTTGAATGAATCCAACTACACCATATGAGCTCCTCTCATGCGGATGCGCATTGAAGTACGAGGGAAGGTTGGTTATCTGACCGGAGTGAAGGCTGAACCTACCATGAATTTTGTAGAGTATGAAGCTTGGGCCACAAACAATGAAAAGGTGAAAAGTTGGCTCATTGACTCCATGGAGTCCTCTCTTATGAACTGATATATTCGTCTTCTTACTGCAAAAGATATTTGTTAAGCTGTAGAGAAAACATTTTATGATGATTTTGATGAAACCCAGATCTTTGAATTGAACAAGAAGTGTTTTGAAGCAAAGCAGAATGGACGGCTCATTCCTACCTACTATAATGAGTTAGTGACGATGTTCCAGGAGATTGATCAAAGGGTGGCTTCTCAGAATTATAATGTTGCAGCTGTGGTTCAAGAGACTTCAACGATGTCCCGGATGCTTGTTCACATGTTTTTGAATGGACTTGACCCAAAGTATGATGAGGTATGTGGAGAGATCCTACGCAAGGAACCTAAACTCTCCTTGGAGCAGAGCTATGCTTACATTCACAAGGTGCAATCAGAGAAACAGGCTATGGAACATTCGATATCTGAATCTTCTGTTATGGTTTCAACGTAAACAGGGTCCTCTTCCAAGCTTCTCAGGTCTTTCTCCACGTCGTCCTCTAGGTAAACCAAATCCATATGCAAACAGAAAGTGCATTCTCTGTGGGGAATTAGGTCATAGCAAGGAGCAGTGCTATGAAGTAATTAGTTACCCTGATTGGTGAGACTTCACTAAGAAACCGTGAAAGAATATGGGCAAGGCCGTCGTTGCTACTATAGAGGAAGAGCATCTAGACAATGCCTTTACTAATGTAGCGCAGTCAGGTATGAAGGGTAAGGTTACTTTGGATAATACATGGATAATTGATATAGATGCATCTGATCATATGACTAATTACCCTAATCTTGTGAAAAACCTTAGACATTCACCTTAAAATGTTGTCTCTACTGCTGATGTTACTCCAACTTCGGTCATCGGAGAAGGTTCTATTGCTTTATCTGATACCTTAATCCCTGAATCTGTCTTAGTTATTCCATCACTAGCTTATAATCTCCTGTCTGTTGGTCGAATTATTTTAGCTCTTGCATGTATTATGACCTTCAATCCGTCTTTTTATGTGTGTCAGGACATTCTGACTCGGCGGATTCTTGCTTATGGTGTTAGAAGGGGGAAATTGTACTACCTGGATCCGATAGAGACCAGAGGGAAACAAAAGCATCTTTTGGGGCAAGCTAATCAGATCAACTGGGTAGAGAATGCAAAGGAAGATGTATGGTTATGGCATCACCATTTGAGTCATCTATCTTTTATTTATCTTAAGAAGATGCAACATTTTTGTGTTCGATTGTCAGTGATTTGGATTTCCATTGTGACATTTGTGAACTGGCCAAGAGCCACCTTATTTCATATTCACCAAGTCTTAATAAAAGTCTTGTTTCTTTTATGAAAATTCACTCAGATATTTGGGGTCCTACAAAAATTCATTCTCTTTTTGGAGCTTAGTATTATGTAACATTTATTGATGATTGCACTCGTATGGCAGGGGTGTCATTACTGAAGAATAAGAGTGATGTACTTGGGATGTTTGCCAAATTTCACAAAAAGGTGGCAACTCAGTATCAACAATGCATCAAAGTGTTTCAATCTAACAATGGTGGAGAGTTTGTGAATGGCCATATGATTGAGTTTTGTCGGCCACATGGAATTTGTCATTAAACCTCAAATTCTTATACTCCTCAACATAATGGTTTAGCAAAACCGAAGAACAGCCAGTTGATGGATGTTGTTCGTGCTTCCTTGTTAGGCATGAATGTACCTCGGTCCTATTTGGATGAAGCGGTGAAATCAGCAGCATATCTCATCAACCGTACTCCTTCACCGATAATTGAGTTTTAGAATCCTCATCAGAAGCTTCATACACTTTTGACCATCCCCTCTATGCCTAATTTGGAGCCCTGAGTGTTTGGGTGCACAGCTTATGTCCATATAACAGAGCCACAACGGAGCAAGAGTGATCCCCATGCAAAGAATGTATTTTTGTGGGTTATGCAGAGTTTCAGAAAGGCTACAGATGTAATGACCCGCTCATAAATACAATACAAATGTCTCTTGATGTCTCATTCTGTGATTTTGAGCCATATTACTCAAGGGGAGCTTCTCAGTCTTCCCTTAAGGAGGAGAGAGGTTGTGAAGGGAATCCTCGTTCTATTGTTGATTTTGATGTCTTTGAAGCAGTGTTCTAAAACTCGGCCGCCCAGGCCGCCTAGGCGCTGGGCGGTGGCTCTCTGACTAGAGTAATGGAAATCAGACCTGTTGGGCTGCCGCCTAGGCAGTTTTAGGCGGGTCTAGGCGGACTTAGAGGGCTAGGCGGATCTGGGCGGATTGGGTTTAGAAACTGCAATTTTTTTTTCCAGAATCACGAATTCGATCTTCTCTATTCTCAATGAGATTAGATTGTACTCAAGTGGATGAGATCCACTTTCAAATTTCTAACCCAGAGAGTGAAATCGTGAGATAGAGAGGGAGAAGAGAGAGAAGGAGGGAGAGAGAGAGAGAGAGATATCATGATTTCGATCCAGCCATTGGAGAACGGAGATAGAGAGGGAGAAGCTTTCGAGGTCAACCCAGCAGCTTCTATAAGGAAGGCAGCGGAAAGGAGGCTCGAGGGCTTGTTAAGGAAGGTGGCAAGGGCTGACGAAGGGGGGCATCAAGGCTGTGGTCCAGTGGAAAAATGGAGGGGAGGAGAGCAGGAGGAAGAGAGAGAACCTTGTTTCGTTTTTTGGTCATTCACGTTTTCTCTTTTTGATGGAGAATAGATAGTAAATGAATTGGTCCTCCACTCTGCCCTAGGTTCCCCTCTTTAATTCATTGATTATGTTTAAATCATGTAGGCACTGGAAACTTGGAATAAAATATAGTTTTTATAGGATATCTTATTATTCTTTTTTTATAAGTTATAATAAGTCTTCATATATTCATTTAAAGTTTATATATAATCTTATATATATATACATATTTATATGACATAAAAATAAATTAAAAATTAAAAAATTAAAAACCGCCTAGGCACCCGCCTAGAAGCCTGGGCGCTAGTCCCTTAGCCACCGCCCGACTAGCGGCTAGCGATGTTCAGAACCTTGCTTTGAAGACTTGGAAAATTTGGAAGAACGATTTGAAGGTAGAAATTCTAAAACAATCAAAAACGATCTGTCGTTTGAACCTGACGTTCGATCGTTTCGAGAGATAGAAACTCCCAATGGACAAAGTAATCAATCATTCACCCCTAGTGATCGATCGCTTCAACAAGCAAAAATTTCCAGTAGCCAAACGATCAATCGATTGGTCCCCAGCGATCGATTGTTTCTCTAGATGACTTTTTTAGATAGTTTGGATCAAAATCAAGACGTATCTGAAACTCACACACAAGATATTCTCCCTTTTACTTCACCAACTGAAGATCCCGCTCAGAATGATCCACCTCAGGTACCCCTAAACTTTAATGAATCTTCTGGGTTAGAAAGTGTTGAACCTAGGAAATTACAAAGGGTTACCATAGGAATTCCTAAGAAACAATATGAACCAGATATTGTAGATACCCCTACTAGCAAGCTAGTTTCCTATCTCACCAAGTATAAGTAACACCTTCTTTGGGGGCCCACAAGCCATGGTGGGACCCAACCGTGACTTGCATTTTGTAGCTCGATGTCCAAGCTATGCCACGGTAGTCCGAAGCGGCCAATACCTCGCCTGGATCGAAGCCACCTTCCCGACCTTGCCAAGTTGCCTCCATAATGAACCTTTCTAGACTAGAGCAGTGTTTTGCATCCCACATTGAAAAACAAGTGTAAGAGGGGAGGCTTCCTTACTTATAAAAGTGACCTTCACCCACTTAGATCATCATCCCATTACATCTCTTGAAATTCTCTTGGGCCGCAAGGCCCAAACACACTAGTTAAGCTTTCAAGTGGACGTAGTCTCCCGCTAAGACGGGAGATGAACCAGTATACTTCTTGTGTCATGCTCTCTCTCTCTCTCTCTCTCTCTCTCTTTTACGTTAGTTAGACCCCCCTCGGTCACTTACATTAATAGATATCAAAGCCAAAGATAGATATCATATAGCGAACTTTATGTCTAACCATAGGATTTCTAGGTCACATGCACTTGTTATTGATTAATTATCTACTATATCTATTCCTAGTAACATGTAGGATGCATTGATTGATCCAAAATGGACAAAGCCGATGAATGAGGAATTGGAAGCTCTTTAGAAGAATGCAACACGGGCGCTAGTACCTATGCCGGTTAGAAAGAAGACTGTAGAATGTTGTTGGGTGTTTACTATGAAGCTTAATGCCGATGAAACTATTGATAGATACAAGGCGAGGTTGGTTACCAAGGGATATACACGACGCTGTGGGATTGATTATGAGGAGACTTTTGCACCTGTGGCAAAAATATATACTGTTCGGATTCTAATCTCACTTGCAGCAAACAAAGATTGGCCCTTGCACCAGTTTGATGTGAAGAATGCGTTTCTTAATGAGAATTTAGTTTAAGAAGTGTACATGGATGTGCCCCCGGGTGTTAAGAGTTACCCAAGTGACGTTGGCAAGGTGTGTAAATTGAAGAAGTCTTTATATGGCCTGAAGCAGTCTCCAGCAGCTTGGTTTGGAAGATTTTCAAAGTCTATGAGGGCCTTTGGATACAGACAGAGAAATCCTAACCATTCCTTGTTTATCAAACTCAAGAATGGTAAGATTACAGCTCTTATTGTGTATGTTGATGACATGATTGTTACAAGGGATGATCCGAAAGAGATGAATTAATTGCAAAAGTATATGTCAAAGGAGTTTGAAATGAAGGATCTGGGACAACTGAAGTATTTTTTGGGTATTAAAGTTGCAAGGTATAAGAAGGGAATTTCACTTTCACAGAGGAAGTTTGTCCATGATTTACTCGCTGAAACGAGGATTCTGGACTGCAGACCAATGGAAACACCCATTAAGATGAATCACAGACTTGCTATTTATCATGATCAAGTTCCAACTGATAAAGGGAGGTATCAACGTCTTGTAGGAAGGTTGATTTATCTGTCACATACTAGACTTGATATTGCTTATGTTGTGAGTATTGTTAGCCAGTTTATGCATTGTCCTAGTGAAGAGTATATGGATGCAGTCTTTTGTATTTTAAGGTACATACTTGAAGATGGTGCCAGGTAAAGGGTTACTGTTTGAGAAAAAAGATGAATTGGAAGTTGTTGGGTACACAAATGCAGATTGGGTTGGTGATAAAATTGACAGACATTCTACATCTAGGCACTTCACTTTTGTTAGAGGGAACCTTGTCACTTGGCGTACCAAAAAGCAGAAAGTCGTTGCCAAATCAAGTGCAAAAGCTGAGTTTCAAGGTATGACACATAGAGTCTGTGAAATGTGTGGATCCGTAATGTCCTGAAAGACCTGAGTTACAAGCTTAAAAGGCCCATGGATTTACATTGTCATAATACAACTGCTATTGAGATTACACAGAATCCAGTTTAGCATGATAGAACAAAACATGTGGAGGTTGACCGCCATTTTATTAAAGAAAATCTTGACAGGAAAGTTATTCACTTTCCATTTGTAAACTCAAAGCAGCAATTAGCTGATGTTCTTACTAAAGGAGTGTCCAGGAAGATATTCGACAGCTCGATTGACAAGTTGGGTGTTTCTGGTGGATTTCTTCGGGTACTTCACGGAGAATTCTATACCACTCGGGGTACCGATCCATCTACTGAATCCTGTACTAATAACGCACCGTTAGAGGAATAAACCGTACCGGACGGTTTATACCTCTTCGATGCTAGAGTGAGATTCTTAATAAACAAATGGATCGAGTAATAGTAAAAGGAAAAGAGTTATTAGCTTAAAAAAGGTAGTTGTGTTGATCTTTAATACTCGAGCATGGGAAAAGTGTTTCCCATATCTTCGATGTGGGACGCAGGTTGTCCCTTTGTAATTATCAACTTTCTGGTGTGCATTTGGACGAACTGTGCTGGCCAAGTCCAGGGTTCTTAGTGTCCGAGGTGTTGCCTCCAATGATCACCATCATGGTGGGTTGTGAACCTGGCCTATGGCATGGTATCTGGGCTTTCCTACGAGCCCTAGCTGATAGTGCCAAACCTTAGTGGTGAAATATCCATCAGTACGTACAAGTCCCCCAAGTTCCCGTTCAAGATGTTTCCTGGGTGGGGACTTGATAATTTTTTTTAGGCGAAAGTTTTGGCACTATTGTGCCTATAGGGAGTCCCCCAAGTTCACGGTTAAGAGATGTCTTGATCAGGTTGCTTTGTAGGTAGCTACTCTACAGCACACCCATCGTAACCTTGTAGGGTTGGATAAGGGCTTGAGACTCTGGTACCCATTGGGGTCTAAGAGAGGGCTTGAGACTCTGATACCCATGGGGTCCAAGAGAGGGCTTGAGCCTCTTGTACCCGTTGGGGTCCTGAGTGTGAGCCCCTGAAAATTTTGTTTAATTTTTAGAAGGTAATTTTCGTCAATAAGATTTTTTTTGCAAGGTGATTTAAGTAAAATAATTAGTTTCAGAAATTATTTTGGTCCCGAGACCATCTATTGGGCCGGCAACCTAAGTTTGGGCCAAGATTCGTCCAATTAGGCTCAGGAAATTGACAAATTGAGTTTACGTCGAAAGTTCGAGAATTTCGTTTGTGACGATTAACGGTTAGTCGGTTACGACTTACGAGCCCAAAACATCAGAAGTAATTAGCTAGGAGGATTGGGTAATTTTCGCAAGGGCGAAACAGACATTTCACATGTGATAGGTTAAAATAGGTGAGGAGAGCCTTCTCTCTCTCTCTCTCTCTCTCTCTCGTCCTCCCTATCTGCCATCGCCGGAAACATAGTGTCCGGCCACCACAAGATGTCACCACCACCAGTTGATCCAACAGCCAAAATAGTCCAAAGCCTAAGAGAAATCGTTGCCATGCACCGCCTATAGCCACCAAAAGCAACCACCACAGTCCAGTCAAATAAGACGAGATATAGAGAATGAATTTTCTGATATATTATTCATCTCACAGTGGAGGTATATAAAGTGGATTACAAGAATACAATTGACTTACGTCTCTATTCTCTACCACACATAGAAAAGGTAAGTGCTAATTATGATACAATTACAATATATTACATCCCTAATATTATGCCATGACTCACGCTAACACTCCCCCTCAACTTGGCGCATATACATCAACCATGCCCAACTTGCTTAGTGAGTCATAAAACGCCTTCCTGGAAACTCCTTTGGTAAGTATTGTTTGGCTCCAAAACCAGTATGGGTGCAAACTGTCTCTTTTGAGCGTGTGCGCAGGTGTGCCAGCACCGTGGGGTGCAGTCATCAGAGAATCCCTTGACCTGACTTCTTGATCAAACGATGTGGACGAGGAGAGCACCAACCCCATCACAAGGTTCTTTTCTCTGCCTTCCGAAAAAGGACTTCTTCCCTTACAGGTAAGGGATTTGGTTGTGATCTCTTTGAGTCATCGAATCGATACTCAACGTTGTAGGTTGAGCAGATCAATCACTGGGAAGTTTGGAGAAAGTACGGGTTTACTAAAGCATATCTTTAGCTTCGCTGGGTTACCAGAGCGTTACCTTTGCTTCGCTGGGTTACAACTGGGTTGCAGGTAGGTTTGCTTCGAAGAGACTTTGATAATCGTTGAGATTAGTTGATTGAAGAGTTCTTCCATATTTGTCCTTGAAACCTGGTATTTATACCTAGGGTTTCGACTGTTCCTTACCATAGAAAGATTATTAATTGAAGTTTCCTATTTGATCACCGCTACTTGACTCTAATAAGGGCTCGTTTTCCTTATGGATCACGGAATGGGTGAAGCTGTAACCCAAACCTAAGTAGGTTTATTTTTGGGCCACAGGTATCAGCCCGCTGTACTAAATCCCCTAAGGGATCTTGCCAAAAATACTTTTGGACTCAAACATTGCCCCCCAGGCCCCGAAATCAGGCCCGTGAAAATGTAACTGATTGAAGGGGACTTAAACGACATGCCTGACGACAGAAACGAGGCCATTAATGAAGGTCACGCCCATTCGCTTTGCAAAACATCTTTTCGTCATATCGTTTTCCTCACAAAATCTCTTATTTAAATCCCGCAGCCACTTCAGACCTGTCACATCAGAAACCCTTCCTATCTCCTAAACCCAGAAAACTTCTTGTTCCATACACATCTTTACAGAAACCCAGAAATGGCCCCTCCAAAGAAGATGATCATTGATCAGGAAGAGGAACTTAACGAGAAAGCCGCCCATACTTGGGGAACCAGCGTAGGTGCCCGCTGTTTCATCCATACCAATGTCCAGAGACCCCTGCTTCTCAGACTCCCAAACCAACATGCCGGGTTGGGTCGTTCACCGCGAGATTCCATTCCTGACGAAGCTCTGGCCCTCTACGGGCTGCCCATCCGACGACCCATTCCAGTCCTCAGAAGAACACCTGAAGATTTGACTAGCTGCGGTGCGCATCCGCACAGTGCTAAAATAGGGCATTGGCCCACCACCATCAATGCGGCGGAGCTCTCATGGTATCGCGAAGCGCGAGATCTGGCTCGCTGGAACGCGACAGGTATTACTCAGACTATCGATCTTTGCTTTTACCTTCCGCGCGGTGGTAATCGTTCTCCGCTGGCTGCCTTTCTTTGTTTCTGGAATACCACCACCAACACTTTTGATTTTCGATTCGACCAAATGAGCATCACTCTGCTAGACATCCTCACTATTACTGGGTTACCCATCGACAGCAAGCCCTACGTATATGGAAAATTTGACTCTGTCACATTCACTTCGACAATGGCTCATGCCGGCTGCAGCTCCCATAGCGGTTCCTACCCACGATGGCTGACCCATTAGCGCAAAGAACACAATGTGACCGAAGGAATTACTTTCCTAGAGTACTGGCTCTGCAAGTGCATCTTCTGCACCTTCTCCAACAAGGCCACTGGTACTTGGACTTCTCTCGCCACGGCCCTCTACAATAGCCACCGCGTAGGGCTCGGACACTAGGTTCTAGGTGCCCTCTACAGTACTCTATACCTAGCCACCATGCATCCTTTCGAAACTACCATCTCAGGCCCCTTTTGGATCCTTGATTTCTGGATTCAAATCGAAACTACCATCTCAGGCCCCTTTTGGATCCTTGATTTCTGGATTCAAATTTACTTTTCATTTTTTTGCGGCGACGACATTCCGCCACTACGACCGGCTGACACCCTTCTTGGTCGATGGCTCTGCCGCGAGGCAAGATACACATCCCTACCCTATTTCGAGTGTTTCTCATATTTGTACCTCTTGCACGAAATGCCCTACCTCCACTTAGTAATCAATAGGAGATTCCCACCTCTACTTGAACATGGGTTCCTTCCTGGGGATCCTAACTATAGTGATCGCGTGCTCTTGGCTTTTCACCGCGCGATCTCCTGCTCAGACATCAGGCTCGCCGCGGAAGAAATTAGTTATGAGCTTTACACGCCCAACCACTTTGCTCGACAACTCGGGCTGATCCAGTTAGTGCCATTCCCCCCTCTTTGATGCCTGGAACTAAAACACCTCCTGGCGCAGAATTGGTCCCCCAACTGGGCCTCCGCCAGCCCAAAGCATGCTGGCACTGGTCGATCTCCCTCACTCGGCCAAAGAAATAGCTCCCGTCGATGGGACCACTGAAGTCTATGATCAATGGTGGAAAGAGGTTTCTGTCAACTGCTAGAGACAAAGGGATGATGAACTCTTCGCGACCATTTTCCAAGATTTGAGGTATCCCTATGACGCTAATACTGAATTGCTTGCTCGCTTCCCTGATGAGGCGCGATCTCCACTACTTGAGCCGGCTCTGCCACCCGCTTGAGCCCCGCGTCCTGCTCAAAGTGGCATTGTTATCCGCGAGCCCTCACAAGAGGTAACTGCCCTTTTCCTCTTTGGCTTTTTACCTCCACTCTTTTCCCCTAACTCAAATTTTAATGCAGCAGGGACATATTCCGTCTTCTGGCAGTAGCACAGTGGATGCTTCTCCAGCCACTGGTCAGGCAGCTAAACAAAAAACTGTAGCAACGGAGCCCGAAGTTGAAGACTCTTCTTCCGATGACGACTACCCACAAACTGTAAGGAATCTTTCTTAGAATCTAATATTTCAACATTTTCCTTCAAAGTCTAACTTAATTCTCTTTCGATCTTGACAGATTGCCGCTGTTTTAGCCCACAAACACGGTCGCATTGACCCGTGGGCAAAAGACAAACCACTCACTTCTCGACTTGTACTTCATACTTAATACAAGCACTTAAATTTTCATTCCATCATTATGTCTGAGCCTATAACGCTCCTTACTTTCAGGTCCGTCGTAGGTCCTTAAGGCCAGCTAGTGAATGATCATCTACTTCTGGCGAAGGAGCATCCTCTTCTCAAATCCAAGCGCGGCCTGATTCAATCAATCCTCCACCTCTAATCAATATCACGTGTGATTCGCAGCTGCCCCTGGTACCAGTGCAGATTCTGGATGACAGCTCGCCTGAAGCTGAGGAAAGAGCGCCACTAACAGATACATCTCACGAGCAGTTACCTGCAACCCTCATCCTGGAACAGATATCGCCCGATTAGGCCAATCCGCTCGAGATTTCCCAAGAACAAGTGGCAATTGATGCTCCCCGCGAGTCACCTGTTGAAGAGGTATGTTTCCTTGTAAACATTTCCACCCTGACTCCCTCCTTACTCTTTTACATTCTAAAACCTCTTTCTAGGATAAGAATGTCTCTCCTAGTAAGGAAGTGGTTGTCGCTGCCGAGGAAATGACTATCGAGAATCCTGCTGAACCGGATGGTGGAAACGTGGCTGACCAGGAACCTACCCCCCAAGTGCTTGAAGTAGGGGAATAAGTACCTCATGAACCAATGCCAGAGCCAGTTCCTGTCGCGGAACCTCTTAAGGCCCCTGTCGCTATGGATCTCAACCTACCACCTGTGCCTCCTTCAAGACTAGAGAGGCTGGCTTGCGTGCTTGAAGTGGTCCCACCTGGGGTTGTACATGATGCTAGAGAAGGCCTTCGTCGCCTCTTGGGCCCCCGACATCCTGACTCCCGCGCGCCCTCGAGAGTTTTGGAATACCTGAGGGTACTTCTCCTCGAATGAGCCATTACTGAAGCTCAATTTATTGATATTGATCAGCTGCTGCAGGATCTCCCCCAAAGGCTCATTAAGAAGGCGGTCGCGACCGCGCAGGCTAGGCAGACCCAAGCACACTATTAGGCCCTTACTCATCAAATGGACAATTCACGTGACTCTTTGGGTGATAGGGCCAATCTCGTCAGGGAGCTGACTCTCTCGAGAAACCATCTCTGGTCCCAGATTCAGGATCTTCAGGCCCAATTAGCTACTGTGATGGCCAGGCTTGCCCATGAGGAATCCCAACTGGAACAACCTTTAGCCACTTTCGAGGCGCTGTCACAGGAACTGGCCCAAGCCGGCGTGGCAGCCCAACAGGCCGCCCAAGCTACCGCTGATGCTAGCTTTCGCCTGGTTGAACATTTTCTCCGCCTAACTTATGCAGGCCAGAGACTTTAGCCCTCTAATATTAGGCCCATTATTTTGTATGAACAATATTAATATTATTACCAATTATCTCTTTAGCCCGCTTTGCTGGCTCAAACTTCTGTTTTATCCTCGTAACAAAGCGGTATCAATTTCGCCCTAACTGCTCATTAAAATAGTTTTGAAAGGGATAACCTCGAAATGGGGCAGTTACCTCCTTGGAGACTGCTCTATTGTCCACGCGTATTTAACTTCGTTCATTTCCTAGATCATAGCATTGAATTCCCTTGATGACCCTATTGATGGCGTTGAATCTAGTTCAACTGCCCAGATCAAAGGGCTGAGGCCACCAAAGTTGGCCCCTATAACTACCTATACTTGTAAGAGTGCAAATACACGCAATCATGATTTATCCAGAAAATGTCTTGCAATCCCTACTTCTCTTCCTTCTATTCTTGAAATAGTCTCTTGTTACTATCTTGATTTTAGCCTCTATATCTTAGGCTTTATGGCTTAATCTCACTTCCTGGGTAGGCCTTATGGCCTAATCTCAGGTCCAGCCGCATGTCTTTGGCCTCAGAAAGTCTGGATGGGATTCACCGGTTCTAATTAGGCTGAAGAACAAGCGGCTCTCCTAACGCGGGGTACCACATTCTAGGGAGTCTCTCTCCTTACACTACTACAATAACATGATTTAAGGACACCTAAACCGTGTCCTTAAATACATACAAGGACTCTTTAAAAAAGAGTCCTCTATCCGGGTGTCATCGTAAGTCCCAAACAAGGACACTGAAAATGTGTCCTCTTATCTATACGAGGACACAGTTTATGTGTCCTAATAGCCCTGGACATGGTGTCCTTAAATCCATAAGAGGACACCTAAACAATGTCCTAAAAGCTCTAGAAACTGTGTCCTCTTTTCTATACTAGGACACACAAACTGTGTCCTAAAAGCTCTAGAAATGGTGTCCTTAAATCCTTGAGAGGACACAAAAAAATTACTCATATGTGTCCTTAAAACTAAAACAGGACACTTAATAAAGGTAATAGAGGACGTTAAAAAAGTGTCCTTAAAACTTGTAAAGAATCCAAAAAAAATTAATAAAAGAAATCTTCCTCCAATTATACACAGCTCAAAATACACCACCAAATGCATTAACTTAACCAGAATATCATATCCATACATATACCCAAAAATTTCTATAGTGTAAAGTCTGAACACACATTATATGTCAATCATGAACTGAAGAGTAATTACAGTTTACATGAAAATGCTAAACTTAGATTTGCCAGAAGCAAATGCCAAAATGAAAGTACCATCCTACAAGACTTGTTGAAAATGATGAGACCTTGCTGCCTGTACTGCCATCAGTAAACAAACTTTGAACCTGCATAAGTATATGCATAATTAAAGAATAAGGAGCAGACTGATTAATAGTAGGATTCTTGTGATTAATACTAAGATAATTGAACAAAAGGTTCTTGTGAATGCCATTTAAAATACCATTCCCTTCCCAGACTTGGTGATGAGTGTTCTGTTCTTAAGTTTATATGAATAATATGTTTGACTCATCAAGTTATATGCTTTATGCAGAAGACGTAGGCATGAAAACACTATGTTTAGAGAGACATTTTATAAGCATTCTTTTCTGGATAAACAGGGTGTCACTTATTGAAATTTGAACTTCACTTTTTGTCTACATTGACTAAATGGAAACATCATTTACTGGAAAAAGGGTTGCAGCACATCCACATTTGAAGTAGAGAAAGAGCAAGATAACATACTGATCCATCCCACAGACCATGGTATACAGTTCCACATGAACCTGCAGAGGAAAGTAAAATGGCAAAAGAATATCAGAATGAAATTCAACAAAGCAAACAGTAAAGTGGCAAAAAAATATCAGAATGAAATTCAACAAGGAGTGCTGACCAACATTGCCTTTACGACAAACAATAGCGTATAACTCTCTTGTACCTGATTAGAATAGCTTATTAATAACCATAGTTGTAGATACAGGATAACCCAAAAACAAAAAATTCTAGCAATAAGACAAACAATGGACCTGATTAGAATAGCTCATCCATAACCATAGTTGTAGATACAACATAACCCTAAAACAAAAAATTCTAGCAAACACATTTCAGTAAATTCTTCTCTCATATAAACCTCGATCTCTCTGCACTGTCCACACAGACATAGGATGCGAAACCAAGAACACCATAAGCAATACAAATATAATTAGGCCACGCATCACAATCAACCCAGCAAAAGCCAGAACCCAAAGCAATAAAAAAAAACCTGAAGCTACATAACCAGAGGCAAAACCTAAAGCAATAAAAAATTGACTTTGAATGGGTGAAAAAACGAAGGTCCACTTCCAAATTCTGAAGCTAAGTCAACAACAAAATCAGACAGGAATTGCCAAGCCTTTCTTTGCCATGCTATCCAAGACGTCATTGAGCGCCTGACATAAGCCAACAATCTGCAGATACAGGTAGCCAGAGAAAGACTTAAAAGAGTTTAACCAAACAAAAGATAGATAGAGTGTGAACTACTTGAAGTAACAATTTGGCCAGATTACACATCCAAATAGGGTTTAGGGTAGTCATTAAGTTTTTGAAATGAAATATGTAAGAATTTGACTTCTGACACTACCACTGAATTTACCTGCTGATCCCATTGTTGCAGCTCTTCAGTATCATCTTCAAAATGTATGACAGCTTCCACCTGTTATGGAACTTTTCAGATAAAAGCCAACATGTATATAGATAAAAAGTTACATTTGGAGTGGACTGCGTAGTCAAACAAGCCTGATGACTTTCAGCACTTCTTGGTCGCAGTATGAGCAAGGTGAATTCATACCTGATCAATAGATCCCCTCATTATGTCCTCATATATCATTCTTGAAGCAATCTTCTCAGCCTGTAAGCCACATATTGAATCCTTAGGAACATGAAGCATAGTAATAATGGTAACAGAGACCTGAATACGGAGTAGTGCTACTTAACAAATGAAGCACAAGATTCAACAAAAAGGGTATACAAGAGTGTACCTTTGGAGGCTCAATTCCCAGCAAGGTTCCCAACTCATCAAAACTGCAACAGAATCCATGATAAGTAACTAAACAGACCCACTACAATACAATAAGTTGAAGGTGGAAACCAACAGCGACATATAACCAACCTTATATTGGTGTAAAGTTTGCTGGCACTGAGAAGATTATGTTCAATCATTGCACGATCTAACACCGTAAAATTGTCTGGCAGAAGTGCTTTCTGTTGAAATAAGTCAGACAATCTATTATAGCTTCCACGAAAAGGGTATGTGAAGATCCGATATCTGATATAGAAAAGAAAAAAAAAAACTTATAACCTGATGCGGCTTCAACTCTTCAGCAAATGCATCAATTTCTGGTTTCCTTAAAATTCTCTCCAAATACACCTAATAAGCATAGATATCCATTAAAGAAGACAGGAGAAAAATGTAAAAGACCAAGCCAATTATGATTTCAGAAACCATGTGGGTGTGTATGGAGAGAGAGACCTTTTGAAGTATTGGATAAACTTTCAGTTTTGAGCATCGCTCATCCTGAACCAAAATCGCAAGGTATCAGCATAACATGAAAGGAAAAACACATTAACACACACACATACACATAAAATCCAAGTAAGATGTTTACTTTGTACAAAGTAGCAAGAACACGGGAACGTTGTGGTCCTGCAGCGGCCAAAATTGTGCATGTAACTGCAGCAGATAAGGCTTGCTCCAAGGCATCCTCATCAATCTCTCTGCAATAAGTAAAAAGAAAAAAAATAAGTATCTGCAGAATAAATTGAAAGAAGTAAAACTAATTATCATAATCAATATGCAGAAGAAATTTTTTGTAGGAGTTGAGATCAATTCTTGACATACTCATCTCCTATTTGCCTCTTCTCAATCTGAGAAATGTCATAATAACGTAATGCTGCTTCCAAGAACTTCCTCTTCAAATCTAAAATCCTTGCATAACAAACCTGTAGAGAAACAAGGAGGAAAAGTAGCAAATTCAAAACTCTAAAAGCCAGCTGAATTTAATGCAATTACTTTCACTGAATATCCAACAATGACAAACCTTATACTGCAAATTCAATACTTCATGCTGACTGCTGCTAACCAGGAATGAAGCTTTATTAATAAATGCTTCTGCATTGACAGCATCATCATCCTACATAACCAGAGGCAAAACCTACAAACACAACAATTATACCCCAAATTTGAGGGGACGATTGTCAAGAGTCAAGACCAGAAGAAGTTACTATACACTCAAATTAGCATCATTCCCTTCACTGAACAAACATCAAACATAATAAGAAAACTAAAAAAAAACCCACGTATCCTATACCCGCATTGGTGATAAGTTTCATCCTTGACCCCTCATCACTCATCACTCTCCAAGGGCTCTCTGTCCTTTTTAGGACTAGTTTCCACATAACTCACTGTAGTGGACTCCATTTCTATTGATATTCGGTTGGAAGACCTTAGTCCTAAATGCAACCCAAAAATTGAAACACTGTCATCTTTCCGACCAAAAAGAAAAGGAAAAAAAAAAAACATACGTTCATAAAAGGATCAAAGCTTGCAGATTAGACAAGTTACCTTAGGTGGTTTGAAAGGATAGTCAGGAGGGAAATGAATGGTAATGAGGAATACACCTCCTGCATATGGGCTATCAGGGGGTCACCTAATCGTTGCTTGCCAACAAAACATGTCCTCAGCCACAGGACCTAATAAAAATTAACCAAAAGTTCATTGAAATATCCATCTGGGTATATAACAAATCGAAAATTACAACCAATATCTACACTAAAACCGTCAATTTATCAAATTGAGCTTAATGGGTACGCTATGAACACCGAAATTTAGTTTCTAAATAATAAATCTTTGAACGTACCGGCGCTGCAGGAAGTGGGAGGATCCTTCTGCAAATCCTTAAGCTCCTTCAAGATGCGCTTGGAGGCCATGATGATGAAACTTAACTTATTGTTCTATTAATTTAACAGAGGTCTCATTATTGTTCCTGCAGGAAATGCATACCTTCCCAATCGCGTGCGCGATGCCCGACTCGTCTTTCGCGTGGTTGCAGGACTGGCGGCGATAGAGCTACTCAATCGAGGAGGTATCTAGGGGCGGCGGGGACAGCATTATGGAAAGGATGAGAGGGTTTGGGCTTGGCATCTGCAGAAGAGTAGACGAAAACAAAAATTAAACCTATATGATCTCATCCAGATAATTAAGGATTATGAATCTTATTCCGATCTGGATAGAGGAGAAAGTCACAGTCACATTATGACCTGGATAGAGCATATAGATCTGGTAAGAAGAAAAAGCTATAGACAGATCAATAAGGAGAGAGAATTACCCATCCGGTGAGCTAAAGAATCAGATCTGCAATTTGTTCGACGAGGAAGAGATGCAGAGAGAGAGAGAGAGGTCAACTAAATGATAGAGGCCAATTTTATCGGCCAACCTAAAATAATATAGGCTAAAGTGCGAATTGGTGTGGGAAAAAAAAGAGGGAAATTTAACTTTTGGCAAAACAATTTCGGCGGGGCGGCAGAAGTTTGCTCCTGTTTTTTTCTGGTCGTCCTCATAAGCTTATTAGGACACGTTGACAAAAATGTGTCTTTATTGAGTGTCCTTATATGTAGTTTTTGTAGTAGTGTTAGGTTCCCTTGTGTGGAGCAAAAAGAAAAAGGGTGGAAGGCCACTTGAGGCCCTACGCTCTTCTTCGGCGCCCTACCTCAGGGTTTTGAAGGACAGACTTCTGTATTTCCCCCTGAGGGAGTTAAGGCAATTGGGCTGCGCTCTACTCTGATGACCATCTCCATCCCGGAGGATAACTCACTGGAAGGGTTGCGATGGATTATTTCCTTCCCTCCCCTTGCAGTACCAATGGTAGCAGCGGCGATTCAGATCAGAGGAGGGTGAAGAGAGGAAGAGGAAGAGCGATCATTCCACTGACCCCTCTAGAGACAAAAACTTTGAAATCCATAAATTTTTCAGAAGATCTGAAGTCCTTATGATTTTCAGCCACTGTTGACTTTGTAATTTGCAAATGTATTTGTATTGCTTTTGGCCGCAAAACCACTTTATGAATACGAACATATTTCTTCCTCCATTTTCAATATCTATCTATATAATATGGCCTATGGTATAGGCCCTGTTATATGCTTCTAACACTTATTGTCAAAAGAAAAATGAAATATTTGTGAAATATTTGTAAAAAGTAAAAAGTACAACGAACAAAAGGGATATATAAGGCCGCTAATACAAGCCTTAATGCGTAGAGTGTTGCTCCCCTAGTCTTAGTAGGTGAAGCGAAGATAGGAGAATAAGGTCACAGAAAAGGCCAAAATGGAAGGGAGGACGCAAACCAAGGAAGACTATGGTTGTCCCTCAGTCCCAGAAACAGGCGGAGTTGGTGGATCTTTGAATTCCCAAACACTGGGGTAATATTTCTTCAAGAACCTGCCATTGATGGGGTTGCGGTGAAGGTCGCCATCCAAATCTTTTAGGTGGAAGGCCCCGCGCTCCAAAATTCTGCGAACGACAAAGGGTCATTCCCAACACGGAGTCCATTTACCTTGGCCAGTCAACTTCTCGCCCAATGGAAAAATCGCCTTCCTAACTAGTTCACCTTCTTTGTAACTGTGTCCGCGTGTCTGCTTATAGTAGGCACTAGCGATGCGTTGCTTTTCAATCACTAAGCTGTCCAAAGCCTCTAAGCGCTTGTCGCTGAGGTCTTCATGCTCCTGCCACATAGCCTGGACATAATCTTCACCGATCAAGTGATGTTGATCTTGGACGTGCAGGGATTGAACATTTACTTCCAAAGGTAGAACCTCATCGTGGACAAACATCAACGCATAGGGGGTGGTGGCAGTAGGGTTCCGCTTGGAAGTGCGATAAGCCCATAGTGTCTCATACAATGTTTCGTGCCACTGGCGAGGGTTCTCAACAATCATCTTTTTCAACAAAGTAATGATGATCTTGTTACAGGCCTCCGCTTGACCATTGGATTGAGCGTAATAAGGTGAGCTTCTCTACATCACCACCCATGAATGCTGCCCTCCTGTTAGACACCAAAACCTCTGAGATGCCAAACCTGCAGATAATATTGTGAAAGAAGAATAGGCGAATGGCGGCATCAGAGGCCTCCTTCAAAGGCTCAGCTTCCACCCACTTGGTGAAGAAATCAGTAGCAACGATGATGAACTTGTGTTGGAGTGAAGAATGCAGGTGAATCATTCCAACGATGATGACAATCTTGGCATCCTTTTGCGAATGCGATACAGTCCTTCAAAATACTGGGCCAATAATACCCATGCCTCCTGATGAGCCAGCGCATCTTCGGACCCGCTTGATGGGCTCCACACATGCTTGTATGTGCCTCTCTCATTAATCGTTTTGCTTCGCGGCCATAGACACACCTGAAATAGAGGCCATCTTCACCACGTCGACGCAGCTCGTCGCCTCTGAAGAAGTAATTTAGTGCCAGAAAACGGATCTTCCTATCTGCAATGGGATTTGGCTGTGTGAAGTAGGCGATCAACGGGATACACCAGTCCACATTAATAGGATCAAAAGCCGCCACTGTGGGCTCTTCTGGTGGGTCAGGTCATGCAAGCCACAAAGGCAGCGTGCGTCGCTCAACCTTTAGAATTCGCTCTCGAACTTCATATTTCAAGGTAACGCTTGTAGCCAACTGAGCGAGTTCATTAGCCGCAAAGTTTCGCTTGAGAGGAATATGCTCCAAGCCCACATCTTCAAATTGGGCCAGAAGCTCAAGAGCGCAACTCAAATACGATGCAAGCAAGTAGCTTGTGCACCTGTACTTCTCGCGAAGCTGATTGATCACGAGTAAACAATCGTTGCGTACCTAAATGTCTCTGACCGCTAGCTCTAGCAACACCTTTAGGCCAATAATGAGGGCCTCATATTCTATCTGGTTGTTGGTGCACCAGAACTCTAACTGGAAGGAATATGAAAAACGATCGCCAGCTGGATTTTCCAAGACAACCCCTGCTCCTGCCAGTGTCTCTGTTCTCGAGCCATCAAAATATAACATCCAGGGTTGGAGTGAAACTGTGGCTTGATATAGCATGGCGTACTTAGGCAAGCATTCTAGATCTGGGCGATCTACAATTTCAGCAGCGACTTCTAAGTCTCTTACCGCGGGAACGTCCAACATGGGGTGATGTGCTAGAAAATCTGCAATGGCTTGCCCTTTTACCGCTTTCTAAGGGACATATTGTAGCAAAAATTCTAACAAGGCAAGCACCCATTTGCCGATGCGACCCCTTAGGATAGGTCGCGACAACATATGTTTAACCAGATTGGTTTGAGTGTTGATGCAAGTAGTAAAGGATAACATATAATTTCGCAGCTTGCATGCGGAGAAGTATAGAGTGAGGCACGGCTTTTCCATTAGAGTGTACCTTGTTTTGCAATCTGTGAGTGTCCTATTGAGGTAAAAGATAGCATGTTCGACTCCAGCTTCATCATCTTGAGCGAGGAGGCTACAAATGGAAGCCTCCGCTGCTGAAATATATAATTTCAACGAAAAACCAGCTCTGAGGGGAATTGGTACTGGTGGACTTACCATATAGGCCTTGATCTTGTCAAAAACCTCTTGATGTTTAAGTTCCCATACAAACTCGTTCTGTCCCTGCAACTTTAACAGTGGGGAAAACGGCTGGATCTTACTTGCAGAGTTAGCGATGAATAGTCGCAGAAAGTTGATCTTATCGAACAGTCGCTGTAGTTCCTTCTTCATTGGCGAAGGAGATGCGTTGATAACCACATTTTCCTTATCTTCAGGGACCTCGATTCCTCTCTAATGGACTATAAACCCTAGAAAGTCACCTGCTTGAACTCCGAAAACGCATTAGGAGGGATTCATCTTGAGCTTGTGTAGCCGCATGCGCTCGAAGACCTTTCTGAGATCTATGATATGGTCCCCTCGCTTCTTAGACTTCACGACCACATCATCAATGTAAACCTCTAAAATCTTCCCAATTATGTCGTGGAAGATCAGGTTCATGGCTCTCTAATACATGGCCCCAGCATTCTTCAGACCAAAAGGCATGACCACATATTCGAAAACTCTCGCGAAGCCTGGGCAGCGAAATTCGGTCTTGTGTCTATCTTCCTCCGCGACGGGAATCTGGTGGTATCCTGCAGTTCCATCCATGAAGGTCAACAATTTATGTCCCGCTACTGCGTCTACCAACATATCAGTGACCGGCATAGGATAAACATCTTTAGGTGTAGCCACATTAAGGTCTCTGTAATCCACGCAAACTCGCATCTTGCCATTCTTCTTGTGAACAGGCACTATGTTAGATAGCCACTGATTGTACTTGGCCACCCTAATAATGCCTGATTTATGCATTTTCTCGACTTCTTCTTTAACTAGAACTTGGGTCTCTGAATTCATTCTTCGCGGCTCTTGCTTCACAGGCCTCTTGTCAGAGAGTGTTGGTAGCTGATGGCATACCAAGTCTGGTGACAGGCCTGGCATGTCTTCTTATTTTTCCTCGAAGCAGTCCTCGAATTCCAGCAATAAGTCGATGAGCCTCTCCTTCTCGCTAGGCTCTAAATAAGCACTGATAGCCACTTCCATGGGCTCATCATTTGTTCCAAGATTGACCTTCTCAATAAGGTCCCTGACCTTAAGAGGTGTGTCATCTAATGCGGCTGGGGTGAGCTGAATGTCTTCTTTTTCCTCTTCATGGTTAGAGAGCTCCTCGTTGACTATTTCTAAGGTCGCGACTCGATCATATGCCTCTTTTTTCACCAGATACGAGGATAATCTCTCGTATAAAGAGTGGAAGGCCTCTATCCTTTCCTTTGAAAGGTCGTAATCCATTAATTATTTAAAGGTTTGGGCACAGCGTGGCCAAGCCTTTCCAGGCCTTCCTTCGGGAGCGTGAGCCCCCACTGTGCCAATTCAGAGGTCGTCATCCCTGTGGGGCTGCCTTTGGCATCGATGCCACTGACCTGCAATGGAGTGATTGGCTCCAAGTAGTACCTAGCATCTACGTAATTCGCAGAAACAGGGAACGGGTGAGGATCAGCCTTAATCACTTTAGCCTTATCTGTAGCCCTGTTCCACATAATCAATTCCTGATGAAGAGTTGACAGAACACAATAACTCCGGTGGATCCAGTCTCTACCTAGAATGGCACTATAAGCATCGTAGCAGTCTGTCACAAAGAAAGCATAAACCCCCTCTGCAGGGCCGAACTTGATATGCAGAAATAATAGGTCCAATGTCTTCGTTACAGGCCCCGCGAAGTTCTTAAGCGTGAGGGATATAGACTGGATCTTCTCTTTCTTAATTCTAAGCAAGTGCATAGTCCTTGTAGTAATGACATTAACTATAGCTCCAGTATCGACCATGATCTTGCTAACTTTGGTGCAGCCAATTTCCCCGTGATATATAGAGGTCTCATGTGTTGGACCATAGCAGGTGTTGGCTTTGTAAAGCTCATGAAGAACTCTCTGCTGTTGGCATCCTCTGTTTCCAGGGATACAGCCTCTTCTACAGGTGTCGTGGCTGCTGAGGTAATCTGCAAAGGTTGTTCGCTGCCTCCTTCAGCTTTCACACACTTTTGCGTGGCAATCGGTAATGCATACCTCGTAGAAAGTACATAAACCATGCTGCAGGAGGTGTCGACCACTTCTGTCTCGTCCATTTCCTTGCCAAAGTCGAGCTTGGGTTCATCAACTGGTACGTCAGTGTTGAATTGTTTATACAACGAAGCTACTAACGACTCTTCTACAAGGCCTTTTACCTGGCACTGCTTGTGTTCATGTGTCTCGGCAACCTGCTTTGGTGAGTCCGATCTTTGTTCCTCTATTGGGTTCTTCTTTGGGGGCGCGACTACCAGACTTTGAACCTTTTAGGTCTCCACTGTAACGCATATGTAGTGTTGTCCTTGCCCCCCAGTCTCTCAAAAACTGAGAATTTAGTTTTTGGCTCCTCGCGAAACAACCTGCGCCTGATATGTGGCCGCCTTTTTGATTAGCTTTCCCTGGTCAAGAGCCTCTAGTGTTCGCTTGGCTTCTCCGAACCTTCGCTGCAACTTCGTTTTCTTCGAAGGGCTAATCTCCACCGCCTTCCCTTTTTCTCTAGTGTACCATTTGCCTTCCTTGATGGAGGACTTTGAAGAAGGTGGAATGTACGACTTGGTCAGGATATCTTTGTGCTCATTCCTAGCCCTTCCATCTTGTTTTTGCTCCTCTGCAGCCACTTTCAGTTTCTTGAACAAGTTGGAGTCCCTTAGGATGGCGATGACCCTACCTTATCTCTTGCTCTCAAGCTCGAAGGTTGATAGTTTAGTGACGGTGAGCCCCACTTGATTGGCGGGAAAGAGCCAAAACGAAACGTCTGCTCGACTTCTTTATGCGACACTTGGATGCTACATTCTTCCTTACATCACGAGCAAAGGACTACTGGTGAGGCTTCGCTGACTGGCTTAGCTCTCTCATTTGCAGGGTTCTCATCCCCTTCTGTCTTCTCTTCTCTCCCCTTTGTAGTCAAATCTAAGGTTGGTTTTCTATATTTCTTCTTGGTCCAGTTCACGTCAACCATATTAACCTCGGTGTCCGGGAAAGGATTCAGGTCTACTAGTGCTGTCCCTGGAGCTTCCACCTGCAAACTACCATTATTGAGCCATACCTGAATTTGGTCCTTTAGCTTCACACAGTCAGCCGTGTTATGGTTCCACAAGTTGTGGAATTTGCAGTACTTCTTTCCTTTCAACTGATCTGGTTGAGGGAAAGGTCCGAACACTACAAAAAAGAATTCAATTGGCTTCAACAATTTGCGTAGGAGTGCAATTGCCGTCGCCAATGCCTACTCTTTTGCGACGGCAAAACTTGACCATCGCAATTATGTAAAAGTTATGCAACCGTATTAATTTCCGTCGCCACTTGTGGTCGCCAACCCTTATGGTTTACTTTGGCAAGAATTTACCGTCGCAAGGTAATAACAATTGGCGACTGCAAAAAACTTGCCGTCGCGTTATCCTAATTAAATCTGCTCTGCCCTCTTTCGCCTTTCAGTTCTTTGAGCCCATAACTCCATCTCAATCTGATACCCTGATGATTACCCAAATCTCCTCCTCTTTCCATCACCTCCTTGAGCTATTTTCCTCTCTAGATCTACCAAATTTAGCAGAATACAACCGACGCTATATGAACCGATTTAGGTCAACTCCATCGAGTTTATCAGGAGATCTACCAACCAGTGATTCCTCTCAATGTCCAAAACCTAATCTATAATACATTTCACCTCACCCACCTGCAACCCCAATCGGCTGCAACGATCCCGAGTTCACTTATCTCTTCAAGGTATCATCTTCATGCTTCTACCTCTAATATATGGCATTTTGTTTACAATTTGCGTTAACAAATTGCTAGGATTTGTAGCTCAAAATAGACATAGCTAGCTGCTCTTCATCCTGTCATAATAGAGGAAAAGAGGAGATAGAAGAGAAAAGAAAGACGAACAGAATAGAGGAAAAGAGGAGATCTCGGCGACAAGGTATTTCTGAGAATCGGATTTGTGGTTTTCAATGATAGCTATCGATTGTTCAGAAAGTGGGTTGTTTTGTGTGCGAATTTCAAATCCAAAGATTCGTTATTTCAAAACAGATCTGAGGTAACAATGTTCAGAAAGAAATTTGCTTTTGTTTGATAATTGATCTATTTTTTTATTTGTATGTTTTTGCAGAGGAAGGTTGAAAAAGGGATTGAAATCGGTAAGCTTCCAAAGTTTGAAGCTTTCATTTTGGTTAGATTTTAGAGGTTGTTTTTTTTTTTTTGGCTGGAATTGGGTTTTGGGTTTGATTTGTTTTTTGGTTGTCTTTCGTACAATTTGAAACTTTAACTTGATAATTTTGTGAGTTCTTTCTTTTTTCAATGTCTATCTCTGAATTTGTGATTAATTTATTTCTGAATTTGTGATTAATTTCTGTTTTTGTTTTTAATTGTATTAAAACAAAGAGTATGGTTGTTTCAAATGCTGTAGAAACTGATAGATTTTATGTTTAGATGTTTCAAACTGTTTTGGGTTTAGGACTTTGGGATCAGTTTGTACAGATTTGATCTCTTTCTTGGTTTTTTTTCAAAATAAATACAACATCCAGCATGTTCTTGAAATGGAAATCATATGAAAAATATGGTGATGATTGAATGAGAATCTCATCCCAGGTCCCTGCAGCTTTAAACGAATAATGGTATGGGAAGACCAAGTATGTCCTTCTAATTTGCTATCTTTCTTTGATTTTCTTCTCTCATGATCCCAGCGAGCTCACGACTCGATCTTCAATCTTTTCATTTGTTGGACCTCCATGGATAGCTTCACTCTGTTCTTATTCTTTTGACCCAGGTGAGTATTCTGAACAGTGTTCATACTGTCATAGTCAAATCGCTTTTGCTTTTTAACTTGACGAATTAGCTTTATGTTTGTTTGAATTAGCCATTGTATAAATCTGAGATCTTTTTAAAAAAGAAAACAGTTAGATATGATATGTTTGAAGAAAAAGGCCAGGGGGTCCAAAAAGTTTGGTTTTTAAATGTGGTTCTGTTTTGCTCAGGATATTGCTCAGTTATGCTCAGTTTTGTACCTGAAAAGTCTAAGTGATAATTTGCTACTTCAATTTCTCTCATGCTATGAATTTAGGAGTTCAAATTATAGCTTAAACTCTAGTGCTATTTCATTTTGGTATGGATAAGTTCCTATCAGCCAATATTTTCTTATCAGGTTTATGTTTTGTCAATGGCTAATAGTATTTTTGAAATGCATGTTTATAAGTTAAACCTTTTGTGTTGTTTGTTAGAAAGATTTGTTTTTAGTTTTGTTTTCTTTCTCTTCTCTACACTAAAACTTGTCTTCATTAATTTGTCTACAACTCCTATCATCATTAGTTTCGTCAAGGAACAAAGCACTACAAAAAAGAATTGATGTAATCGGTGAGTACTAGTAGTTCCCTTTCCTTTGGATTTAATGTAAGGCTTCTGATTTTGATGGTATTATCCTGTAGGGATTCATTAATTTCTACTTTGGCTTTTCAATTGATTGTTTATATTTTGTATTCTTCCAGTTTAGTTGTCTATCTTCTTTTTGTCATTCTTAATGAATAATTGCAGAACCTGCTGGAAATTGATATCCGTTGTAGAAGTATTGTGTTCTTTGGAATTTGCATTATGATTGGTCTGGTTTATTGATTTTTCCTCTTAGTAGCTCAATAGCTTGTATCTATATTATTTCCCATGCAGGTGATTACACGCATTTTTATGCATGCAATAGTATCCAAAAGACTAGAAATATGCTAATACTTGAGCCAATTATAATGTAATTAATCCATTTTTTATTTATTGTGTAGAAATAAGCGGAATTGTGGATTTTGGAAGAAATGGTGCGAATTTAGAACAAATTGGAGTTTTCAACAAGGAGACGAAAAGTCAACAATGGTCAATGAGTGAATACAAGCAATTATGTGGAAATCTTTGGCTTGAGCTCGGGAAAAGCAAAGGAAGAAAAGAAAAAAAGAAAAAAAAAAGAAGCAAAGAAGGAGACTAAATTAAATGAATTGGCAGATGATCAATTAATTAACCAATCAACTAATTGGTTAATTAACCAATTATTTGGTTAATCATGCTTAGTAAAGCCAATAGCTCCACGTGCTTGATGCTTCTCCCTTTTCCTTGCAGCCATGACGTCACTTCCCCCCATCTGACTCTCTCCATTCTCATCCTTAATTAAGACAACACACACCACACGGCACCGTTTCATTTATTTACCTACCCTACCCACGCTGAGGACCATATATATATATATATATATATATATATATATATATTCGTACCCATCACTTGGGGGGAGGAAGAAACAGTAGCCGCACCCTCTCTCTCAGACCCCTTCTGCCGCACCAAGACTTCACTCATTACTTCTCTCTCTCTCTCACCCTACACCCAAAACCACTCCTCCACACAATTTCTTCTCCTCACCAAGATCCATTTCCCTCCTCATCAAGATTCACCTCACCAAAATTCCATCAAATCCTCATCAATTTCTCAAAGAAATTTCAAGGAACATCAAGATTTGAGATTGGGTAAAAGTGAAAAGCCATAAATCAAGATTTGTCATAATTGCTCCATAGCAATTTGTGACTTGTTCTTGTTACTTTTCACTCTTCTTCACCTTTACCTCTTTAATTAATTGATGAATATTGTTGTTGATTTGTGGATGGGTTGTGAGTAGTCTATTTAGGAAGCTAGGGTTTGAGCCCTAGCATGGATTTAATGTAATAAATATGTTTTGATTTAATGGTTTTTGATTTCGTGTTTGGCATATGTTCTATTCTATAATATTTGGCTTAGATGCATGCTTAGGAGCTTGATGAACTCTTCAATGTGTAGATGAGCATGTCTAGAAAAAATTAGGGGACCTAATCACTTCTCTAATTTATGGCTAGGACACTTGTTTAGAACATGGTTAGTTACAATACCAATTTCGATTGCCGTATTGGCTAGCTTGGGAACCTTGATTCTAGTACTCTTCGCCTTTTGGTGCAACTAGAGGCCTTAACAAAGCTCTAGATTGTCCCAATTGAGTTTCTACGACCCTTGATCCAGAGTAGGAATACCTTTTAAGGAATCTATTGACCCATGAGCCTTGAAAAGCCTTGGGTACGGTTCTTGATGCCACTATGAATTGAATGACCATTGTCGGAATATATTTGTGCACTAAATTTGGCTAGGAGGATACCCTAGTGACCTAATTTTCATTTCTTGATAAGTTTCTATTATCTTTATCTTTAGTTGCAATATTAATTTTCAATTGTCAATTTTATTTTTCGCAATCAAAATCAAATTTCATAAACCACTTTCATTGTCAATACCACTTGGTTGTGGGTTTCCGCATTTATTTGTGGTTCTCTTGACCAATTTTAGGCTTGGTTGTTCCGAGCCGGGCATGTAAATAGTTTGGTGCTATTTTTCTAGGTTCTTTGTTAATTGTTAGTGACTTAGTAATCGGCATAACCAAGGATTGAAGTTAGCTTTTCAATCCCCGTGGTACGATAATTTCGGGTCTAAATATTTCCCACTGCTTTGATGACCGTGCCCTTATTGCGCGTAAGTTGTATTTTAGCACACAAATCAGCAGGTACTTACAACTTTTGAAGACTTAGGGATATGGGTGGATGTCTTTGCTACTAGTGAAGTCAGTAATTGCTTGAGGTTGGACCCATCAAAACTTTGGAGCAGATAGCTTATTCAGCAGGCAAGCATATGATGTCATGCTCCATGTTCGCTGCTTGGTATGCTTGCTTGAAGTTTCCTTTGTCTACATGCATTTAAGATTTCATAATTAAATCTTTATATGTACGCATTCAGCACCGATCAATAATATTGCTAGATATTGATGCAAGGGAAGTATGGTAGTCAATCCTGTATATTGCTGGATATTGAAATTCTTAAATAACTCATTAAATATTTCATCGTCCTTGGCAGGAACTTGACCATGTTGTGGAAGAAGTGGAGAAAATTGCTGTTGTCAATCTTCTTCAGCACCGATCAATGATATCTCTCATTGGAGATGTGCAGAAATCATCACTAATATTAGAGAAGGTGTTGTACTGTGTTTTGCTAAGTACTTAGAAAGCATTCCTTATTGTCTTTTGTTCTCTGGTTGATGACAAGTGGTGTTCAATTGATCAAAGAGGTTTATCAGCTATATAAATATTTTAATCTCGTATTCATGTTTTGGTGCATTTTATATAAAATTTATTATTTGGCTTCTTTTGCTCCAAAAATAAAAATCTGGTATGCAAAATTGCATGCCAGGTTTTTTTTTATCAATGATATGCACTTTGCGACGGCACTGTTGCCGTCGCCAATGGTCAATGGCAACGGCTAGGCGACGGAAAAATTGCCAATGTCGTTGGTAGTGTCGCCATTGCTCTATGCGACGGCGTAAATGCCGTCGCTAAAATTCATGCGACGGCGTAATTGCCATCACAAATAGCAATGGCGACGCTACCAACGACAATTTGGCTTTTGGCGACGGCCTTGCACCATGGCTGTTAATGTCTAAAAGTCTAGCGGTAGCCAGACCTTAGTTAACGCTGATCCGGTGGGCAGATCGATACTTGTATTAGTGTTGCGGTTCCCGTTACCTGTCAAGTAAAATACAACGGGTGTCAGAGGGAGACCGCGCTGGGCGGTCTTCAACTCTCCGATGCCTAAGTTAGTCAATGTATTTATGTTGACAAAGTAACAGTAGGTAAGTATTGAATGCGTAATTAATGAGGAGAGAGGAGAGAACCTTTTATAGGTGAGGAAGAGACTGATCTTGTCTTTGTTTTCGATGTGGGACTGATATGCTTCAGTTCTCAGTTTCAGAAGCTTCTGATGCCATCTTGGCGCGGCGCGTGGCGGCGCGTAAGTGGCGATCTGGAGGTGGTCCGATGCTGAGGTTGTAGCCCGTCTGGCGGTGTGTCTGCACGTCATTCCTTTGGTTGGAATTAGTACCTTCGGCGGTACAATGAGCATGGCCCATTATAGCTAATTATGCTTGCAAATGTACATGTATGTACAAGTCCCCCAAGTCCCCAGTCAAGGAGGGCAATCTTGGTTGGGGAGTTGTTCGGCGGTTTGAAGCGTTTTCCTCCGCTAGACTTGCAAGAGCATAATTAGCGTCAGTGCGTTGTCAACCGTTGGTTTTACTGAGCAAACGCTTTACACCCTTTCGGGTGGGCCCCTGCTGGGCCCCCCAGGGAGTCCCCCACTCCCCGGCGAAGATAGACCTCCGGATGGTCAGTAAATTGTTTGATGAGGGGGAGCTGCACGGAGCAGAGGGTGTTGGGTAGCGAGCCCAATGTTTAGCACCCAAATGACGGGGGTCAACGTGCCTGATCAGGGCCGTCGTAGAATGTTTGACTAGTCCCCGTGTCCCGTAGGGACGGTCTGACGGTAACGCCGCGTAGCGGTCGATGTCAGTGAGGCGTAGCTTCGGGATTTTCCGTTTGGCGGATATCCCCCCGCTGGATGCAGCAGGAAGCAGCGTCCGGTAGACGTGCCTGGTGGTATTTTGCAAGATAAAAAAGGGGGTTCCGCCAGAGGTGTGTAGCGGAGGGCACCCCGCTTGCAGGATAGCAAGGGAGAAGTCCTGCTGGCAGGGCTTTGCTCAGCGGAGACTTCGTCGCCCCTTGGAAAATGACAAGGGAGAAGTTCTGCTGGCGGGGTTTCGCTCAGCGGAGACTTCGCCTCTTGGAAAATGACAAGGGAGAAGTTCCTGCTGGCGGGGTTTCGCTCAGCGGAGACTTCGCCTCTTGGAAAATGACAAGGGAGAAGTTCCGCTGGCGGGGTTTCGCTCAGCGAAGACTTCGCCTCTTGGAAAATGACAAGGGAGAAGTTCCGCTGGCGGGGTTTCGCTCAGCGGAGACTTCGCCTCTTGGAAAATGACAAGGGAGAAGTTCCGCTGGCGGGGTTTCGCTCAGCGGAGACTTCGTCTCTTGGAAAATGACAAGGGAGAAGTTCCGCTGGCGGGGTTTCGCTCAGCGGAGACTTCGTCTCTTGGAAAATGACAAGGGAGAAGTTCCGCTGGCGGTAGTTACGAAGTTATCCCTACGGTAGTTAACACGTGTCGAACCTATAGCGGGTTAGCGTGCGTAGGCCTATCTCCTAGCCTGTCCGTCTTCTGGCCTTAATGACAGTAACTGTAGGTTTCGTAACCGAGGTAACGCCTCGAGTACTCCGGAGAGTGAGTGGAGGCTGATGACACGTGTACGGCTGGTACGTGATGCCGTTATGTAGCGAACGGCTTAGGATGCCTTGATGCCGACATAAAAAGGGGGGGGGGGGGGGAACCTTGGAAGATTTGACACTTCGTGAAAATTTGAAAACCTAGCTATCGTCTGCGAGCCTAATTTTTCCAAGACCGGAGAGAGAGAGTTTACCGAAGTTTTGGGTATACGATTCCCGGAGAGAGTACGATAATAGCCTCCCAGGATTGCCGTTCGCCATCGTGCCGAAGACCTTACCACTGAGGTTGGTGTCTGGATTTCTCTTCTCTGCCCTTTTGCTTCTGCTAATTTCTGGGTTTTGTTGTGTTTTGTTTTTCTGGGTGTGTTCTGAGGTGTGAAATGGGGTTTTTTGTGGGGGGTTGAATGATGGTTGGCCAATGCATTTAGTGGTTTAAAGGGTTTGGATAGCCGAGTCTGGGTTGAGTGCGTTTGTTTGTACTATGGAGTTTTCTGGGTTTTGTTCTTGACTATTTTGGCTATATCTGATGCGAGAATAGGCTAGATCTATGTTTGTGCTAACTGATGTGGGTTTTAGGGTTTTGGGATGGCTAGCGTTATAGAGATTTCGAGCAGTGAGGATTCCGGGTCTGACGTGTCGCTCAGCGCGGCGGATGGGATTTTTATTGATTCGTTGCGTCCGTCTGCCCATGCAGGAACCTCACTGCCAGAACCGCTAGAAGTTGAGCCGCTACAGACTATCCTCTGGGAAGTAACTATGGCTCGTGGTTCGCGTCCAGAGGGCTCTAGGGCGGGTGAGGCCGCTGCTGCCAAGGTTAGGCGCGACGAGCGCTTGGCAAGCAATAGTGCTGCTAGCGGCTCCGCTGGGGAGGAAGAAACAGCGGAGCAAAATGTTGAGTCGGCGTGGTTCCTCCCGGATGGGACAGCCGTTGACGAGGCAGGAGGGGGGATGAGCGGTACTGCTGTCACTCGACTGAAGCAGACGTTCCGGTTGCCGGGGTCGGTGAAGCTGCGCCCACCGACGGCTGATGAGAAGGCGTCGATTCTCCCGGCGGGGTGTGCGGCCGTGCACGAGGCCATATTCCGCCAAGGAGTGACATTCCCGCTGGTGCCCAATCTCCAAATCCTTGTGTGCGAGTTTGGCCTTGCCCTTGGTCAGATCTGTCCCAACATGTGGCGGTTGATGTTGGCGATGAATTCTCTCTGGCGGTTATCCGGATGCGAGGGGCCTACTGTGGCGGAAGTGCTTCACTTCTACGAGCTAGTGTACGTGAAGCGCCAAGGCTGTAAAGGGCAAGTGAACTTGAGCCGCCGGCAGGGAGCGCCCAAGTTGATAGAAAATCTAAGGGACTCAATGTCCTACTGGCGGGGGACCTTTTGCGTCGCTACAGACGGTTGGGAGTACCACGCTAGGTCGAATGAAGAAGGGCCGTCATTTAGGATTAAGTCTGAGTTCCAACCTATTCGAGGTTGGTGTCCGGTGTCCGCTGAAAATGTTTGGTGTGCATACGTGCTTGAACTTGTATTCTTACTAACGACGTGTTTTTTTTTGTGCAGCGGGACTTCGGTATACGCTGACGCGCGAAGAAGAGTGCCGCGTGGCGAGGATCAGAGGTTGCTGGCGGAACCGAAACTTGCTTGATTTCCGCCTGCTGACTGGTTGGGAGTTACTGGTCGACCTGCGACTAACACGCTCCATTGGTAAGGAGTCTTCCCTGTCGTTTCGTATTATACCTTTGAATTGTCTGACTGGTGGCTCTCTTTTTTTTTTTTAGAAACTCCGCCGGGCAACAAATCAAGTCGCGACGCATTTGAGAAGGCGATGGATCGGGCGGAGATAGAAAACTTTTTGGAGGCCATGTATGCCGAGGGGCTGGCGGCCCAGCAGACTGTGGTGAACCCGGAGACGTTGGCGTTGAGCCAGTCCGAGGTTCCGGTGGTGATGGCGATGCCGCACCAGTCTCACCTTGGTGAAGATGGTCTGCCTACGGTGCAGGCGGGGACTCAGACGGCCGCCGGGGATCAGAGGGGGAGCGCTGCGGCCGGGCCACAGAAGGAGCGGATGCCTGCCCAAAGGCGTGGTCCTCAAAAAGTGGTTCAACCGGCGGAAGGTGTCGTTGTGACAAGGGAGGAACCGCCAGTGAGGGCGACGAGGACCGCCGCTGGGAGCCAGAGGGCGCTGGAGAAAAAGCGCCGGACGGCTGAGTCTCCTGACGAGGAAGAGGGAGATGAGATGGAGGTGGTCGGGGCCCGCCGACAGAAGAAGGCCCGCCAAGCTTCTGCAAAAACTGCGGCGGTGGAGGGAGAGGCGCCCGCCGTCAGCGATCTGGACTCCTTCGCCGAGTATGCGCCATTCATGACAGAAGGTGAGCGGGAGTTCCTTTTCCATCTGTGCGAAAGGCTGGGGTTCGGGGGTCTGGCGGGCATATCGCCCCCGACAGCAATTGACCAATCGCCTTTCAGCTCGGCGTTTGGTCAAATATCTGCGGGGTTACACGATATGTTCCTGGCGGCGTCTAAGCAGCCCCGGATTGAGGCAGAGCTCAGGGGAGAAATCGGAGGTCTCCAGAGGGAGTTGGCGGAGGCCAAGGAGAGACTGGCGGAGGTCCAGCGGGGACTGGTCAAGGCGGAGTGTGACTATGCGGACGCCCGTGGCAAGCTTAATGCGGCCATCCGGGGGGATCTGGAGAGGAATGAAGACGTCTCCAAGTTGGAGCAGGAGATCGCGCTGCTGCAAGAGCGGATAGCCGCTAAAGACAAGAAGCTCATTATTGTGCAGCGGGAGTCTGCCGCCAGACTGGATGAGATGAAGCGGCTGGACGGTGAGGTTGGCCGCCTGAAAGCTGAACAGAGTGCCTCTGCGGCCGTCGCTGTTGAAGCGTTCAAGCTGTCGGCGGAGTATAAAAAGGCGATGACTGAGGCGGCGAAGGCTGGCGCCCTAGCAAACGTAGACATGTTGAAGCAGAAGGGTGCTATTGACTTTGTAAAGGCGTCACAGCCTGACGTGCCGCCGGTCAAGAGTGTCCCGGTGGAGACAGAAGTCGTGCCTGCCCCAGCTGTAGGTACTCATTCGGGCAGCGGGGAAAGTGGCCCACATCCGACGGAAGGGTCCCAGCAAACTCCCCAGCAGACCCCGTCGGAGGTGTCACGTGCCGGATTTCTGGAGGCACACACCCGGGCCGACGGCACCATAGAGACTCCCAGTCCGACAGCACGAGGGTCCGATCAAGCGAGCCGATCGGTCGCGCCGCCGCCTGTTGAAGCAGCGGAAGTCGAAGCCAACCGCTGAAGCTAGCTGAGACCGTCGTAGTTTATTTATTTATTTTTTTTTTTTTTTTTGCTTTCCTCCCTTTTTTGTAGCCGCTGAGGCACATCAGCTTGTAAAGAATTTTGTGGGATAAAGTAACGTTCTGACTTGGTTTTCTATGATGTGTGTGGTATTTTTGAGTTATATTTCTCTTTTGTCGATCAATGGAACATTAAAGGAATTAAGATTGGTCCAAGTGCACCGCGTAGCGGACGGGGTCAGCCGACGATTGCTGGCGTTGCCAGTTGCCCTCAGTGCTAGACTTGGTAACAATGGTTTGAATAATTCCTCGTTTCATTGATGGCTGACTGATCAGCGTACAAAAGTGGGGTAGTACCCGTTGGGTAGCTTCCCTTAGCTAAACATTTGAACAAAAAATTTAGCTAAGTCAAGATGCGCATGGGTAGCGGTCTGACTATTTGTAATAATACCGAAGGTGTTCAGTATTCCACGGGCGGGGCGTCGTGACGCCGTCCTTGTCCATTAAGTAGAAGGTGCCTGGGCTAACGACTTCCACAATTTTGTATGGGCCTTCCCATGTTGGGCGGAGTTTTGTCGGTGGCGGAATGACTTCCTTCATGACCGAGTCCCCCAGTTGGAGGTTCCGGGCCATGACTCTGGCGTTGTAAAAATGTGACACCCGCTGCTTGTTTTGTAGATTGTGCAAATGGGCCTCGAGCCTTTTCTCTTCTAGGAGGTCCCTGTCCAAGTTGACGCCGGCGCTGTTGGTCTCTGGCCCGTAGCCTTCGACTCTAGCGGTGGGTTAAGTGACTTCAATGGGTAAGACAGCCTCTGTGCCGAACATCATACAAAAAGGGGTTTCTCCGGTGGCGGAAGTTGGAGTTGTTCGGATGGCCCACAGGACCTCTGGGAGCTTTTCCGCCCATAAGCCCTTGGCGTCGTCGAGCTTCTTTTTTAACAACTTTTTTATTATCTTGTTCGCCGCTTCGACCTGGCCGTTGGTCTGGGGGTGGGCGACAGATGCAAACCTCAGCTTGGTGCCCAAGTTGGTGGTGAAGGAGATGAGCTCGTCATTGTTGAACTGTGTGCCGTTGTCCGTAATGATTGTGTGTGGGACACCGTAGCGGCAGTAGATATTCTTCCAAAGGAAGCGAATTACCTTGGCGGTGGTTATTGCCGTCAGTGGTTCTGCCTCTATCCACTTGCTGTTGTAATCGATGGCAACAATGATGTATTTGAACTGACCCTTGGCAGTTTGGAATTTGCCCATCAGATCAAGGCCCCACGTAGAATGAATCCATGGGCCCACGATGATTGACAGTGGTTCCGCTGGTGCGTGTGGGAGATCTGCGAATTGCTGGCATTTGTGGCAAGACCTCGAAATCCGCCGGGCGTCATTGCCAAGTGTGGGCCAGAAGTACCCTTGTCGCATTGTGCGGTTGGCCAGGGATCTGGCGCCCGAGTGGTTTCCGCATTCCCCGCCATGGATTTCAGCTAGGACGACCCTTCCCTCCTCCTGGGTTAGACAGCGGAGGTTAGGATGGGTGAACCCCTGGCGGTAGAGCTTGCCGTGCTGGATGTTGTAGCGGGTTGCTCTTCGCTGGAGTTGTCTTGCCTGTACCTTATCTTCTGGCAACGTTCCGTTGCGCTTATATGTGATGATCTCGTCCATCCAGCTGGGGTTGACCTGAATGTTGAAGATTTCCGCCAGGGTCTTTATGATACTTGGTTTGTCAAGATACTCCACCCTTGTGTCCGCCGGACTCTGATGTGGTTGGGCGGTTGCCAGTCTCGCCAGGGAATCAGCCTTAGCGTTCTTTTCCCTGGGGATTTGTGTGATTGTGTGAAACTTGAACTTTTTTAGCAACGTTTTGACGTACCCCAAATACGCCGCGCTGCTGTCCTTGGCTTGGAAGCTGTCGTTGACCTGGTTGACGACTAGTTGGGAGTCGCTGAATATGTTGACGCTGTCAGCTCCTGAGTCAATGGCGAGGAGTAGGCCGGCGATGAGCGCCTCGTACTCCGCCATATTGTTTGAATCTTTGAAGTTGAATTTCAACGCGTATTCTGCGTTTAGTCCCCCGGGTCCGGTTAAGATGACTCCGGCGCCGCTGGCCTTGGCACAGGCGGAGCCGTCCACATGTAGGTCTCAATCCGACTGTGGGGGAGTTGCCTCTGCACTGATTACTATTTCGGTTCCGGGCTTGGTTTGAGTACCGGGTTCCGGGTGGCGCTCAGTAAGTTCAGCGATGAAGTCCGCTACCGCCTGGCCCTTCATGGCGGTTCTTGGCTTGTACTCTATGTCGAATTCGCTGAGCTCAATCGCCCACTTACTGAGGCGCCCCGAGTGTTCAGGGTTCTGCATCACCTGCCTCAGCGGTTGATTGGTTAACACATGGATTGTGTGAGCCTGGAAATATTGCCGGAGGCGTCTGGCGGCAATGATAAGTGCGAGGGCCAACTGTTCCAACGGTGAATACCTTGTTTCTGCTCCGTTCATACCTCTGCCGGCGTAGAATACTGGGAGTTCATCCTGGCCCTCCCGCCGAACAATGGCGCAACTTATTGCCGTTGCCGAGACCGCCAGATATATGAATAATGTCTCTCCTTGGACAGGGACAGAAAGGAGAGGGACTGCCGCCAGATATTCCTTTAGGCCTTGGAACGCCGCCTGACATTCTGGGTTCCAGTCAATGACCTTCTTGTGAGTTGTTTTGAGCAGTTTGAAGAATGGGGCGCACTTGTCAGTGAGTCGAGAGATGAATCGAGAGAGGGCGGTTAATTTGCCCTGGAGGCACTAGACGTCCACCTTATACTTGGGGTCCGACAGGTTAAGGATGGCCTGTACCTTATCTGGGTTAGCCTCGATACCTCGCTCGCTGACGATGTAACCCAGAAATTTGCTAGCGGTGACTGCAAAGAAACACTTTTCTGGGTTGAGGCGCATACCATAGGCCAGGAGGATGGTTACTATGATCTTGAGGTTTGCCACATGTCCACTGGCCTTTATGCTCTTAACTAGCATGTCATCCACATAGACCTCGATAATTTTTCCCAGATGCTCAGCGAACATTGCATTCATCAACCGCTGATAAGTTGCACCGGCGTTCTTCAGACCAAAAGGCATGACATTATAGCAGTAGAGGCCTTTGTCGGTGGTGAAGATGGTGCATTCTTAGTCGCTGGGGTGCATTCTGATCTGATTGTATCCGGAGAAGGCATCCATCATGCTGAGGAGTTCGTGTCCGGCGGTTGCATCGACCAGCTGATCGATGCGAGGTAGCGGGAAACTATCCTTTGGACACGCCTTGTTGAGATTTTTAAAGTCGACGCACATCCGCCACTTGCCGCTGGGCTTTTTTACCATTACCAGATTTGAGATCCACTGAGGGTAGATGACCTGGCGGATGAATCCAATGTCCCGTAGTTTGGCGACCTCCTGTCCGATTGCCTGGTACTTTTCTTCATCAAAAGCCCTCCGCTTCTGCTTGATGGGATAAAAGGAAGGTTTGATGGTCAGCTTATGGGTGATTATTTCAGTGGAGATGCCAGGCATGTCCGCATAGGACCATGCAAAGACGGTGGCGTTATCACGTAGGAACTGAGTGAGCTCTGCCTCTACTTTGGATCTAGATGGGCGCCTATGCGGACTGTCCTCTCAGGATGCTCGTTTGAGATGCAGATGACCTTCAGCGATGATGTGTCCGGGTTGACCGGCTCCTTCTTTACATATTTCTTCTCCTCTTCTCTAGGGTCCTCAAAGATATTCGGTGGCGGTGGGTCACTACCCACTGTCAGGATTTCATGGCGGCGCGTTGACCGCGCTATGGTCGTTGAAAACATTCTCGTGCCAGCTGCTGGCTTCCCCTCACACAGCCTGTGCCATTGGGCGTGGGGAACTTCATGAGAAGCATGTATCCGGCGATGATGCACTTGAGCTTATTAAGCGCTGGTCGACCAATGATGGCGTTGTACGAACTGAAACAGTCGACGATAATGAACTCCGTGTGGACCTCCGCCATACAGGGACTGGTGCCAACAACTAGTCGCATGTAATCCGACCCTAGTGGTTGTGTGATGTCACCGGAGAAGCTGAGCAGTGGCTCGTGATCCTGGAGTAGTTTCCTGTTCCGCTTGAGATGGTCGTAGCAACCGCTGAAGATGACGTTGACAGCGGACCCGCTATCCACCAAGATTCTCCCCACCGAGAATTTGCCAAGAATGGCATCGATCAAGAATGGGTCGTCATGGGGTAAATGTACTCCGCGCTCCTCCTCCTCTGAAAAGGTGATAGGTTCCCAACCTGCCTTCGGTAGTTTGGCGGATCTTTCGTAGCGGATGTTGCAAACTTCCTTTGGGTGGTTGGCGCGTTCATAGCGCTTTCTTGCCCTGTGAGACATGTTGGTGATTGGAGCACCGCCATCGATGGTGTTGATGCAGCCCAAGGTCTCAACGTTGGCAATCACTGGTGGTGGTTGGAGCACCTTGAACTGCTCCAACTTGCCGTCACGGTACAAAGTCTCAATGGCTGTTTTGAGAGCATTGCAGCTGTTTGTATTGTGGCCGCTGTCCGCGTGGTATTTGCACCACTTGCCAGTGTTCCTGGGTTTGCCTGTTTTTGGGTACTTTGGAGGGGGTGGCGGTGGGATCTGATCCTTGCACTGATTGTAGATATCCTCATATGAGGCCGTTAGGACCGTGAACACTGCATACCGCTGTGAGGACTCCGTCTGCTTGTTGTTGTTATCCCCATGAGTTGGACGGTTTCCCTTGTAAAAATGCTGCCCCTTCTGCCGCTTGGTTTGGTGGTGGCCCTGCTGCCACTCTCTTTTCTTGTCAGTTGGCGGTGCTGAGGTGGGCTTGTCAGCGGTTTCCTGGTGACTGGAAGATGGTTGTGTTGACCTTGCTGGCGTTGCCGGCGGTGGGGTTTCTCCATATGTAATGAATTCCGCCTGGGCGTGAATGACCGCCTCACTCATGACGTGGTCGTACGTTGCATTGGGATGGTTGTAATTGAGGTGATAGAGGAACGGTCCCTTGAGGAGTCCCTTCCTGAAGGCCGCCGATGCATCCATAGTCTTGTCTAGGTCGCGGCATTGAGATGCTGCCGCCCGCCACCTTGTGACAAAGGCCTTCAGTGATTCGTCCTCCCCCTGTTTAACGCTGAAAAGCTGACTTGTGTTGTGATGTCCGGCGGACAATAAGATGAAGCGGGAGAGGAAAGCGTGCGACAGTGCATGGAACGAGCCGACAGATCCCGGCGGACACTCAAAAAACCAGTTCATTGCCTCGCCGTCCAACGTTTCGCTGAACAAATGGCATAAGGTGGCGTCGTCGAACCCCTTGTTGTTGGTGACCTTCTTGAAGGTGTCCATGTGGACAAAGGGATCGGTCATCCCGCCATATTGTGACATCTTTGGGGTTTTTGCATATGTCGGTCTGACGGCCCGCAGGATTGCGGCGGAAAAGGGGCCGGGTCTGGAAATGAATAGTGGGTTCCGAGTTGACGTCGGGACGCCCGTCTCCGCCCGGATCAACCTCTGCTCTAGTTGGTGCATCCTTTCCAATAACTGGGCGGTTGTATCGCCGGCGGAATCGGCCTGACTGACCTGCCGAGTTGGCTTGCGCTCAGGTATGGGCGGATCATCCTTAGTCCTTGCCCTGGCAGTCGAGCGGTTGGTGTGCGGAAGTGATTCCGCCACCTGCTCTAACATTAGTTGGGGTATGGGCGGCGGTCCCATTCCCGACAACCCAGGTGGGTTCCGCGGTACGTGCATTTGTATGACCGGCCCTGGCGCCGCTGTGCCGGCGCTGGGTCGACTGCACCTGGTGCTGCGTGACTGCTCGCTTTGTGCCGGGCGGTTGGTGGCCGCCAAGGTGTTTTTTAGTTCCTCAAAACGTGTCATGAGCGCGGCCATCTGTCTCTGGGCCTCAGCCTTCTCCCTGCGCTCCTCCTCACGCTCCCTGTTTGCCTTATGAAGATCCGCCAGTGCTATCTCGTACATGGTGACGAGATCTTGGCCTGACGGGCGGCTGCTGCCTGGATTTGCTTCACCGCCGGGGTTGGCCGGGGTTGTGAATAGCGCGCGGTTAACGCCGATCGCGGGGTCGGAGGGTTGGGGAATGGCGGGGAGCTCTGCCTGCTCCTCAGCATTTCCCCCTCTACCGTTAGCCATGGTGATTGCAGTGGGATGACCTTTAGTTCAAGGATTCCCACAGACGGCGCCAATGTTAATGTCTAAAAGTCTAGCGGTAGCCAGACCTTAGTTAACGCTGATCCGGTGGGCGGATCGATACTTGTATTAGTGTTGCGGTTCCCGTTACCTGTCAAGTAAAATACAACGGGCGTCAGAGGGAGACCGCGCTGGGCGGTCTTCAACTCTCCGATGCCTAAGTTAGTCAATGTATTTATGTTGACAAAGTAACAGTAGGTAAGTATTGAATGAGTAATTAATGAGGAGAGAGGAGAGAACCTTTTATAGGTGAGGAAGAGACTGATCTTGTCTTTGTTTTCGATGTGGGACTGATATGCTTCAGTTCTCAGTTTCAGAAGCTTCTGATGCCATCTTGGCGCGGCGCGTGGCGGCGCGTCAGTGGCGATCTGGAGGTGGTCCGATGCTGAGGTTGTAGCCCGTCTGGCGGTGTGTCTGCACGTCATTCCTTTGGTTGGAATTAGTACCTTCGGCGGTACAATGAGCATGGCCCATTATAGCTAATTATGCTTGCAAATGTACATGTATGTACAGTGGCCAATTGAATTTTTTTTTTTTGTAGTGGAAGTCTGTCTTCACCATCTTCGCGGCGATTATTTCATCTAAAATCTCATGTGCCTTATTGGCATCATATGTATAATTCGCGAACTCAAGTTTAGTGAAGGCTACAGACTTGAGTTTGACAGGTTCCTTAGATATTTTCAATTGCTTGAGGACTGAGCTCCTCCTTCCTGTCAGCTCAAACGCGGAGACATCATTCTCCTCTTCATCATCTTCTTCCTAGCAAACTTCTTCCTCTTGATGATGATAGTAAGGATCATAGGTAGTCAGTTGGTAGTGCAACGCAGCCACTGTACTATGTTTTCCTGGCACGTATGTCCCTTTGGATGCATTTTTCCTGGCAACAGTCTCTCTAAGGAGATGTTCAAAGCTACCTACCTCTGTGATAAGTTCTCCCATTGACTAGATCATGTTGCCATGTTGCTTCTTTCGCTAGCGTGGCTCCAATCCTTGGATTGCCAACTTAACTAATTCTTTCTCAGGCTATATCATACTTAGTTTAGCCTTCTTGATCTGGAAGCGTTGGAGATAAGCAACAGCAGACTCGATGGGTTGTTGGGCCATCTGGGTGAGAGAGGCCAAGTCAACCTCAGGCTCAATAGCTCCAAAAGTTTCTCGAAAGAGATTTTCCATTGCTGGCCAATCCGCCACTGACCCTGACTGCAGTTTAGAAAACCATCTAAAAGTTGTGCCTGATAGAGAAGTGCAAAAGATCCTGCACTTGAGGATATCGTCATTCTGGTATTAGCTGCATTGCACCCTAAACCTGGCCAGATGGGTTGCCGCATTCTCAGTATCCTCTCCTGAAAAAGTAGAGAATATGATATTTTTGTAGCCTCTGGGAAAAGGCGAGAGCATTATATGCGGCGGGAAAGGTCCCTCATAAACCTCATCTAGGTGTGCTCTAGGGTTAGCTAAACTGATCATCTTCGCAACCTCTTCGCGTCTCACATAGTCCAGACCAGGAGAAGGAGGTGTCGCCATAGTCCAGCTAGCATTCTGCAGAGGTACAGCCTGGCTAATGGCCACTGTCTCTTCCCCTAGGCGAATTGTCTGGGGAATAGTGGATTACTTCAGGGTCATAGCTGGCGCGGTCAAGTCTTTTACCAGGGCCGTTATCTTGATCGGATTGCCAGCCTGATCAATGCCATAGTAATTCCCTGGAAGTTCTTCCTAGACATTCTCCACCCCGTCGCTGTCATATTGAGTAAACACAATAGGATCAACAGGACTGCCTTCAACGGTCTTCAGAGTCCTACCCTTTTGCGGGGGCGGTGGAGTGGCCTTGTTACCACCAATTACCAGGGCTTTGTCCTTGTTCTTTGTTGCTGAGGCAAAGGCGGCTGCAGATGGTATAATGGTATCGCCGCTAGTCTTCTCCCGAGCATTAGGAGTATGTATTTGCCAGTATCTGAAGGTTGTCCAAGAGAACCAAGAATAGCGTTAGGATAGCCCAAAGCTTTATTCAGAACCTCTTTAGCCTGGTCCAACTCAGCTCACTGCATGGCGACTTGGGTCGCAGGATTGGATCCCTCGTTGCGAAGAACCGCCAATTCTGACGCAGTATGCTTAGCTTGGTTCGCCATATCAGTAGAGATGTGCTTGCAATAAGTGGCCTAACCGGTCATCATATCCACTAGCTCCTTGTGGTTTTCCTGGCTTTTCTTGTACATATCTTGCCAATGTCCCTACGTTTGTCGCGAACTTACTTCAAGATTTTGCAATAAGATCGAAACCTCATCAAGCCTTCGGCACTCTTCCGCGAGGGCTTTTTCCATCCTTTCATTATATGCAGCATTATTTTGTTGAAAGATAGCAAGCCGCTCCTCAATGCTCGCATTCACCGGGGCGATAATGGGCACAAAGGAATCAGTTGTCTCCTCGATCGCGGCCACTTGGTTGTGTTGGACACTTGGCCAGCCTTGTTAGGCTGGACAGGAGGATTTTTGTTCCCCTCAGTAGCGGGCTGGGGAGTTCCACCCTGTTCTGTTGACATGTCTGGTGATGGTGGGTTGAGCGAGAACTTTTGTGTTACTTGTTCGTCAGAAAGACCACGACAGTCGGCACGAGTGCGGCCTGTAACTGGAAGTCCGGTGGTTTGGGCAGTTAATATAAACCTTTTGGTAAGGGTTTGCGCTTGATTTCCCAATGGTTGCGATCACAAAGAAACACTATTAGATCCCACCGGGGGTGCCAAAATGTTTGGCTCCAAAACCAGTATGGGTGCAAACTGTCTCTTTTGAGTGTGTACGTAGGCGTGCCAGCACCGTGGGGTGCAGTCGTCGGAGAATCCCTTGACCTGACTTCTTGATCAAACGATGTGGATGAGGAGAGCACCAACCCCATCATAAGGTTCTTTTCTCTGCCTTCGGGAAAAGGACTTCTTGCCTTACTGGTAAGGGCTTTGGTTGTGATCTCTTCGCATCACTGAATCGATACTCAACGTTATAGGTTGAACAGAGCAATTACTGGGAAGTTTGGAGAAAGCACGGGTTTCCTAAATCGTATCTTTAGCTTCGCTGGGTTGCAGGGCGGTTTGCTCCGGAGAGACTTTGATAATCGTTGAGATTAGTTGATTGAAGAGTTCTTCCATATTCGTCCTTGAAACCTGGTATTTATACCTAGGGTTTCGACTGTTCCTTGCCATAGAGGGATTTCTCTTTGTTTGAGGTTTTTTTTTTTTTTTTTTTTGCTTTTGTGCTGTTGTTTATGGCATTAAATCTACTCACTATATGTTGAATTTGTGTAGAAGTGGTAGAAATTGGTAGGATGGTGGTTAGAGTTTCTGGGTTTGGGGATATTATTCTGGGTTTTAAAGTAGTGGGGAGTGATCCACACTACAACGGAGCGCTAGACCTGGGTTTCTAGGCTTACTCCCCCTTTTCTGATTCCAGATATACCGGACTTCAAGGCTAGGGTACCCGTAGACTAATAGGATGGAATCAAAAATAAGATCTACTCGTGGGGGGGAGTCATCGTTTCAAGCCTCAGAGAGGCAGGCAAAGCAGGCAATAGATACTTATTTGGCCAGTAGCAGTACCCGAGGTGATGAGACCGCATCGTCGACTGGAGTGATGTTAGAGAATTCGGGAAGTGAGGAGATTAATGGGAGTGGGGAACATCCGGGGTCCGGAGAGGAGGTGACCATTGCGATTCCCAAGGGCATGCCAGTGCGTAGGTACATGCTGGTGGATGGGATGACCTGTGATGAGCCAAGTAGGAGCATGACCATGAAAGAGATCACCTCTGTTAGAGTAAGGTGGGGGATACCGGACCAAGTGGAGGTTAGACCTCTGGGTCCCAGTGAGTTGGCTTATAATCCTCTTAGTGGGTGGGTAGCACTCTACGAGAATCAGCTGCACTAAGGGTTGTCGCTACCACTGCCGAAGCCAATACAGTATATGCTAAGAATGCTCAATTTGTCACTGGGCCAATTAACCCCTAATGCTTCGCGGCGGCTCCTTAGCATGTTGGCAACGTGGGACCTGTGCGAGCAAGGTTAGCCCACGATAAATGAGTTCCTAGCAGTGTATCGAGTGACCTACTCCAAGAAGTATAGAGGAACTGTGACCTTTACTGCATGGGACTATAAGTCGCTTGTTACCGACCTTCTGACCTCTCAAAGCAAAAAGTGGAAAAACAAGGTGTTCCTTACCGGGGGAAGGTGGCAGGTAAAGAACAGGAAGTGGCAGGTTACCGGAACCTACCAAGCCATCGGGGACCAAGAGTACGCATTAACACAGGTTGAGAGGAAGCGCATTGTAAAGGTGTACGCCGTTTAAGGTGACACGGAGGGAAGGAGTTCTTACAGATTCATCAGGTTGGGTTTAGGAAGAGTACCCGGTGAGGAATTACCCAAGAGTTTTTGTTTAAACTTCTTGTGTGCTTTGTTTTTGACTGGAATATTGTTCATCTTGCAGCCAAAGTACCGAAGAGGAAGCCCAGGAAAGGGAAAGAAGAAGATAAAGTGGATGACCTAAAGTTGATGGATAGGTTGATAAACCAGGGGGAGAAGGCTCTGCAGATCGAAGTAGACCTGGAGGGCAAGAAGACCAGGACCTCAATTAAGGATATCTTGCTGGAGATACTAGACGAGGGGTATGGGGAACCGGACCCCAATGCCCAGATAGAGAAGTGGGAAGGTCCCTCCGGGCCAGGGCCTGTGGTTACCATTGTGGACTTAGAGAAGGATAAGTCCAAAGGATCGGGGTCCCAGTCTTCTCTATCAAGTGGGTCCCTTGGTAGCGAGGGCGTGCCGCTTCCCGGGGATAAAAGGAAAAGGATTCACCACCACCGTCACCGCAACGGGGACAATGTAGAAGTGACATACACCTGGCATGATGTGAAGGGGGACCTGAAGAAAGCCAAGAAAAGCCATCTGGCCCCTCCAGAGTTGTAGTCTTTGGGTTTGCTATCACCAATGCCGCCCGTGATCCCCAAGAAACCAATCAAGCAGCTGCTGTAGGAGTACGGGGTGGCAGATGAAAATTTAGTGCTGGCAATGCTTGGGGATCTGAAGAATATTGACCTTGACCGTATTCGCGCCAAGGACAACTCTCCCCAAGAGAACAGGAAACTGGCACGGGAGTCGATGATGCGGGTACGTGGGGTTTGTAGTTGTACTAGTATGTCCCTTTGTTTTTTCAAGTGCTAATGCCAATGTTACGTTGTACAGGCGATTTATAATGCCTATGCTATCGATGCAAGTGAAGAAGATACCCAGTTGAAGGAGGAGGTGAGCAGCCTCTCTAGGCAGGTCAAATACCTCCACGAAGAGAAAGGAAAGCTGGAGAAGGAACGGGACTCGCTAAAGAAGCAAGTGACCTCCTTGACCGCCAAGGTTGAGAAGCTGCAGAGGAGGGTCCCGGAGCTCGAAGGAATGGTCGGGGAGCTGAAGAAGGAGTTGGAACCTCTCCGAGATGCTGAGGAGAAGGAATGGTCAGGTTCCCGAGGAGTTGCGCAAGGCAGTAGAGTTGTTCAAGGCTTCAAGTGAGTTGGAGGAGATGCTACTGAGTACCCAAGACAAGGAAATTAGCCTCAAGTACAGGGAATGGGTAGCGGTCGAGTACATAGATGATGCCAAGTTCAAGAAGAAGAAAAAAAAGGAGGAAGTTGCAGCTAACACTACTACAAAAATTTCATCAGACAACGGTGGATTTCTGTTGTTTGATGAAGAAGTCCACCGTTGTCTAAGTCAGTGTTGTGTGATTGAAAAATCACACAACGGTAATTCCACAGTTGTCTGATAGTAGTTGGCTCAACAGAATAGCTATTTTTCCGTTGTCTGAATTCTGCGCAGCAGGTGCCTGGCATGGCATGCAAGGGGATGCCTCAGCCATTCAGACAACAGAAGATCATTTCTGATGTTGTCTGAGATTCATAACACACAACAGCTATAACTCTTTCTTTGTTGACTGAGATTCATAACACACAACAACTATAACTCTTTCTTTGTTGACTAAGATTCATAACACACAATAGCTATGATTCATTCTTTGTTGTGTGAGATCAATAACACACAACAGTTATAATTTTCTCTTTGTTGTCTGAGACACATAACATACAGCAACTATGACTCATTAATTGTTGTCTGATATTCATAACACACAACAGCTATAAATCTTTCTTTGTTGTCTGAGATTCATAACACACAATAGATATATCTCATTTTTTGTTGTCTGAGATCAGTAACAGACAACCAAAATGAAATTATCTCCCTTGTCTGTTATTGCATTCAGACAATAGAGACAATTTTATTTCTGTTGTGTGTTATCTATCTCACACAACAGAATTTTGTTTCTTTTGTTGTTGGTTGTTAGTTCACACAACAGCTACATTTGGTTAGCTGTGGTGTGAATATAGTAATCAAATTGGCTAACAGCCAATGACTGTTGTAGGAAATGCCTTAATTTTAAACTCTTTTGCAGTCATACAACACATTGTTTTATTTTATGTTGTATGATTGAATATTGGGTAATAATTACCGTACAAACAGTACTCTAATCCATATCATTCAATTGCCATTTTTCAAACATCCATACATTCAAGTAACTATATAATGTACCAAACAAGAAAGCATTCCTAGCTAGCTATACATGAATCAAAAGCTGATATAATATCTTTTCGCTTCAACAAAACCTTCCTGTGCCATTTTATCAAACATCTTGTGCACTATATTCTTATTTGCATCAGTCATCAGTCAAATGATGCTCAGCTGCCCAGTCCTCCAAGGCCTTTTCTGCCATGAACAAGCACAGCAACAAGAAATGACTTGAAGCTATTCCCATAAACCCAAATTTGCTGACAAGAAGAAAGTTTAGATGTTAAGATATCCCTCTATGACACTAGCACAAAATTCAAATGTAGCACAAAGACAAAGACAAACTCATTTATTGATGAAATAAAGGTAAGTCTTGTCATTCATCATACAAGTCTAGTAGAATACAGAATTTAGCGACATACCAATGTAATAAGGAGGCATTGCAAGTATTTGCTTTCAATGCTTTCCAGAGCAACATATTCACCTTGAGACAGTTTAAATATGTTCTTTTTCCTGTGTGTAACTTTCATTGCTCCATTAGGTTGTCATTCTCCAATATCACCTGTGATCCATCCACTCAAAACTCGAGTTGCAACAAAACTCCAACTAAGCTGGTCAACATTTCTAGCAGGTTTTGCATTCACAGCCTCATTGTTTCATGGTAACCATAACCTTATCTACAAAATATCCTAGGCTTCCACATGAACAGCATTACCCAAAATCCAGAACGGTAATGGACTTCAAGTTTAAAAGGAAGCAATCACTAAAAATCATAGAAAAGGAGGAATAAATCTCAGAGTCACAGGTAACTTGGAGAACAGCCTAAATTTTCATGTATTCACTACATCTTTGAAACGATGATCAATATATATATAGTAGCTAGTACACCTAGCACAACAAAGAGTACACCTAGAAGCTAGTACATCTAGCACAATAGGTAGTTTATCTTAGTACATAGGCATGCATATACCTTTTTTGGCATCTGAAAGTCTTCCTTCTTCAGGAGATTCCAATGAATCCTGATTAAGATTATAAAAAACAAAGTCAATTAAAAAGAACCTAACAACTTCCTGAGGTTAGGTCTCTTACACATATTGGAATTCAATAGTTAGTATAACATGCATTCTAGTATAAAAAATTATAAGCCAAACATGTCATCAAGAATCACTTATCAGATGCCTAGGCATTATACACTTCTAAAGACCACATAGGAAAAAAAAAGTTACTTAACTGACCGAGTATAAGTGGTGTGTGCTAGAAAAAAGAAGACCCAGTTCTAAAACAAGCAAAATATTATATGTTTTTCAATTCTAGAAACTGCAAATTTACAAATGAATCAAAATCTCAATAATCAAGCCATATGAAAAGGATGTAATACCAGACTCATACCAGATATCACCGAAATTCAATGAAACTAGGTTGCAATACTGTAAAAAGAGAATAAAAATTATAAGCATTTCTCAATTCACATTACTAGAAGCATTTCTCAATTCAGCCTATTACCATATCTCAATAAACAAAACGAATGGGATCTCAATAAACCATATGCAGAATGATAAAGCATTTACCCAAGCAACAACATCCTTGTCTCCCTTATCCACTTGAAATCTATCGCTTTCCACTGCGGTTTCATACCTAAAGTAAAACTTTTGATTAATTTATGGAAGAAGGCCATTTAGTTGAACTCATATTTGTTGTTTTAAAATTCTTTTTCCAAGTCACCAGAACAAAATCATTTAGCATCCATAACTTATTGAAACCAAGGTAACATAGTCCTATAGTACAAGGTAACGCAATTGAAATCATGATGATTGTAAAGATAGTGAGACAATTTGGTGGACATAAGACCATTACAGCAGTAGACTCGATTCCAATTTTCATCAACACACAAAAAACAAAAACAAAACGTAAAAGTTGTTGAGAGTCGAGACTATCAGCACGACAAATACTAATAAACATCAAAGCATATAACTTTGCACGTACCATCCATGGTTGCTTCTTGTTAACCTTCCACGACCAAAAGCAGTGGTAGCCAATGCAGGCTTCACGACCAAAGGACAGTGGAACCTGGAGATTATAAAAGAAAAACAAAAACAAGATGAATGAAACAATGGATACAGTCTTTCTGTGAATTGCGGCATTTTATGGAACATATTGAGAGAATTGTCGGAACCCAGTAGCTGTATAAACATTTCACTTTTTTAACAACATGGGTATTGGAGAAAGACCAAGTCTGAAACAAAATTAGTTTCAAAGATTTTAGTATCATGTAGAATGTTTACAACAAGCGTTCTATTTAAACTAGACTAGGACCATTGCCCAATAAAAAATAGAGCAGTTTTCAGCTTGGATGTTGCCTTTGTGGCATTTTATCAAACACCTAGTAGGCACCAGCTATTTTACTTTGGGCTGTCCTAAATTAATCAAAAGCATATTCCATGATCAACTTTAGACAAAGTAACAGACAGAATTCAATGAAATAGAAAATATTTCTCACCCAAGTGAGAGCTTTTGAATTAAAGATAAAAACAAGGGAAATTCTCAAGACAAAGATGAAAATATTGGCTCTTACCTTGTGATATGATGAGGAAAACCAAATGGAAGGAGAGTGCTTGGCTTCACTTCAGTTCATATGAAAAGGCTAAATTAGTGAGATATTGTAAGACGGAGACTGGGAGAGCTCAAGTGAAATGAGACACTTCCCTAGGCAAATAAAAACGTGGTGCTGTATTTGATAAACACAACTACCCTAGTTAATACTCAGTTACGACTATAATAGTAGCAACACAAACCGCCCAGAAATAATGAGCCCACACTGAACTGAATACCTTCCTCTCTTTGGTAAGCTTTAAATCTTTCACAGCCAAAAAACCAGACTACTTCATGAGGCAAAAACTACTTCCACACCACAAGGGATTTAAAAATGATAACATGCCAATCATAGTAACAAGAAAAACCAAAAGTTGCCTATAATTTACCAAGCCTTTCGAAATTGAAGCTCATCAAGAAGTTGCAATTAAAAGCAGCAGAGGCATATACTAAATGAGCTCGATATCATAGCCACATTGAAACAAGAATTGAATTCATACAAAAGAAAAACTATACTTGATAGTTCGAACCGATAAGCACAAAGCCACCTACAGCATTAACCACGCACCTGTTCGCTGTGGCCTTGAGTGAAGTACACAATCCAATTTTCAGAGCATCGTTACGAATTCCATTGCAGCTAAAAAATCAAAACATTTGCATCCAATTTTCTCTAAATTCAACAACTTTTACACAATCTAGACGAACTAGAGAGGAGAAAATGATTGACTAACCCCCATTGGATGGTGAGGGCCTCGTAGTCCTAATACTCCTTGGGGCGGATGACGTTGACATCAGAGTATATCAGGGACTTGAAGGCAGTGCCGGGGCAGCGAATCGATTTACAGATCTTCTGCGACAGGGTTTCGTTGGGCGGCCGCTGAGGGTTTGAGAAGTCGGGAAAGGGAGAAAGGAGGAGGAAGAAGGGCGGTTGAGGAATCGAGAGAGGAGCTTGCGATGGCTGGAGATCTTCAATCAGGTCACCCACAATTCAATCAAGAGAGAGAGAGAGAGGTCGAGAGTGTGTGTGTGTCGAGAGGTCGGGAGGCTAGGATCGAGAGTGTTAAGAGAGGGTTGAGGGCTAGCTAGGTTTAATTTGTTTTCTTTCCGTTGGACACGATGTGGTAATTAAACCTAGCAAAAAATTCTCAACGTTACTCACACAACATAAACCTCACCAAATGTTGTATGAGTGCACTACATAAAATCAAAATGTGGAAACATGGAGGGAAACATGCTGCCTACAGCATTTTGGCTCAAAATGTTGCCGCCTATATTCCCACTTCACACAACAGAAAAGTATAACTTTTGTTGTCTAATTTCTACAGCTTGCACTAGGTTTACCATGTGGAATACATTCAAGCAAGCTTCCTCAAAATTTGGCATCCAATTTTTAATCACACAATGGAAATCTCAAGCACCGTTGTACCAAGTAGCCCAAATTTTAGATTTCAAGAGACAACCAAGACTCGAGAGTGCAGAGAAATCTGTCGGTAAATTTTTAAGACTTAGACAACGGACAATACTTAATTGTGTTGTGCAATGTAGTTCTGAGAAAAAAGTTATAACTTTGTTGACATTCACACAACAGAACATCACTAATACCGTTGTACAATAGAGTTTACTTAAACACACAACAGACGATTTTTGTTCCGTTGTGTGATTAGTGTTGTATGATTAACTTTTTGTAGTAGTGTAAGGGGGGTGCCGGCGGGTCTCAAAGTCAAAGTACCGCTGCAAATTATTAGTTTCAGTTTTTTTTTTTTTGTTTTAGTAGTAACTATCCTTGTTTCGAACAATGGCTTAATGAGCCGGTAACAAGGTTACCCTTTAATTCCTTTGCCTGGTAGTCCAGGCTTTTGTGAATGGTGATTTTTTACAACTCAAATGGGAATTTTGAAAGGAATTAAAATTTCTTGTATTTTATGCCTTTGTCCAAGTGTTTATGTCTCCATTACTTATTACTAGAATAGAGTAACAGACAGTAAAGTTAATTGGCTGGGGGACCTGATAACTTAAGGTAAAAATGCAAGAAATGGTCTGACTAATTCATTTTTCCATTCGAGTACCACATGGTGGTTAATACAAAATAAGTACCTGTTGGGTAGGTTGCCATAGCTGGAAGATCAAAAGCTAGGGCAAGATGCTCCGGGAGTTATTTGTAATAGTAACGGAGGCGTTATGTGTTCCACAGGTGCCGGGATACCACTTCGTCCATGTCCTGAATGTACAAGGTTGTCGGGCCTACCACCTCAATGATCTCGTAAGGAACTGTCCATAAAGGATCCAGTCCCCGGGGTTCTGGGTAAACCTGCTTCATTACCCAGTCCCCCAACTTCAGCGTCCGGGACTGCACCTTGGCATCATAGTAACGAGCTATTCTTCGCTTGTTTGTAAGATTATGCATGTACGCTACATCTTTGCGTTCCTCGAGTAAATCGGCATTGAGCTGAAGGCCGTCTACATTGGTACCCGTGTCGAAGTGCTCGATCCTGCCACTTGGGATTTATGTTTCAATGGGGAGGACCGCTTCTGTTCCAAAACCCATGCAGAAGGGGGTCTCCCTGGTAGCCTCTGTAGCTGTAGTTCTGATGGCCCATGTTAATGCTTGGATCCGTGGGGATCTAATTAACAATAAGTAAGAGAGAGAGAGAGAGAGAGAGAGAGTGACACGAGATGTATAGTGGTTCGTCTCCCGCCTTAGCAGGAAACTACGTCCACTTGAATGTTACACTAGTGTGTTGAGCCTTGCGGCCCAAAGGAGGATTACAAAGTGTGTAATGGGATGTGGAGTAAGTGGGAAGGAGTCTCCTTTTATAGGGGAAGGAGGCTCCCTCATTTACATTTTCTTAGATGTGGGACTCAAAGTTACTATTCTAGTCTAGAAAAGCATATTGTGGAGGTAACTTGGCAAGGCCAAGAAGGTGGCTTCCCGGCGACGGATTTGCGACTTCCTGATACCGTAGCGTAGCTTGAACATAGGGCTACAAGATGCATGTCTCGGTTGGGCCTCACCATGGCTTGTGGGTGTCCCAAAGAGGGTGTTACTTATGCTTGGTGATGTAGTAAATACTCCATAATGTTGGAGGTATGTACAAGTCCCCGAAGTCCCCAAGTAAGAAGAGCTTCTTGGTTGGGGAGTTATAATCATGAAGTTACCAAGCATAAGTAAGCGGGCAGCACGGAGCCCCTAGAAGTCCCCGAACTCCGTAAGCAAGAAGGGACTCGGTATCCTGTATCACAAAAAACAAAAATTCGTATATGTAGTTACATCGGAGGTACACTAATGTATGAAGTGCATGAGATAATGGGACGTCGCCCTGCCGCATGGCGGTAGGTCGCAGACCATATACTCTTGGAGCCCGGAGGCTAGACCATATGTAAGAAAACGTGAAAAAGTATGGTGCCCGGAGGCTAGACCATATGTACGAAGCATTGTGAACCGAGAGCGTAACTAAAGCATGTTGGATAAGCGGAGCGAGTTAGGTGTTCGAGCAAGTTGGGTGTAGGCACTGTATGAGCGTGCAGGGCGTTGTCCAAGCCAGTCGCGACCATGCTTTGATACCCAAGCGAGTCGTAACCGTTTCGCAAGCGTTTATCCGAGCATGTTTAATTGAGCTATAAGTGTCACAAGGTTCTAGATGAATGTCACATAAAAGTGAATTTAAGCATGTATGTGTGTAGCATGTACTTGTAGGAAAGTTGCTAATAACATGTTGTAGGCATGCTTAAGGGTTATAGAGACATGTATAGTCATGGCATCGGCGGTAGCTCAAATTGTAAGAGCGTAAAGATAAGAGGAAGGCACTTATCTTATGCCGATTTGAGGTTCATTGCTTATGGCGGATAAAGTACTCCGATAATGTACGCCAACTCATAGTTGAGGTTGAATGCTCAATAGAAATAGTTGAATTTCCTTGAAACAAGATAGATGATTAATATGTAGATTTGAAAAATCAACACTAATAATTTGCATATGTACTTTGATAAAATTGTGAGCAAAGTGTATATGGCACAAGTGAGATAATCATGTTGCATTGATATATATATGGTGAGAAGTATGAGTATCCTTCAAACAACAAAAGCTAGAAATGCATAGCAATTTTGATGTCACCATGTACATAAGTTAAAGACATATATGCATATGAGGATATGCAAGAAGCAAAGAAAGGATGCTTTAGGTCGCTGCTTTCTATGTCATGAGGCATGTGTTAAAAAGGGCCAGTAGAGATGGCGCATGCGACCAGTTTAACAAGTACCCAAAGTGAGATATAATCATGCATGACAAAGCTAGCATGCATGAAGCAGTAAATGAGCTTAACGTGGTAGTTAGGGGACTTTGTTTGCACATGTATATATGTACATATATTATAAACACTTTATGGCAGACAACAAAACAACATGCTGTCATGGACAGATGATTATTGTTTGACTTGTGCAAAGCCATGGGTGCGTGGTATCCACATTAAGCTAAAAAAATAGATAAAGAAAGAAGGAAGAGAAACTCAGCTTTGTTGGCCTCTCCGCTGCAAGCGGCATGGAATCGATAGAGAAAGAAGACCGCTGCAATTGTTGGCGGAGGAAACTCGTTCAGCTGAGAAGTTCGGCGGAGAAAGCTCGTCTAGCTAAGAAGTCCGATGGAGGAAGTTCGAAGTTCGGCAGTGAACTTCCAGTGGTGAAGTTCAAAGTTCGGCGGTGGACTTCCAGCGGTGAAGTTCGAAGTTCGGCGGTGACCTTCCAATGGTGAAGTTCGACAGTGAACTTAGAAGTTTGGCGGTGAACTTCCAGCGGTGCCGCTCAGCGGTGACCTTCCAGCGGTGATGTGGCTGGCGGAGCGAAGCGTTTGGCCAGCGGAGGTGGTTGGCGGATGTACATACTAGGGAGTCTCAACAAGGTTTAGCACTAGCGGCTGAGCCCCATCGGTACTCCCAAGTACTACGCCATGGGCCGGGTTCACTACCCACCATGGCGGGCCTCACATGAGATGCCACCCCGGGCATCTAGGGCCCGGGGCAAGGCATCGTCAAGCTTCTTTTTGAGTATCTTCTTGATTATTTTGTTGACAGCCTCAACTTGGCCGTTGGTTTGTGGGTGTGCCGGGGGAAGCATATAGGATCTTAGTTCCTATGTTCTCGGTGTAAGCTCTCAACTCATCATTGTCAAATTGGGCCTCATTGTTCGTGACTATGATGTCCGGGACTCCGAACCTGCAGTAAATATTCTTCCATAGAAAGTTCTTCACTTTCTCTGTAGTGATAGCCGCGAGAGGTTCTGTTTCTACCCACTTTGTTTGGTAGTCAACGGCTACAATGGCGTACTTGAATTGTTCAACTGTCATAGGGAGCTTACAGATATGATCCAGGCCCCATTGGCAGAAAGACCAAGGTGCGAGGAGGATGGAGAGAGCGATAGGCGGTGCCCTAGTGATGTTAGCATACATTTGGCATTTATGGCAAGAACTTGATATTGTTTGGGCTAGCACAGACATGGTTGGCAAGAAATATCTGGCCCGTAAGGCCTTATGTGCCAAAGATCGGGCCCTTGCATGGTTTCTGCACACACCCCCGTGTATATCCTTCAGTATCTTGTGGCCCTTTTCAGGTGTGACACACTTGAGGTTGGGGAAACAATTACCCCTTCTGTACAGTTTGCCATCCATGATCGTGTACAGTGCCAACCTCAACTGTAGTCTTCTTGCCTCAACCTTGTCGTCCAGGGTTAGGCCATCCACCATGTATTTCAAGATTGGGTCCATCCAGGAGGCTGTGTGATCAATGGTGAATATTTTCGACACCGTTTTGGAAGTGCTTGGTTTTTGCAATAATTCCACCTTTGTGGCCTTGTATGCATAACTTGGAGAACTTGCCACAAGCTTGGCGAGGGCATCCGCTTTGTCATTTTTGGCTCTTGGTATTTGAGTAATGATGAAGGAGGTGAATCGATGTACCAATGCCCGAGCGAGAGCTTGGTAGGATGACATTTGAGGTTCCTTAGCCTCGAAGTCACCGTTGACATGGTTTACCACCAACTGGGAGTCGCTGAAGATCTGAAGGTGCTGTATGCCTAGCTTTCCGGCGACCTGTAGACCCGCGATGAGTGCCTCATACTCTGCAGCGTTGTTGGATGCTTTGAAGGCAAATTTCAGGGCGTACTCGTAAACTTGATCCTCCGGGCTGATTAGCAAAATGTCAGCCCCTCTTGTCTTCCGGTTAGATGCCTCATCGACATACTTGGTGGTTGTGGGTTCGGGGCTGGTGGTTCCAGCATTACCTTAGGCGGATCATGAGGAAGAATGAGCTCAGAAATGAAATTTGTCGCCGCCTGGCCCTTAATAGCTGTCCGGGGCTTGTAATGGATGTCAAATTCTCCCAATTCAATGACCCACTTTATCAGTTTTCTTGAGGTCTCTGGCTTTTGAAGTACCTGTCTCAATGGGTGGTTAGTGAAAACAATGATTGAGTGTGCCTGAAAAGTAGTGTCGGAGCTTCCTAGCCGACACAAGGAGGGCCAATACTACCTTCTCAATGTCTGGGTATCGTGACTCTGCGCCAGTATAACCTTTTCCTGAGTAGTTTACCGGGTACTCACAATTAGAGTCCCACCTGATCAGCACCGAGCTTACGGCGGTTGAAGATGCCGCGAGATATATGTACAACATCTCTCCAGGAATAGGTTTTGATAGTACGTAGGGGTGCAGCTGCCAAGTATGATTTTAGGCCGAGAAATGCCGCTTCGTGCTCAGCAGTCCAGGTTATCATCTCAATGTGCTGGGTTTTTAGCAATTTGAAGAAAGGGGTACACTTGTCCGTGACTCTTGATATGAATCTTGACAGAGCGGCCACCTTACTTGTAAGGGATTGGACTTCGTTTCGGTAGGTGGGTAATGTAATATCTAATATAGCCTGTACCTTCTCCAGATTTGCTTTTCATCCCCTATGGCTAATGATGTACCCGAGGAATTTCCCTATTTCAACCTTGAAGATACACTTCTGTGGGCTAAGCCGCATACCATTGCGTAATATGATGGTGAAGACAATTGATAGGTTCGTCACGTGGTCCTCGGCGGTTAGGCTTTTGACCAGCATATCGTCCACGTATACCTCCATGATAGTACCGATGACATCTGCAAACATGGAGTTGACGAGTCATTGGTAAGTGGCACTTGCATTTTCAGTCTGAAAGGCATGACCTGGTAATAATATAGACCCTTGTCGGTGGTGAAAGTGGTGTGCCCCACGTCCGCGGGATTCATTATAATTTGGTTATACCCGCTGAACGCGTCCATGAAACTGAGAAGCCGGTACCCAGCGGTGGAGTCGATGAGTTGGTCGATTCGCGGGAGGGGGAAGCTGTCCTTAGGGCATGCCCGGTTGAGATTTGTGTAGTCTACACACATGCGCCACGATCCCAACGCTTTCTTTGGTACCATGACCACATTGGCTAACCACCGAGGTTACGTCACCTTCTGGACTAAATTGATGGCCATGAGTTTCTTTACCTCTGCCTGGATAGCCTTGTATTTATCATGGTTGAAGGCCCGACGCTTCTGTCTTACCGGTTCTGAGAAAGGAACAATGCTGAGTTTGTACATGGCTATGTCAGTTGGTATCCTAGACATGTCCTCGTATGACCAAGCGAAAGCTGATGTATTGGAACGTAGGAACGAGATCAAACTTTCCCTGATAGCTGGAGTCAATTTAGTACCTATCTTGACCGTTCTGTCAGGGAATTCTTCGGACAACACGACTTCATCAATGTCTTCCACGACATCGGGCCGCTCTTCATCAGAGTCTGTATCATCTCTGAGGTCCTCATACCAGTTTGTGAGAGGAAGATCGGTGACTACCAGCAACATTTCTGGCTTCCCCTTTCCCCTAGATACCATTATAGAATAACAATGCCTTGCCACAGCCTAATCACCCCGGATAGTTTCTATCCCCACCGGGGTTGGAATCTTCATCACGAGCATGTGGCCAGCGATGAATGTTTTTAAACACCAAAGTGCCGATCGGCCCAAGATCGTGTTGTAGGATGAGGCACAGTCGACCATGATGAACTTTATTTTGATGGTAAAGCAGTTTGGACTTTCTCCCACCATGATCGATAAGTAATCTTATCCAAGTGGCTGGACGATATCCCCGAAGAAACTGATAAGGGGTTCATTGTCTTGTGACAACTTGGATCGTCCCCTATTCAAAGCTATGTATGCATTGCAAAATAACACACTAACAGAAGCCCTGGTGTCCACGAGTACTTGAGAAGTAATATAGTGGCCCATTTGGAGCGTGATCAAGAAGGGGTTATCATGGGACCTTTTTAGGTTAGCTTCCTCCTCTTCCAAGAAAATAATGGACCTCCATCCAGTCACACCTCCTTGCTGCAGGGTGTTGTGGAAATTGAAAACCTCCAGATGGCCGAAATTGGAGCTTTGTTTCCTCCTATGGAGAGGTATATCCTTCAGCCCTCCACCATGGATCATGAGGATCCAGTCGTATACATCGATGGCTCATACCTTCTTAATGGGGAGGTACCGCTGAAGTTTGCCCTTCTGAATGAGCTGCTCGATCGTATTCTTTAGGGACACGTAGAGGTTTGTATTGTGCCCGACATCTTCGTTATACGTACAGAACTGCCGATATCTTGTTGTGTAAGCTTACTTTTTGGGAATTTTCGGGGTAGTGGTCCCGGTATCTCAACTCTGTTCTCGTTCCAAATAGTTTCGTACGAAGCGTTTAGGAGAGTGAATACCTCGTACTGGGGGAGGTGGTGTTTTACGGTTCTGTTGAGTTCAGTCTTCCTGGTGAAACTAAGTGCCAAAGTACCCACCAGATCTGGACGAGGACTCCATATTCCTCTTAATGGAATTGTGGGGTGATTGTCCTCCATCCTGGGCCCATTCCCACTTTCTTGGCTCATCCCTGACCACGGACGTCGGGTTAGCGGCCTTTCTTTCTCGTCTGACGTTATCCCCCTATGTTTCAAATTCTGCCTAGGCGTGTCTGATGGCCGTGGCCATCAGCTCATCGTAGCTAGCCGGGGGATGATGATTAATCCCATAGAGGAAGTCCCCGGGTCTTTGGCCCCTCTTTAAAGCCAATTTCGCCAGCTCTTTATTAAGATCCCGGCACTTGGCTGTAGCCGTTTGCCACTGTACATACATGTACATTTGCAAGCATAATTAGCTATAATGGGCCATGCTCATTGTACCGCCAAAGGTACTAATTCCAACCAAAGGAATGACATGCGAACACACTGCCAGGCGGGCTATAGCCTCGGCGTCGGACCGCCTCCAGATCGCCACCAACGCGCCGCCACGCGCCGCGCCAAGTTAGCATCAGAAGCTTCTGAAACTAAGAACTGAAGCATATCAGTCCCACATCGAAAACAAAGACAAGATCAGTCTCTTCCTCACCTATAAAAGGTTCTCTCCTCTCTCCTCATTAATTACGCATTCAATACTTACCTACTGTTACTTTGTCAACATAAATACATTGACTAACTTAGGCATCGGAGAGTTGAAGACCGCCCAGCGCGGTCTCCCTCTGACGCCCGTTGTATTTTACTTGACAGGTAACGGGAATCACAACATAAATACAAGTATCGATCCGCTCACCGGATCAGCGTTAACTAAGGTTTGGCTACCGCTAGACTTTAACATTAACAGCCACCAGTTGACAAAAGATTTCCCCGTTTCGTTCTCTCCCTATTAAGCCTTCAGCAGTCTGTTTGGGGTATTTATCCCATCAGTACGTAGGATGAATTGAGCTACGAATTTGTCTGCGAGTTCCTTGAAGTTCCTCACATAACCAACTGGTAGCTCGTAGAACCAACTCAAAGCCTCTCCAGACAAGGTCTCTTGGAACATGTTGCAACACACCTCATCCATATATCCCTTAGCGCTCGTTTGTGAGCGAAAAGCTTGCAGATGTTGATATGGGTCCCCAATTCCCGTATAGTGGATCTTCAGCCGTTTTGATGCATTTGAGCGTATTACACCTCTAACCTCTTGGGTGAAAGGACCCGGACGGTCCTCGAATGTTGTCAGGGGACGCCAGGTGTCCCGGTTCTCCGCTGCCTCCACCCTTGCTTGAAGGGCATTCAGAGAGTTGCTCAGTTGTAAGAGCAGTGCCGTGTATGGGTCAGTTACCAGTGGCTCAATTTGAGGGGGTCTGGGCAAAGGCAGTGGCGGCATATGCCTTAGGCTCTCCGGGTACAAATCTACCTGTATGTGGATGACCCGTTGGCCGGTACCGACGGATGTGGTTGGTCTGATACAGGTCTCACCTGTAACTGGGGCAGCGTTTAATTCTATCATCGTTACATGCGAGGCTCTAGCGAAGGCTTGAGTGAGCGCTTCATTGTGCTGGTGTCGTTGGTCCAGTGCCTAAGCAAGTGTAGTGTTCTCATCCTCCAACTCCTGTAATCTCTGTTGTGATAGGAGGTTAGTCTCCTTATCGAGTCTCTATTGTTCCCGGTCGATCCTGGCCTGCTCCCGAAAGGCTACAATCTCCACTCACATGGCTTCCAGCTCTGAAATCGGGGCCAATGGGTCCTCGGCAGGTGGGTTACTCGCCCATATGGGTCCAAGAATCCCAGACCGTGTGTTTCTATCTCGACACTTGGCGTGCCAGGAGTGAATATTAACGCCAGGAGTGCCAGGAGTGAATATTAACACCAGGAGTGCCTGATGAAGTGCCAGGAGTGAATATTAACGCCCGGGCAACATTTCTGCCCTTGCCTGCCATTTCTTCCGGCTCCGCCATGATTCTGTTCCCCTATCTAGTGCACCAATGTTTAAAGGAATAAATCGTACCAGACGGTTTATACCTCTCTGATGCTAGAGTGAGATTCTTAATATACAAATGGATCGAGTAATAGTAAAAGGAAAAGAGTTATTAGCCTAGAAAAGGGGGTTGTGTTGATCTTTAATACTCGAGCATGGGAAAAGTGTTTCCCATATCTTCGATGTGGGACGCAGGTTATCCCTTTGTAATTATCAGCTTTCTGGTGTGCATTTGGACGAACTGTACTGGCCAAGTCCGGGGTTCTTGGCATCCGAGGTGTTACCTCCGATTAGCACCATCATGGTGGGTTTTGAACCCAGCCCATGGCATGGTGTCTGGGCTTTCCTACGGGCCCTAGCTGATAGTGCCAAACCTTAGTGGTGAAATATCCATCAGTATGTACACTGGGCATGATAAACATCTATGCACCAACTTGAGGGGGAATGTAGAATCATTGTAAATCTGTATATAATTAGGATTCTTATTTAATTAGGATATCCTGTAATCATGGAAAGATTGTTTCCTATTAGAGTTAGACTACTCATTTGTACTTGTATATATTCCCCCTTTGTGGGATGAACAGAATCATATAATTAACCTTGAATTCAAGTATTCTTTTCTACTATCACCACGTCCATAGATTGTGCTACAGCAGCTTGAAATAGACCTTGGTTGTCCCATAACACACAGCCCGCACCACCCCTAGAATAGCTGAATCAAAACTGGCATCAACACTACATTTTATAAAGTCATCTTGAGGACAACTCCACCTGGGCATCACTCTGACCATAGGAATGGCAGCTCCATGAATTAACTTGTATTCATTAAACCGTCCTAAAAGTGATTATGGCTATGTCAGTTGGGAGTAGGCCTCATCATACGGCCCTTGGGCCCAAAGCCCGCCCGGCCCGGCCCTTCCATTAGGGCTGGCCGGCCCTACCCTACGGCCCGGCCCAATTGAGCCCGTAAGGGCTAGGCACGGCCCTACCCTAAAAGCCCGGCCCCAAAAATTAATATTATATTTTTATTATTTTCTATTACAAGATAACATGTGTATAAAAACTATAGAAATTTTGATGAAGTAATTGAATCTGTCTCTGACTGATGACTCTGTCATATTTCTGGCTATTTAAGGCCCAAAGCCCAAATGTCGAAGTCCAACTAGCCACTTACGCAAAACCTAAACCTGGATGTCAAAAGCAAAACTTATCCCTCTATCCACCATTCGACCTAATCGAGTCTCTCTCTCAGACTCAAACATAGGTCGCCTCTCTCTCACACGGTTTCTCTCAAACCCTCTCTTCCTTCGGAGGCCAGACAACAGACCTATACTTCTCCACCGCCAGCCACCACATCCGGCGGTTTTGGACCAGCAGAGACTTGCGACTACCTCTTCAGAGTCCACACCAGCAAAACTATCTTCTCCACCGCAGATCGAGACTTGTTCCGGTAGGCTTGCGACGACTCAGACCGCAGATAGAGGAGTAGAAGGAGTCGGCGACGCGAGCTGAGGCTGTGATGTTGACAGTGGGGAGTTTCGACGCGATCTGAGGCAGTGGAGTAGGCGACGTCGACGCACAAGGTGTGGACTTCGTTCCCAGTCTTCGTTATGCATCCACCGCTGACGCAGAAAGTGAGAACCTCATTCTCGATTTTTGTCTGTTTTGGCCTTCTGGGTTTGAATCTCTTTCTCTCTCTCACAATCTCACAGTTCTTCCTTGATCTAGCACTCTCATATCGAAAACAGAGACCGGTGATCTCCTCAGAGGCTCAGAGGTCGTAAATTGTGAAGTAGCAGATTGTGAAGAAGCGCCTCAAGCAGTTCAAGAGGCCCCAGACTGACAGGAAGATATGTGTCAAGGTGTGCAGCTGTGTGTCATTTGTTCGTTCATTTATGTGTTTCAGTTTTTGAATGAATATGAATTAGATAAGACTATAATGGAAGTGTGTGTATGTCTGCCTCGAATGTATTTGTAGTTATTTTGCTTGGATATATTGGTGAGGATTGTGTGACCTCCAGACCTTTGTTGTGGTTTTTGTCCTGAGGAATTATGTTTTAGCAAAATAGCTTGAAATGCTTATTTTTGTGGTATAGATGATCATGCCTAGTCGATTGGAGATTGAGGAAAGATATGTGACTGTGTCTTTTGGATTTGATTTGTTTTGTTTGTGTTAAAATTGTGGTTTCAGTATACATCTTTGCATTTGTTGCTGTACTGATATATATGTCAAGAAGCAAGCTTCTCCCAGAAATACTTTTAGTTGCATTTATATGTTGCTGAATTGAAATATGTCCCATTTGTTCATGATTGGATTGGAGTGCTTAGGGTTGTTTAATCTGTGATTTATCTAAATTAATTATATGGTTTTCCTTTACAGGTCCTTTGCAGGTTCTGTGTTACTTATATGGAGTGCTTCAGTTTTTGTAGCCTTAGTGGCTTAGTGCCTCTGTGCAAACCATGTTTCAGTAGAGTTTTTGTAACTAAGTTGACTGCTTCTTGTAAATTGATGAAATCATGATGTCATGAACACATGAGCAGTTTTTGTATCAAAGTGTCAAGCATTGCCCATTTTTTGTAGCTTCAGTGGCTTAGTGCCTCTGCGCAATTTCATTTCAATATCAAATCACCACTTGATCAGTAAGAATGTGAGTTAGTTTATGTGGGATTTGTAGATATTTGTAATTAACTCAGGTTCTCAAATCTCTAGTATTCAGTTTCATATGTATATATATGTACCTTTTTTTTTCCTTCAGTTTTAGTAGTTACTAGAATTGTGTTTTATGTGAGTTAAACAAAGGCCCGGCCCTGCCCTATTTAGAAGGGCTGGCCCCGCCCGGCCCTTTCGGCCCTTGCAAAACGGGCCTCAAGGGCGGGTAAGGGCTTACATATTGGAGCCCTGGCCCGGCCCTAAATTTTGTTGACTTAGTCAAAGCCCGGCCCGGCCCTACCCTAAGCCCTAAAATTTAGGGTAGGGCTGGCCCTAGCCCGGCCCATGATGAGGCCTAGTGGGGAGTTGAGGCTTATCCTCCCATAAAGTTGCATTCCTATGTTTCCAAACCGACAATCAAATAAAAACATCATGAACTTTTCGAATTGCTGCAACGATGTCTTTGTAGCACATTCCAACACCACTCCTTGAACGCAAATACAGAATATAAAGGGACAGTAAGCTGCAAAGAAATGGAACCCAATACTTCGTTGGCAATAGGACATTCAACAAGTACATGCCCCATCGATTCAAGAGGACAATTGCAAAGCACATAAGTTGTTTCCCCTTCGTATCCATAAGTTAGAAGCCTCTTTCTGGTAGAGAGAATGTTTTGACGTGCTTTCCAAACACAAATGGCTACTACCTTCTTTGGAACTTTTGCCTTCCAAATCGTTTTCCACAATATTTGGAAACCATCAAAAGGCGGAGGCTGCATAACTTGATTAAGAGAAAGATCACGTGCCACAAAGTAGGTGCTGTTAGTAGTAAAGATACCTTTTTTATGGGGATGCCACACCAGTTTATCAGATGGATAGTACAGGATGACTAAGAGGTATTGCTCTGATCAATTCAACCTCACGATGTCAGAAAAGTTGTTGCAGCAGAGGCACATTCCAAGAAGCTGGGCCCGGAAGCATAAACTCGGACACATATTTGGGAGCATCCTCAGGGGACAGCGACCAAGGATTCACTACATACCTTGGTATTGGTCTATTGGAATCCATTGATGGTTCCAAATCTCAATTTCAGTTCCATTACCCACCATCCAACGTGAACCAATGCGACCCAACTCTGCTTCCCAAAATAGTTCGAGCTTCTAATGCACTTCTCCATGGAAATGAAGGTTGCTGACCCTACTCTGCTTCCTAAAAAGAGCTAGTTGGAAAATATAGAGCTTTGTGCAAACGAGCAATCAATGAATCCGGATTTTATAGAAGCCGCCAACCTAGTTTGGCAAGCATAGCTAAGTTAAAAAGATGTAGGTCCTTAAAACCCATACCTCCTTCATTCTTTGGAATGCACAATTGTTCCACGATTGCCAATGGATCTTCTTCTTATCAAAAGAATCTCCTACCAAAACTGTGCACACAACTAATGTAAATCATAACGTAGGCCCTAAGGGAGAAAATAAAAATTCATGATGTACATGGGCACTGCCTGCGCTATAGCTTTTATAAGAATTTCCTTGCCTCCTCTACTGAGCAGTTTAGACTTCCATCTAACAGCCTTCTTAGAAAGCTTTTCTTTCAAATAATCAAAGGCTTCTACTTTTGACCAACCCACATGTGTAGGCAAACCCAAGTATCTTTCATGTTTGTCAACCCGTTGTATACCCAGAACTGCAGCTAATTCCATATGAGTCTGCAATTAGACGTTCTTTGAGAAAACAACGCTACTTTTATCCAAATTAATATAACATTCAGTCTAGAAGCAAGCTCATATGTATACAAGATATTCCTGACCTGCTAGCATTCTTCTACAATAGCCATTCCAAATAACAAACTATCATCTGCGAAAAGTAAGTGATGAAGTTTTGGAGTTGTAAGAGCCAACCTTACTCCCTGTAACCAACCTTGCTCAATGAAATGAGAAATCAATGCAGATGAGCCTTCCGCACAAAGAATAAACAAATAAGGAGAGAGTAGATCCCCTTGTCTAATGCTGCGATGAGGAGTCATATAACCCTTTGGTTCTCCATTGAGATTAAAGGAGTGCCATATAGATGTCAAACCGAACATCATCAAATCCACCCAAGTAGAAGCAAAACCTAGTATCAATAGAATATGTCGCAAAACGTCCCATTCAAGTCTGTCATAGGCTTTGCTAATATTAAGCTTCAAAGCGAAAGTTTCATCACCTGACCTCCTATTGATATGCATTTGATGCGCACGCCACTTCATTTGCAACCAAAGTATTATCAGAGATTAACCTACCGGGGATGAAGGCACTATGCAACTAAGAAGCAACAACACTCAAAACCCTCTTCAACCTATTCGCTAGAACTTTAGAGCAAATTTAAAAAATTACATTGGATAAGGCAATAGGCCTCAACTGCATCATGTCCACTGGCGTCTCCACTTTGGGAATAAGAGTTACATGCGCGTAATTGATCTTTCGCATCATAGAGCGTGACTTGAGCATTCCCTGACTGCAAAACACACATCTGGTCCCACTATACTCCAATACTTCTGATAAAAGAAAGGAGACTTCCCATCTGGTCCAAGGGACTTGGACGGATGCATTTGAAACAAAGCTTGGTGAATCTCATCATCGGTATAGGGGCTAGGAGCTTCTGATTCATATCACTAGTAACTCTGCTAAGGGACCACATCCAATATGGTGTGCAATGCAACTTCATTCACTTCCTGTGAAGTAAACAGGCTAGAATAGTAGTTTGTAACAATGTTTTTGATGTCCCCAACAGATGTCGTCCACTGGCCAAACTCATTATTCAACCCCTTAATGGCATTCCTTCGTTTTCTCATCGACGCACACTGATGGAAATAAGCTGTATTCCTGTCCCCAGGGGCGGAGCCACCTAGGGGCCTAGTGGGTCCCGTGACCCACTAGAGTTTTTAAGTACAAATATATATTAACTTCTCCATAATGCAATAAAGCTATTCTGGTGTAGTGGTTGTCTGATTGAATCATTAACAAAATGGTCATGGGTTCGATTCTTCTTGTTGTAACCTTTGAGGATCTATTTTTTTTCTTTTCTTTTTTGGTCTGAACATGTGTGTTTATATATATAATTATATATTACGTATGTAGTGCTATTGTTCTACTTTTGAATTATAAAAGTTAATATAGTTATTGCTTTAGACAATTTACAATATGTATATCACTTTGGCTTAAATTTCACATCTAGCAAGTAATTCCACTCACATAATCTCATGTCCAATTGCGACAACCTTAGCTTCCCTTTTTATATATTTTTTTTAAAGTAAGTTTTCATATTTCATGAGTGCCCTACCTTAAATCGAAACCTGGCTCGGCCACTGCCTGTCCCCATCCTTCAATCAGTCAGTTTTACCCCTCTGTCTCGACTAGGTCTCTTCCATGGATTGTAATTCCCGATATCTTGCAATTAAACTCTTCTTTTCTTCCACCTGTTCAACTGAAGAAGGCAAACTAATCAAAGACTCAAGTCATTGTTGAACTGCCTGCAGCTCCTCACGTCGATGCAGAAAAACACTCTTCTGCCAATTTTGCAGTAACTTCCAATTGTTATTGATAACTCTAAAATAGGGGCTGGGTTAAGGCCTATGTTGGAATCAATAGCTGCATTAAGATAAAGGTACTGCACATCTAGCTACAATCACATAAAGAAACGGATTCAAGACTTTTACCAGAAAGAATCAATATGACATAAACATTCATATTTCACCATGAGAGTTGTGGACCAAAATCCATGCTCTAAAACTTACTTTTAACAATCAAATCCACTTCTTGAAGCTTGAAATTTAAGGGAGTCTGTAACTGTACATACATAGTTAAAACATATTTCATAATCATGTATCTTATTTTACTGAGAACAACAAAATTGACAAAGAGAAGTAGAGAGATGAACTGATTCTAGAAATCAATTTTAATATAACCTTAAAGCTCTGTCCAAATCTAATACCTTAATTGCTCACTGATTCTCACCAAATATGATTCAGTTTAATGTTCTTTGGAAAAAAAAAAAAACCAATTTGAAATTGCAGGAATTCAGTTTTTTTTTTCTTTTTCTAGGTTGATCATCCATCTTCCCCCTTTTATATTCAGTAAATCGTGGTGAGCCCATTGAGCGTTGATAACTTCCCGCATTCATATTCAGATCGTGATTTTTCTAATTGGTTATAACTGGTAAAGGAGGCAATTCTCAGTTGAGTAGGTAGTTCGTGCGTAGAGATTTATTGTAGTAGAGATTTGCTGGATGTAAAAAATTTGCTAAGTATATTTAAATAAATTTTAGAAGCAGGCAAATAGTCTTTAAGAATTTTTTTTTTTTTTTGGTATAAAAAAAATTGATCAAGTGGTGTCTCGAACCTGCAGAAGATTCCACAAATGTCCTGGGCCACCTAAACTCTTTAAGTCCACTACACCAACAGTCCTGGATCCTTTAGGAAATTTATTTCGCCCAAAGAAAACAATTCAGGATATCTCGTCTCCTGAACCCCCGCTTGAGGAACCTCTCTCACTCTGTCAACAGTGAAAGAAGGCAATTCCAATGGCAGATGGTAATCACAGTGAGCTCCCTACAGTTCTGATACTTCGCCGATGCCCAACCATTGCTCTCTTGGAACCCATAGTCTCTCAAAAATTCAACTTACTGAAAGCCTGGGACTCTCTTCTCCCTCAAGACCAGTTCTTGACCACCCACGCCAGCTCCGTCCAGGCCCTTATCTCCTCCGCCGATGGGCCACCCATAACCGCCCAAATCCTCCACTTGCTCCCCTCCCTCAAAGTCATAGCCACCACCAGCGCCGTCCTTGACCACGTTGACTTGGCCGAGTGTCGACGCCGCGGCGTTGCCGTCGTCGACGCCGGTGAAGCCTTTGCTGAGGACGCTGCTGACTCGGCTGTGGGGCTGTTCATTGATGTCATGAGAAAGATTTCGGCTTCGAATCGTTATGTTAGGGATGGGCTCTGGGCTACCAGAGGAGACTATCCTCTTGGTTCTAAGGTTAGCAGCAATTCTAGCTACTCATATATATAGTCACATTTCTAAATTAAATATTTACTTATTTGGGTTAAGCATGAAACTTAGGTTGAATGATGTACTGAGAAATTTATAGGCTTTATGATGATTGAAAATTTCAGATTGGAGGAAAGAAGGTCGGTATTGTTGGATTGGGCAACATTGGGTTAGAAGTTGCAAAACGATTGGAGGCATTTGGCTGCACTGTCTTGTACAATTCGAGGAGTGAAAAGCCATCTTTGTCATACCAATTTTATTCCAATGTCTGTGAGCTTGCAGCAGACAGTGATGCTCTCATAATCTGCTGTGCATTGACAGCGGAAACCCACCACATGATCAACAAGGAAGTATTGTCTGCATTGGGAAGAGAGGGCGTCATTGTTAATGTAGGGCGCAGAGTTATTATCGATGAGAAGGAAATGGTGCAGTGTTTGGTGAGAGGAGAGATAAGGGGTGCTGGCTTGGATGTGTTTGAGAATGAGCCTGATGTTCCTAAAGATCTCTTTGCATTGGATAATGTTGTACTGTCACTGCATCAAGCTGTCGCTACCCATGAAGCTATCATGGCTTTGGGTGAATTAGTAACAGGGAATTTGGAAGCATTCTTCTCAAACAAACCGTTGCTTTCTCCGGCTGTGATTAATTGAGTGGAGTTCTGTTTGCAGGTTAGTATCTTCATACTTTTCTAAGCATATTGCATGCCATTTTGGTTTGCTTGCTGTTTGAGTAGCTGCAAATTGGAGGTTCTGCTACATTTGTTGTAATTTTTCTTTTAGAAAGTTTGCAGCACTTTCTTTTGAATGAATGCAGGGTACAAAATTGATACAATTAATAAGGCAAGGAGGGAAGACAGTGCTGAAGAACTGCAGTTTTATTGTTACTGGTATTATCTTTTGGTTGTGGTCTGTGTAAATAATTTGCCAATGATGATAATTGTTGAACTTTTGCTCTGGTTTTCAAGAGGCTTCTACCCCTTGCGGAATCAGTATGTCTTAGTCTCTCATCCGAAAACATATGCAGCTTTGTATATATTGATGTATTAGTCAGCTTGAATGTTGCGGATGATCTAATCGATGCTTGTTTTCTATGCCATTGTGTAGCTTCCCTCTATATTTATTGTCATTCTTTGAAACCAGACGGAGAATGGAGGAATGAATTGGTGTAAAAGGTTTATTCTGAACGGTTATCCTTTTACATAGAATATTGAAAGATTATATTAAACAGAAATTTGTGATACATAGCCGTCTGTTTTTTTTTTTTTTCTCATTTATTTATGTAATGAGAAGAGGCATAGATGGAAATTTGATGGAAAAATGAGACAAAAAATGTTTAAGAGTTTTGCATTAAGTAATCATATAAAATTTGTCCCTATTTTTTTTTTCTTCAGATAAGTTGATAACATGAGATTAACGGCCAAAATGGTCAGAGACTAACAAACACTTAAAATAGAGCAATTGGCAAGGAAACAACTAACTCTCTATCCAACCATTATAGCTCATTACAAACTACGGACGCTCGCATAAATGCAAGACTAGTACAAATAAAAATACCATCGCCTCCCAATGAAAAATCGCTGCCTACACTTAATTGTGGCACATATGAAGAATAAAAACATCTTAGACAGCTCTTAGAAGCTATCCCTATGCACACTAGACTTGAAACCAATCACATACTCACATTCAAGATAGCTACCAACTCTCATAGAAGTCATGATTTGCATAGATTAGCACTTGAAGACCACCTAAAGGCCTAACCTACCCAAGTAGGTTCAACTCTCGGGCTAGGCCAGCCCAAAGTACTAAGTAATATATGAGGGTGGCAAGGCACCTTCCTTGAAAGCCCCTAAGAGAGGCCAAAACAACCCAAACTTGTGTCCAGGCCCAAGCCCAAGACCAAGCGTTAACAAAGCTAGCAGGAGCACAACCAGCTCACACCATCTACCAAAGTGTCACCACTGCCATCTCTGGCGACCAACCATTCCGGCAAATCATCATCCAACCAATCACAACTGGAATCTGCCCTCGGACCGAGCAAAAATCCACCAAGGCTGGAAACCAAGAACAGCCCAATTCGGCTCAAATAGCCTCCTTAACAACCTTGCAGTCTGACCCGGATCTATTGACAAGACCATCACCGATGTCGGGCTTCTTCTAGTGACACCTGAGACCCCACACCTCACGTGCTCCAATCAAATCGCGCCCTATAAAGCAAAACGCAGCCACCACCAAGGTTGGAATCGACCAACCTTGCTTAACCACCACGACCGCATAGAGCTTGTCTGCCTCGACAAGCCGAGATCCAGTACCGTTTCACCAAGCCCAGGCTGGTGCTAGACGCAATCAGACATGACTGCCTTTATGCACGAATCCATAGGCTTAGGGTCTCATCCTTTTAGAATCAATACTAGCTAACCCAGGCGCGCGTTACTGCGGGAAAGATTTTTTTTTTTTTTTGTATTTTATATAGTAAACAGCAAGAACAACTTGCATACTAAGAATAACTTGATACAAATGTGAACCTGAATCTAGAAAAGTCAGCTGATAAGTAGGGAGAAAACTTGCAATGTCGTAAACTAACTCTCAACCTACTAACTTGAATCCTACCAAAAGAATTTACATGCATAAACTTCATCTAAACCTACTTGCTTGAATCCTTCATTGTATAAGGGAGGAGATTTACTGTTGCTAATAGGCTTTCCAATTGTACCAAGTCTTATCAGTCTGAAGTTGTACATGTAATATATCCTTGATGAACTGCTTCATGAACTGTTATTTCTCTATCTGGTTATACAGTTGCCTTTCCATAACAATCATTCTAGACATATCACCCAACTATGTTCCTGATTAGATTCTTTTTGTGAGTTGGACCTTGTCCATATTTATATATGTGATTGTTGTCGAGAGTCTCTGCCTAGAGTTTTTTCATACTAGGAGTAGGTTGCAGACTTGCAGGTCAGCGAAAATTACTTGTTATTTAATAATATTTTTATTGCCCCCCAATAATGTTTTTATTGCGAGGCAATAATATTCTCCCTTGACCTATGAGATCTCCGACGAGTTTTTTGAGGACTTCCGGTGACCGCTGATGGGACTCCGGCGGCCAGTTACAGGACTCTGGCGAGCATTAACTGGACTCCGGCAACTAGTGATGGGACTCTGGCTGCCAGAATCCTGCGGTGGTGACCGAAGTCCGGCAAGCATTGACTAGACTCCGGTCAAGTCTCCGTTGACTTCTCTCTAAGTGACAATGGGAGGGAAGGCAAAATTGTCTCAATAATATACAAAAAATAATTAAAAAAAATACTTAATTTGGTATTATGGCAAAAAATATATAATTTGTTGGGTAAGTGGGAAATCTTATAAGATATTTGGGTAAGTGGGGTCAATGTAGCTCAATTTTGGGTAAATGGACATTTTCCCAAATTTTAAATTTCTTTGTAAAAAAAAAAATCATACCACACAAAGTAAAAACACACCACACCACAATACAAACAAACTACATCACAACATGGCCACTTATTTAAAACAATAAATCTCAAACTCCTCATGGGTGATTCTAATCAACTTATAGCTTCATGGTTCACAGGTGATTGACTATATCTTCTTGGAGGTGTGTATTCATCACTGGACATCTAACCTCCTTATAACGACGCAAGAATTGATTTAGCCATTGCAGGTTGCGATGAACATCGGTGTCAATTTCCTGTCTAGCGTATATCTGTGCTTTCCTTGGCTGGGTCGGGATATCGTTAGGGTTAAATGGCTCTGTTGCATCTTCATCCTGTTCATCTTCGACAATCATATTGTGCAAGAAAATGTACGTCATCATGATGTATTGAAGGTTCTCTTTACTCCACCCACGAGCTGGCCCTCTGATGATTGCCCAACGAGCTTGGAGAATACCAAATGCTCTCTCCACATCTTTTCTGTTTGCCTCCTGCATCTTTGTGAAATGTTGTGTCTCTGCTGTCCTCGGATTTCTAATTACCTGTATAAATGTCGCCCATTTAGGGTAGATACCATCAACTAGGTAATAACATTGGTCATACTGCCTATCACCTACATGGTAACGAACTTGAGGAGCTTGACCAAGACATACATCATTGAACAACGGTGAACATCCAAAGACATTAATATCATTCAGGAAACCTGCAAGTCCGAAGAAGGCATGCCAAATCCAAGTAACATAAGAGGCCACCGCCTCCAAGATGATTGTTGGTTTTCCTTTGTAGCCAGTATACTGCCCTGACCATCCAGCGGGACAGTTTTTCCACTACCAGTGCATACAATCAAGTCTCCTGACCATCTCCGGGAATCCTCTTTCTTTAGCTTTGTCAAGCAGTCGTCACAAATCTACCTTCGTTGTTCGGCGGAGGTATGTCTCGTGGTACACATTCTAGATAGCTCTTGTGAAGTGCTCCAAAATCTCAATGGTAGTTGATTATGCTATGTCAAGGAACTCATCAAAGACGTCAGCTGTAATGCCATATGCAAGCATCCTCATAGCGCATGTTAGCTTTTGACTCTCCCGGTAGCATCTCTTATTTGGATAAAACATGGATCGTAGTTGGCCACATCACTCATCATCTTGTCAAAGACCTAAGAATTGCATTATATATCGTCTACGAAATATGTTTGGTTCATACCTGCACAGATCAGTGAAGTATTGAGCTTTGGGTCGTCGATCCATAAGCTCTCGATCTCTGCAGACATACTTATGACCTTCTGAAGAATTGCCCCATTGTGATTCCTCATATTCCTAGGCTTGGATATGCATGGCAGCGACAAACATCATCATGGATCTTCAATGGTTTCTCATGGCCGCATCTTCTTGATCTTTTAACAACCATTTCGTTAATCGATTCATTGCAAATTGTGAGGGCAAGTTTGTGCTTTTGGATTTCTAGCAGCGATAGCCCTCTTGATAGAGCGAAGACCAGGCCCAAAATCGATCGAAGGTGTGACCCAGGAACAATTTTGTTGTGACTAGCTAGATGGTAACAGTAGCTATTGAGCTAGAAGATAACAATAGCGATTGGGGTTAGATAATAACGGCAGCTATTTGGCTTGATGATAACAGCAGCTATTTGGCTTGATGATAACAGCAGCGATTTGGCTTGATGATAACAGCAGCGATTAGGCTAGATTTCATAAGAACAGGACTTATAGGCGGGCATGGTGTGGGAGCTAGATGCATGAGAGTTTAGCAGAGAGGGAGAATTCTATCAGTGACATGATTTCTGGATTTCGGGTTAAGGTTGGTTGGGAAGAATCGGGGTTCAGAGATAAAGCTTGATCTCTTGCTTGTATTTCTGGGCTGTTGTGGCTTCTGTTTCCTACGGCAACGAACTCGCCCTTTATAGCGGTGATAGACGGGGAAGATTTGCGCCAAGAACCAGAGGCTTTGAAAGGGTTCTTAGTTTTGATGGGATCATTCTAAAACCTTCAGCTTTTGTTTTCCCCATGAAATCAAAAGAATGAAGGCTTGCTTTGGCCATGTGGGTAAAGACTGGTGGCGCTGGTATAGGACTGCGATGGGGATCCCAGATTTCGTGTTGCCGTGATTTTTAAGAGATCATAATCCCTTGTTTTGTGCTATTGTAAATTGTGATCACAAATACCTAAGGATTATTGGAAATTGAGGCAGGATTTCGGAGGATGAGAGTTAGGAAGCTTTTGTATAGACTTGGGGTTCTTACCATAAAAGGATGGAGTAGTAATCCCAGCAACAACTTGATGGAACAACGTTCCTGATTTGGGGAAGACGGCTCCAATGTCTTTTTGGGCTACTGGTTCTAGTGTAGTGGACCTTGGGCAGGGAATGACTCTAGTGGGCTCTAAGTCTTGTTGGGCTTGCTTTCATCTCTCTACTAGCCCATGTTAAGATATTGGGCCTTGAAGCATGAATTTTGGTTCCCAAGTCCAAAATTACCGACGGACCTTATCATAACAATAGGCCTCGCACGATCCGTTACCTTCCACACCACATCCCGCCGTATAAGCCCCAAATGTAGCTTGGGTCTACGCGTATCGCATGGTAAATAAGCGTGTTGGCTCATTTGAAAATGCATGTCAATCGTTTGAGAATTTGGGCTTCTCGTATCGCTTGCTAAATAGAGAGCTTCCTTTTGACTTGAAATGGGCTTGCTTGAAGGCCCAATTAGGTTACGAGGTTGATGACTTCCCCTCTTTGCTTATGACTCATAGAATTTGAACTCGTGGAAATTTGGGTGTCAACACAAATGAACTGAAAAAATCAAAAGGAAATAATATGGAGATTTCTAGGATTTGGATGTGAGAGGTCTTTGTGAATTTGTGAGAGATGAAGGTGACAATGACTCCATATTTATGGACGATTTGAAAGGAGATTATCAAATAAGAAAAGACACGTGGCAGATAATATATAAACCGTAATTTAGACAACCACTTACAGCTTGACACGTGGCAACAAAATCAACCCAAATTCGGGATAAGAAACTATATATATACACGTGGTCAAAATATCTTCTCAAATAATTTCATCGTTTGTCATACATGCTGACACAACATGACAAATAAAATATAATCTGACATTTTTTTTATTAGATATTATTAAATGATAACAAATATTTTTATCATTCATAATAAAAATAAAAATATGAAATCTTACTTTATTTAATTAAATTAATATATTTTTAATATAATATTAATGAATATTATTATTATATTACCCATATGGCACCTATTATTAAAGATGAGATTGAGTGGTATATGAATAGTGTTACAAGGAAGTGTTAAAATGAGGATAGCCCACCAAATAGCACATAATGGTTGCAGTTGCCTGTTACCTTTATAGTGTTCCAAGTTCCAACACTTCATTTTTTTTTTTTTTTCCTCATGAATTAGAAATTAGATTACTCTCTCGTCTCCCGAACCCCTCCCTACTTGAGGAACCTCTCTCACTCTCTCGACAGTCAAAGAAGGCAATCCAATGGCAGATGGTAATCACAGTGAGCCCCCTACAGTTCTGGTACTTCGCCGATCCCCAACCATTGCTCTCTTGGAACCCATAGTCTCCCAAAAATTCAACTTACTGAAAGCCTGGGACTCTCCTCTCCCTCAAGACCAGTTCTTGACCACCCACGCCCGCTCCGTCCAGGCCCTCCTCTCCTCCGTCGGTGGGCTGCCCATCACCGCCCAAATCCTCCACTTGCTCCCTTCCCTCAAATTCATAGCCACCACCAGCGCCGGCATTGACCACGTTGACTGGGCCGAGTGTCGACGCCGCGGCGTTGCTGTCGCCAACGCCGCTAAAGCCTTTGCTGAGGACGCTGCTGACATGGCTGTGGGGCTGTTCATTGATGTCATGAGAAAGCTGTCGGCTTCGGATCGGTATGTTGGGGACGGGCTCTGGGCTACCAGAGGAAACTATCCTCTTGGTTCTAAGGTTAGCAATTCTAGCTCCTTATGCAGTCACATTTATATATATTTATTTGAGTTAAGAATGAAACTTTGATTGAATGATGAAATGAGAAATTTTTAGGGGTTATGATGATTGGAAATTTCAGATTGGAGGAAAGAAGGTTGGTATTGTTGGATTGGGGAACATTGGTTTAGAAGTTGCAAAAAGATTGGAGGCATTTGGCTGCAGTGTCTTGTACAATTCAAGGAGCGAAAAGCCATCTTTGTTATACCAATTTTATTCCAATGTGTGTGAGCTTGCAACAGACAGTGATGCTCTCATCATCTGTTGTGCATTGACAGAGCAAACCCACCACATGATCAACAGGGAAGTTTTGTCCGCGTTGGGAAGAGAGGGGGTTATCATTAATGTAGGGCGCGGAGCTATTATCGACGAGAAAGAAATGGTTGAGTATTTGGTGCGAGGAGAGATTGGAGGTGCTGGCCTGGATGTGTTTGAGAATGAGCCTGATGTTCCTAAAGAGCTCTATGCATTGGATAATGTTGTACTGTCACCGCATCAAGCTGTCGCTACACATGAAGCTATCGTGGCTTTGGGTGAAGTAGTAACAGGGAATTTGGAAGCATTCTTCTCAAACAAACCGTTGCTTTCTCCGGCTGTGATTAATTGAATGGAGTTCTGTTTGCAGGTTAGTATCTTCATACTTTTCTAAGCATATTGCTATTTGAGTAGCTGCAAATTGGAGGTTCTGCTACATTTGTATTGTAATTTTTCTTCTAGAAAGTTTGCAGCACTTTCTTTTGAATGAATGCAGGGTACAAAATTGATACAATTAACAAGGCAACGAGGGAAGACTGTGCTGAAGAACTGCAGTTTTATTGTTACTGGTATTATCTTTTGGTTGTGGTCAGTGTGAATAATTTGCCAATGATGATAATTGTTGAACTTTTGCTCTGGTTTTCAAGAGGCTTCCGTCCCTTGCGGAATCAGTATGCCTTAGTCTCTCATCCAAAAACATATCCAGCTTTGTATATATTGATGTATCAGCCAGCTTGAATGTTGCGGATGATCTAATCGATACATGTTTTCTATGCCATTGTGTAGCTTCTCTCTATATTTATTGTCATTCTTTGAAACCAGAAGGAGAATGGAGGAATGAATTGGTGTAAAAGGTTTACTCAATACGGTTATCCTTTTACATAGAATATGAAGATCAACTAGTAATTAGTAATTACCATATTGATGTTGAATTAATTAGTAAATAATTCAACAATGAATCAAAAACTATATTGAAAGATTGTATTAAACTGAAATTTATGATACATAGCCGACTTTTTTTTTTTTTTTTCTCATTTATCTATATTTATACTATTATTAAGAGAAGAGACTTTGTTAGCCAAACACTTAAAACAAAGCAATTGGCAAGGAAATCCAACCATTGTAGCTCATTACAAACCAAGGAAGCTCGCATAAATGCAAGACTAGTACAAATAAAAATATACATAGCCGACTTTTTTTTTTTTTCTCATTTATCTATATTTATACTATTATTAAGAGAATAGACTTTGTTAGCCAAACACTTAAAACAGAGCAATTGGCAAGGAAATCCAACCATTGTAGCTCATTACAAACCAAGGAAGCTCGCATAAATGCAAGACTAGTACAAATAAAAATACCATCGCCTCCCAAGGAAAAATCGCTGCCTACACTTAATTGTGGCACATATGAAGAATAAAAACATCTTAGAAAGCTCTTAGAAGTTATCCCTATGCATACTAGGCTTGAAACCAATCACATACTCACATTCAAGATAGCTACCAACTCTTATAGAAGTCATGATTTGCATAACTAGCACTTGTAGACCACCTAAAGGCCTAACCTACCCAAGTAGGTTCAACTCTCGGGCTAGGCCAGGCCAGAGTATTAAGTAATATGTGAGGGTGGCAAGGCACCATCCTTGAAATGTTGGAACAAATTTGTGGGTATGGGTTATGAGAGAGTTTATGCTTCTAAGGCACGTTGTAGCAACGCTTTCCTTAAGACATTATTTGCCCCACTATCAAGTGTGCAAAGGGGATAATCAAATATGCCTTTACAATACAATGAAGCCCAGCATAAAGCTGTTGTTGATCGATGTCTTGCACTTACGAAGATCAACCTAAACACTCAAAAGAAGGTTTACAAGATGGCTCAAGGTTACTAGAAACTAATTGTGCACTATTAATTTCTAGTAGTTTTATATGTAATAAAACAAAAAATGGTGAATATTTGGAGGCTTAGATCTTCTTACGATTCTCTAGGATTGTCTTGAGATTGTGTAGGATTTCCCTTTTCTGTAGAGAATGAATAGAATGAATCCTTTATATAGAAGTATATGCACCCCTTCAAAAGGTAAGGTACCTTTTCATTTGTATTATTTGATTTTTGGTCATATCACTTCACTCAGATAAATCCAAAAGGTGCAAACATAAATTGACACCTTTTCATTTCTTAATAAATAATTATAATTTGAAAATCTCTCCAACAATCCTCCACCATTTTCAAAATATAAAGATATAATCAAAATATGATTTTAAAAACATTTTGAAAATTCTTGAGCATAATCTTGGAAAGCTTAGTGCATAAACTATGGTGTCTTGTGGACTTGAACCTTAGCTTAGTGAGAACACATCAAAATTAAGTCAGAATGGCGAAGTGGCCTTAGCTTTGAACTTGCGATTCTATGTGACTTAACCGGACACATTTCACACACTATCTTTCAACTCCCTTTAAAGTGTTTTTACAAGCCGACACGTGGATTGGCCTTGTGTCTATATCCTATTTCATGAGTGCTCTAGAAACTAGTCCAAGTCGCATAGAAGGCGGCACCACCTTCACACTCATATAGGTAAGCATGTAGTACCCCTGTAACTATAGTACTTTCAATCATACTTATTAAGAGGATTAACTCAACCTCCACCATACATTACAGGTACCAAGCACCATTTCACCTTTGGATGGATATGACATATATGTAGAGACAAATATTCATTTATTTATTTTAGTGCTTGCAATCACTACATATGATGTACTTTGCTCATTGAACTCAAGGCTTGATGTTTCAAGTGTTGAGTTGAGTTTCCATCATTGGTGATCAAAATTTTGGACTACCCCATCCCATTTGATGTATCACCCATCAAATCCTTGTAAATTTAAAGATTTACAAGTACTTTGTTAATTGGTCAATCAATCTTAATCATGACCTTAGAATTAACGGTTCTCACCGTCATTTATAATTTATGTTGCATAGCTATGTCTCAATAATGAGCCGGTAATCATCATTGTTATTATTTACTTGGCAAATGCCCTTTGATAGTGAAGACTATCAATGAATTTCTTATTCATAAACTTAAGATCCGTCTAAAGTTTTGATTTGGATTTTCTATTGACATTTCAACTAGTATTATGCCAAACTCATCTTTATATTAGATGATATACTCATATTCAATACTTGAGTATTCACAGTCCATAATCAAGCCATAGACGCTGCAAGCTTAATGCTAGCTTAATAGTTTTTTATGGATATCATGCAATGTAACTTAATTCACAGAGGCTTTTAATAAGCTTGCATTTTCGATATACATATAATCAACTAGTTGCTTTCCAAATAGGATCTAACTAGGACACAGAAGCAATTTTTTTTTTTTTTTTTTATCATAAAATTTGCTTGAGCACCCTTGCATCCAGATCTTACTGGTGCTACAAACGCAATTGCCTCATTGTTTTGTTTATCATGAGATGCACATTTCAAAATAAACTTTTGTTTACTTCGTTTTATATATTCACTGTATAGGAAGGTACAGACAACCGTGCACCCAGTTCTATAATATCAGAATGGCAATGAAGGACCATTCAGCTTAACAATTAAACTAAGAGATTATTAGATCATATGCACATACGGTAATCATATATGCTCACGTTGAAATATCAAATCTGCGCAAGATTTCCTTGTTTGATAAACGTTTGCCTGCGTTTTCTTTCCAAATTCGACACTCGGCCTTCTCGAACTTTCAAGTTATGGCAGAAACTCTCCATGATATTCAGCCTCTTCCTTATCATGCCTGTACCTTTTAGAGATTTAACAATAAATGAAAGATTCTTACATCATGTTCATATTGATACTTTCTTTTCTCCTCTCTTGAATTAGCCTCCACCAGTTTTCAAAATTGGGCATAAACTCTCTAGAACAAAATTTTCCATTGGCTACAATAATGTCTTAAGATTGTTGGAACAAATTTGTGGGTATGGGTTATGAGAGAGTTTATGCTTCCAAGGCACGTTGTAGCAACGCTTTCCTTAAGACATTATTTGCCCCACTATCAAGTGTGCAAAGGGGATAATCAAATATGCCTTTAGGATACAATGAAGCCCAGCATAAAGCTGTTGTTGATCGATGTCTTGCACTTACGAAGATCAACCTAAACACTCAAAAGAAGGTTTACAAGATGGCTCAAGGTTACTAGAAACTAATTGTGCACTATTAATTTCTAGTAGTTTTATATGTAATAAAACAAAAAATGGTGAATATTTGGAGGCTTAGATCTTCTTAGGATTCTCTAGGATTGTCTTGAGATTGTGTAGGATTTCCCTTTCCTGTAGAGAATGAATAGAATGAATCCTTTATATAGAAGTATATGCACCCCTTCAAAGGTAAGGTACCTTTTCATTTGTATTATTTGATTTTTGGTCATATCACTTCACTCAGATAAATCCAAAAGGTGCAAACATAAATTGACACCTTTTCATTTCTTAATAAATAATTATAATTTGAAAATCTCTCCAACATGAAAGCCCCTAAGAGAGGCCAAAACAACCCAAACTTGAGTCCAAGCCCAAGCCCAAGACCAAGCATTAGCAAAGCTAGCAGGAGCACAGCCAGCTCGCACCATCTACCAAAGTGGCACCGCTGCCATCTCCTGCGGCCAACCATTCCGGCAAATCATCATCTAACCAATCACGACTGGAATCTGCCCATCGGACTGAGCAAAAATCCACCAAGACTGGAAACCAAGAACAGCCTAATTCGGCTCAAATAGCCTCCCTGACAACCTTGCAGTCTGACTCGGATCTATTAACAAGACCATCACCGTGATTCAGAAGTGTTTTCTTCTGTATCCGTTTCTTCATCACTTAAAATATTTATTTCATTTTCATCTTCATGTGATTCTAAAGATGTTATTTCATCATCAGATAGCATATTAATATCATAGTTGAAATAAGAAAGTAAATCTTCATATTCCCAACAAGTTGTTCATATTTGGTTTAAAATATATGATTTATTTCCTCAATTGTTGACTGAGGATCTTTATAGATTGTTTTCCAATGGTCTAAATTTCAACTATATTATTATATTCATCTTGATTTTGTTCTTTGTTTTGAAGAACCATTATATCTTCTATTCTGTAGAACAATTTGGGGATTTGGTTATCTCTAGGGTAACTCATCTCATCTTGTTGTAAGGTAAGAGTATTAATTATTGTTTTAGTTCATTCTTGTATTTGTTCGTTAGTCTCTGTTTTGAGATCTATGTCTACAATTTGAGCAAGAGATTGATTTTTTTTTCAATCTTGCTTGTTGTAGTACTAAGATTAGAAAGTTGTTGTTCAACTTTTTCATTATATGTTTTTTGATTTTTTGATAGCATATGTAACATATCACAGATAAATTTCACAGTATTACTAAGAACAGAAATATCCTTATTATAATTTTTAGGAATATGTAAAGTATGATCATAATTTTGTTCATCATATAAACATTCTAAAGGTTCTGTTACAAAAAGTTTAGCCATTAATATTTCATAGATGGTACCTAAAACCGGTTCTCTCTGGTGCTTCAAACCAGTTCCCAAAAAGCCTAACAACCACCACTTGGTTTAAATGGCTATGTAGGGATATGAGCTTCGAGAGAGTATAGGTTTTACTATGAAATATGTATATCAAATCTTTTTATAACAAGATTTAAGCTCTAATAGATGAACAAAGAAGTATGATAATAAGATAACAATCGAAAAGTAATTTACATAGTAAGAACACTTGGTAGATGGATATGTACTAGGATGAAACTTGATGCTTGAGTTTCCTCAAGCTTCCAAGCTTTGTTTCCTCAAGCTTCCAAGCTTTGAAGGCTATATACAAACTAGATCTTGTTTAGTTCTAACACAACATAAATTGAATATCAACAGTAAACTGAATACCAAACAACCAACGTTCGTTTTTCTATTTGAACACAGCAGTAATAAAGATGTCCCTTTAAACACTTCTCTTTTTTCACTTAAAGGAGGTAAATCATAACTAAATGGAAACCACTAAACCAAATTTGGAAAAAAATTATGTTGCTATTACAATACTTACAGGCCTCGGTAGATACCAAATCTTAGCCAACTCTTCAATTAAGCATAAACACAATGATTGACTGAATTTAACTTTCAACAAACTCAGAATCGAAACTCTGAAATTACATAATCAAATTCAATCACCCAAGAAAACCCCTAATTCAGTAATCCTAACCGTAAAAAGCTAATCAAACCCAACACAACAAAACTCAATTCCCAATTTCCGAAACCCACAATCAATAACCTGAATCAAAAGAGAACAACAAAAATGACAACAAGATAAAAAGTCTACAGTCGCTTCAAAGGCGGTAGAGGTTTGTAAATATTGTATAGGTGTCACTTCAACCTAACCATAGTTAGTGACTTGATAATTTGTAACCCTAGTTAGGTTATTTTTGTAACTGTAGTTAATTAACTCAAGTTACTTTTTGTTAACCATAATTACTTCTCAATTGTATATATAGGAGTGATGTTGTAAGTTAAGGGACACGGTCCCTTCACATCCATACTTGTCTTTGTAATTGGTTGCTCTTTCCTCTCTTTGTCCAAACTCTTACAAAAATTTCTACTACATCAATAAAATTTCTCCTTTTGTGTTAATATATATATATATATATAGACACACACATACATACAGATATAAAGTGAGACCTCACTCTGAAATTAAAGTGTGAGGTTGGAGTTTAGGGTCACTTTTCGGTCTCATATCCACATATCGACCGATCAGTTTTTAAGTACTAATATATAGATCATCTCTGCAAAGTTTCAGCCAAAATTGATGGTCTTTAATTTGGCTGAAATTTTGTAGAAATGATCTCTATATATATATATATATATATATATATATAGTTGTAAATGTAAAATGGGAGTTGGTCTATTTATTTCATTTGATAGTCCATTTTCTATAGGAGAGAATCACAATGAAAATATTAATTACAATAATGACAGTAAATGCTTATTTAACTGTAATCGTTAATTCCTTAATTTCCTCTTCGTCAGTTACTTTGACAAAGTCACATAATGTGTTTTTCCTTTAACAATAGTATATAATTTTGACTACACATAGTATAATATTTAATATGCGGGCTTACGGGCTGGGTGGGCTTTTACGAGCCTTTGGCTGGTCGGGCCGGATTTTAAACTCCTAAACGAAGCCCGGTCCTCTACCCACTATGGAGGGCTTTTGCGGGCTTTTATACAAGCGTAGCTAGGCCGGGCTTTCATCTATCAGATTTGCGGGCCTCCATCGGTTCACTTAATCCGCCGGCTTTATGATGAGACCTAAGACCATCTCCAACGGAGATGTCAATTGCCATGTGGAAGCCCAACGTTAATATTTGACAGCCCAAACCCTTCTCCAACCCGTCTGTTTTTTACACGTGGATTAGACCAAACTCTCTCCTCTGTCAAATTTGACAGCCTCTTCTCTTTCTATCATTTAATTTTTTATTGTTTCTTACTTTCTCTCGGTGCGTCGACTCACTCTCCCCTTTCACCGTTTTTCTTCCTTCATCTCACCCAGAACCTGCAGCCACTTTGCATGTCTGCAAATTTCTTCTCTCTTCTTGAATTACCGGAAAAATTAGGAAGATCAAATAACAGTTGTGGTGCTCTTGTGAAGAAAACAAGAAAGCAATTGCTAATGTCTTTTTCTCGCTATTTATTTCAGTTGCTGCTGGAATCAATGCTTCGAATTGTGATTTTGTGGGGAGCAAGACGGAAGTGGGTCAGTTTATTTGTGCTTAAAGGAAGGAACTTTTTTGGTGTTGGAGGGAATTAGGATTTTGGGTGAGTTGTTATTTGATAGTGAGCTTGGAGAGTTTGGAGAGGTATGGTTTTCTTTTAGCTGAAATGCTGAGTTGTTAGGGATGTGCTGATTGTTCATGGCTTCCTCGAGTGTGCTTATTCGGCTTTGTTTATCTGTGTTCTGATTAATTTGATGACTGTTCAGTTGAATGTAAGGTTTGGTGGCTTTACAGGGTGATGTGGTAGAGAAGCTGATATATCAGATATGCAAGAACCCTCATCCAAATATTGTTGTTTTAACTGTTGCAGCAGGTATTTCGTAGTCCCCTCATTAATCTCATCTTATCATATTCCATATACAAAGGGACAATTCTGAAATAAAAGTGGGAGTCATTGATGATTTGAATTACACATTGGAGTCGTGGAGGGTATGTAATATAGATTTACATGTTACACATTAAAGTTAGCACACTCTTCAACTGATGAGTATAGCAAAGTCTCCTAGATGAAGTGGGCTTGGTTTTTTCTTGATCTTAGTCCTGGCAACAAGTATCTTATTATACAGTATGTTCCTTATATATTCACTCTAATCATTACTTGATCTTTGTTATTGATGCTTTTCTTTTATGAGTTTCCTGCAATCATTACTTGAATTGGCAGAGAAAAAAGTAACAAGTAAAAACTTTCTACCCACTTTTGCTATGTGAAGATAATGCTGTTAACGTTTTCAATTTTTCTTATAACTTACAAAAGGCACATTTTTGACATATATGGTTACTTGAAATGCGCAATATATCAATTCTGAGTCACTTCAATACATGTTGCATCTGAGATGTTAGCTTTGATTTCATTCACAGTTTTGGGTTATCTTCCTAATATCTCATTCCACATTGTTGCTCAATCTTAAACCTGTGTATGTGATCAGTTTCGATATGGCAGGTTTGTTCAACAAAAGTTAGGAGGGCTATCTGTGTGTGTCTTGATATGAAAAGATGCAGGCTGATTTATCATTTGCGGATGAAGCATGACCAAACGTTTCACAGTTTACCAAAAGAGCAGCACAGAGGTACTTTTATCGCAGCATAAAAAGTTTTCTGCATATGGGGTTTTAATATGAGGGGATTGATATGTTGTAATGACAGACGGAAAGAGCAAAAGTCTGGTAGCATACCATGAAGTTGGGCACGCCATCTGTGGGTAAGTCACATTTTAGTCTTTGACTTTTCATTAATATTTAGAATTCTCTATGTGCTAGTTTTCAGCAAACCATGGTACATTCTTTGTACTAGTTTTTTCTTCATATTGCACCAATGATTATTTTGTTGGTGAGTTTGCCTTGTTACTTTATTGTTGAGGTAAATTTATATTGATATAAATTATTTAACTGTCTGAATTTTGTTGAGTATAATATTACTAATTGCATTAGAATTTTAAACAGATTTGGTATTTTTAAGTTTGAACTCATTCTGACTATCACTGAGCTAGTGAGCCTAAAACATTCAACTGAATCATGAACCTTCACAGTTAAATGCATTATTATCAAATGTTAGTTGATAAAGTTGAATCAATAAATAATTTTGTGGCTTTAAATTGTAGTCAAATTCTATGGTTCTTCAATCTTTTATGGGTTTTCTAACAATGATGATGCTCAAGTTCATCTTAAACTCGGTTATACACTCGCTCACCCATGCTTTCATCCAATATATCCAAACTCATCTTAGTTTTCTTTTTTGGTTCTGCTGGTGGCTCTAATAACTCTCAAGGAAAGTTAATAACCCACCTATTGTTCTCATTTTCTCTTCAATACAGGACATTGACTCCAGGGCACGATGCCGTTCAGAAAGTGACCCTAGTTCCATGAGGTCAAGCACGTGGTCTTACATGGTTCATTCCTGCAGATGATCCTACCTTGATCTCCAAGCAGCAACTATTTGCAAGAATTGTTGGTGGGCTTGGTGGTAGAGCAGCAGAGGAAGTGATCTTTGGTGAGCCAGAGGTGACAACAGGTGCAGCTGGTGATTTGCAGCAGATTGTTGCTATCAAATTCAAGCTGTTTCTGTTTGTTGCTAGTTGACTGCTAGTTTTTTTGCTGTTTCAGTTTCTGTTTTCTACTATGTATTCCCATCTTGATGTATTCTCATAATCTCAATTGCATATCTTTTCTCATAATCTCTTCATGCATCTCTTAAATGGAACCATTCATTGTATGATCTTAGATTACAAGTAAAAAAAAAAAAAAAGGAAAAACAACATAAATAGAATTTTATATGTTAAAGTAATATTCAAATTTGACATCTCCATTGGAGCTAGAAATTGTCAAAATGTTGCTATATCAAATTTGCCATGTCATGTGTCAAATTCAAATTTGACCAAAGCCAAATAACAAAGCCATTGGAGATGCTCTAAGCAATGATTTTGAAAGTAATTGACAAATTTTTCCTCTTACAAAAGCGTACCATGAACCGTGAAAGAAGGGCAAAATCCAATGGCGGATGATAATCAAAGTGAGCTCCCTACGGCTACAGTTTTGATACTTCGCCAATCCGGATTCATTGGTCTCATGGAACCCAAACTCTCCCAAAAATTCAACTTACTGAAAGCCTGGGACTCTCCTCTCCCTCAAGACCAGTTCTTGACCACCCACGCCCGCTCCGTCCAGGCCCTCATCTCCTCCGCCAATGGGCCGCCCATTACCGCCCAAATCCTCCACTTGCTCCCCTCCCTCAAAGTCATAGCCACCACCAGCGCCGGCATTGACCACGTTGACTTGGCCGAGTGTCGACGCCGCGGCGTTGCCGTCGCCAACGCCGGTAAAGCCTTTGCTGAGGACGCTGCTGACTCGGCTGTGGGGCTGTTCATTGATGTCATGAGAAAGATTTCGGCTTCGAATCAGTATGTTAGGGATGGGCTCTGGTCTACCAGAGGAGACTATCCTCTTGGTTCTAAGGTTAGCAGCAATTCTAGCTACTCATATATATATAGTCACATTTCTAAATTTAATATTTATTTATTTATTTGGGTTAAGCATGAAACTAATTGAATGATGTAATGAGAAATTTATAGGCGTTATGATGATTGAAAATTTCAGATTGGAGGAAAGAAGGTCGGTATTGTTGGATTGGGCAACATTGGGTTCGAAGTTGCAAAAAGATTGGAGGCATTTGGCTGCAGTGTGTCGTACAATTCGAGGAGCGAAAGGCCGTATCTGTCATACCAGTTCTATTCCAATGTGTGTGAGCTTGCAGCAGACAGTGATGCTCTCATCATCTGTTGCGCATTGACAGAGCAAACCCACCACATGATCAACAAGGAAGTTTTGTCTGCGTTGGGAAGAGATGGGGGTGGTTGTTAATGTAGGGCGTGGAGCCATTATCGATGAGAAAGAAATGGTGCAGTGTTTGGTGCGAGGAGAGATAAGGGGTGCTGGCCTGGATGTGTTTGAGAATGAGCCTCACGTTCCTAAAGAGCTCTTTGCATTGGATAATGTTGTACTGTCACCGCATCAAGCTGTTCTTACACATGAAGCTTTCGTGGGTTTGGGTGAATTAGTGACAGGGAATTTGGAAGCATTCTTCTCAAACAAACCGTTACTTTCTCCGGCTGTGATTGATTGAATGGAGTTCTGTTTGCAGGTTAGTATCTTCATATTTTTGTAAGCATATTGCACGCCATTTTGGTTTGCTTGCAATCTGTGTAGTTTCAAATTAGAGTTTCTGCGACATTTTTTGTAATTTTTCTTTTAGAAAGTTTGTAGCACTTTCTTTTGAATCAATGCAGGGTACAAAATTGATACAATTAATAAGGCAATGAGGGAAGACAGTGCTGAAGAACTGCAGTTTTATAGTTACTGGTATTATGCAGAAGTTGTGGTCGGTATAAAGAGATTGCCAATGATGTTGATTGTTGAACTTTAGCTCTGGTTTTCAAGAGGGTTCCATCTCTTACGGAATCAGTATGCCTTAGTCTCATCCGAAAACATATGTACCTTGTATGTATTGATGTATCAGTCAGCTTTAATGTTGCGTATGATATAATGGATGCTTGTTTCTATGCCACTGTGTAGCTTCCCTCTATGTTTATTGTCATGCTTTGAGACCAGAGGGAGAATGGAGGAATTAATCGGTGTAAAATGGTTTACTGTATTCGTTTCTCTTTTTTTATTAGAATATGAAGATTAATTTCACACAATAATTCTAATTCCGATTAGGCAAAATGAATTGTTGAAATTTAATATTTTATTATTTGGGGTAAGAATTACAGCTAATGGATGGGGATTGTGATTTGATGTCTAGAATGCAGAGTATACATCATGTTAATGTTATAGAAATGCTCTTTTGTTTTTGTTCAATGTTGATAATTTGCTAAATTGAGTAGGGAAGTAAGCAAGTACTAAGTAGGGACTGCTGGTTTGGAAAGCATTGCTGTAAAAGTTGCAAAAAAAGTGGACCTTTCTGCAAATTGTTGTACAACTTAATGAAGAAGAAGCCATCTGTTTCATGCCCTCATCATCCCACTGTTTGTGAAGATGCATCAATTGGTGTATCTATGATTAATAACTTAGGTTTAGATTAGGAAATGGTCATTGTCAAGCTTTAATTAATTGCCTTTTTCGTTTTGCCGGCGGGAACCTTCAAGGCTTCAATAGCTCTGTGTGAGCTGTTCAATACCTTTGTGAAATTTTTGGGTAGCAAATGCAGATACTAGTTTTTTAAGACATTGCTAGTGTTTGATGTTTTACCATATCTCCCGCTTCTCCGATCATGACGTAAGATATTAGATATTTGGCAATACACCTAACATGTCAACGTCGTATAATTTTTATCAATTTATTGTGGCCGGCAAGGGTTCAATACCCACCCCAGCACAAAAATAGTTTAAAAGGGCTTTTCTTGACATGCTCCACTATGTTTGGATTCTTTATGCGTCAATAATTGAATAAACAAAACAAATAAATTAAAAGATCAGATTATTCTTCATTTGAATTTGACAATTAATCATATCTTCCACTGATTCATCGTCTCCTTTCTATCTTCGCAGATTCCAACCAGGCAGGAAGCTAAAATGGCCAGATTGCAATTCCGTGATGCAAATGAGGATGATGTACCAACCGAGGAACTCCCACATCTCCTACTCATTCATCCACCATCATCCTTCACACGTCTCCCATCTGAAATCTGTGAAAAGTTCCGTGTCCTGAAAGCATGGGAGTCGCCACTCCCTCTAGACCAGTTCCTGATCAGCCATGCACGCTCAATCCAAGCCCTACTCATTCGCGGTTTTCTTATGATTAACACAGACATCCTTAAGCAGCTACCGGCACTGAAACTCATCATAACAATCAGCGTTGGTGTGAACCACATTGACATGGCAGAGTGCCGGCGGCGTGGGATTTCTGTGACCAATGCGGGAAGTGTATACTCAGAAGATGTTGCTGATATTGCTGTTGGGTTGTACATTGATGTGCTTAGAAAACTTTCAGCAGCAGACCGGTATGTAAGACAAGGGCTTTGGAGTAGCAATGGAAATTACCCTCTTGGTTCCAAGGTTACCTCTACCTCCATTTTGAGTGGATTGTTGATTGTTTCATAATATTGTTTTTCTTTGCTATGGATTGCACGCCTTGCTAATTCTGCATATATGCCATGCTTTTTAGGAAACATTATCGAGTTATTTGTAAAGGTACTGAGTTTATTAGCAAGGGTGATTACCATAATTTTGGTTTGGAGGCAATAAGATGGTGAGAAGATGACCCACCTATGACAGAAGCTAACATTGTGTTATTTAAAACATGTCATACTTTCAAAATTAACATGGCATACGGATACATAACCAAGATCCCTTGTTAATCTGATCCCTCAAGCATTACTCAAAGTCTGATTAGTGCAATATACACATACAGATAATTTTTCACGTTATGTTGTAAACTAATACGACCACGGTCTGAAAATGTGATTCCTCAGTAGTGCTCAATCTTGTTCAACCTGCAAGTTCAAATGGTTGCTCAACTTTCTGATCTTATGCAATTGTCAACTGGTTAATTTCAGTTAGGTGGGAAGCGAGTTGGGATTGTTGGATTAGGAAGCATTGGCTCAGAAGTTGCTAAACGACTTGAGGCCTTTGGCTGCATCATCTCATACAATTCAAGGAGGGAAAAGCCAACTTCGTCATACCCCTTCTATTCTATCATATCTGAACTTGCAGCCAATAGTGATGCCCTCATCATCTGTTGTGCGTTAACAGAACAAACCCACCATCTGATTAACAAGGAAGTCTTGGCTTCACTGGGAAGAGAGGGTGTGATTGTTAATGTAGGCCGCGGGGCAATAATTGATGAGAAGGAACTGGTGAAGTGTTTGGTGAGTGGGGAAATAAGAGGTGCCGGTTTTGATGTGTTTGAGAATGAGCCTCAAGTTCCTGAAGAGCTCTTTACATTGGACAATGTTGTTCTATCCCCACATACGGCTATTTTTACTCCGGAATCTTTGCAGAGCGTGAAGGAAGTACTAATCGCCAATGTGGAAGCTTTCTTCTTGAATAAACCTCTAGTTACTCCTGTCATGGATGAATAAATTTGATCCTATTACCTGGTTTATTTAGTCTATCTTTTGTTTCTTAAAGCTTTTTGTCACTGAACTCTGTTCTGTACGGACTCAATGAATCCGATTTCAAATGAAGTCTAGTGTATAATGTTCGATGTGGTTTTCAGTTGGAAATTTGCTGTAAGCAGTATCCAGTAGTAGCAAATATGTTTCCAGGAGGAAGAACGTAAAATTGATATGACCATATTCAAATTCGTATTGGATAGGTTTGATGTTATGGCTAGTGGGAGTAATAGTATACTCGTGTTATAGGGATTTGACCTTCATGCAAAATTAGCTATTTCTCAAATTTCTGTTTCAGTGTCTCATAAGTTTCATTCAAAAACAGTTGTAGTTTTTGACCTTTTATAAGTAGCGACTTAACAGTGTAACTTTTGAAATAAATTACTATATTTAATTTTATCAAACACTTTTAACTCTGCCTCCGGGGTAAATGGAATAGGCGCGGTAAAAATCCTTTACTGTTTCACGAGAACAAGATTTGTGACTTAGGCTATGTTTGGTATGGCTGTTCCTTGAGAAAAAGCTGGCTTCTGCTTATTTCTGAGAATAAGTGGCTGAAAAGCAAAGCTGCTGAGTGTTTGGTAAACTGGCTTTTTATAAGGGCTGTCAGTGGCAGAAGCAGTGGCAAAGTGTTTGGTAAATCAAACTGGCTTGTGCTTTTTATTTGTGGAATGACCGAATTGGACATGAGAGATTATTTTGCTTAATTAATTGTATATAAAATAATATTGTTCAAATGATCTTGTTATTATTTTTAATCTTTATTATCTCCGTATTAATTTTTGTTAACTTTGAATTTTTATAAAGCATGGTGATTATTTGATTAATATTGGACAATATGATTATAAATCATGGTGACTATATTATTATAAATCATAGTTTCTAGTTCACATCAAATGTTCACGTTATTACGCGCATTCATCAAGAGCAGACCCTTCCCATCCCGCACATACTAGATAAATTTCTAGTTTAGGATTGTAGCTCTTTTAAGAGGCTGACTATTATGTGGTCCATTTTGTCCAAAGTCAACTAATTGAATTGCTAGTTGCTGGTTGCTACATCAGAAGTCAGGTGCTAAAATTTTGTCATCCAACCAAATTCAGTTTGGATTACAATCCCACAGAAAAGCTAATTGACATCCAATGCTAGCAAATATCAAACTGTTAAAATATAGATTTGATGATAATCCATCGAGTTACTTGAATAAAAGTGTACTACAAACTGGCTCTATGCCCACCACAAAATTTAGTTGATATCATTTAAACTCTAGAATCACATATATCATTTAAACTCTAGAATCACATGATCCAGACTAAGCAACATGCAATGCACCGTCAGCCAGCCAGTACACAGCAACACATCTCCTCCTGCTTCACTTTTTGCAAGTCTCATTATCCGCTGATATTGGCAGCAAACCAAAACAAACATGGATGTCAATATAGAGGAAGGTCCACTTTAATTTGCTGTCCTTGTAGGGCTCAAAACCTGCATAACCAAATTAAAAAACACGACATCAATTAACCCAACACCATATGCACATCGATTATGCAGCAATGCAGAGGGCAAGTACAGTATAGGATTTCACGTATGTAATCAACAATCACAAACTAAATCCTTGAAAACCATACCTTGGATCCTTTCCAATCAATCACCAGGATGCCAAAACCAATGGTAAACCAAATTCAAATTCAAAACCAACAACAGCTAAGATGTTTTCTGGGTTCCTTATGTTTGTTCTCTTTGCTTTGTTTAATGAAGTATTATTCAGACCCAAAAAAAGATATCATAATACAACTCTTTAACAAATCAAGAAGTATCGATCTCTCTCTAATTAACCACATATATTAGAAGCATTCATCTCCTCAGGGATTAAAGAAACAGTACCTCAATTTATTGCAAGCCTTTACTAGCTATAATATGAGACCTGCACCACTTTTCTGATCTGATCTCTTTTTCTGCTACCTGCTAGCTAGCTTCCTGTGCTGGGAAACCTACATGCATATCAACAATTTACTATTACTAATTGCACCAAATAGAAGAAAAATTGTCTAGCTTGGATTATGTATTCAGAAGAAAAATGCAAACGCTAAGCTCATTATTATTACCCAACCATAGAACCAAATAAGAAAAGGGGTATAATTGATCATTTTCGGTTATTAACCATGATCGATCAATTTCGGTTATTACCCAACTTCCTATCAGAAGCAATCAAACCCGAGAGGAATTAAACCCATCAAACTTGCATACCAAAAGCTTGAATACTAAATACAAGAGCTTGAATACCAAAACAATAGAAGAGGAATTAAACCCATCAAACAAAATCACAAGCACATGAAGTCTGAAAAACAAATTCAACCAAATCCTACGTTTTGTTGCCCAGAAATCAAACCCAAGTTTGTAAATCACACACATAATCTTGAAATTGAAATGAATACTAGAACCCAAACAGGTTTTTGAAATTTTATTCAACCAAGCTGAAAGAAAAATTGATTTGGGAGATCGAAAATCAAGAGAGACAAACTAGCTTTTCCTCACCAGGATTCGTTCTATAGTAAAGAGAGGATGAAGAAAAGCTGGCTTCCTGATCTGAAATTGGGGGAGGATGTGGGTTCAGGTCATGATGTGATGGTGTTTGGCTCGATTGCTCTGTGCTTGGGGTTTTCGTGATGAGAGGCTGAGGCGGCGTCAGAGAGAGGGAGGCGGCGTCAGAGGGGAGTGAGGCGGCGTCTGTGTGAGAGGGCGGCGTCAGAGGGAGAGTGGAGACGGGATAGAGATGAAAATGCTGTGCGGCCTCTGATCTCATCTCGAAGGCTTGATGGCAATCCGTAATTGCCTCTCCCAAGGGAGGATAGAATCTGTCATTTTGAAACATTCATTTAGCTACAGTAGCTGCTGGCTTCTGGCTTCTGAAAGCTGGGGTCACGCAGCTTCTCCTTTTCGAGAGAAGCCGCAGTGGCTTTTCGAATAAGCTGAGCATAAGTCAGCTAACCAAACGCATAGTCCTCCTGTGCTTATAAGCAGGGGAGCTAAAAAGCCCCCCCAAACATAGCCTTACTCTGCCCAGTGTTTGATTCTCTGTTCTTTCCATAATTTGGGAAGAGAAAGCAAAAATTGATTTTGATTACCCTCTACTATATTCCTGGATCCTCATCCCAGTTCAGAACCACTGAAAGAAACCCCAATGGCCCTATTGCCAAACCTCCCAGATGTCCTGATCATCCAACCACCACCAGCCTTCATATCTTTCGAATCCGACTTCACCCAGAAGTTCAACATCCTCCGCGCATGGGAGTCGCCACTCCCTCTGGACCAGTTCCTCACCACCCACGCCCAATCAGTCCATGCCCTCCTCTGCCGCGCCGAGACTCCGATCAACGCCGACGTCCTCCGGCTGCTACCGGCCCTGAAGATCGTGGTGTCCGCCAGCACCGGCGCCGACCAAGTGGACAAAGCCGAGTGCCGGCGGCGTGGGATTGCGGTGACCAACGCAGGAAATGCGTACGCGGAAGATGTTGCTGATATCGCTGTTGGGTTGTTCATCGATGTGTTTCGGAAGATCTCAGCAGCTGATTGGTATGTGAGAAAAGGGCTTTGGAGTAGCAGTGGAGATTATCCTCTTGGTTCCAAGGTCTGTGATTTCTTTTCGTATAACGTCTTTTCTTTGATGCAATTCAATGAGTACTTTCTATACGATTTTTATTTACATTGATGTCATGATTTTAAAAGTTTATTCGACTGTTAAGTACAAATCATGGAGTTCGATTTCAATTGGTAGATAATGTTGTCAATCGATTTGAAGATGTTACGTTTATTTTTTTAGTACCTTATGTCTCAGTTAATCGTGGCTCTGCCCCTGTTCCAGGGACACCATCTCATTGGTTCATGCATAGAATTTGGAAAACTATGCCATGCCTGTAGAAAATACGCCAAAAATTATTTCTGCAATGAAAACATTCAATAAGTGGGAAACTTACGTATTCTCTGATGGCATTCATTAGCCCGATCATAATGATTTTTGTCACAAGTACATATCTGAAAATGTGGTTCTCAGGATTACTCAGCTTCTAACTTGTGATTTCTCATGATTCAACAACTTTCTATCTTAATTGCAGATAGGTGGAAAGCGAGTTGGTGTTGTTGGATTGGGAAGCATTGGCTATGAAGTTGCCAAAAGACTCGAGGCCTTTGGCTGCAAGATCTCATACAACTCAAGAAGCGAAAGGCCGTCTTTGTCATACACCTTCTATTCCAATGTCAGTAAACTTGCAGCAGACAGTGACGCTCTCGTAATCTGTTGTGGGTTAACAGACCAGACCCGCCACATGATCAACAAGGAAGTCTTATCTGCATTGGGAAAAGATGGAGTGGTAGTTAATATAGGCCGTGGGGCAATTATTGATGAGAAGGAATTGGTCAAGTGTTTGGTGAATGGAGAGATTAGAGGTGCTGGTTTGGATGTGTATGAGAATGAGCCTCATATACCGAAAGAGCTCGTGGCAATGGACAACGTTGTTCTGTCTCCACATAAGGCTGTTTATACAGTAGAGTCTGTCAAGAAAGGAGGTGAAGTAATGATCGCCAATTTGGAAGCTTTCTTCTCCAATAAACCTTTGGTCACTCCAGTCATATATGGATGAATAAATATGATTTCTTGTTGAGTGAGTGGTAATTCCATTTAAATTGAAGAATACATTCCTTGTCTTCCAAATTTCTGTCATTGAATCAAATGAAGTGATGATGCTGATAGCCATTTTCTGTTTAACTTCACCATTTAAAGTTTTAGAATTGGCAGTGTGGAGTCAGTCTTCTGGTAAGCAAATGAGGTTTGTGACCATTCTCTCTTGAAAGGTACTCTAGATGAAAACTAAAGCTAAAATAGGGCAACTTTTGCTGCTTTCATTTCTATCTTAACAGCAAAAACTGGTACGAACAATGCTTTCATTTGGACTTGAATTTTGTATCCCAATGGCTGCTATTGGTAGTCATGTAAAATATAGGATTTTCAATCTTAACAAGAGAATAATACTAAACTTAGTGCGAGTAAACAGAATTTCATACTCAATCGCATAGATAGATATAAAATTCCATAGAAAGCTATATTCGATGAAAATCATACGTACGGCTTGGGAGGGATCTATCCTATCTTTTCTTTCCAACGATATGACATTTTAATCTTGGAAGCAGTCTCAGCGGTAATGGGATCTAGGGTGTCAAAATTTCACTTCGTCAGATCTCAGGTGTTCGTGCTACCCAGGTCGCTCAGAATATGGTCAGATTGAAGACCAAGGTTGGATGGTGACAATGGCTACTGGAAGAGATGTCGCGGCTGCTGTGGAGAGACAACGTGGTCGACGGAGCAAGCTTTTTGGTGGGATGTTGTGCTGCTCAAGCTTGGGCCATTTGAAAATTGTCTGTGTCATGGCTAGGACAGTTCGTGGATTGGGTTCTCTTAAACCTAGTGCTTGGGCATTAGATCTGACCTATATTGGGTTGGATTTTGTGCTTGGGCTGCTCAGACAAGTATACATGATGTTTTGTCACCCTCACTCATCATTTGGTTTATACGGGTAGGGGTTAGTGTTTTGGAGCTACTCATATGCCCCTTTGTTTACAGCTATCATTTATTTCTTTTGCTTTTGATAAAAGAGTATTTGCTATCATTGATGGTTAAATCATTTAGTTTGGTTAAGTGTGTTGAGACTAGATTTTAGAAATAGGCTTCATAAACAAAGCTTCATTGTACTAGACTACTAGTGAGTGGTACTGATTTTCCTTTAGCTACTTGTTCACTGATTAAAGCGTAATGAAAACTTTGTTCTTGTTAAAAAAAAAAAAAAAAAAAAGTTACAGTGGAATGATAAGAGAAATATTTGGGATGTGGAATCATAAGAGAATTCTTGAGCCTAGGTTATCTAGTCTTACCTCATTATTGTCGAATTGAATGACCGAAAAGAGTTTTTCATGATTTATGCGAAACATTTTATCGCAAGGAGCATTAAACATGCAAGAACTTCAGCTTGTAAAATCTGTGTCGGTGCAGTTTATCATTTGGGAACAAAAAGCAAAACTAATCTTGATCTCACTCTCAAAGTCTCTAATGGCCCAGCAGTTGCAAAACCTCCCAGATGTCCTGATCATCAAACCACCACCGGCCTTCATATCTTTCGAATCCGACTTCACCCAAAAGTTCAACATCCTGAGAGCATGGGAATCGCCACTCCCTCTGGACCAGTTCCTCACCACCCACGCCCAATCAGTCCAGGCCCTCCTTTGCCGCGCTGTGACTCAGGTCAACGCCGACCTCCTCCAGCTGCTACCGGCCCTGAAGCTCGTGGTGACTGTCAGCACCGGCGCCAATCACGTGGACAAAGCGGAGTGCCGGCGGCGTGGGATTGCTGTCGCCAATGCCCGAAATGCGTACTCGGAAGATGTTGCTGATATCGCTGTTGGGTTGTTCATCGATGTGAATCGGAGAATTTCAGCAGCTGATTGGTATGTGAGACGTGGGCTTTGGTCTAGCAAAGGAGACTATCCTCTTGGTTCCAAGGTCTTTCATTACTTCCACCCAACATTGAATTATTAACTTTTCTATGTGTTTAACTGGATCAGGGAATTTCAGTTAGGAACTTTGGATTATAGGATTTGAGTTTGTTGCCAAGTGTTTTGTTTGGAACTAGCTAGAGATGAGATTGTGAGTGTGTGGTGTGTCCTAGTGGCACTGCCTCATTCCCATCTCCGCATACTAATGCAACCAAGGATTTGTGCGTCTGTCTATCTTGTTAGAATATAGTAGTTGCAGTTTGGTAAGGGATGTGCCCAGGAGAAAATCCACCAAAACTCATAGCTTCAGTGAAAATCCAGTAAGTGGTAAACTTACGGTTCTCCAATGGCATGCATTAGCCCGCCCCATCACAATAATTTTTGTCAAGTAAATGTGGATGTAGTCCTCAGGATTACTCAGCTTCAACTTGTGATTTCTCATAATTCAACAACTTCCTAACTTAATTGCAGATAGGTGGAAAGCGAGTAGGTATTGTTGGATTGGGAAGCATTGGCTATGAAGTTGCCAAAAGACTTGAGGCCTTTGGCTGCAAGATCTCATACAACTCAAGGAGTGAAAGGCCATCTTTGTCATACCCCTTCTATTCCAATGTCTGTGAGCTTGCAGCTAATAATGATGCTCTCATCATCTGTTGTGCATTGACAGACCAAACCCGCCACATGATCAACAAGGAAGTCTTATCTGCATTGGGAAAAGATGGAGTGATAGTTAATATAGGGCGTGGGGCAATTATTGATGAAAAAGAATTGGTCAAGTGTTTGGTGAATAGAGAGATCAGAGGTGCTGGTTTGGATGTGTTTGAGAATGAGCCTCATATACCGAAAGACCTTGTGGCAATGGACAATGTTGTTCTGTCTCCACATAAGTCTGTTTATACCCTAGAGTCTTTCAAGAGAGGAAGTGAAGTAATGATCGCCAATTTGGAAGCTTTCTTCTCCAATAAACCGTTGATTACTCCAGTCTATGGATGAATAAATATGATTCTATGTAGAGAGGAAGTGAAGTAATGATCGCCAATTTGGAAGCTTTCTTCTCCAATAAACCGTTGATTACTCCAGTCTATGGATGAATAAATATGATTCTATTTGCCCTTTTTTGTTTGCCTGTATTTTGTGTATCAAAGCTATTTTTTATCTGAACTCCTTGTTCGCATGGATACTGTAATGTATAAGGGCCCGACCCAGTTATATTCCTTAATTGCCTGTCAAATTTTTGTCATTGAAGCAAATGAAGTGATGATGCTGGTAGTCATTATTCTGTTTACTGTTTAACTTCACTGTTCAAGGTGTTGGAATTGTAGAGTGAGGAGTTAGTCTTCTGGTAAGCAAAGCAAATTAATGAGGTTTGTGACCATTCAGAGGAATTCTTAAAAGGTACTCTAGATGAAAACTAAAGCTAATACAGGGCAACTTTTGTTGCGTTTTCTATCTCAACAGCAAAAACTGTTATGAACAATGCATTTATTTGGACTTTAATTTAGTATCCCAATGGCTGCTGTTGGTTGTCATGTAAGTCATGTAAAATACAGGATTTTCAATCGTAGCAGGAAAGGGAGGAAACGGATGCTAAATTTAGTAAACACATGGTCTCATAGATACATTTACAATTTTATGAAAAATCGTATTCTTATAAAGCCGTGTGTACGGCTTGGTGTGTACCAGGAGGAGATCTTTCTATCTTTTCTTTGCAATGATATGATACTCTTATCTGGGAAGCACAAAAAAGACGACAGCTAATTTATCCCCACTTCCATTAGCTCTCCTTTACTTCCACTATCTCATTGGGAATTTGGGATTATCAAGGACAAGAAGCCACCATTGCAAAGAGGACCAAAGACACCACCTTTACAGAAAAAGGAGGGTGAAAAGCTTATGATTTCTTTGGAATCCCATTGATTAATTGAAGAGATCCATGCTCTTCTTCTAGTATGACATTTGTGACAAAGCATCTCCTTCTGAGTTGCTTTTTATGGTTCAAAGTTGTGGTCTGGTCCATGACTTTAGGAGACACCGAAAGTTAATGAGTGGATTAATTAGTAGATTCTCATACAGCAAGCGAGTGTTTTTTTTATCAATGTTTCCACCATTGGAACTAGTAAATTACTGAGTAAACCACCTAATCCATCTTTTTGGATTCTAAAAATCATTAAGCCCCCCTCCCTAAGAAGAATCCATGAAAGATAAAGCAATGGCTACAGATGATCTAATTAGGCATGCATATGGTCTAAGTTGGTGGACGATATGGATGATTTTTCAAAGCAAATACAAGATCAATTTGATGGATATACCTTATGTAGTGTCCATCATCTATCATTCTTTAAGCAACAAACCTTTCAAGAATGACTTAATAATGTCATTTACGTATCCATCAAGTTGCAGAAATGTGAGAACATGGCCGATGTCATTTCTGAGCCAAATCAGCAACTTAGGGTTTCAATTTGATTTTGGGGCTAAATTGCTTCAATCCGCTCTGATTTTCAGAATGAGCAAAATGAATTTCGATCTCCCAATAACCTCCAAAACCGCTCGTTTTCTCTCTGTTACAAGCAAACATAAAAACCTCTTCCTCCTCCTTTTTGTCACTATTCGAAGCCCTAATCTCAGTCTAGACTGATCGCTAAACGACACCTTCCATGGCGAAAGCAATGTCAGAGCAGATAGTGTATAATTGTATATACATGGCGACCTAGACCTCCAAACCATCGAGGTGCGGCGCCTGCCCAACATGGACATCGTCTCCGAGCGAGTGCTTTTAATAGCCACAAAGACCGAGCCAAACCATCGCACCAACTCATCCACCTCTCCTGTTATCCTTGTTAAGCTCGACGTCTTCTATTATCCTCCACTGGTGACGGCGACAACAAGCTCAATTTGAAACAACAGCTCTTCTCCGATGAGCTTATGGTGGACCTGAGCCTTCTTACTCTTCTTCGGCGAGCAACAAGCTCATTTTTTTTTTCTTTTTGGAATAATTGGGACGGTCCTAATCCTAGTTTTGAAACAACAGCTCTCTATCTAAGCCCAACCACCCAGCCATGGAAGCAGGAGAAAGATAACTAAGATTCTGATAGAGAAAGAGGAGAAGTAAGCAGAAAAAATATTTAAAAAATAAATTAAAAAACAAATTTAAAAAAAAAAGAGTAAGTGAGAGGTGTAACAGGCATTTTGAACTTATTGAGTGAGAAATTGAGAAAAATATGAGTATTCTGATTAATTTATAAGGTTTTTGACCCAAATCACCAAAATGAGCAAACATTATTCCACTTATTCCAGTAACAGATTTTTATTCCGACCTACACAATTTAACAGTAAATGACCATTTTTTCCTTAACTCAATTAATGAATTACAGTCACTGCCATTCTCTCTATCCCATCACTTTGGTCGGAGCCTCTCTCTCTCTCTAGCATGACGCCGGTGGAATCCCATGGCGACGGGGTTTCCAGGAGCTGATCCAGTGGCGAAGAGGCAGAGGATAAGTTCGGCGACGAAGATCTCCAATTTCTAGGGTTTCCGCCACCGTCAGATCCACCGTTCCCTCCCTCATATCTCCTTTGATCTACTTCAACCATGGAGGCGATCAAAGAGTTGTTGCAACTGTCAGACTCGATGTGCCAAGGCTGGGCCATCCTCGCCGATGAAGACGTTGACGAAACTCTTCCGCCTCCTCTCACCGCTCCTCAACTTTCCTTAACGTCGTCACTCTCAGCAATGTTGTAAGTCAACCGATGCCTTATTCGATTCTATTCATCGCTAATTCGATCTCTTAGATACGCCTTATTTTCTATTTCCAGTCCCTGATCTTTGAATCTACGCTTTCTATTTGGGATCTTAATTCATGTGCGGCTTTTCCTCTCTATGCTTGTATCTCTAGCTTTGGTCTAAGGCTAGCCTGGCTCCCAAATAACGGGATTCGAATATAAAATAAATTTGTTAATGTTCGTATCACAATAATGGTTTCAGAGCCTCATAGTTTCTAGGGATCTGCATCTACTTTGAGAGTTCGATATGTCATTTTCACTATGTTTTTTTTTTTTGGTAAAATGGGGGCGGAAAACCCAAAAGGAAAGAAAAAAGACAAAAAAAAAAAAAGTTCTATTGGGGGCAATAAATGTTTTGAATTGATGTAATCTCCTATTTTTTTCTTCAATCAAAGTTTTATTTGTCTAATTTTAGAGAGATTAGTTTCCATTCAGGCAACTGAAAGTTTTATTGGGGGGCAATAAACCTCTCCGGCCCCCTATGAGATCTCCAACAATCTCTTTAGGGACTTCCGGTGAGCTTTCATAAACTTTTATTGCCCTTCAATAAAGGTCTATTGGGGGGTAATATAGGTCTATTGGGGGGAAATAAAGGTCTATTTGAAGACAATAAATCTTTCCGACAACCTCTTTAGGGTCCTTTGGCGAGGTTTTAAGAGAAGTCCGGTGGTGGTGGCCAGTGACCAGATTCTGACAACTGGTGACAGGAATCCGACAAAGTCTCATATGGTTTCTCTCTCTCTCTCTCTCTCTCTCCTCTCTCTCTCTCTATGTAATGAAGAGGTGAGGGCAAAATAGTATCAAAAATAAAAAATAAAAAACTTAATTAGATATTAGAGAAGACCTTACTAGAGTCTTTCAGGATAAGTAGGAAAAAAATTAAGTTGGTGGTGTAAGGGGAAAAAAATTCCTAAAATTAGAGTAAATGGTCAAAATCCCTAATTTATAAGGTGAGAGCAACTCCAACAGATTCCCTATATTTTAATTTTTCACTATTTTAGGAAAAAATTTGCTCTAACAGATTCCCTATAAGCGAGCTATAACTATCTTTATTTTAGAGAAAGTGAGGAAAGAGAAAACTAAATTCTCTATATTTACAACAATTTCTAAAATTTTAAAAAATAATTATAGAGATTTTAGACTACAAAATAGAAAATCTGTTAGAGTTAGAGAAGAAAAATAAGCTAATATCTTTAGCTTATAATACAGAAAGTTGGATTATATAATACAGAAAGTTGGATTAAAAATAAGCTAAACGTTTATTTTATCTTTAACTTATAATCCAATACAGAAAAATAAGCTAAAGGTTTATTTAATCCCTATAATACAGAAAGTTGCTCTGACGGACTAGTATGGGAGCAGAGTAAATAGAGACATAGAGTAATACTATTTAATCCAATTTTTCTTTTTATTTCTTTCCATAAAAAAATGATCTTTCCAACCCTCTCTCAACCAAAATCTCGGTTTTTCAGTTTACACCGAAGACGCCATTGCTGGCCGGTGTCAAGGTTAACCTTAACTCGCTTCTTCAGTACGCTTCGGGGCTAGCTTTCCTTGACAGGCATTGCCTCAATCTGATCATTTTCTCTGTGCAACTCTGTAATCGCGTCAAAAATTTATCCGGGTCAAGTCAAAGTCGGAGGCTTTAACCACTTGGGTTTTCCTGCGATTCGCTATTCAGAAGCTGACATCAGGTCAGCTCTTCTCCATTTTTAGTTTCGGCCAAGAATGTTTTCTGGGTACTGTAATTACTTCCATTTTTGTTTAGCTTTTCTGTTTAGTCAAACAAGTATTAATTCTGAACCTTTGGTGCATCTTATTGAAATTGCGTTATATATATGCCACTTGTTAAATCCATGTTGAAATTCACACGTCACTGTCTTTGACCTGTGAGCATGTAATGAGGTTTTTTTTTTTTTTTTATCAGAATATGTAATAGGGATTAAAAATAAAAAACTGGCATGCAGATATAATTGTTCTTAGTTGTTAATACTTATGCTAATATCAACCAATCACCAATGAAGTATAATAATATTGTCTACTTGTTCCATTATTATTTGGATCTCATCGTTTGAAAGTTGACGGCTGTACGTGCAGAAATCAGAATATGTAGTATTTGGATGTGAAAGTTTGATACATTTAGTGGTCAAGAAAGTATATAACTATATATTAAGTACACTGAATTGACAGAAAATTAAAATTAAAAGCAAGATATGGAGCCCTTTAGTTAATTTATTCCTCCAGATTTCTTTTTCCATTCATTTACATGATAACATGATGATTCTCTCCCACGATAACAAACAGCCTAATTCCCTATGCTCTGCTCTTAGCAATCTTCCGTGTACACCACCAAAAGCACTACTAACACCCCCAGTTTTGTTTCCTGGGTTTAGTTGCTTTTCCTTGAAATCCAGTCGGAGAAAGCATCCAAGGTTCTTGTGTCGGCCCTGTAGTGCTTCTGTGTAAACTCTAGCAGACTAGGCCAAGTGAAGTCAGGATACAACCTTGGTGTTTCAGTGTCGACCAAACTTGTTGGTGGGGTCACCACTTTGTCTTTGTTTGGGCAAAGAAAGAAAGCAAGTGATTTCCTTACGATTTTGTTGTTTACAACTGCTCTGTGCAAGCAGCTCTTGTAAATCCCATTTGATAGAGCCTGAAAAATCACATCAACAGATCGAGAAAGCATAATTAAATTCATATGTAGTGTTGCATGTTTTGAACAGAAAGCATTTTGGAGATCCTTGGTTTTGTCCAACATGATGGAGTGTTCTAGACGTTGTAGTATTTTGGACTCTGTCGCCCTCCCTCGTTTGAGTGAGGGCGAGAGAGTCTAACTCATACATGAAATGTGGGTTAAAGTGCTATATCACTGAAATTATAAGTTGGAATTAGTGGAGGGGGAAAGATTTCTGTTAACAGAATTAGAGACTAGCTAATGAATAGAAGAACTTTACCATAAATGTGTCACCAACGTTGATAACGAAGGAATCAAGGATAGGAGTAATGGCGTGCCACTTTTCATCTACAAACACTTCAAGGCCACCTACTTGATCCTGATGCAGGATCGTTAAGGATGTGGGATCACAGTGAGGACCAGTTCCTAGGGTTAAATCTGGTTTTTGGCATATTGGATAGTAGTTCAACCTCATTATGGAATCGTTTTCTTCGAAGAATTCTTTGAAATACTCTCGGCCAACTCCTAGGCTCAGTCCTAGTAGCTCCATTATCCCATTACTGAGATTGTTCATGGCTTCAACATATTCTTGGTAAACCTTCCTGAGAAAGACAAAAGTACACTACATGAGTACGGTAGTATTTGTAATGTAGGAGATTATGATGATTATTTTGTTGGTTTAGTATTGGTGATGAAATTCTAGAGAGAGAGAGAAAGAGAGAGAGAGCAACCCAAGGCAGTTTCTGTTTTGTGTTTCATACTTGGTACCTGAACTTGGACTTTTCTCAATTCAGTACATCAACTGTTATTTGTAGTTCAAGTACTGAATTACAAGTTTAGGTAACAAAACTGAAAAACAAAGAAGTCCTCCATTGATTTTTGTTTAGAGAAACATAATATTAATTTTGATGATGTGTTCTTACCCGAATTCTGTGAAATCTTCACCCATCACATTCACGAAATAGTCCTTGACAACTGTTGAGCACTGGTTATCAGTGCAGTATCTGAAAGAAAGTGTTTCTTTCCAAGGAAGTTTGGAGGAGAACCTGCCAGTGAAGCTACTAGCATATCCGCAGCTGTCACCAACCTTTCTCTGAGCCCTTTGCTTCTCCGTGAGTTTCATGCTGAAGAACGCATCCATGTATTCATGAGCTTTTGCTATGAGTTGCGAATCAACTCCATGATTGACAATAAGAAAGAATCCATGTTTCTTGCATGCCTCATCGACTGAACGAATAGCTTCTGAGACGATCGAAGCATCCCTGCTGAGAAAGCCTTTCAGGTCAATGGGAGGAACATGAAGCTCTGGTCTCTCGGGGCATGGCTTATCGTCGTCTGGCCATATGAATTGGGGTGGTATGTTGGACTCGTATTGAAGAAGTGGAGCATCGAAAACCAAAGGAGTTCGTTCATTCTCATGCTTTGTTTGGTTTAGTGATGAAGGATGGTTAGGGGGCATTGGCATGGCTAACATGGTAATGTACCCTTTCAAGATTTGGAAAGGTATAATTATGTAGTAGGTAGAGAGAGGGAGGGAGAGAGATGGTTTTTGAGGATGAGTTAGCAAGGAGGACAGAGTTTAAGAAGAAGAGGAGGGAGAGGACAGAAACAGCCAAGACTGTTCATTGGGGAGGTCGTACCAAATATAAGAATCTAATGGAAGTTTACTGTTGCCTCATTCCTCTAGCTCCCTTTTTCTGGTAAGTCTCCCTCTTTCTCTCTCTGTGTGTTTTGTGAATTGGTCTTATATCTTATCGCTTAGCTATAATACCTTTCATGAATATTACAGTAACCCCAACACAAAGACATACATATACAGTTTCCCTAGCAGGTCTACATTCATCAAAAGTGTGTCAGAAAACAATTTGAAGTCTTTGTGAAGGAAAGGTTCTCCTTCGCGGATTCTAATACCCCAAATTAGTTATTCTATTAAAGATATGTTAAGCTTTCAGGCCAAGCTAGCTATCATGGCTTTCTTTTGTATTTTGTTCTATCTTGGTACTGGCATGTGACAAAACACTAGGTGTGAGGTTACATGTTTTGATAATTAAAAAAGTGGGATTACATATACTACAAGAATGAGACTATCAGGGTTGAACTATAAAATAAGATTAATTGATGTTGCAAGCTGCCCTTAATTTGCAGTTGGGTTTGAGCTTTTACTTGAATTTTAATCAAGGAAATTTAAATTTTATATAAGAACTTAAAGGATTTACAGAATTTATGAGAAATGAATGACATACTAAAGGTGGATGAGAAATGAGGCGGGACAAATCCCCTCTGGTAATTACTTGGGGTCAAGTTGTGGTGGGATAGATTCTTGAGAGAACCTCTAAAAGGGATTTGTGCACTTAATCATATTTGGACCTCCATTAAACTTGTGATTTCATTTCATACTTAACTATTTATAGCATCTTATCTCATCCTTGCAATCTGTTATCAGCAATATTTAAGCTAACATGGCAAATGATGAATGCATTAGTTATTTGCTGTGCAATACTACTAAAGTGGTGGGTAGAAAGCTGAAAGCTGAAAGCTGACTTCCAGCTAGTGTGAGTGGCACCATTGACATATTCCAATCTGGACTGAACATGTCCTTGAGGTCACCCAGCTTATGCTTGTCTTCATCATAAAACAGAGAAAAAGGGGAAGGCAAGGACAAAGGGCATGATCTCCATGATAGAACCATTTGTCAAAGATTGCAGAACACTACAAAGGTACTAGAAAAGTGTGATCTCTAGTATTCTTGAAGTAGAAAGAATGAACTCAAGGTGAGCTAATGTTGATCATGGTTTGATGAAGTGCGATCCACATTTCATGTGTAAGGATGTTTATTCTGGCTTTCGAAGAAGTTGGGGGAAAAATGCAGAAGTATTATATAATTTGATGTGTTGAGATAAATAATTTTTTTTTTTTTTTTTCAGTTGAGATAAAGTTTGGGAGAGATTAAGAATTGTTATTGTATTATCAACAAGTTGCTGTTACAGTTTATTAAGAAAATAAGTCCTAAGGACATCAATTTTTTTTTTTCTATTAATCTTCTTGCTAACTCAATATGTACTAAATTGATAAGTTCTTTAGAGGACATCAATTCATAAAGAGTAAAGTTACAAATAATGAACCGCATTTATGTGACATGATAAAAATAAGTCACTATTTAACTAAATTTACAAACTGATAGCATAAAACAATTAGCAACTATAAAGTATAAATTTGGAAGGGAAATAATTATATGAATTTAAAGCCACTGAAAATTAGCCAACTTTTCGAAACTATCACATAAGTTACAAATCCGATACATTTTTAGTACATGTTGTGACTAACTTCATTAACTCTATATTTTTATTCTTTTTTTAAAAGGTATTTTAGTACTCTGTCCCTCTGAAACCAGAGAATAATTGTGGCCAAGTTCATAAAGAAATGCCCAAGCAAGTCAGATCGCCATGCCGTCACGACCGCCGGTCCGCGGCAAAGAAAGCCTTGATTGCGGCCTCAACGGCCGTCCTGTCCTCCTTGATCACGTGGTAGCGCCGCCTTATCAAGCTCTTTAACAAACAAGTGCGTATGGGCACGCCCAACCACCACAAAGGCTTCAAGATCCTCAAGAAGATAACCGCCAAATCCATGACACGACCCTACCCGAAGGAGCCCCAGTTTGCCGCGCGCTCTTCTTTGCAGCCCAACTCCCGCCGCAGATTTCGCCTGAGGAAAAGACTATCGTCCATTCGTCCTCAATCTCAACGTGACCATGGTCCACTAGCTCGCTAGCCGTACCGCCGCCTCAGAAGTTTGACTTCGTCGTTTTTTGGGATTTCGAGCGGGCTCGGCGAGGAGGAGAGAGAGTTGGGCGGAGTCGAATTGTTTGGAATTTCCGTCTTCAAAGAGGACCTGGAAGAAGCCGGAGAAGGCAAAGAAGGATTTCACAGTTCCGATGACACCTTTCAACTATTTCCTCACACTTCTCCCAACGAAGTCCATTCTTCAAATTCTCTCTTTCTCACTCATTGATTTTTATTGGTTTTGAGTTTTGGGTTGTAAAAATGGTTTCAACGTGCAGAGAGAGAGAGAGAGAGAGAGGACCCGATTCAATTTTTTTATTTTTTTCTTCATCTTATATGCTTGAAGTGATAAATTTACCCCTCAAAATATGCCAAGTGACATACTCAGTAACTGTGTTAGTGACTGAGTGTATTAAAAGTGTGTCTGGTTTGTAAATCTACGTACTTATGTAATAGTTTTGAAAAATTGGCCACCTTAATGTTCAGTGGCCTTATGTTTATGAAAATTTCTCAATTTGAAATTGAAACATGACATATGACTTCTTCTTATGCCTCTACAAAGTTAAGGTGTAACTAAAAAAAAATCATAATCGTTACTTGGTTAGTGATCCACGTGGTGCATGACCGGGTTTGTAACATCATGGTAGCAACCACCTAATTGACAAGAACTGAAGTACTGATCAAGGATAAGAAACTCAAGTCTTCATTCTAAACTTCTCTCGTATATATATTGTATTTAATCTTCTTGTGTTGATCCTTTTGCAGATTGCAAGGCGCCTTACTTTCAAAAATATATTCAAATCATTCCAAGATTGAGTTGTTTGGTATTAAATTACAATTTGAAGTAAAAACCAGATGACGTCAGCTAACTAATATGGTTTATGCTGGAGTACTGTGCGTCCAGCAGTAAGTCCTACGTGTAAGACAACGTTCTTAGCAGCAGAATTGAAAGAGATTAATAAAAACAAAAAGGACGTTGCACTGCCTCCTTCAAGATAGGTTGTACTAATTACCCTTTAAAAAGCATCAGATCAAGAAACTTTTTACAATATAACAATAAAAGAGTTTTGAAATTCATAAATCAATCTAGTTTTTAAACTCAGACCCATAATTTAATTTAAGTTATCAAAGCAATTGACATCTCAAGTACATTAAAACACTGTAAAAAAAGAAAGTGACTTATCAGATTTCATCCTTTAGAGCAACTCCAACAGTTTCCCTATAATTTCTGTATTATAGGGAAGCAAAAGTCAAAGCTTTAGTCTCTTTTTCTTCTCCAACTCTAACAGATTCCTTATTTTACAACAATCTCTAAAATCTCCATATTCTTCCTTAAAATTTTAGAGTTAGCTTTAAATATAGGGAATTTAGTTTTTTCTTTCCTCACTTTCCCTAAAATAGGGATAGTTATAGAGAATCTGTTGGAGCAAAATATGCTTATTTTTCCCTAAAGTAGAGAAAAATTAAAATATAGGGAATCTGTTAGAGTTGTTCTTATTGACTCCGCCACCGCATAGATTCAGTTTTTATTTATATTTTGAATCACACATGCATGGTATCCATGAAATTACGAGTTTGAGAGCTAGTTATTGAATTTACAAATTACATGTGCATGTTTTTTTTTTAATAATTACATGTGCATGTTGAGATGCTTACAATTATGAATTACCTACTTTAGGACCGATCGCGAAAAGTTAATGAAATGAGAACTCATTTAGTCATTTTTCCATGTAATACCTCTACAAATGACTTTCTCTTAGTTATTAAGTATTTCAACAAGGTATATATGACTAAATTTTCTCGAGTTGCACTACTATCTAAGTGATTGTGTCTTGCACGCATGCATGCATGTTATTATGCAAGTTTAACTTGTTCTTTTGTGGTAATATTGCAATAACCTACGTGGATATATATATATATATATTAAATATAGATGCAAACTGTTACAACTCTCTACTTTTACATGTGATGATTTATGCATGCATATCAGTTACCATGCATTGTGTCTAAATAATTATCGATATGGTTGAACTTGCTGTAAGATAATTTCTTAGACAAAGAGGGGAAATGTACACGTGGAATGCAAACGTGGGAAAATGCAAAATGATCTTTTGTAAGTATAACACAATTGCTTGAAAATTTCATGTTTCCACATCAATCAACATCCAAAATAGAAAATAAACTGTGCGAAGGGTCCATATAGATCGATGAAAAGGAAACTCGATCAAACATGCACTTGCTCTCATGCATTTTATTCTCTTTTAGTACAACATTTCATTGTTGTTTTCGATCGAGTCATTGGTGCAGGCCCTAGCTAGAGGGTTGCATGAGCTTATAGTTATTTCAGTTAATTAAATCTATCATTCTCATCATATAAAACCAATATTCACCGACTGTATTTGGTTGTGTTAGGGAAACTCTAATAATAGGTTCTATTTGGGGTGTTATTCTCATTTTAGCACTCCCTTGTTGCACTATTCACAGGAGCGGATCCAGGATTGAAACTTTGGACGGGCTGGGATTTCTTCAACAAAATATATATATATATATATATATATTATAGAGAATCTTGACGGTGCGAGAGAATTTTATTAATTTAAGAAAAATATACACCTAGTCAAGGGGGGACGTAGTGAGCCTTACCCCTCAAATGCATATCTATACAAAACTAAAAAACAAAATCAATAACAAAATAAACGTGCAATGCAATACAAGAACCTAAACTAACTAAATCTAACTCTACGAGTTCCACAAGCTTCAAACTCTTTGATCACAGATTCATTGTCAATAGATTCAGCATATTCCTTCTCAATATGAAGGACCTCAGATTCAGCACAATGAAACTATGAAAGGAAAAGAAAAAAGCACCTCAAATTCTCGTGAAACCGCTTGACAGTTAATCAATTAATCAACTTAATCAAACATTCAAACCCACTTCATCAACACATTATCTCCAGTCCGATCATCCACTTAATCTCCAGTCAGATCATCCACTTAATCAATTAATCAAACATTCAAACCCACTTACCCACATCACATTTAACCCACAGTCCACAACAATTAAACAATAAAATGTTAAATTGCATATTTGCATACCAGATTTTCAGAATTCTAGACGATGAGACGAAGATGAGTTCAATCCATGAAATCTTCACCTGAATACAACCCAGGAACATGAATTTCACATCAATCCTTAAACCCTATAAATTGCCCCAAATTGGATTGATTCAATTAATTATACAAAATCTTACATTGAATCATTGCCCCAAATTGATGTTGATGTCTTGGAGAAGCCGAGAATTCCAAAGCCCAGAGGCCAGAGCTGCAGATTTGCAGAAGTTTAGAAGAGGAGGAGGACTGGAGGAGTCGACAGCCGAGGCCCGAGGGTCGGATTAGACGAAGTGACGAACTGGGGTTGGAGCGCAGTCGAAGAATCGAACTCCCAGAGGCCAGAGCTGCAATCGAAGTGATGAGGAGGAGGAGGACTGACGAAGTGATGAACGGGCGAGTTAGTCGAAGGCTGGGAGCGTAAATGCGTAATCGAAGACAATACCCAACTAAAAAATATATATATACATCTAGTTTTTTTTTTTTTGCCCAAAATCTTCAGACGGGCTTTAGCCCGCCCCACTTACATACTGGATCCGCCCCTGACTATTCATATAAGATTCATAGTTCATCTCCAACAATGAGGTGCTATTTTCACTATTCTTGATTAAAAAATATATATATATATATATATATATATATGAGTACAATGTTTATCAATATTAAATTAAAAAAATGTTAATCTAACTAAATAAGGTAAAAACTTACATTTTTATTTTTATCATAATATTTAAAAATTATTCTTATCATTTAAATTTTTTTTTATTTCATATTAAATTTTTTTGTCAATTTGTGTCGCCATAGATGACAAATAATCAAATTATTTAGAAGATATTTTAATATGTTGTGTCGGCATATATGACAAACAACCTAATTTGGATGTGATTTTGTTCCCACGTGTCAAACTCTAACTGGTTGTCCAAATTACGGTTACTATTTTGTCCACCATGTGTCATAGCTTATTTGATGATATCATTGCAAACCGTCCATAAATATGAGGTCATTGTCATCCTCATCTCTCACAAATTCACAAACACTTCTTATATCCAAATCCTACATATCTCCATATTCTTTTTCGTTTGATTTTGTCAAACTGTTTCTGCAATGAATCGTTTGACAAAATGGTTGCTGAAAGATCAAGAAGAGGCCGTCACGAGAAACCGTCGAAGATCGATGATGATGTCTACCGCTACCTTGCAAATCCAAACTCTGGAAGATGAGGAATCACAATGGGGTGGTTCTTCAGAAGGTCGTAACTATAAGGCCAGGGATCGAGAGCTTATGGATCTTCGACTCCAAGCTCAATACTTCACTGATCCATGCAGGTATGAACCAAATATATTTCGTAGGCGATACAGAATGCAACCTTGGGGTCTTTGACAGGATGAGGTGCAACATGGCTAACTACAACCCATATTTTGTTCAGAGAAGAGATGCTAGTGGAAGAGTTGGCTTATCCACTGAACAAAAGCTGACATATGCCATGAGGATGCTCGCGTATGGCATCACCGCTAACTTTTACGATGATTACCTAGATATTGCCAAATCCACTGCCATTGAGATTTTAGAGCATTTCAAGAAAGCAATCTGAAATGTGTACCATGAGACTTAACTTCACCGATCAACACCGGCAGATTTACGATGGCTGCTTAACAAAGCTGCAGAAAAAGGATTCCCAAGGATGGTAGGGAGCCTTGATTGTATGCACTAGCAGTGGAAAAATTGTCCCACCGGATGGGCAGGGCAGTATATTGGCCACAAGGGGAAACCGAAAATCATCTTGGAGGCAATGGCCTCCTACGATACTTGTATTTGGCATGACTTCTTCCGACTTCTAGGTTCCTTGAATGATATTAACGTCCTTGGATGTTCACTATTGTTCAATGACGTATGCCTTGGTGAAACTCCTCAAGTGAGCTACCAGGTAGGTAATAGGCGTTATGGCCAATGTTATTACCTAGTTAATGGCCTATACCCTAAATGAGGGTCATTTGTACAAGCAATTTGAAACCCGAGGACGCCGCAAACACAACATTTTACAAGGATGCAGGAAGCATACAGAAAAGATGTGGAGAGAGCATTTGATATTCTCCAAACTCGTTGGGCAATCATAAAAGGACTAGCTCGTAAGTGGAGTAAGGAGAACCTTCAATACATCATGATGACATACATTATCTTGCACAATATGATTGTTGAAGATGAACATGATGAAGATGCAGCAGACCCATTTGATCCGAATGATATCCCAACTAGACCAAGGAAAGCAAATTAAGATATATGCCAGACTAGAAATTGACACCGACGTTCATCACAATTCGCAACAACTAAATCAATTCTTACTTCATTATAGGGAGGTTAGATGTCCAGTGATGAATAAAATCCTCCAAGACGGTCTAGTCGATCACCTATGGACCTTGAAGCTACTAGCTGATCAGAACCACCAGTGAGGAGTTTTAAATTTATTGCTTTCAATAAGTAGCCATGTTGTCATGATAAGTGGTCATGGCCTAGTTTGGTTGTATTGTTGTGTGGTGTGATTTTACTTTGGGTGGTGTGCTTTTGCCTAATGTGATCATGCTTTATTATGAAAATAAAAGTTCAATGCTTTACTACAAAGATGATCTACTCAAGAAGATCATTTTTATTATCATAACTTAAAACACAAACAATTCAAAGCAACTAACAAACAGCAACAACAACACAATAATATAAAATTCAAACTAATAAACCAATATTGATTACATCTAAGATGTCTCATGAAGTGTATCATAAGTTACTAAGCTTGAGTTGTCTCCTTGAAGGGGTGTAGGATCTTGAGATTGTTCTGAGATGCTTAAGGTTCCTGCCTGCTTATCAATTATATTTTATTGCTTCCTCTCCTAATAACTCCTCTTTCTTGGGTCCACCATCATTGTGCGAGCATCCTCAGTGAGTTGCTCAAAGTTGACCTTTCTCGAACTGTTGTTGTCTTTGTTGGTACTCGCGCTCTATTTGTTCATAATATTTGAACTCGTATGTCATCTGCATCCTGCTTATTACCTTTTTTCTTAGCTAGCTTCTGAGCTTTCTGTCCTTGATGACGTGTCTTCCTTGATGAAGTCGGCTACTCCTCATTTGTGGGTGTTCTATCGTCATCCAAGTCGACAGGAGTAGGAACACTAAAGTTGGTGTTTTCCATTGTTGGCATTTTCCCGAACTTTTTCGTATTTTTCAAGTATTGCCAACAATGCTGAAACACGAAATCTTGACCAACCGAGTCATAGTACGTCGATTTAACATTCATGAGCTACATACAATATTAAGTAAATAAAATATTAAGAAAAAAATAGCTTAGTATAAATCGATCAATAAACTACATAAAAACATTTTACTTTTAACAACTATATGAGAAATAAAAAAAATAAACCATTATTGAACATATTTCAATATAATTACCTCATCCTCCATATTTTCGCCGCTTCTTCGTTGAAAGTGTTCGACCATGTTAAGAGCTTGACGCCACTTCATACATGCCTAACTTATTTTCTTCCAACGAGCCTGACAACTAGATGGTGTTCTAGTTATGCAACCCGCTAGTTTGTGAGCATTGTAATCCTCCGAAACACGATTCGACAATAAATCTAACTTACATTTGATCTTTCTGACGTAGCCATCACCATCAACAGTGATCCAAGCTTGGCAAAGAACAACTTCTTGATTGTGCCTCCAAGAATCCTTTCTTGGACCCATTTTTTCCAAGAGAAAAAAATAATAATAATAATTTAAGAACAAGAAGAGGGGTGAATGAATGAAAAATTGTGAAGGAGATGGAGGATATTTGGTGTGAGGAAATAGAAAAGAATGGGTTGGTATTTATAGAATTTTCTAAATTTTACTGTTCCAATGGGTATATTTTTTTCCTCAATTTTCTGATAATTTTTTTAATTATTTTGAATAAAATAATAACCCACTATTTAATAAGAGCCGTGGATTATTTTTTTCCCTCAAATTTGAGCCGTCAGATGATAAATAGATCTGTTACAATAAAATAAAAAAGACAACATCAGAGCCGTCCATATTCAAAATGGACATATCGTGGCCATTGAATATCAGACCGTTGTAAATCTCAACAGTCAAAAGCCAACAACAGCAATCTGCACGGGGCCCATTGTGCAGTCCGGACGAGCCTTTCTTCTCTCTCTAGCACAGGTCTCACATGTGCGCTTCCTCACTCGACATAAAACCTGCACGTTCGGATCAATTTCTCTCTCCAGCGCGTTGATTATGCTATTGGGTTGGGTCTGCTTTATCTGTGGTCCCAACCCACTGTAACAAGGTTCTGGTCTTGGAAAAGTCTCAAATATGAGACTTAGGATGAGCCGAATGCCTATAATACCAAAATCAGACCCCCCCTAAAACCAATTATTAGAGATGCAAAGTCCTATATTTGGGCAAATTCTAGTATGACACCGGTCTCGTTTGACCTAGCCGAGACATTTTGTTTTGAACACAAGGGGTGTCAGTCCATTATAGTAAAGTAGGAAACATTACAAAGTATGACTCACCCGGACTCCGGGTAACGACAGAAGAGAGTCATGAATGAAAACTTTAAGACAAGCCCTAGACTAATCAAACATAATGTATCCATAAGATGAAGCTCAAGTGATGTAGAAAACCAGTTTTGACACTACTAGGATAGTCTCCGACGACAATCAAAAGACCATCCCAATTTATTCATGTTCCGAAGAATCAACCCTACTCTAGAGCACTCATGAGAGTGCATTCCTTCAGCTCAGGTTCTTTAATAGAAGACATGTGCTTCTCCCCAACAGAAAGGGGTACTATTGATATAGCCAAACCCGAACTACTCTCTCCAGAGGATGAGAGAAATTCCACTGTCTTGAAACTCCTATTTCTCATCCCCACCCCCAAGTTGAAAGCCTCCAAGCTCGCGATAGCGGCTCCGCCACCAGCAAGCGCACCTCCCACAAAGCCATTAGTCAAATCACCTCCAAACGGTTGACCAATCCCCATACCATCCAACAAAAAAAGGCCACCTCCATAGCAGCCGCCATGTTCTTCGCACCTAGGGGCCCAAACCCTACCGAAATTCTCGGCACCACCAGACCATAGACCTGCGCTCCGAACCGCTTCACCAAAACTGTCGGCGATCGCCATATCACCTACCTATAACCCGTCACCACTAAGGACGATGTGGTTGGTATCTGCGTCCCCATCCGCGAAGCCTCCAACAACCGGCACTAAGATCCCACGCAAAAATAACAAAACCTGATCCACATCTAGGCGTTTGGCCCTCTACCACAACTTTTTTGGAAAGATCCTCCCTGCCATCATCATGAAACGACAGCCACACTGCTCTACCATTCACCAATAGAACGATCCCCCTAACCAAAACTGATAAGAGGAAGGTAAGGAGGAGGCCGAGGCCAACCCAAGACCCCAAACGGAGGTGGTGCCAAAACCGGCAACCTTGCAGCTCGATTCCCATACCTAGCTCAGATAGGTTTGCGATATGCAAAACCCTAGCAGAGCGAAAGTTATTTTTTCTAGTGGATTACACACTTTATTTAAGTGACTAAAACTAATAAACTATTAAACAATAACTTCATATCACTAAAAAACAAAAACAAAAAACTCAAGAGACATTCACCTAATAGAAATCACACGAGATCAAAGTGAATACCCCACTAAAGTGTGACGTCCCGAACCCGAATTTACCGGTTTACTAGTCACTTGGACAGTGAACGATCTTTACTTTCACTTTTATTATCGTTTTAGTGCTTTTAGTGGCCCTAAAAGTTGGCTTTTTATTTGGGTCAAAATTTGAGAAAATATTCTGCATGAAATTTGTAGAGGACGTTAAACCGAGCGCGTGCTTATATGGTACGTTAAAATCGGAGTTCGTATGTGAAAGTTATGGCCAAAATACTAAAGTTACTGTTCATTGTAAGTTTCTATAAATATAGAAAGTTACTGTGGTAAGTTGCCATTTTTGGAAACTTACCCAGTTTTCTCTCTCTTCTTCCCCGATCTTTTCTCCTCTTCGGTCCGATTCTTTCTCCTCCGATTTCTTCCTTCTCCGGCCGACCCATGACGTAATCCGGGCACCAGCAAGCTCGCCTCTTCATCCTTGTCACGTCTGTGGTGGTATTTTGCAGTGATTCGACTGGAGGAGCTCGATTTTGAGATGAGAAGTTTACTGTAGCAGATCTGGATTTTCATTGATTTCCGGCGATTCCTGCCTTCTCCGACCACCAAACAGGTGTCGAAGGTTCGGTTTTTGCCAAGGATCATTTCGCCCCTACCCTTGATCCACGATTTGCAGTATGGAGGTCGAATCGACGATTTCAAATTCTAGTCTTGGGTTTTTCTGGAAAAACTTCACTGACCAATTTCGATCACTTACAGGTAAAATTGGAACTTGTTGTAGTTGTGAAAAATGCTTGGACTGTTGAGTAGGTGGTGCTGCCAAAATTTGGTGACCATCGGAGGTGGTGGCTACCAGCGCGTGGGCCCCACGCGCCGCCACTGTGGATGGCGCTTGGAGGTGCGTAGGGCTGGTTTTTAATTCCTGTTTTAGCCCAATTAAATCCTATAAATGTTGAGTAGCTTGTATGTGAAGTTTGGTGGAAATTGAAGGAGTTTTGTATCGATTGTGTAATTCCGAAGTTTAGGTTGTCAATCATTGAATTACGAGAATCCGATAGCCGGATTTCTCTTGGTTCTGCCCTAGAACCTTCAATTAAAGAATTGGTACAAATGATAAAGTTTTGGTTTAATCAGAGAAGAAATAGAAATGTTAATTTATGAGGATTTGATGTGGGAATCGTATTTAAATTCCGGATTGTTATTCACGAATTATAATTGTATACAGGGCGACGTGCCGAGCTACTACTCGACGTAGGAAACCGGTAGCATGGTCACCTAAATAATACTGTGAGTGGACATTTATTTTAAATTAAGTGTGCATGCAGTATATTATTATTTTCCGATTGAGGTTTGATTTATTATTTGAATTATTGAGTATTATGACTTTATGAGCTTGTTTTCTTGAGATTTATTATGCTCTATGAGTTACGGGATTTTTAGTGGATTTCCTTCCTGAGGGCTTTCAATAGATTTTCAAGCTAATTATTTATGAGTTATTGAGTTGGGAAATGATTTTCGGGAAGTGACTGATTCAGAAAATATTATGAGAATTATTGATTTCGAATATCAGTTTTTATGAAGATATACGAGTACGAAGGATTTAGCAAATATTTAAGCATAATTAAATTATCAAGTTTTATTGAGTTTTTTAGCTCCGCACTTATCAGCCTTGAGTTAGATTGAGATTTCTTTCCGAAAGCATTTATTGATTTATAGAGTATTTGATTTTATGCTTTCGATGATTTATTGAGATATTGAGATTTGAGTTAGTGAGATAATCCTGAGTTATGCTTTCGGTGAATTGTTAATGATTTATTGAAGTAATATCGAGTTTCTTTCCGAAGGCAAGTAATTGAAAGAGGTTGTTTCCAGTTTATTGAGGAGGCTATCAGTCAGCGCATGCATGCATTACCTAGTTGGCAGTCCCTTCTAGGTGATAGTCTGGTTGGCAGTCCCTTCCATACTACATCCCGGTTGGCAGTTCCTTTCGATGCGTCACCTGGTTGGCAGTCCTTTCCAGATGACATGAGATAGTTAGTAGGCAGTCCCTTATAACTACCTGTGGTTAGTTGGCAGTCCCTTCTACCCACCGCCTCCTATTCCGGTTGGCAGTCCATTCTGATGCGTCACTGGTTGGCAGTCCCTTCCAGATGACATGAGTTAGTTAGTTGGCAGTCCCTTCTAACTACCTGTGGTTAGTTGGCAGTCCCTTCTATCCACTGCCTCCTGTTCCGGTTGGCAGTCCCTTCCGATGCGTCATCTGGGTGGTAGTCCCTCCCAGATGGCATGAGATGACCAGACAGCAGTCCTTTCTAGTCATCAAACGAACCTCTTGAAAATGATGTTTTAAAAAGGATTGAGGATGAGATTTTAAGAGATTGCGGTAAAGATGATGATTAAAAGTATTTCCAAGATTGTTACTGCATGCGAGATTTTAGAGAATAACTTGGGAAAGCATTAAGTTTTACTTATACATTCGAAATTACTTATTTTTCGTCCACTCACTCTAACGGTTTTTAAATGTTTTCCCCTAGGCCCTTCTGTTTTAAATGCCCAGTTTGCAGGCCAGTTTAGCTTGAGGTCAAGCTTACATGGGGTTGAGGCATAGCTGTCATAGCTTCCGCATTATAAAGTATTGGTCATTTATCTTGTATTCTATTCTTTTGTACGCTTGTACATTAGATTGCTCTGATAACCTATAAGATTAATATTCTTAAGTTCAGAATTATTTGTGGAATGGGAGATGTTGTGACATATGGAGCAGGGTGGCTCCAGAAGAATAAGGGTGGATTATTTTAGAAGTGTAAATGTCTTTCTACAGGTTTTTGGGTAGTCCACTTTTAGAGAGTTCCGCCAAATTTTTGGTAGAATTTCTTCTGAGGTGGGCCCCGCAGGGCTTCTTTGGATTTCAAGGTGAAATCCAGGGCAGGTCCTGTCATAAAGCAATTGTCAAAAAACTATGATTACTATCTGTTATGCCCCACATGTAAATCTACCAGTTTACTAATCTTTTGGACAGCAAACGTCGATCATCTTCATTTTTTTACCTTCGTTTCAAACTTTTAGGGGCGCTAAAAATTGACTTTTTAATCCATTCATTTTTCGAGAAAACTTCCTTCACAAAAGTTGTCGAGCACGTTAAACTAAGTTCGTGGACATATGGCTTATTCTCTCTCTTTGTAACCCGATCCCTAGCTCCTACCGAGAACCAAAATCTTGAGAGTTTTACCGTCCGGCCACCCCAGATCTCGTCTTCCTCGCCTTGAAGCCTGTGGTGGTGGTTTAGACCAAATAATCGTCAATGAAGGAGTTTTAAAGAGAATGGTGCTGCGATCGACCCATTTTTAAGACCCGGTCGGAACTTCATTTGCTGGCCACCATTTTTCATGATACCTGGTGGGTTTTAAAGCTCCTTGCATGTACAACAAACCCTCCAAGCAGCCTACACTGATTTGGATAGAGGGAGGAGAATTGAAGCTTGGAAGATTTCGGGTGCTAGAAGTGTTCGAGGTAAATTTTGGTAAAATGGCTTCGATTCTGATTTTGTTGTAGTTTTAAGAGTGGTTGGGGTTGTCATAATGAACAATTTGGCATATGTATTATGACCCAATTCCGGGTCAGAAATGGGGGCGCGTAAGGGCTCGTCCGGTCGTTTCTAGTTTTCTTCTTTGGTGTGTTAGGTAGAGCTCATCATTGTGAGCGTGGATATAGTTTGGTAGTCATACAATAGACTTTGAGATTGATAGGAATTTCTAAAATTTCAAAAATTCAGGTTTCAATTCAGAAAGATTCGACTGCTATATTGACCCCATTTTTCGATAGGTTGTTATAATTATCAAGTCAAAATAACCTATGAAGTTTGAGCTTGTTCTGATATGAATTCGAGCTTTCGACGAATTATCGCTTAGGGGTTTCAATTTTGTTATCATTAATTTAATTTCAATTCTCAAAGTCCGTTATTCATGATTATCGTTTTGTTCATAATGACATGTAGATCAAGCTCAAGGAAGAGTTCATCGGACGGTTGTCATAGCCGAATTTCAGTGAGTGGACCTTTGCTTTAAAATTAAATTGCATGCAGTATATATATTTTTCGAGCATTAAATTATCGTTTAGTTTTTATGATTATATTTGAGTATGAATAGTTTAGCCAGATTTCATGATTTATGTTTTCGACAATTTACAAAGTTGATTAAGTTAACATTATTGAGTTTTTCTTTCAGAAAGCTTTTATTAATTATCGAGTTAATTAAATATCGAAGCAGTGGAAGATAGTAAAATTGCAAGCGTGCAATCCACATTGTTCAAAGAATCAAAGAATTTACAAAGCAAAAGCAGTGAAATCAAAGGCTATGATTTCAAGGAAGGACTAGATTACTCTCGTCTCTTCGATTTAATGCTCACCACTGGTTTCCAAGCTACCAATCTCTGAGAAGCCATCGAAGTCGTCAACCAAATGGTAAATTTTCTCTCCCGCCCCTGACAATTTGATTGTTTTACGATTATGTCGTTGTGATTGGACTAGTGGGACTGTATAAGTCAATTGGAGGCTGGCAGATGAGGCTGTAGCTGAAGATAGTGGTGAGGATAAGAGGGATAGGAAGTTTAGAGAGTCGGTGAAGTGTAAAGTGTTTTTGGGTTTCACTTCGAATTTGGTTTCGTCTGGGCTTAGAGATGTGTTTAGGTGCTTAGTGGACCGTCGCACCAATGGCAGTACGCGGAGACTTTCTTTGCCAAGGGGTCGTCGAAATGGCTCCAATCCTCCAGCCTATCATGGGTGACATTTGCGACGGTCGTCGTTTTTGACTTGAGGTTACAATTTTGGAATCGATTGTTCTGATTTTCATTGATTGCAAGATTTTGAGCTAAACGGGTCGAGATTGAACCAGAATAATCAAAGAAACGTGAGGGTTTTATGGTTCTGAATGGATGGAGATGGAGAGTCGCCGTGGATCCATAGTTTCCGTTCAAGATTTTGATGGAGGTCAGAGTCAGCTCCTGCGTTATCGGTGACATGGCTCTTTCGGGTTGCTGAATTGTCTCGGGACATTTGTCTACAAATGAGCAATCTTTGCCAGAGTTGGATTCGCAGCTGGGCTTGCTGGGACAGAGCAGTTTTGGGCATTCTTTATTTTTGGAAGAAGAAGATGGAGATAACAGAGGAGGACAAAGATATGGAAGAAAAAGAGGTAAAAACAAAAAATAAAAAACAGAGAAAAAAATAATTAAAAAAAAAGTAAGTGAGGGGATAATAGACTTTTTAGCATTGAATGAATGTCACATCAACGATTTAACTCTGATTTTGACGAAGAGTTAACGACAAGGAGGGATTGTGTGAAATTAGAGCTAGAGTTTAGGGAGTATCTGGATGAAATTGAAATGTGAGGGACTGAAACGTCGAGACTTTATAGGTATAGGGAATAAACAGTATTTAGTCCTTTAAATATTATAAGTTGATGAGAAATTATGAATTTAGAGTTATATATGTATTTGAGGAGGTAAATATGAAAGATATTAATGTTAGCGTATTCATGCATTTCATGGTCGATAGTACTCTCCAGAATATATATTCTGATAGGCAGTACCATCCGATGCATCAGCTAATCGTCAGTACCCTCTAGATGACATGAGATAGTTAGTCGGCAGTACTCTCTGACTATCGCCTCATAGTTTTTCAGTCGGCAATACACTTTGATGCGTCATCTTGTCAGCAGTACCCTCCAAATGGCATAAGATGGTTAGTCTGCAGTACCCTCTAGTCATTGCCTCCTCATATTCTGGTCGACAGTACCCTCGATGCGTCACCTAGTCAGCAGTACCCTCCAAGTGGCATGAGATGACTAGTCAACAGTTCCCTCTAGTCATCGCCTATATTATCATGATAATATTTTCAATGAGATTTTTGAAATTTCTAAAATGATTATGAGATGATCGAGTTTTAAATGAGTTGATTTACAGTACATTTTGAGATTTCAGTATAGAGGAGGATTAAGAGTATTTTCAGGAGATTTGAGATGATCGAGTTTTAAATGAGTTGATTTACAATACATTTTATTCAGGAGATTTGAGATGATCGAGTTTTAAATGAGTTGATTTACAATACATTTTAAGATTTCAGTACAAAGGAGGATTAAGAGTGTTTTCACGAGATTTGAGATGCCCGTTTCAGTTAACAGTTTAAAGTATTCTTCTTGAACTTGTACTGCATGCTTGGTTTTTATCCGAAATTTAATTTGGGAAAGCATTCAATTTTACTTTTATTTCTTTTTTATTTCTTTTTATAAATGTTTTTCCCTGAGTTTTTCGATTTTTCTTGCCCAATCTACAGATTAGTTGAGGTCGAGCCTAAGAAGAAGTCGAGGTATAGTGTCAACTGCTTCCATCTTTGTTGTAGGTTACACGTCAACCTACTTGTACCTTATTTTTATTTCCTTGTATACCTTGCTGATTAGAGTTGCTCTGATAACCAATCTGTTGTATAAATTGTATATTATGGGTAGATGCAGACCATTGTATCTGTTGTGGAGTTTGATACAGAAATGGGAAGCAGGTAGGCTCTAGCGGTTGAGATTGGTTGTGAAATTTCTAGAAGTGTGAATATAGTCCCATTGTATCTGTTGTGGAGTTTGATACAGAAATGGGAAGCAGGTAGGCTCTAGCGGTTGAGATTGGTTGTGAAATTTCTAGAAGTGTGAATATAGTCTTCATAGGTTTTTGAGTGGTCCATTTTTAAGAGTAATTATGCCGAATTTCCGGTAGAGTTATTTCTGAAATGGGCCCCACATGGCCACCTAGGAGTTTAGGGTGAAATGCGGAGTGGGTCTTGTCACTATCCCAATAACCAAGTGAGTATCTTTTAAGAACGACGCTGTCACATGCAAAGAATTCTAGATTTCTAATCCAGTAAAAACAAGCATAAGGTGCGTTCAACTAAGAAGTGTACATTTATTCACCAACCTCATGAATATTTTTCAAAGGTTGAGCTAACCAAAAAATTAGGTGGGGCAATTTACGCAAGTCTAGTAACTTAATATTAAGTAACCGTGATTAAAGTGGAAGAATTAATTATATGATTCCATTCGCCAACATGCATTTTCACATAGCACTACACCGTACAGGGGCGGAGGGAGTCAGGGGCACACTGGGTCACGTGCCCTAGTTATGATTTTCAGAATGTATATATTATATGTAAGGACTTGGACTATTCCCTCCAACACATGACTTTCCCAAGATCTCAAGGACAACAGACATGCAAAGAATTAGGAGCGTATCTCTCCTAATTGCTCATAGAAACAAAGGAAATAAAGGAAGATCGCATGAAGAGAATTTCAAGGAAGCTATCTTACTGATCTTGAGATAAAGGTCTCTTTAATACATATCATATTTACATGATTCTAAATTGATATGCATTGATTTTAATTTATCTCAAAATCTCTTTTATATATGCATATCCGATTACATGTTCAAAACAGTTTTAAAACCTTTCCATGTTTATCTTATTCTGTGATTAAGATACGATTTGTTTGAGGGGGAGTCCTGCCCCTATAAAAGGGTTTTCAAACTGATTTATCGAAGAGAGTTTTCTTTGATTTGCATAAAATTGGTTTTTGTTTGAACTACTGGTTTTTGTTGTTCAACTCGGTCTTTGAAAACTCTCAGTATTTTTGTTTCATGTATTTCATTGCTTAATCAATCACTGGCATAATTCATTCTCAAGATCATTGAGAAGATTGAGTACGAGGATGATTGAATACAGATTGGCTAGTAGTTGATGTTGAATAAGTTATAAGTTAGAACAGTAGTAAAACAAGTTAGCATTTGTTGCTAAGTGAAATTGTTTGTTGTGAACAAACATTACTTGTATACTGTAAGCTTGATTATTTCATATTGGATTGATTCTTCGTGTTGGCTACGTAAAAAGCCACGCAGTGAAGTTTCCTCAGTGGAGAGGTTTACATTGCGTCAGCAATTTTTGTGTTTGTATTATTCTAATTGTGTGCTAGAATAGGGTCAACATTCAAACCCTATAATATTTGTTCCATCGTGTAAAAACATTATATATTACAAGTTGAGTGAATGAAAGATGGTTTGGTTCAGTTGGGTAGAGCATAAGGCTTTCAACTTTGTTGTTGCGGGTTCAATGCCCACCTTGGCCGACTTCTTTGGTTTTTAGACCAAAGAAAGAAGGTTGGCCAGTTTTGTCTTGGACCTAAATATAATAGAGAGTACCTCTAACTCCTAAACACTTTTGACATTAATATATATATATATTCAGATTTTCAAGTCTAATGTAGAAATTATTAAAAAAATATTTTATTAACATTAATAACAATTGTCTACCAATTCTTGTGTCAATTATAAACTTTTATTTAAAAGAGATGTTAAAATACTTGAAAAGAAAATTAAAATTAAATCCTATTGCAGAAATCATCGTGCCCCAGTACACTTAAATTTCTGGCTCCACCACTGACACCGTACCTAAATGATTGCCAACTCACAGTTTCTCTAGTGCTAGAAAATGCAATTAGATTCCACAATATGTTTTTACTTGATCACATGAACCACCAATTTATTGGAGTAAATAGATTTTCCAATATGTATCGTTTTCATCATACATGGCAACCATACTTTATTGTAACCCAAACCATATTTTAAAATAAAATAAAATTTTAAAAAATTATCTTTGTCTATTTCCATAACTAGAGAGCTGTTTTGTAAAACAGTTGAAGCATCTTTGTCATAATTAGAAACGGTCATGCACATACATGCAAGTTATTAAAGAATGAAAGAAACAACAAATATAGCATCACTAGCGATTTCCACAAAGCTTATACTGTTTGAATTAGGGATCTAATCACAGATAAATGTTGTTTTTTAATTTCAAGAAGAGTAAAAAAAAAAAAAGGAAAAGTGGGAGGGATCAGAGACAAGGGTCAAATTAGTAGTGTCGGTATGAAGATAAGTGTTCTTGTACTATTGAAAGCTATCAGTCAGCAAGAGATTAATTAGTAGTGTCGTTCTAATCAGTGATCACTCAAATCTAATCACTAGCTAGCCTAGCCTCCACATGCAGTTTTGCATTTCCAAACTTGATAGTGCTGCTATCATCGTCTTATCCTGGTTTTTCTCCACAACAAACTATATAGTTGATGTAATTCATGACTCATTGTACGTGATTTGTTTAATGCAGACAATGATCATGGAAAAGCCAAAATGAGTACTGCAGTGTTTCATGATTTCTTTTCTAATCTGCGCAAGGCATTTGATCCTTTTCAATCACAATTGAGTGGATGTTTTTAATTGCTCTTGTTTAACTATCTGTTAGGCCGAGTTGGAAATTACGATCTGGTTGAGACATCAAAAACTGAAGAGGAAGTTCACCCATGAAAGCAAATCTCACATGTTTTGGATTTATTAGTCGCTGAAGCTAGATATCTGGCTAGGGTTCTTCAGCACTGTAGAGTACGTAACCAATTTTAAATTTATTAAAAAACTCGATCGGTTAGACAGTTAGACTTGTTAAGGGATCAGATTGACGTAAACCCACATGTGGTTTCATCTATTATTGGATTGGGATGATTGGATTTGACTTGTCAATGCACAACTGGCCGTCAATAATCAAGGGTTGGATTCTGATGAGCAGCTTATTATTGGACTAAAATGTCCATCTAGATACTTTGGAAATTTTCCTACGTACGTACACTCATTTAAATATAAAGTTTTCTTTATTTAGCTCCTGAGTTATTTTAGAGGCTTTGTTAAAGTTAATTAGCATGCATTGTTTGGTGCTCATTATGGACGGCAGAAGGCTCCGGATCACATTGTTGAAGTTAATTAGCATGCATCCTCCTTTATTGGGTTGGGTCAAGATAAACAAAGGAACATGAAAAAGTGATTTGGGGCAAGCAGATTATGGTGGTCTGTTTCGGAACTATAAATGTGTTGTTTTGGATAATTTTTGGAACGGAGGTCATGAATGGCTTATTAAAGCAATAGAATTATCGTGGGTTCGAGACTGGAAATTAATATAGTTGAAGGTGAATTCTACACTTGTTCTCAGTTTTTATTTAATCTTCTCACCTTGTATCTTGGCAACTTCCTGTGAAATGGGATCATTGCTTGCATTGTATTTCTCAAATGCAATATCTTTGTACTCATATTTTGTGAAGGGAATTAAGCCGCGGATATATTAGCAGATTTTGAAACTACTTCCTCATGTTTGGTTTGATAGGATTTGGCTCCACCAATAATTCATAATTTTTGTAATCGGAGCGAATGAGTCTTCCTAATTTCTGTTTTTGTTGATGTTATCAAGAGGTTTGGTATACTTACCTCTCTCTGTAATTTACTTTTTTTATATATAAATACACTTCAATTTTTTTTTGAAGTTCATCCAAAGTAAAAAAAGATAAGGAGCCAAGATAAAGAGCTATTAATTGGAGTCTTGGAGATCAACTAAAACTTTAGTCGAGTTGCTAGCACTGTTGAGAATATATACATCCCACATGAAAAAAATGAGACATTGCCTATGAGTTTATAAGGGTTTGGGCCACTCCGTCCATTGACAATTGGTTTTGGATATGAACCCCAAATTACTTTATCAACGGGGCGTGTTGAGAATATATACATCCCACATGCAAAAAAAAAAAGGTTTTGTCTATGAGTTTATAAGGGTTTGAGCCATTCCATCCATTGCCAATTGGTTTTGGATGTGAACCCCAGATTATTTTATCAAGCACTTGGTATTAAGATTACCACCATACTGAATCGGCTTGATCAAGCACTTGATATTAAGATTACCACCATACTGAATCGGCTTGATCAAGTTCATATTTAATTTGTTAAACAAATTATCACATTCGAATCATTATTGGATTATCAATTAAATCACAGCATTTGAGTAATTTCCTAAATCTAGTGAAATAAAAGTCAAGATGCTATATACATGGGAAGGATTTTAAAAGATGATATGAATTTTAAAAGTCTGTGTACATGTAGTGTGAATTATAAGAAGGAAAATATTATAAAGCATTTTCCAACCCGACCTGTACGGCTGTACATTCGGCCCCTATTCCAGCTATATGTAGCATCTATAATTTCTTATCGGCCTAAATCAGTAAATCTAGTAACATATAAGTCAATGAATTACATCTTATCAAATAAAATAGAAAAATATGTTTCTCTAAATATCCCTAAAATTTAAGAGGTGGCTACAGAACAAAAGAAAATTAAAACTTTTCAAGAGGCTATATAAATGGTAAAGGATATTAAAAGATGATTTGAATTTTAAACGTCTTTGTGCATGTAGTGTAAATTGTAGAGAAGGAAAGATTGTTCAGCATTTTTCCAACCTTTATCCGTACATTATTCTAATTAAAACCATCGTCTTCTTAATTTATAAGCTCTGCTGCCTGTCTCCTCTTCAGAAACAAACCATCTCTCTGTCTCTGAGTCTCTCCTTTGCAAAAAAAAAAACCCTAATCATGTTGGCCATGCTGGTGACTGCTCCTCCTGAGCAAACCCCTGTGGTTTTAGACTCCCAAGTCATTCAGTACCAATCCAACATCCCTTCCCAGTTCATATGGCCGGACCACGAGAAGCCGAGCCCCAACCGGCACGACCTTCTCGTTCCAGCCATCGACCCCAACGGCTTCCTCAGCGGCGATCCTACCATCCCCGCGAATTCGATTCGTTCGGTCTACGAGACCTGCAAGAAGCATGGATTCTTCCTCATCGTGAACCACGGAGTTGATCGGGAGCTCATTGCGAAAGGTCACGAGTACATGGACGTGTTCTTTAAGATGAAGCTCTCGGAGAAGCAAAGGGCTCAGAGGAAGGTTGGTGAGAGCAATGGTTATACTAGTAGCTTCACTGGCAGGTTTAACTCCAAGCTTCCATGGAAAGAAACACTTTGTTTCAGGTACTCTGCTGAGAGCCAGAGCTCAACAGTCGTCAAGGACTACTTTGTGAATGTTTTGGGTGAAGATTTCAAAGAAATCGGGTAATAATAAATTGCGATCACACCTCCTCCTACTTTGTCAATGTTATTGTGATTTTAACATGCATTCATTTTACATCTAAATATCTAATTGAATCAAAATTAGAACATTAACAATAAAATTACTACATTTGTTTTATATTATTTACAAATGATTGTCTTGGGTACCTTGATGTATGCCATACCCTTATTTTTTTTATTTTTTTTACTTTTAGTAAATTAATATAGTAGAAACCTACTGAACTGGTAAATAGGTTACCCAATTAAATATCGACATGTGTCATTTTTAAAAATAAAATTTACCATATTAACAACACACTCTTTCTTGATATGTAATATTGTTAAAAATCATGTAACAAGTATTGTCAAAATAATAAATTACACATAGTTGAACTATAATTACGACTTATGACAACAGTTGTTGTGGTTTTTGTAATTGAGTGGTCAAAGATGTAAATATCATATTTGGACAACTTTTATCAAATTTAGAACCTTGATTATCAAGTGAAGAAGCTCCTTACAATACTGAGTTTTTATATATCTTTTGGTCTAATTTTAATTTTACCATGTTCACAACACAAATGTTGTCGGAATTGTAAAATGGTTGGTAATCTTGTAAATGGTATAGTTTTTGAAGTAAAACAATCAGAACAAAAGTTACCACTTTTACACCAATAGTTGCGAGTTATGGTAAAATATGTAGTCATTGAGTAATTATTCATTAATGATAAAAATATAACGATTTACCCCTTTGACAACAAATTTGTTGTTGCACTTATTAAATTGTCCATAAATTAGTACATTAGTTTAGGTTGAGTAATTACTATAAATAGGACAAAAGTTACCGCTTTTACATCAATTGTTATGATTGGGGTAAAATGTGTAGCCATTGTAGTAATCATTTCATTAATGATAAAAACATAAAGATTTACCACTCTGACAATAAATTTGTTGTCATACTTGTTAAATTGTCCATAAATTAGTACATTAGTTTAGGTGGAGTAATTACTATAATTAGAACAAAACTTTTCATTTTTTTGTCAATTGTTGGAATTTGTGGTAAATTACATTGATTAAGAGTCGAATTAGTAATTATGATGGACATTACTATTACTTTCATTATGCAAGGGAGAACTTTATTACACAAATGAGGACGGGTAGAGCTATGGACATTAACATTTCTCATACATGTTCTATTGTATATAATATTTACCACTCTGAGGACTCATGTAACCACTTTGAGGACACATGTGGTAATTAGAAAAAAAAAATCCTCATTAAAGTAAATAAGGTCTTCGTTAGAGTAAAGTAGGTTCTCATTTGAGTAATTAAGTCCTAAAAGTGGTAATTTTAATAGGTTCTCATTAGAGTAAAGTAGATTCTCATTTGAGTAAATAAGTCATAAAGTAGGTTCTCATTTGACTACATTTGAAACAAATATTATTTATTTTTACACTAATTGTTGTGGTTGTCATAAAATGCATGTAAAAAGAATTATATTTGGTTAAGGAAACTACTAATGATATAATTAATTGGTAATAAAGACTACTTAACTAATACTAGTTTTGCAAACTTAGGTTAGAAGGTTTTGTTTTTTATAAGGAAAAAACATAATTTTCAATTGTGTAATTGTCCATTAATAGCAAATATTAATCAAACATTAATTCACTAATAATAAAATTAATTAGTAATATAAACTATTTAACTAATAGTAATTCGGTGAACTTAGGATAGAAGGTTCTTTTAATTTTTTTTGAAAAAGGAAAAATCATAATTGTGAATTGTGAATTGATAATTAAATATTAATTGGCTTTATTGTTTTCACTATCTTTATTGTTTTCAATTCAATTAGTAGTTTGTGTTAACATTTTTGCTTATTGGAAATGAGTAGCATAATTAGAAAGGCTAAGGGCTAAAAAAGTTACCAATTTGTTAAATATTTTGAACCATTGGATATATTACTAATCCAATGGTCTAAAATATTTAACAAAATGAGGGTATGACAAACACCAAGGTACCCAAGAATTCTCCTAAAATTTATAACATTAACAAAAAATTTGTTAATGTTAAAAACGATTCGATCATGAGGTTGAACTACTATCCAATGTGCCAAAAACCAGATCTAACACTGGGAAACGATTCGATCATGAGGAGTACTTCAAAGAGTTCTACGGAGGAAACGATTCGATCATGAGGTTGAACTACTATCCAATGTGCCAAAAACCAGATCTAACCCTGCGAACTGGCATGGGCCTCACAGTGATCCCACTTCCTTGACAATCCTTCATCAGGATCAAGTAGGGGGCCTTGAAGTGTTTTTCGATGAGAAGTGGCACATCGTTACTCCTGTCCTTGGTTCTTTCGTTATTAACATTGGTGATACTTTCATGGTCAATTAACTCTATTCGTTAATATGTTTCGCAATGGAATAGCATGTAGAGGCACTAGTACTACTCGTATTATTGCACCTAAATACACCTTGACCACTCGAGAGTTATTATCTATTTAGGTTCGATTTTTCTATGCAGTTAGGCACAGGTACTATTAGTCGTTTTGTTGTCCAATAATCAGTATGGATCACTCTTCAAGCTAACTAAGTTGTCGTGCTATATATAAAGCACTGATATTTTTTCAGTTTAATTAGCCACATTGTTCAGGTTATAGTTTGGTAAAACCCGATAGGCTTCGTTAATTTAGTAGTAAACTACGGTGTCACTTTTCAAATGTGAACGACTTTAAGCCTCCACGATATTTCCTTGGCCTCTAATTTACATACGTACATTTTAGAGTTGGACAAAAATCATGATTAATTAATGTATGCTTTCCTCATGATGTGAACTTGCAGGCTCTGTGCAATGGGATTTACAAGAGCTGCTTCCACAGGGCTGTGGTAAACAACAAAACTGTAAGGAAATCTCTTGCTTTCTTTCTCAATCCAAACAAGGACAGAGTAGTGACTCCTCCAGCAATTTGATCAGTGCTGATAACCCAAGGTTGTACCCAGACTTTACTTGGCCTACTCTGCTAGAGTTTACCCAGAAACATTACAGGGCTGACATGAGCACCATTGATGCCTTCTCGGACTGGATTAATAAGCAAAAGGGTGGAGAGGAAAAGAAAGACCGAAGAAACTAGGGAGTCTGTGTTATGTGCTTTGGTGGGTGTGTATAAGGGAATAAAGACTTGTTGTTCTTAAATTTAGTTTTCTGTCAATTCAAGCGTGAATTGTGTCTTTAACATGTATTTCTTATTGATCAGGAAAATGTGCTCCGGTATCAATGTTACTGATTCGCTGTTTGATAACAAATTTTAGTTTTTCGACATATTTAAACATAGAATACCAATAACAATGATCAAGTTCTTATGCAACCATTGTCATTGCAACTGATGTAGGACGAGATTTTAGCCAATTTCAACAAAAAATCTCGAAAAGAAAGAAGAGTCTTCACATTAAGAAAAATAATTTGAATATTGGAAATTGGTATTCAAATAGGCTTCTTAATTATGGAATTAATCATAAATTACTCTTTTGGATATATCGGGATTCTCAAGCAAAATCTTGGTTGGGATTCCAATTACATATTTGCGTCATATTCTTTAGTATCTAAGATTCTATTTCTGATTTTTATTTAATGAGGTTTAATTAGGTTTTCTAGTTTTTAGTCTATAATAAATTGTTGTTTTTGCTTTCTAGTTATATTAGGTTTATGCTATGTGCCCTATATAAGCACCTCTTAGATTGTAATTTTGATTCAAGTTATCAATAAAAAAATAATAAAAAAATATTAGAGAAGTTTCTCTATGTTTCTTACAGCCGTGCTCGTAATTGCTAATGGATTCTATCTCATCTCATATGGCTTTCGATGCTTGACGGAGCCTCTTACTATCGTGTTCACGTTTCCCGCATCATTTGGTATCAGAGGCAGGTTTCGCCCGCTTCTTAGCAGACGACGATTCAAGAGAGAAGTTCACTACCACCAACCTCAACGACGCTAGTCGTAGAGTATCTATCAAAGAAAGTTTTGTTGAAGAGGAACATGCCAAGGGATTTGCCCTAGGACAACCTCATCAATCCAAAAAAAAAAAAAGGAAAAAAAAAACATGGAACGTTGGATATTCACAATGCCGGATTACGACAACTTCCAAACAACATGTATCATCAAAGACAAGGTATGCTCAGTAATACCTGACTGTGATCTACGAGAAAATTTTGTAGCAAACAAAATTATGGATTATTTTCAATTACCGACAGTGAAGCTGAGTGATCCATACTGGATTCCATTTGGAGAGGATGAATATGCACAAGTAACAGAGGTTTGTAAAGCTCCTGTCTCTATGAGAAAATTTTATAAAAAAGAGATTACTTGTCATGTGATTGACATGGACGACACTAATGTGCTTTTTGGAAGACCATGGCATGAAAGCGTCAAAGGTGGTTATTGCAAAGACAACTGATATTTATTTAGGTGGGAGTCACACAAAATTAAAATCAAGCCTGGAAGGAAGAACATCAAGAATGACCATCCTGAGGTGTGGGAAAAGGAACATGAAGAAGCCACTTTGAAGATTGAAGAGAAACTCATTAAAGACAAGGAAGCTGATTCATTCATCACACTGATGTCCATGTCATGCATGCCTAATTGTGTTCAAGATCAACCCAAGGAGAAGTTAATGTCCATTCCTTTTCAAGTGGAGGAGTTCAAGTTTCAAGATGCTTATTCTAAACTTGTCTACGGTATTGAATTCATGGTGATACCTTTTAATTTCGAGAATATTGAAGTTGATGGCATATCATGTTTTATTCCTACTAATGATCAAGCTGCATATAAGAGTAACTCGAGGTTGAGTTCTTTTCAAGTGGAGGAGACTGATGTAGGACGAGATTTTGGCCAATTTCAATAAAAAAATCTCGAAAAGAAAGAAGCGTCTTCACATTAAGAAAAATAATTTGAATATTGGGAATTGGTATTCAAATAGGCTTCTTAATTATGGAATTAATCATAAATTACTCTTTTGGATATATAGGGATTCTCGAGCAAAATCTTGGTTGGGATTCCAATTACATATTTGCGTAATATTCTTTAGTATCTAGGATTCTATTTCTGATTTTTATTTAATGAGGTTTAATTAGGTTTTCTAGTTTTTAGTCTATAATAAATTGTTCTTTTTGCTTTCTAGTTGTATTAGGTTTATGTTATGTGTCCTATATAACGCACCTCTTATATTATAATTTTGATTCAAGTTATCAATAAAAAAATTAAAAAAAATATTAGAGAAGTTTCTCTATGTTTCTTACGGCTCTGCTCGTAATTGCTAGTGGATTCTAACTCATCTCATATGGCTTTCGATGCTTGAAGGAGCCTCTTACTATCGTGTTCACGCTTCCCGCATCATTTGCCTGATGCAGTCGGAAGTAACCTGGGATTACAAGCGAGGTTCTGGAGTCCACCAGAGGACTAGAGAAAAATCTCTAGATTTTATTAAATTTGATACGATAAACTGATTTTAATGCAAAACATGATGGTGCTTATATAGGCATCCAAGACCTAAAATTTTAATCTAACAATAAATCCTAAAGAATCCAAATTTAAAAGGAAACGAAAAACCTAAAATAAAAGAATTCTAAAACAAATGTAAAACTAGCCTAAAAATATTAAATCCCGAATCAGATAAGTAAAACAACATATTTTGGCCTAAATCCGTTAGGGCTCACTAAAGTGAGTCTTAAAGATGTCGTCGTTCCCATTCTGGAAGGTATCATGAGTCTCAAACTGACATTCTGGCCAAAAGTTGATCAAATCTGATTTACAATTAAGACCTGACTTTTCGCATGAGAAACCTGAAATGTCCAAAACCAAATTTTCTTGGATATTGCAGCGGCTAGTAACCTCATTATGCGTGAATTACCTATTTTCCAATCACTCTTCTTGATTTCACGCCACTTCTTTATTTTTCTAGTTTTCTAGCTAAACCAGACCCATTCTCGTCCTACATCATTCTCCTCCACTATGAAAGAAGTCGCCCTCGAGTTCCTCTTGAATAAAGGACAAGAATAGGTAGACAAAAGACCCGAGAAAAAATTAGAAAATTAAACCTATGGATTATTGACCACATCTTCTACATATTCTGATGGCACAATCAAGAACACAACACCATAGATGAGTCTGTCATATGCATTTTGGCTTTCATAGGCAACCGTAGTAGATTCTTCTTGGCTCTCAAGTTTGCATTCTTGAATGACATCGGGTTTTGAATGATTTATTTCGGGCTCCAAGACTTCACCATTACAAATAACCATGTCTTCATGAGCAATTTCATCTTTAACATCTTCTTGATCATCATGGATGATTTCTTGTGGAGCTTCTTCCATCAGAAATTCTTCTGGCTTTTCTTCAAATAAACTATTAATCTCAATGGGCAAAGAAAACTCCTTGGACTTTAACTTCTTCTAGAAAACCTTAGGAGAGTAATTCTTGATTGAAAAATCTCTAGGTAGAAATTTTTCACTAAGAAGACCTTTCATCTTCCACCATGTCTAAACATGCTTTTTTCCTTGTCTCTGACGAGAACTCTACAACTAATCCCACCAATAAGTAGCATATTTCTTCAACTTCCGAGAAACCATCTTAACTTGCTTATTCTCCGGGACATCTGTTAGTTTGAAGAACCTCTCAACCTCAAGAAGCCAATCCAGGAATTCCTCTGCGCTCATGTAACCAGAAAAGTAAGGAATATCAACATTGGTTCTGAGATCTTGGGAATCATAATCAACATCACCACCTCCACCATGTGGAGCCCTAACACGTTGTCCTTCCCCGCCTCTGTTATAATTACTGTTGTTCCTTCCTTCAAACAACCCACGAAATTCTGCCATTTGAGCGTTTATGGCAGCAATCTGAGTGATCATCTGAGTAGTAAGGGCATCCAAATCCGCTCTTATAATTGGGGCAGTACGTTCGTCACCCATGGATAATCGAGGTAAATAAGAGAGACATGAAAGATCTGCTCTGATACCACCTGACGCAGTTGGAAGTAACCTGGGTTTACAAGCGATAAACCCTAAAAGACATAGTTCTGGAGTCCACCAGAGAAATAGAGAAAAATCTCTAGATTTTATTAAATTTGATATGATAAACTGATTTTAATACAAAACATGTTAGTGCTTATATAGGCATTCAAGACCTAAAATTATAATCTAACAAGAAATCCTAAAGAATCCAAATTTAAAAGGAAACTAAAAACCTAAAATAAAAAAATTCTAAAACAAATGTAAAACTAGCCTAAAAATATTAAATCCCGAATCGGATAATTAAAACAACATATTTTGGCCTAAATCCATTAGGGCTCACTAAAGTGAGTTTTGAAGATCTCGTCGTTCTCATTCTAGAAATGTATCATGTGTCTCAAACGGACATTCTTGCCAAAAGTTGATCAAATCTGATTCACAATTAACATCTGACTTTTCGCACGAGAAACCTGAAAAGTCCAAAACCAAATTTTCTTGGATATTGCAATGGCTAGTAACCTCATTATATGTGAATTACCTATTTTCCAATCACTTTTCTTGATTTCACACCGCTTCTTTATTTTTCTAGTTTTCCGGCTAAATCAGGCTCATTCTCGTCCTACATCACCAACCCTCCCAGAGGTCAACACCTCTCATGAACCCTTGAAATCTTAATAACTAGCAAGCCTGAGCATGGATTACATCTCCACTTTAATTTATAGATTTAAGAAAATTGACAGGTATAGCAAAGGCAAAGAAATATTATTTCTTTGAAATTTCTCATCCCATATATAAGGAGATGAAATACATGATTTGATAATTTTTTTAAAAAAAAAATTGTTGAAGTTTCCTCAGGTCCCAATAAAAAACCTCATTAGTTTGGGTTTCAATGAAAACTCAAATTCTTCGATGCCCTGAGCCGGCTTTGGGCATGTGGCGGCCTAGGCTTTGGCCTATGGTCCCAACCAAATGATCCCCAAACTGAGGAATTGGTATTTTAAACCTCATTTTAGGAAGGGGCAAACACTCTAGGGTACTTTTCATAGCTCAGCCCTGGAAATCAAATGATAATATCAAGGATAACAAATATAATATTGAAGGAAAGAAATAGAGAAAGCTGCATCCAAGCATCGTCGTCAACAACGTTGTTAACTCAACACTAAATCACCAACTAAAACGTCATTAAGAAAACAAAACAAAAGGAAGATAGGCTGGTGTTCTAACCAATTAATATAAGAGATTCGCTACAAATTATTCTATCCACCTGAGAGGTGTCGTTCAAAGAATACAGTATCTTGGACATATGATCCTAAACATGTTTCGAATCTTAGACCAAAAAGAAAACTTTTTAAGTGGTTGTATATAAATGGTAAAGGATATTAAATGAGGATTTGAATATAAACGTCTATGTGCGGCAGTGTAAATTGTAAAGAAGGGAGATTATTCTGCACTTTCCAACCTTTATCCATACATCCAGCCCCCATTCCCAACCTCAAGAATTTCCATTGAATCAACCTCCGTTGGATTAATCTCAAGGAAATGGACCATTCTCCTGCGTTCCTGTCTTGTATGTGCCTTAAACATGATTTGAGTTCTCACAAGAAACATGTGACATCAACCTGTCATGTATGTGTGTGACTCATGCATCTAACCTGCAATCGATGACATCCACATGCAAGACTCCTGTCCTACACTTGTAAAACAACCCCATGCATGTTCTACAATTGTAATGTAATCTCTGCTCCCATCTCTCCCCCTCGTCTTCTTTATATATAAGCTCTCTGAAGTCTGGCTCCTCTTCACAAACAAACCGTCTCTCTGTCTCTTGAGTCTCCTTTGCAAAAAAACCCTTAACCATGTGGTCATGCGGTGCCTGCTGCTGCTAAACCCCTGTGGTTTTCGACTCCCAAGTTATTCAGTACCAATCCAACATCCCTTCCAAGTTCATATGGCCGGACCACGAGAAGCCGAGCCCCAACCGGCCGGCCTTCTCGCTCAGGCCATCGACCTCAGAAGCGATTCTGCCATCGTCGCGAACTCGATTCGTTCGGTCGACGAGGCCTGCAAGCTAGAAGCATGGATTCTTCCTCATTGTGAACCACGGAGTTGATCCGGTGCTTTTTGCGAAAGCTCACGAGTACATGGACGTGTTCTTTGAGATGAAGCTCTCGGAGAAGCAAAGGGCTCAGAGGAAGATTGGTGAGAGCAATGGTTATTCTAGTAGCTTCACCGGCAGGTTTAACTCCAAGCTTCCATGGAAAGAAACACTTTCTTTCAGGTACTCTGCTGAGAGGCAGAGCTCAACAGTCGTCAAGGACTACTTTGTGAATGTGTTGGGTGAAGATTTCAGAGAAATCGGGTAATAATACACTGTGATCTCATAGATTTCATAGATTTAATATATAACCTTTTACTGAAGGTCTGAATGATAGATAATTTTCTTCAATTATAGATGTCAAACCGATATTTTTTCAGATATGTTTCTCTATTTTATTTTCTTTCCAATATGTAAATTTAGTACATTTTAGTTGATTTACCTAGAATTTGCATGTAGTTATCAGCAATACCGATATTCTTTTGATGGTTCTGTCTATATACCCTTATTTTTAGACCTTAATTATCCGCGTATTGTCCGTCATTGTTTTTACTTATGTGCTGTTCTTTCTAGGAAGTTCTACCAAGAATACTTGGAGGTGATGAACAAACTATCCAATGGGATACTGGAGCTACTGGGACTGAGCCTGGGAATTGGGCAGGAGTACTTCAAAGAGTTCTACGAAGGAAACAATTCGATCATTAGGTTGAACGACTATCCAATGTGCCAAAAACCAGATTTAACACCTGGGAACTGGGCCTCGCTGTGATCCCACTTCCTTGATAATCCTTCATCAGGATCAAGTAGGGGGACTTGAAGTGTTTTTCGATGAGAAGTGGCACACCGTTACTCCTGTCCTTGGTTCTTTCGTTGTCAACATTGGTGATACTTTCATGGTAAGTTAACTCTATTCATTATTATGTTGCCCAATAGAATAGCATGGAGAGGCACTGGTACTACTCGTATCATTGCACCTATATTGCCTTCACCTTGACCTCTCAAAAGTTATTAGCTTGACCACTTAAGAGTTATTATCTATTTAGGTTGGATTTTACTCTGCAGTTAGGCTTTGGTACTGTTAGTCGTAATTTGTTGTGCAATAATCAGTATGGATCACTCTTGAAGCTCACTAATTTGTCGTACTATATATAAAGCACCGATCTTGTCTTCAGTTTAGCCCCATTGTTCGGATTATTGATCGGAAGGGCTCAATTAGGTCTATGGACCTCTTTAGATTGCATGTCACCATCTGGATAGGCTTCGGTAATATTATTAGTAATCTACAGTGTCACTTTTCTACTGTGATCACTTTAAGCCTCCAAACCATTTCCTTGGTCTCTAATTTACACACCTAAATTTCCTCAAAAAAAAAAAAAAAAAAAATCTGCATATCAGTCAAAAAAAAAAAAAGGCCTCAAGAGACACCGTGCACTCGCCTAGAATTCAGCCGAGATCCAAGTGAATGTGCCACTAATACAATTGTCAAAGAACTGTGATTACTATCCCGAACCAGGCGAGTATATTTCAAGAACGACATGAACACACTATGCTACACTTCTAGAAAGTTAGAAGTGTGCATTTATTCACCAACCTCAAGAATATACTAAGAAATATACATTTATTCACCGTGATTAAAGTGCAAGAACTTAATTATATATATTCTTCCATTCGCCACCTAAATGATTGCCAACTTAAAGTTTCTCTAGCGCTAGAAAATGCAATTAGATTCCAAAATATGTTTTTACTCACATGAGCCACCAATTCATTGGAGTGAATAGATTTTCCAATATGTATCGTTTTCATCATACTAATTGGCAACCATACTTCAACAATAAAAAATTACAAAAAAGGAACATTATCTTTGTCTATTTCCATAACTAGAGAGCTGTTTTGTAAAACAGTTTAAGCATCTTTGTCATAATTAGAAACGGTCATGCACATACATGCAAGTTATTAAAGAATGAAAGAAACAACAAATATAGCATCACTAGCGATTTCCACAAAGCTCATGCTGTTTGAATTAGGGATCTAATCACAGATAAATGTTGCTTTTAATTTCAAGAAGAAAAAAAAAAAAAAAGTGGGAGGGATTAGGGATAAGGGTCAAGTTTAGTTACGATTGTTGTGCTCGTTGCGGGGTCTCCCCGCACGATGCCAGCATTGGAAAGGAATACTGTCAGTGAGCTGTGACCTGTTGGTAAGTTATAATTCTAACATTATAAAAGTCATGGGTTCGTTTCTCACTGACATTGTAAGGGTGGGGTGGGCTAAAGGTTTTTTTTTTTTTTTTTTTTAAAAGGTCAAGTTTAGTAGTGTCGGTGTGAAGATAAATGTTCTAGTACCACAAGCTATTAGTCAGCAAGAGATTAGTAGTGTCGTTCTAATCAGTGATCACTCAAATCTAATCACTACCCTAGCCTGCACATGCAGTTTTTGCATTTCCAAACTTGATAGTGCTCCTATCATCGTCTTATCCTAGTTTTTTTTCCACAACAAACTAGTTGATGTAGTTCATAATTCATCTGTGATTTGTTTAATGCAGACAATGATCATGGAAAAGCCAAAATAAGTACTGCAGAGTTTTATGATTTCTTTTCTAATCTGCCGTTGGTATTTGATCCTTTTCAATCACAATTGAGTGGATGTTTTTAATTGCTCTTGTTTAACTTTCCGTTAGGCCGATTTGGTAATTACGATCTGGTTGAGACATCAAAAACTGAAGAGGAAGTTAACCCATGAAAGCAAATCTCACATGTTTTGGATTTATTAGTTGGTGAAGATATCTCGCTAGGGTTCTTCAGCACTGTAGAGTACGTATGCCATTTGTAAAGTTTATTTAAAAACTTGATTGGTTAGACTTGTTAAGGGATCAGATTGACGTAAACCCACATTTGGTTTCATCTATTGTTGGATTGGGATGAATGGATTTGACTTGTCAATCCACAACTGGCCGTCAATCAAGGGTTGGATTCTGATGACTTTCTTTTGGATTCTGAATTGGACTTTCTTTTGGATTCTCAAGATCCTACGATAGCTTCTAGGTTATTTTAGAGGTTTTGTTAAGGAAAAACCACTAGCCACCTGTTGCTCTCTACACTTAGAGAGAAAACTAAAATAGAGAGTTATTTATAAAGACTATAGTAGTCTTAACATGCTGCTACTACAAAACAGCCCTAAAGGGACATATATTATGTGTGCCATGCCTATAGGGAAACATATTTGTGCCTAATCATCGTATGGGAATAGATATGAGATATGTGCCCATTACAGGTGTTTCTATTGCTAAATGGAACATAACACATAACTCTTCTGTTCCTAAAATAAGACAGGGACTCACCAAATAGACATTTTTCATTTTAGCCATTTAATGTATGATACTGTTCACCTCTATATATATACTGCTCACCCATTTATTGTATTATACTGTTATTTTGTTTTTATTACTACCCTATATGTTTTTTTTTTGTCACTGCCCTATATTTCATTAACTTTTTTCTTTTGTATAATTAAACACCTGTTTGAGTAAATCCAGATTGTGTCTGTCCCAAACTCTAGGTTACTTGACCTAGTGATAATAGGGTTTAATTAGAGATAATCTCGGAGAATCTTAGAGATATCCATTCAATGTATGATTACATTTCCTTGTACAATTCATATTTTATGCATTATAATCCTTTATATAAAGAGGCCCTATTATCAATGAGAATACATAGCAAGTTTCTCTCTCAATTACCGTTTCTCTAAAACACGTTATCAACATGAAGCCCTAACCCTGAAACCCTAATTTCGTAGCCCTCAAATTCCAGCACCCACTGCTGCTCACATAAAAACCATCAGCCCTACGAGCCCAGAACCTGCGGCGAAACCACCTGAACAAGCCATCGGAAATTCCAGACCGGCCCTGTTAGCCTCGCCAGACCCCTGCACAATCCCTACCAAGAAGTCCCGCATAGCCCCTGCCAAGACCAGCTGAGAAGCCTCACACAACCCCTGCCGACACCTGCGCACACCTCTGCCTACCCCCGCGCACACCTGCCGAGCATTTGTCGACATCTGCCAACAGATCCCTCGCACAGCCCTCGCCTGCCCTGCGCGCTCCCCTGTGCTCGACAACCCTTGACAGGCCCCTGCAACACCTGTCGACATCTGCCGACAGAGTTTCAGTGCCCCTCGCCCAAGCCTCGACAGCTATTGACAGCCCTCACCTAGCCCCTGCAAGAGCCGCGCAGCAGCCTCGCACAAGCCCTACCAGCTCGACCAGCAGTCACAGCCAACACAGCTCCTGCCACTGTCAACCACCGCCGACCACCAGTTTCCTGCCACTTTTCCAGCGACATCTCCGGCAACTTTTTCCGGTCAAATTTTCCAGCGACCTATTTCAAGGTATTTTTTTCTAAAATAAGTTCCCGTTTTTGAAGTTTTTATTCTTTTTCTCAGGAACTTGTAAACTCCCTTCTTTTACCCCCCCCCCCCCCTTTTTCTTCATCATAGGGGAGACCTAATTAAGCTGAACTGTGGGGGTTCGTGCTCACTCCAAGCTTGGAGCTTGTAGAGTTCTCCAAACTTAGAGTTTGTTGAGAAGAAACGATCGACCACAAAACATCATTGTTTCGATCTAATCCAACCCCTCTTGGAATTGAATTTCTTGGAAGCGAATATGTTTGGAAATTTCTAATTTTTTGGAAGCGACTAAGCTCAGAAATTTTTATTGTTTTCATGGTAGCCTTTTTCGGTCCGAAACTAACCCTAGTTTCTTGTTGTTTTTCAGGATGAGTAACCTTAATAAGTTGAGCTTCGCTCCACTAGAGACAACATGCACAGGATACAATAAGTGGGTCCGTGATGTGCGCCAACATCTCAAGGCTAATGAGATCCTGAGTACGATCCAAGAGCCAAGTCAAAACGTGCTTACTCCTCAACAAGCTACTGCTTTTGAAGCTAATAGAGCTACAAGAGAGGCGAATGAAGCTAAAGCCATAATTCTCATGACAAGGCACATGAGTGACGCGCTCCAGAATGAATACCTCAATGAGGAAGACCCAAGAAAACTGTGGGTAGAACTCGAGCGGCGTTTTGGCAACATTTGTGACTCCCTGCTTCCAGACTTAGAAGTGAGATGGCATAGCCTCTGTTTTTGTGATTTCAAGTCTGTACTTGACTACAATTTGGAAGCACTTCATATCAAGTCTTTGATGGAATTCTGTGGGCAGAAAATTACTGATACGATGTTGATCGAGAAGACTCTCTCTACCTTCTCCGTCTCTGCATTGATGATAGCCAAGACCTATCGAATTGATGTCAATGCCGGACACATCACAAGATTTCATGAGCTTATTGGTGCCATGAACGTGGCTGAAAAGACGACAACATACTTGTGAAGAACTATAACTCTAGACCCGTGGGAGCCAAGCCAATTTAGGAGTCTAATTATAGTTGCGCCTCTAATGGAGGGCGCAAGGAGCGAAACCCTAAAGAAATAGATAATTCTAGACGTTCTGGTCCATATTCTCGCCCTAACGAGGAAAGAAACCGCCAAGATAGGCGTGCACGGAACCGTGGAGGTAAACGTGTGAAGAGAGAGAGAGAGGCCAAGCCTCCAGCTATGGTGGTGACGCCATCAAAGAGAGAAGCCATCCTTAAAGCGCTCCTAAAGCGCCTCGACCAAGGGAACCTGACTATAAAGATGCTTGTCTTAGGTGTGGACTACCAGGACATTGGGTAAGGAGTGTAAAGCATCCCAGAATGTTGCAAATGCATACAAGGTGTATCGTGAAGTAAGGGAAGCACATTACATGGAACAAGAAGATCAAGATGGCGATCTCAATCTAAGGGTGGAAGACTTCAAAGGTCAAGATCCAGAGACTGGCGATTTTGATTAAGTCTTTTTATTTTCCAAGAGATATAGGTAATTGCCATATTATTTTTGTAGTAAATTCCAATGGTTTAGTTTTCCTTCAAAGTAGGCTCACCCAAAGTAAGTGTGATGTCTAAAAAAGTTTTGAGATAAGTGGTACTTAAGCGAACCTTGCTCCACTGACATCTCTCTACTCACCTGGTCACATTTACTTTGGAGCTACAGAAAGAAGTTAGACGACTACCATTGTTTTACATTAGCTAGTTTTTGGATTAGATTCTCTCTAGTGAAATAGACAATGATGTAATTCCGTTGGCTTATTAATAAAAGTTGAGTTCTTTTCTTTATGACTCCTTTTTAATTACTAGCTTTTCCTTTTAGGAATTGATTCTGGAGAACTGCAATGTCTTGCGGATAGTGCGACTACGCACACCATTCTCCGCCATAGGCAATTATTCTTGGAGATGTGTTGCCTACATATTCCTCTGTGACTACGATGGCTAGGCCATCAGGATTAGTTCAAGGACATGGAATGACCCAATTCCTTTTGCCAAATGGCACCTTGATTAATATCACAGAATCTCTCTATGCTCCTAAGGCAAATCAAATCTTATTGAGCTTTAAAGATATCCGAGCCAACGGATTCCATGCGGAAATGCATACTGAGAACGAAAAAGAGTTCCTTTGCATTACCTCTAATGATTGCGGACGAAAGCGCATCTTACAGAAGTTTATGTGTCAATCTAGTGGACTTTATGTCACTACCATTTGACCTATTGAATCCAATAACGTAATAAGAGAAGATCTCTTGGATTCCGACACATTTTGGCTTTGGCATGACCGACTAGGACATCCTGGTCGTGACATGATGATCCGTATGCTAAAAACTTCACACGGACATCCATTATTTCGAGCAAAAAGAAGCAAGAATCAAAGATTGATTCCCAGACTTAGTGTGACCGTCGCCGTCCACCACAGGCCTAGGACTGCCCAAATCCCATTTGATAATGCCAAAAATGGCATCACTCATGGCAATGGCACCATGGGTGCCACTTCCCATGGTTCTAACACCATAATGGGTGATGTAGTCACCAATTTTGTTTCTAATAGTGTTTTAGACACTCAGACCCAACCAAAATCCTCATCGGTTGCTTCTCAGGCCCCTCTCTCATTTTGCAAAGTCTGTTCCTTACATTTTGCAAAGCCTGTTCCTTAGGGAAATTAGGACGTAGAACATCCTACGCAAAGGATCCCAAAATACTCATTCCATTCTTACAGAGAATCCAAGGGGATATCTGCAGACTTTTAAATACTTTATCTTATTAGTTGATGCGTCGACATGCTGGTCACATGTCATACTATTGTCCACTCGAAATGCTGCTTATGTTAAATTTCTAGCCCAAATTATCTGTCTACAGGCTCACTACCCAGACCACCCTTTTAAATACTTTATGGTATTGGTTGATGCATCAACACGCTGGTCACATGTCGCGCTATTATCCACTTGAAATGCTGATTATGCTAAACTCCTAGCCCAAATTATCCGTCTACGGGCTCACTACCCAGACCACCCGATTAAGTCTTTTCGACTTGATAATGCTGGGGAGTTTACATCAAAAATTTTCGATGACTATTGCATGTCACTTGGGATTGATGTAGAGCATCCAGTTCCTCATGTTCATACTCAAAATGGTCTTGTGGAAGCCGCTATCAAACGACTATAAATGATAGCACGGACATTAGTTATGCACACCAATCTCCTTGTTTCCGCTTGGGGATATGCAATATTGCACACAGCAATGCTAATTCGTCTACGACCCACTGTCACCCAACCTTATTCTTCGTTACAACTAGTGACTGGGTACGAGCCTGATATCTCGCACTTACGCATTTTTGGGTGTGCCATTTATGTGCCTATTACGCCGCCATAGCGTACTAAGATGGGTCCACAGAGATGAAGGGCATCTATGTTGGATATGAATCTACCACTATCGTCCTCTACCTTGAACCCTTGACAGGCAATCTCTTTACTGCAAGATTTGCGGATTGTCACATTGATGAGACAGTCTTCCTGTCGACAGGGGGAGATAAGAACACAGATGTTCAATAGGAACGACATGAATTGTTGTTGTCTGTCTCCACTATGTCTCATCTCGATCCCCATACCACACAGTCCGAACTTGAAGTGCAACAAATTATCGAGCTCCAAAACGTAGTAGACACACTGCCCAATGAGTTTTCTGATGTTGCTAAAGTGATGAGATCACATATACCTGCTGCAAATGTGCCCGTAAGGATTGACGTCCTAAATACCGGACTTAACACCACTCCTGTGACACCAGGAGATAGCTACTATCCAGAATGATAGTGATGTGGCTTCTATGGCCGCAGGTCCCGCTAGGAAGTGCGGCAGACCGATTGGTTTGAAGGATACTCACCCTAGAAAGAGAGCGAATGAGGAACAAACAAATCATTTAATCATCGATACTCAAAATTCATCTCATGAGAATGTTCTCGATTATGGTTATGTCCAAAAGACATCATTGGAGGACGCCTCAATGTCAGAATCTATCCCTGAGAACGTAGAGATCTCTGTAAATTACACTAGTGTACATGGGACGTGGGAAAGAAACTCCATCATCATTGATGATGTATTTGCGTATTCAGTAGCGCGTGAGATTATTGAGACCGATGACATTGAACCACGCTCCTTTGATGAATGCCAATGTAGAGCTGATAGACCAAAATGGAAAGATGCGATCCAGGCAGAACTTGATTCTCTAGCAAAGAGAAAGGTATTCGGGCCAGTTGTGACAATACCACCAAACACCAAACCAGTTGGTCATAAATGAGTATTCGTTAGAAAGCTTAATGAGAGAAATGAGATTGTAAGGTACAAAGCTCACCTTGTGGGGCAAGGTTTCTCACAACGCCATGGAATCGACTAGGAGGAGACCTATTCTCCCGTAATGGACGTTATTACGTTCCGCTACCTTGTCAGTTTGGTAGTTTTCGAAAAACTAAACATGCAGCTTATGGATGTGGTTACTGCATATCTATATGGGGATCTAGATACAGAGATATACATGAAGGTCCCAGATTGTCTTCAGTTACCTAAATCAAGTGGCTCTAAACTATGGAGCGTGTTTGTATTAAGATTGAAACGCTCACTATATGGATTGTAGCAATCAGGACGGACGTGGTATAACCGTCTAAGTGACTACTTGATTGGGAAGGGATATGTTAACAATGAACTATACCCATGTGTGTTCATAAAAAGAACAAGTTCCGGATTTTCAATAGTAGCAGTTTATGTCAATGACATGAACATAATTGGCACCCTTAAAGAGTTGAGGGAAACCGATGAACACTTGAAATCCGAGTTTGAGATGAAAGATCTTGGGAAAACATGGTTTTTCCTCGGTTTAGAACTTGAGCACCGTGAAGAAGGTATCTTAATTCATCAATCAGCTTATACCCAAAAGATGCTTAAGCGTTTCAATACTGACAAAGTTAAGCCTTCAAGCACCTCAATGGTCGTCCGTAGTCTTGATCCAAAGAATGATTCATTCCATCCAAAAGAAGACGACGAAGATGTGCTAGAGGTAGAAGTGCCCTACCTAAGTGCAATAGGCGCATTAGTGTACTTAGCACAATGCACAAGACCGGCCATCTCATTTGCCTTGAACTTGTTAGCTAAATATAGCTCTGCGCCAACACGACGCTATTGGACTGGTGTTAAAGATATCTTTTGATACCTAAGTGGTACGATTGATATGGTCTTGTTCTATCCCTACAGAGAGATGATGGATTCGGACCATCATATGTCAAGAACGCCACCAATAGTGGTCTGCATTCTCTCTCCCCATCCCAAAGCGACATAAGTGTTTTGGAAGGTTTTGCTGATGTTGTGTATCTCTCTGACCTACACAAAGATAGTTCCCAAACTGGTTATGTATTCACCATGGGTAAGACCGTAATATCTTGGAGGTCTGCTAAACAGACCTTAGTCACTACTTCTTCAAATCATGTAGAGATTATTGCTCTTCACGAGGCAATTCGTGAATGTATATGGATTAGATCCATAATTACACATGTTCGAAGTAATTGTGGTTTGGAATCCACTACAGATGAGCCTACTAGCATTTATGAGGATAATGTTGTTTGCATCCATAATTACACATGTTCGAAGTAATTGTGGTTTGGAATCCACCACAGATGAGCCTACTAGTATTTATGAGGATAATGATGTTTGCATTAAGCAAATGAAGCAAGGCTACATCAAAGGAGACAACACCAAGCACATATTGCCTAAGTTCTTCTACAATCAGCAATAAGAGAAGCTCCTCAAGATCAAAGTAAACCAGGTTCGATCTAAGGACAATGTGGTAGACTTGTTCACTAAGTCATTGCCCAAATCCACGTTCAGGAAACATGTTGCAAGCATTGGCTTGCGAAAGTTATCTGAACTACCACGACCGTAGTCATCAGGGGGAGGCGCGGACATTAGGGGAAGATGTTTACATGTTGATCTCGAAAGGTAAAGGGTGTGTTGTGCTCTTTTTCCCCTTTGACCGAGGTTATTTTTGTCCCACTGGATTTTTATTACTCGGCAAGGTTTTTAACGAGGCAACGAGAGAAGCACCGCATTTAGGCGACATAAGGGGGAGTGTTTAAGTAAATCCAGATTGTGTCTGACCTCTAGGTTACTTGACCTAGTGGTAATAGGGTTTAATTAGAGATAATCTCGGATAATCTTAGAGATATTCATTCAATGTATGATTACCTTTCCTTATGCAATTCAGATTCTATGCATTGTAATCTTCTATATAAAGAGGCCCCTATTATCAATGAGAATACACAACAAATTTCTCTCAATTACAGTTTCTCTAAAACACCAACAGCATAAAAACAAAAATTGAAGACATAAACACGGAAGAACAAATCCATAATGAAGAGATCCCAAAACTTGAACAAATCCGTAACTTGATTAAAACCCCAAAACTTTGTTCACGTGATGAAGAGACCAAATCCACCAAAGACTCAATCACAAAGTGATTGAATCTTAAAGTAAAACCCACTAATCACCACTCGGAGGGGAACCTACAAACACTACAACAAAAACACAGAGTGGGCCAGATCCCAACCTTCTGTCTTCCAACAACCAATCGTTAAGTGCCCCACCATCGGCTATTATCAAGGAAACTTCGTTGTCAACGTCTTCATCTGGGCTTCCCTCCACTCATTCATAAACCACTTCATCTATATCTGGGCTTCCATCTACTGAATCAGAAATCACTTCTTCATCTACTAGACTTACGATCCAAAGGGAAGGGTTAAAAGTTGGCAAACACCATAAAGGAAGATGGTGGAGATGGCAGATCGGATTGTGGGATGGAAGAGAACAATGGAAGGATCTGGGACAAAAACCACGGCAGAGGCCAGAATGATCTAGATCTAAGATTCAGAGAAGGGGGAAGGGAGGAAATTATTTCAGATCTACTTACTCTCTCTCTCTCTCTTTCTCTTAAGTTCTAGAGAGAAGCGAGAGAAAGTGAGCTACAGTAGGTCCTAAAGACCAAACACTTAGTTTGGCACAAAGCCTCATGAGCTGGGAAAAGTTTTCGCTTGGTTCTTGATGATGAAAGAGAGAGATTGTGAGATGGAAATACGTATTTGCTAAGTATAAAGATTTTTTTCTATTACCTTTCTATTATAAAAATAATTGTTTATAACAAAATATTGTACTTAGCAAGTTTACTCGTTGGGTTACTGGGTAAAATACTATTCACTACTTTTTAGTATTTATTTCCACCCTCTAGGTCAGTTTTGTGACCTACAAACTGACTTGAGTCATCTTATAAGTTTGAGCCATCTATTTCTAGAGACAAAGAGGGGAGGAATAAGAAGGAAGATATACATGTGCATGCTAGCTCTAGGGATAGGAGTGGTCTGATCTACTCATCACTAGGCAAGGCCTTGAGGGCTAAGAACCCTAGTGGGACCGTGACTACCCTTAAGGGCACCACTGGAAGTCTCATATTTAATTACCAAGTCAGTTTGTAGGTCACAAAACTGACCCAGGTCACTTTGGAAACTGAGCCAGGGATCCATAAAGTAGAAATAAACATAAAAAAGCAGTAAACAGTATCTGACCCAATGACCCAACAGGTGAACTTGCTCATGGGGTTCCTTCTGAGATTTTGTTTATGGGGATAAATGATATATGCCTTACTCTTGCAATGGGCACACATATGGATATATGTCCCTTTTCATTATCATAAGGCACACATACAACAAGTGTCCCCATTTTATGCATCTCTTTAGGCCATATTTATAGTAGTGTTCTCCTCAAAATAGATAAGGAATATCTTCATTAGAAACTCTTACTGCCAAGGAAGCTTTCAAGTTTTTATGCCCCCGCACTCCTTCATGCAAATTTGATTTAAATACATTATTTTGTTATATCTTTGTTAGCCTAATGATTTCTTGCAATGGCGTGAGATATCTCTTGCATCTCTTTGTATAATTTGTCGCAAGAGCAGCGAGTCATTGGATCATTTGATTTTTTCCAATGCTCATTTGCATATGCTATTTCACAATATGTGTTGCACTAATTTGATTAGGCATGCTTCATGACTCATTATTGAATATCATGCAAAGTGGGTTAGTGGCTGGTTGTAGTAGATAATTGACAGAATTGTCAGTTGTGGCATGCTACTTCACTTACACTCTATGGTTTATATGGCAGTCAAGGAACAAAGTCATATTTGACGGTGTAGAAATTGACATGGGGAAAGCACGTAGGCTGATTTCAGGTCAAATTTGTTCTTCTAGTTACATTGTCACCGGTCACATGCACAATACTACTCACGGCTTGTGTATTTCAAAGAAGTTTGGTGCCCATTGCAGGAAGCAGAATGCTTCTCACATTGTTGAAGTTAATTGGCATCATCCTTTATCGGGAATTGGGTCAAGATAACAGAGAAGGAGCATGAAAAAGTGACTTGGAGCAAGCAGGTTATGGTGGTCTGTGTCTTCACTATAAAGGTAAAGGTGTTGTTAGTTGTACCCCTTATATCAATACTAATAGCAGCAGATGCAGCAACTGAGACGGGAGGCAGTTCACTCACCCTAACGACTTTAGATTTTTTTGCTCCAACTTAGAAATGTCTTCTTTAGTTGGAGCGAAGGTCATGGTGGTTGTTAGAGCAATAGAATCATTGTGGGTTCAAAACTAGAAATTAAAATAATTGGAGGTACTCTACATAAACAATTACACATGTTCTCAGTTTTCTTTCAATCCTTGTACCTTGAAAACTTCGTGTGGAATGGGGTCATTGGTTGCATCGTATGTCTCAAATGCAATTTCTTTCTACTCATATTTTGTGAAGGGAATCAAGCTGTGGGTGCATTCGCAAATTTTGGAACTACTTCCTCATGTTTGGTTCGGTGGGATTTGACTCCACCCATCATTCATAGTTTTTGTAATCAGAGTGAATAGGTCTTCCTAATTTTCATTTGGACAATTCTTAGGTTCACCCCTAGAGTAAACTAGCATATTCACCCTCATTGTCGATTAACATATTTTTACTTAATAAATTAATAATCCAACGGTCCATATCTTAAATAACCCTTTAAAGATCATATCTGTAAAAAATCAATCGAATTAGAAATCATTTAATTATCTAATTGAATCAAACAAATAGATGATTCTAACAACTACTATTATGATGAACCATCCATATATTTAATAGAAATGAATAACTAAAAGGTCTTCAATTTGATTGATTTTTACAGAGCTAATCTTTGTATTACGTTATACAACATGAATGGTCGGATTAGAAAATTATAAAGTTATTATGCCTTAATCGCAAGAGATGGTGAATATGCTCATTCACCATAGGGTAAACTTAAGAATTGTCCTTTTCATTTTTGTTGATGTTGTCAAGAGGTTTGGTATAGTTACCTCTATATGTAATTTACCTTATATATATATATATATATATATATATATATATATATATATAGAGTCCGTCTTAGGTGCGGACGTCCTTACCGAGCGGACGGTAAGGATTTCCTGTTTTCGACCACTTTCCGGCCACATTTTTACATCTTAACCGTTCAGTTTTTAGGTCCTAGTGTATAGATCACTTCTACAAAATTTCAGCCATTTTGGTGATCGTTAAGGCATCCAAAACTGCATTTTACACGAACGGATCAAATCTGTCGAACCGGAACCGTTCGTATTTATAATGGTAAATTGCAGTTTTGGGTGCCTTAACGATCACCAAATTGGCTGAAATTTTGTAGAGGTGATCTATACGCTAGGACCTAAAAACTGAACGGTTAAGATGTAAAAATCTGGCAGGAAAGTGGTCGAAAACAGGAAATCCGTACCGTCCGCTCGGTACGGACGTCCGCACCTGAGACGGACTGTATATATATATATATATATATATATATAAATACTCTTCATTTTGTCGAAGTTCATCCAAGGTGAAAAAAGTGATAAGAAGCCAAGATAGAAAGACTATTGAAAATCGGCTAAAACTTTAGTAGAGTTGCTAGCTGTTGGTGATAAGATTACTACAATATTGAATCGGTTTGATCGAGTTCATATTTATTTCCTTAAACAAATTATCAGATTCGAGTCATTATTGGATTATCAATTGAATCACAAAGTCCATGTTAAATTATGTTGGACTCAGCCTAAATCTAGTAAAGTCAATGGATAATATCTCTGGCAAAAATATCCCTAAAATTTAAGAGGCCAAAAACCAAAAAGAAACTGAAGGTCTCGTTTGGTTCGGGGAATGAAAAGATATTGGGAAGAGAAACTTTATCATTTCCTGTGTTTGGCACACCCAAGGAAATGAACAAACTTTCTGCATGAAGGGAAAATTGGGGGGGGGGGGGGGGGGGGGGGGTCCCACTTCCCATGAGATTCATTTTCCCTCATACTTTCCCTGCATTAATTGCATTCTCTAAAGATTATTTTAATGATTGTTATTATCAAATTATCTAAGAAACTTTTGAATCTTGAATTATTTATGTTTTGATAACAAGGATATTATTGGAAAATTGATGTTGCCTACTTTCCTATTCATGCACAAACCAAACATCGGAAATGAAAGTAAAATACATTTTCTGATTACTTTCCTGGCATTTCCAAACATTGGTAGGAAAACTAATAGGAAATTTACTTTCCTATGCTCATAGGAAAGACCAATAAATCAATTTTCTTTCCGACAACCAAAAGAAGCCTAAGAGTAAAGAGGCTATATACATGGTTAATATAAAAGATGATATCGATTTTAAAAGTTTGTCTGCATGTAGCCATGTAGCAACGTGGATTGTAAGAAGGAAAAAATTATAAAGCATTTTCCAACCCTCACCTGTACATTCAGCCCCCATTACCAGTTTTATGTGGCATCTATAATCTCTTATCGGCCTAATTCTAGTAACATATAAGTCAATGGATTACATCATATCAAAAAAATTGTCAAATATGTTTCTCCAAATCCCTAAAATTTAGGAGGTAGCTACGGGCCAAAATGAAAACTTTTTAAGAGGCTATATAAAATTATAAATGGTAAGGATATTAAAAGATGATTTAAATTTAAACTTCTATGCGCATGTAGTGTAAATTGTAAAGAAGGAAGGGTTGTTCAACATAAATCCGTACATAATGTACATTCAGGTAACATGCATTTTTTTTTTGGGTCAATATTCTGGTAACATGCATGAATCACACCTAGCCTGACTCCTCTTGCGGAACAAACCATCTCTCTGTCTCTGAGTCTCCTTTGCAAAAAACCCTTAACCATGTTGGCCATGCCGGTGCCTGCTCCTGCTGAGCAAACCCCTATGGTTTTCGACTCCCAAGTCATTCAGTACCAATCCAACATTCCTTCCCAGTTCATATGGCCGGACCACGAGAAGCCGAGCCCCGACCGGCAGGACCTTCTCTCTCCGGCTATCGACCTCAACGGCTTCCTCAGCGGCGACCCTGCCATCGTCGCGAACTCAATTCGTTCGGTCGACAAGGCCTGCAAGAAGCATGGATTCTTCCTCATTGTGAACCACGGAGTTGATCCGCAGCTCATTGCGAAAGCTCACGAGTACATGGACGTGTTCTTTGAGATGAAGCTCTCGGAGAAGCAAAGGGCTCAGAGGAAGGTTGGTGAGAGCTACGGTTATACTAGTAGCTTCACCGGCAGGTTTAATTCCAAACTTCCATGGAAAGAAACACTTTCTTTCAGGTACTCCGCTGAGAGCCAGAGCTCAACAGTCGTCAAGGACTACTTTGTGAATGTGTTGGGTGAAGATTTCAAAGAAATCGGGTAATAATATATTGTGATCCCACCTCCTAGTACTTTGTCAATGTTACTATAATTTTGACATGTATTTACATCTAGGTATCTAATTGAATCAAAATTACAACTTTAACAATAAAGTTACTACATTTGTTTTATACAATTTACATATAATCAAATGTTATATAATAAATTATTCTTGTAACCAGGCTGTAGATAGAGTAATGAGCTCTAATAAAACTAAAATTACACAAAAGTGAACTCACATTACGACAATATATAATAAAGAAATTATTATAAATTGTTTGACACACATGTATGTATTTGTAGAATTTTCAGTGAAATCTTATAGATCTTTTATATATATATAACCTTTTACTCAAGGTCTTAAAAATAGATAATTTTCTCAAATTAGAGATGTCAAATACAACATCTCTGTGTATATATATATTTTTAATTGATACTCTCTCTTATTTATTATCTTCTTTCCAATTTTTAGATCTAGTATGTTTTAGTTGATTTTGATGGATCTGTCGATATACCCTTATTTTTATACCTTTATCCTCAGTATCCAATATTTTGGTCTTTTTTTTTTTTCTAGGAAGTTCTACCAAGAATACACAGAAGTGATGAACAACCTATCTCATGGAATACTGGAACTATTGGGACTGAGCCTGGGAGTTGGGCGGGAGTACTTCAAAGAGTTCTACGGAGGAAACGATTCAATCATGAGGTTGAACTACTATCCAATGTGCCAAAAACCAGATCTAACACTGGGAACTGGGCCTCACCGTGATCCCACTTCCTTGACAATCCTTCATCAGGACCAAGTAGGGGGACTTGAAGTGTTTTTCGATGAGAAGTGGCACACTGTTACTCCTGTCCTTGGTTCTTTCGTTATCAACATTGGTGATACATTTATGGTAAGTTTACTCTGCTCAAGAATATGTTGCCCAATGGAATAGCATGTAGAGGCACAAGTACTACCCGTATCAAAGCAAGTTCACCCGTAGTCAAGAAATGTTAAGGTCGAAAAGTCGAGGCGTCGACCAGTCAAATTACTGTTCACTACCACTGGACATGAGTTTCCACCTGTTTTTTTCTTGACCAGTCAAGCTGTTCACTTTTCACTGTTCATCACTTTTTTTCTTTACTGTTTTGTTACCTCACATATATAATCATACATATTAATTGCCTAGCCATCAGATCTACCTTCACTATTCAATCCAACGGTGTAGATCATTTGACCGTTGGGCCCTCAAATTCCAAACCAGCCAATTCCTCTATGCTAGGCGACAAAAAAGATGCAGACGCCAGCTGGAGCTTCCTCATTCGTCCGTGCGCTCCAGTCTCCCTCTTCTCCGCGTCTGTCTCTGCACCCTGACGTCAACCACGTTCTCTCCTCTTCTGACGTGGCAGCTGGGTCTCTCCTTCGACTGGTCAAGAAATTAGTATGGGCTTTGCCCTTTTTCTTCGCCTGGGTCATCAAAAGCCAAGTTTTGGCTGGTCAAATTAGGCCCGGTGGAGGAGTGTTTTTAGCTGTGCCTGATCACCACATCATATTTCCCTACTGGTGCCCGGTCAAAACGAGACAGCTGCACTTGCTCTCATTGCACCTTTATTGCCTTCACCTTGACCGGTCAAGAGTTATTATCCATTTAGGTTGGATTTTTCTATGCAGTTAGGCTCTGGTACTATAAGTCGTTTTGTTGTGCAATAATCAGTTTTTATCACTCTTCAAGCTAACTAATTAAATAGTCGTGCTATATATATAAAGCACCGATATTGTTTCACCACATTGTTCACGTTATTTTTTGGAATGGCTCAATTAGGTCTATGGACCTCTGTTGGTTGGGTGTTACCATCTCGATAGGCTTCGGTAATATTAGTAGTAAAACTACAGTGTTACTGTTCTAATGTGAACGACATTAAGCCTCCACGGTATTTCCTTGGCCTCTAATTTACACACTTAGATTTTAGAGTTGGACAAAAATGCGGATTAATTAATGTATGGTTTCCTCATTATGTGAATTTGCAGGCTCTGTGCAACGGGATTTACAAGAGCTGCTTACACAGGGCTGTGGTAAACAACAAAACTGTAAGGAAATCTCTTGCTTTCTTTCTCAATCCAACCAAGGACAGAGTAGTGACTCCACCAGCAAGTTTGATCAGTTCTGAGAACCCGAGATTGTACCCGGACTTTACTTGGCCTACTCTGCTAGAGTTTACCCAGAAACACTACAGGGCTGACATGAGCACCATGGATGCTTTCTCGGACTGGATTAATAAGCAGAAAGGTGGAGAGGAAAAGAAAGAACGAGGAAACTAGGGAGTCTCTTAAGTGCTTTGGTGGTGTATAAGGGAATAGAAATAAAGGGACTCCAGATTATCTAGCTTCAGGGGCGGAACTAGGATTTAAACACTGGGGGGGGTCCAGAACTCGAGATAGAAATTTTTTTAAAAAAAATTACTCCAAAAATAAATAAATAAATATATACAATATAATCCATAAGGAATTTATAGTTTAGAAACAAAATCATATATAACTCTTGCTTCAAAATTAAAAAAACCAACGCTAAGAATGAAAAAAGGTAATTAAATTTTTAATTAATATGTCATTGATTTGTATTATTATGATTATTTTATTACACTTTTATACAGGGATTGATCATCATGTGGTTTTGGGGGGGTCCACTACATGAAGAGAAGGTTTTTTCCCTCAGATTGATTAACAACATGCATATATATTTGTGTATCTGAGACAGAGCTTGGGGGGGTCCGGACCCCGCCGGACCGTAACACAGTTCCGCCCCTGTCTAGCTTATTGTTCTAAATTTTAGTTTTCTGTCAATTCAAGCATGAATTGTGTCCTTAACATGTATTTCTTATTGATCAGGAAAATGTGCTCGGGCATCAATATTACTGATTTGCTGTCTGATAATTCATACATATATAGAATACCAATAAGGATCAAGTTTTTATGCAACCATTGTCATTGCAACCCTCCCAGAGATCAACACCTATCATCAAACCCTTGAAATCTTAATCAATAGCAAGCCTGAGCATGGATTACATCTCCACTTTAATTTATAGATTCAAGAAAATTGACTGGTTTAGCAAAGGCAGAGAAAATATAATTTCTTTGAAATTTCTCATCCCATCAAGAGATGAAATACATGATTTGATAATTTAAAAAATAGGTTTTTGTCCATTAACCCTAATTCTAGGGTCATTTATCCATTAAGTTTTTTTAATTACCCATTTCCCATAATTAAAGACTCTAATAAGGTCTTCTCTAATACCCAATTAAGTTTTTTTTTTAGACTATTTTGCCCTCACCTCTTTGTTACATAGAGAGAGAGAGAGAGAGAGAAATAATTGAAGAGAGAGAAGCCATAGGAGACTTCACCGGAGTCCAATCACCAATCGCAAGAATCGGGTCACCGGTGGCCAGATTTTGGCCAATGATCGCTGGAATCTGATCATCGACCGCCACCCATCAAACTTCTTTGAAAACCTCGCCGAAGGTCCCTAGAGTGGTTGTCGGAGATCTCATAGGTCGCCGGAAAAGTTTATTACCCCCCAAATAGACCTTTATTGGGGGGCAATAGATCAAGATTTATGAAACCTCGCCGAAAGCCTCCAAAGAGGTTGTCTGAGATCTCATATGGGGCCGAAGAGGTTTATTACCCCCCCCCCCCAATAGACCTTTCAGTCACCGGAACGAGAACTAATATCACTAAAATTAGACAAATAAAATTTGAATAAGGAAAAAAAGAGGAGATTATATCAATTTAAAACATTTATTGCCACCCAGTAAACGTCTATTGGGTCTATTGCCCCCAATAGACCTTCATTACCCCCAATAAAACTTTTTTTTTCTTTTTTTTTCCCTTCTGCCCCTATTTTACCAAAAAAAAAACTGATTTGGGCACCTAGAAAATGCTCTGGTTTCCCATCAAGAGCTGGACATTTCTCTTCAGTGCCTTGGAGCTCCGATTCCGAGATCACCTACCAGGTGTTCGACTCTGGCGAGGTAGCTCCGACCGACGTTCGTCGTCCTCAAGAGTGGATGATGTCGGAGTTTGGATCCTCAGTTCAGGGCAAATGAGTCATCGAGCAGCTACCAGGTCTGGCTCCGAGATCGAATTAGCATCTAAATCTGGAAATACCTGAAAATTGGTGTGGCTTGGACCTCCAGCACAACAATCTCACCTGAAAATTGCCTCAGGTGGGCTTGTTGGTGAAATTTCGCCGAGGAGGGAGAGGTTGATGTCTCCTGTTGCGGGTTTGAGTTGTTGCCGGCTCCCCGTCATCCGGTTGCAGAAGAAGGCACCGGTGCTGCTTCTCACTGTCTCTATTGACAACTTTAGTCGCCGGTGAGAATGTCGTTGACGAAGAAGACTGGAGAGAAAGCCGGCGTCTGGAGAGATGGAGAGAGTGAGAGAGGAGACAGAGTGGCAGTGGAAGTAATTATTTAATTGAGTTGAGGATAAAATGGTCATTTGCTATTAATTTGGGTAGATGAGAATAAAAAATCTGTTGCTATGATGGGTAGAATAATTTTTGCTCAATTTTGTGTTTTGGCTCAAAGAGGTTTAAGTTTTCCCAGGTCCCAATAGAAAACCTCATTAGTTTTGGGTTAACTCAACCTCTTCGATGCCCAGACCTGGCCCTAGGCATGTGGCGGACTAGGCTTTTGCCTATGGTCCCAACCAAATGAGCCCCAAACTGAGGAATTTTAAACCTCATTTTAGGAAAATAGAGAAAGCTGCATCCAAGCATCGTGGTCAACAACTCAACACTAAAAATCACCAACTGAAACGTCATTAAGAAAACAAAACAAAAGGTAGACAGCTAGCTTGGTACGTGCTCTAACCAATTAATATAAGAGATTCGCTATAAATTATTCTATCAACCTGAGAGATGTTGTTCAAAGAATACAGTATCTTGGACATTTGAACCTAAACAGGTTTAGAATCTTAGCTACAGACTAAAAAGAAAACTTTTTTAAGAGGCTACATAAATGGTAAAGGATATTAAATGAGGATTTGAATATAAACGTCTATGTGCATGCAGTGTAAATTGTAAAGAAGGAAATATTATTCAGCATTTTCCGAAGGAAAGTGAAAGAGACCGTGAATGTAATCCACTCAAAGTCTCAAATTAAAAACAAAGCGATTACTTTATCCATACATCCAGCCCCCATTCCCAACCTCATCGATTTCCATCGATTTCCAAGGAAAGATTAACCTCCTGCGTTCCTGTCCTGTATGCATGCGTTGAACATGATTTGTGTTCTCACAACAAACATGTGAAATCAACCTGTCATGTATGTGTGTGATTCATGCATCTAACCTGCATGCAATTGATGACATCCCTACACTTGTAAAACACCCCATGCATGTTCTACAATTGTAACGTAATCTCTGCTCCCTTCTCTCCCCCTCGTCTTCTTTAAATATAAGCTCTCTGCAGTCTGGCTCCTCTTCACAAACCATCTCTGAGTCTCTCCTGTTTGTAAAACTCAGAACCCTAAACCATGTTGGCCACGCTGGTGCCTGCTCCTGCTGAGCAAACCCCTATGGTTTTCGACTCCCAAGTCATTCAGTACCAATCGAACATCCCTTCCCAGTTCATATGGCCGGACCATGAAAAGCCGAGCCCCGACCTGCCGGACCTTCTCGCTCCTGCCATCGACCTCAACGGCTTCCTCAGCGGCGATCCTGCCATCGTCGCGAACTCGATTCATTTGGTCGACGAGGCCTGCAAGAAACATGGATTCTTCCTCATTGTGAACCACGGAGTTGATCCGCAGCTCATTGCGAAAGCTCACGAGTACATGGACGTGTTCTTTGAGATGAAGCTCTCGGAGAAGCAAAGGGCTCAGAGGAAGGTTGGTGAGAGCTACGGTTATACTAGTAGCTTCACCGGCAGGTTTAACTCCAAACTTCCATGGAAAGAAACACTTTCTTTCAGGTACTCTGCTGAGAGCCAGAGCTCAACAGTCGTTAAGGACTACTTTGTGAATGTGTTGGGTGAAGATTTCAGAGAAATCGGGTAATAATACACTGTGATTTCACCTCCTACTACTTTGCCTATGGTACTATGATGACATTCATTCATTTTACATATAATTGGATCGAAATTACGACATTAACAATAAAATTATCACATAAATTTTGTACTGTTTATGTATAACTGAACTAAAGTTATAACCTTGAAAACAAATTTGTTCACAGACATCGGTTATAAATGGAGCAATTACCTATAATAAAATTAAGACTACACAAAGTATGTGGCTGATGTTAATTACAATAGATAAAAACAAAATTTTCAGTGAGATCTCATAGATCTTATATAACTTTTTACTGATGGTCTGAATGATAGATCATTTTCTCAAATTATAGATGTCAAATACAACATCTCTCCGACATTTTTTTCTTTTTTTAAAGATATGTTTCTCTATTTTATTCTATTCTTTCCAATATTTAATTTAGTAAATTTTAGTTGTTTTACCGAGAAATTCCATATAATTTTCAGCAATACCTAAATTCTTTAATTAGATAGCTCTGCCGATATACCCTTGTTTTTAGACCTTAGTTATCCGAGATATCCAATATTGTGGTCATTACTTTTACTTATGTGCTAGTCTTTCTAGGAAGTTCTACCAAGAATACTCGGAAGTGATGAACAAACTATCCAATGGGATACTGGAGCTACTGGGACTGAGCCTGGGAGTTGCGCGGGAGTACTTCAAAGAGTTCTACGATGGAAACGATTCGATCATGAGGTTGAACTACTATCCAATGTGCCAAAAACCAGATCTGACACTGGGAACTGGGCCTCACTGTGATCCCACTTCCTTGACAATCCTTCATCAGGATCAAGTAGGGGGACTTGAAGTGTTTTTGGATGAGAAGTGGCACACCGTTACTCCTGTCCTTGGTTCTTTCGTTGTCAACATTGGTGATACTTTCATGGTAAGTTAACTATATTCATTAATATGTATCGCAATGGAATAGCATGCAGAAGCACTAGTATTAATATCATTGCACCTATACTGCATTCACCTTGACCACTCTAGAGTTATTATCTATTTAGGTTGGAATTTACAATGCAGTTAGGCTTTGGTACTGTTAGTCGTACTTTTTTGTGCAGCAATCAGTATGGATCACCTTCAAGCTCACTAATTTGTCATACTATATAAAGCACCGATATCGTCTTCAGTTTAGCCACATTGGTCGGGTTTTGTTTGGAAGGGCTCAATTAGGTCTATGGACCTTTCTAGATATTGGATGTCACCATCTGCATAGGCTTCGGCAATATTATTAGTAAACTAGTGTCACTTTTCTACTCTCGTCGACTTTAAGCCTCCAAACCATGTCTGGGCCTCTAATTTACGCACCTACGTACAGGCTACATCCTTGAGTTGGAGAAAAATAGGGATTTATTAATGTTATTTTTCTTTGTTGGGTGAATTAAATGTTACTTTCTATATGCTAATATATGCTTTCCGCATGATGTGAACTTTCAGGCTCTGTGCGATGGTATTTACAAGAGCTGCTTGCACAGGGCTGTGGTAAACAACAAAACTGTAAGGAAATCTCTTGCTTTCTTTCTCAATCCAAACAAGGACAGAGTAGTGACTCCACCAGCAAGTTTGATCAGTGCTGATAACCCGAGATTGTACCCGGACTTTACTTGGCCTACTCTGCTAGAGTTTACCCAGAAACACTACAGGGCTGACATGAGCACCATTGATGCTTTCTCGGACTGGATTAAAGAGCAGAAAGGTGGAGAGGAAAAGAAAGAACAAGGAAACTAGGAAGTCTGTTAAGTGCTTTGGTGGTGTACAAGGGAATAAAGAAATAAAGGGACTCCAGATTATCTAGCTTATTGTTCTAAATTTTAGTTCTGTCAATTCAAGCATGAAATGTGGTGGACAAGGCTTGGGCCTATGGTCCCGACCAGATGAGCCCCAAAACTGGGGAATTGGTATTTTAAACCTCATTTTAGGAAATGCCAATGGCAAAATCTGGGATACTTTGTCACATTTCAGGGCTCAAATATCAAATGATAATATCAAGGATAACACACATAATATTGAAGGAAAGAAATTAGAGAAAGCTGCATCCAAGCATCATGCTCAACACTCAATCACCAATTGCAACATCATTAAGAAAACAAAACAAAAGCAAGACAGGGCTAGTGCTCTAACCAATTAATATAAGAGATTCGCTACAAATTACACTACCCACGTGAGAGGTATTGTTCAAAGAATACAGCATCTCGGACAATTGATCCTAATCATGTTTCGCATCTTAGCTTCAAACAAAATAAGGTATGAGTTTATTATACAGGTCATTAAGGCAAAGAATTTGTTGCTACCCGGTTCCAATGGGTGACAATCGATGGAATGGGAATTGAATGAATTACAAATGGAATAAACAATGGTGGAATGTGGTAAAGAGAAAGCCAATACCTTCTCTAGATGACCACAAATAACCTAAGTGACTTGTCAGATGAAGATACCAAGGAGCAGGTGAACGAGACAGAGTATCCACTATTTACGTAAATCCCCATTTTCAGATTCATTCACTTAGCTTGCAGCCGCGAAGATAGGGATGGTCATACTTGATGTACTTTGTCCAGTATCCTCGGTACTTTGTCATTGCCAACTCCAGCCATGGTTTCATGTTACCATTATAGTGTACAACAGCTGCGTTCTCAATCTCGTTCCTATCAAGACTTGGATTATAGCCCAAACCAAGCACATGCCATGACTTCTGCAATGGATGTGTCAGCCCGTAAAATGTGATTAGCCCTGGAGGTAGTGTTCCAAGTTTCCACAGTGTCCTCTCTTCATTCTAAAACCACAACACATATGGAAAGAAATAGCTATGGTCAATTTTAAAAGGAACTAACCAATGTAAGAGAATAAAACATTCAGAGGGAGAAATGTGAGGTTCCAGACACTCACCATGTTCTGCCACTTGTGATAGATACCAGTTATATCTTTCTTTTTCCACTCCTTCAGATCAAACATGTTCATTCCATACGCCCATCCACATGCATTTGGATCAAAGTTTCTTGCAATATGGGGATTTGAAAAGTTTAGGTACTTATCAAAACGATGGAAGCTCTCACCACAGGTTTCTACTGCACCATTCACTTTTCCATGTAGATCCACTGCCCACAATCCAGTTAAGTCTTTCTGGACAACAATGTCATCATCAAGAAACAAGATCTTATCCAACTTGGGATAAACCTGCGGAAGATAGAACCTCAAATGATTAAGCATTGAGAGATACTTTGGGTTGCGGTACTTCAGATTAGAAGCCCCAGATGAGAGAGTGGTAGGATGGTCAGCCTTGAAATAATAGTTTTTCATTGCAGCAGACTCAAGTTGCCGCAGAACTGGGCAGTATGATGAGTTAAGCCACTTAAACTCATCAACATTTTCAACATGAATTGTTGCCTTTCCAGGAGGATTCAACAAGAACCACATATTCATGGCTCCAAAGTTAAGCTTATCAGTAACAAGATGGAATACATGTTTTGAAGGATCCTGAAATCACCAAAAAAGCATACAAGTAAACAAACTATCAGGCCAAAAAAAAAGTATGAATAATGAAAGCAGCCTGCATAGAGTAAGAAAATTGTCAAATAGATCACATGATGGCATGAGCCTCAGGCCCTAGCTCAATATAAAAGTTCTTTTCAGTTTTTAAAATTTCTTAATCTGAGGTCCACCAAAGATGGGCCCTGCTTGAGAAAAAATATACAAAAGACCTTCATGATAAAACATCAAGCCAATAGATGTCAAGATGTCTTCCTTTAAAAGATTTAGAAACTGGTGACAATAAAGCATTGTTTACATACTGTTTTTTTTTTTTTTTAAAAAAATTTGTTCACAAGACACAAATGCACGCACAATTAGACAGCAGTATAGAATATGATAGTTCAGATTACCTTGGCATTCTTGACAGTAGAGTTGACAACGACCGATGCAGCCAAGACATTGTCAGAGAAGAGAGCGTAATGATAAAGACTAGGATTTTCCAAGTTCTCACTTCTAGGGAATTTTCTCTTCTCCATGGGAAGGAGGTAATAATCTATGGTTAGGCGCATAGACAAGCAGTGGATTCCATTTGGTATGGTCTTGGCAGCTAACTGACTAAGGAATGTGCTCTGCTTTTTCAAGCTCCGCACTTGTTCATCTGCAGACTGAAGCATTGCTCTCAGCTTTCCAGTGACCAGGTTACAATCATACAGTTGCTCTCTCGACTTTGAAAGAACTTGACCCATAGCTTTTATTCTCTCCGGTGCACTACAAGTGAATCAGCCATAAAAAAAAGTAAAAAGTGTCATAATAATCACTAATTCACTATATCTAAAATAAGATGCAGATATATGATACATAGTCAAGAACATGGTACCTTTTAGGTAAATCTGCATCAGCAGTTGTCTCTCCCAATGCACGCTGAGATTCTCTTAGTCGAGTCTGTAGTTGCGCATACAGATCAGGCTTGTTCTTCATCTTCGCAATACTTAAGTAAACCCTTGCCATTATGATTTGGTCCCGCATCAAGCGCACTGTTGAGTCAGAGTTTTCATTCTCGTTTTCTTTCCTCCAAATGCTGTATTTTCCAAGAACTGCCGAGTCAACTGATTTGGAGCGTTCAATGGCTGCACTTTCAAGTTTTACAATTGATTCATCATCGTGTTGTGTCAACTCAGTTGCACGGCTTGCACGTCTGCTCTCTCTTAATTGCTGCAGAATTGCTTACAATGCAAAAATTAGAATTTAACCAATACTGCAGTAATACAAAATTAGAGACCCCAAATAGACATAACACTGCAGTAACACAGAACAATGAACATAGGTAAGTATGACAATTACCCTTCGCGCTAGTTTTGCAGGATCAAGAGGTTGAGCAAGATTATCTGCAAAGAACAATAAAATCAAAAAGAATGTAGAAGTGTTTCACAGCCATAAGCAAATGCTATCGGAACATATTACCACCTGAAGCATCATCCACTTTAACCCTAGATGTCTCTTGTTTTGCATCTACGGCTGTCAAATTTATCTTTGCACATACAAAACAAAACAGAAGCAATCAGCAGCTACAAATTGATGATATCTTTCCAGCATAAGAAATAGTCAAAATTCCAAGGAGAAAGTATAATACAAATACTAACCTCAGGATCTGTTGCAACAGATGTCTTTTCCCCAATGACTTTCCACGAAGCTGACAAATTGTTTTTTCTGAAGAAATCAAGGCTCAAAGGCCCCATGTCATTTGTGCTGGCTGCAATCACATCAATGACCTAATATGTTGATTCAATCAGAATGCTGGTTAGGGAGGACACTCAACAAAATAGGAAAAATACCACCATTTCTATGAACTCAGAAATGAGTATAACACATAAATTTAGTAGAGTTGCACTTGCCTCTTTTGAGAAAAGAGATTTGGCATGTTGCAGCGCCACTCGTTCCCTCCAATCCAAATTCTGCACCAGGAACATGGTTCTCAAAACGGTTTTGTAATTTTATTTTACTTTATTGTAGAAAACAGTATGCAAACAAGATTTGAGGCAGAAATCAATGCAAGCATGAAGCCATACCTTTTCACCAGGACCAGATAATATCTCATCTTGATCTGCACAAATAGCAATAATCAGTAATAGTCAAGACCGGAGAGACTTGCATAAACATGTGACTTGCACAGAAAACAAACTACAAATAGCAACCATCGATTAGTATTAAAAGGAAACAAATGAATATGCCATTGGATTGACATTTAGGAAACTTTTCATAATTCCAACATTAGCTAACCCAAGTATACAATAAAGTACACAAGATATAAACCAACATCTCTTCAACAAGACTTTTACAGGATTACCAGCCCCGTCAATCAATCATGAATTTTAAGCTCAAATACAGACCACCTACAAGGCGCAAATGGGCAACTTATACAACTAAAATCTTGCGTAAGCTTCTGAGGAAACTTAAAATCATGATAAATAAGAGCCATCTATAAACTCATTCTATCATTTTCACTTGCACTGAGGTTTGGCTCAAGAATCCAATAGCTCCACTCTCTCAGCCACTATAAAGTGGTAAAAATAGTGGATTACGACTAAACTGCAATTAAACAATATCACATTATTATCGTAACAGCGATGGCACATGCAACATTCACAATCGTAATTGTTCTCAACCACATCTGTATCAAAACACCATTGTGGTTGATCTGCTAATATATAGGAGCAACCAGGCTAAGACCATAAAAAGTAACGAATTTGACTCGAATTTCATTCAGGTAGGATATCTTTTAATATATCACCAAAATCTGCTTAAAAATAGACCATCTAGGTACCGGGACAAAGCTAAGCTCTCCCTCCTAATACTGCAAGACACACTCATACACGCACTATCTTAAAACACAAAAAAACAATTGCAAAGTCTGAAACAAATGTGCATTCCTCACAGCTCAAAAAGCCCTAACAGCAGGAATATGAAAATAGCATTTCGGATTTTCGGATCAGTAATTGTATCAGCAGGACGTTAAATTTTCACTTTTTCTGCTTCTCTGAAGCAAAGAAGAGAGCAATTGCAAGCAAGTATGGTAATTTTTCCTGGAACTGCAGAGCCAAAAAGCGAAACCTAATTGAGATCCGCAAACCTAAACATTTGCCTACACATAAATACACACAATTTCCTCAACGGAATTCGATAATAAATTGAAAGGGAGGCGAGGACCAACCGGAGGTGTAGAGGCCACGGCCGACGAAGAAAATCAAGGGAACAAGAAGCAGGACTAATATAAAAACCGCAATAGGGAATCGAGATCCGGCGGCTCGGTTCCGGTGGAGCCCGCGCTTCACCGCCATTGCCAATCGATACCTGGAATTTCAATCAGCTTCAATAGAAAGAAGAAAGAGAGTCAGAGATTCATTATCAGAGAGAGAAAGAGGGATCTATTGGCTAGAGCGATGTGGAGGTCGGAGAGTGAGAATCCATCGGAAAAGTGGAGGAGAGTGAGTTGAGGAGTGTGAATTTTTACCTCCAATTTTTGGTTTTCTTCCGTCGTCTGAGTCTGTCTCTGTCCCTGTCTCTTTCTTCCTCTTCTTTCTCTCTGGCCCGACCCAACTCATGGTTAATCATTTTGTATTTTTTCTGCACCAGAAATTAATAATTGAAGTATTTTTTTTTTTTTTCAATTTTTCACCATGGTAAATTGGTTTGGGTGAACAAGAAAATGTCATAATTCATGTGCTTTGGATGATTTTAAAACAATATCATATTGAATTCCACAATGAAGTTGTAAAGGATATTCCACATCGGCTATGAAAAGACGAGACAACGTAAACAAGGAGAGCTTTGTACGACCGTTCTCTGACAATAGCGTGTGTTATTGCGGGTAGTTCACACGTCATTGCGATGACAGCTCAAAGAAATTCGGAATGAGATGATAATCAAGGCTAGTGTGGAAAAGAGGGGCTCAAAGAGAGTGGAAGCATTTTCATACATGCGGAGCGTATTTTCATATTTATGATTAATTTAATCGAAAATCTGTCCAACTGGAAATATTTTTATAAAAATGTGAATCGAATGCACCATGGTAAATTGGTTTGGGTGAACAAGAAAATGTCATAATTCAAGTGCTTTGGATGATTTTAAAACAATATCGTATTGAATTCCGCAATGAAGTTGTAATGGATATTCCACTTTCATGGAATTTTACTCGACATAATGACATAAATCATGACCTAATTGTCATTCCTTGTTTCTAAATCTTCATATTGTTATCTCACCTTTCTTTTCCCAATAAATAACTACATTCTTACATCAACCTACTTAAGGGATAAATACTCAACAATTAACAAAACATCAGACCTATAATATAGTCGAAGCTTCAAAAATACACTCATCATTTATTAAAAAAAAAAAAATTTATTAAATATAAATAACTTGTGGTTACAAGACTCACACAGACACTGGGGAAATCCAAGAACATTAGCTTATACTCTAACTCTAAGAAACAAAAAAGCAAAGTACAATGTACACCCAACTAGTTGAAACAAAGTAGAAATCTAAACAACCCTTCTCCGTGGTTTAGCATACATATATTCCTTAAACTCCCAAGGATTTCCAATCTGCTAAACCATAGAACCAGACGACGGCAAAGAGATTGTCTACATAATTGCCACGTCCAAGTAGTCTCCGATCTGCATATCAGAGAACATCAGCCAGGAACATGAAATATCATCAGATATATGAAGCTACAAAAAAGAACATCATATCTACCTCAAAGCCAAGCTCAGCCAAAGTCTTGCCATCATCGAGTCTTCCATTTCCAAAAGAAAAGGTTTGCCCCACCTTCATGAAGCAATAGAATCCAGTCAAATCAGAACCCCATCAGGAATCTAATTTGTGCATCATTTTACAAGGAATATGTGCAACCACATTTACTAGATTATCTATGGTGATTAAATCTTAGACCAGAGCTGTCAAGTCACAACTTGGCCCTGATCTTTTTGACTCAGTCTCCAAAATTTAAATCAACCAACCAAATCCAATTTTAAACCAAGAAAACTTCAAACATACCGAACCAACTAGGATTATAAAATATGCAGTTTTTTTTTTTTTTTTGCAATTAAGCTTATTTATGAAACAATAAGTACCAAATGCAGATAACAACACTATCCACAAATAAGCCACACAATCATCCAACAGAAATTACAAAATTCATGCAGAAATTGTAGAGGCACTGAAGTCGGATATTGACTTGGACAAGATTGCAGCAGGTCAGGATATTAACAATACCCTTGCATCGCATAAGCATAATAGTTAATCACATGTTAGAAGAACCTTCACCATTGGAGAAAGAGGCCTATCAAATTCTCAAGTGGTGGACATGCCTAACTTTCTTTCTGCATTAGTAGTGCTTATTAATTTAGAATAGAACCTTTCCATTTCTGGATTTCTATCTTTTGGAATTGTTACCCGCATCTTGTCTCGTTTGCTTTTGGCTATTTGGGGGCAGCTATTGAATGAAGTATTTTCACTTCCTTTGACTTCATTTACTTCTTCTGCTTCAAATCACTAACTATACACCTTAACTGTTTAGCACTTTCATCCCAAGTGTTCCAGATATCTGGTTGTGTTAACTATTTCTTTCTGTTTATTCATTATAACCGAATTATGAAACCTTTTAAAAAATAATGCCCTAATCTAGTGGATGGCTCCTATGCAAGAATCATTTACTATGCTAAAGATTCTAAAGCAAACAAGGAATGTTAGGGAGTTTAAGTGGTCATTAACTCCAAGATACACAGTTCCCAAATAGTCACAAATAACAATTGTTGCTCAATCGTTAGATTACATATAAATAATATATATATATATATATATATATATATATAATAGGAAAAGGCTGTGGTATGTTAATATATCTCATACGTCAACTATTTTTACCACTTTGAGGACTCATTTTACCACTTTAAGGAATTATTTTACCACTTGAGGACTCATGTGGTAATCTAAAAATTTACCACTTTAAGGACTCATGTTATCACTTTGAGGACTAATATTACTATTTTGATGACTCATTTTACCGCTTTAAGGCAATTGTATGCATGTCATACGTTAACACATTGTAGAATTTCCCATGTGTAATATGTGTGTGTGTGTCTGGATATATATATATATATATATATATATATATACATACATGAGAGAGAGAGAGAGAGAGAGAGAGAGTGAATGAATGAATGAAAAGACATAAGAAAGAGGAAGGATAACTAACCTCTCTGACGACGAAACGGCCACGTTTATCTGGATATACAAAAGCAAAGGACAGTTTTGCATTCCTCCGTCTTGCTGCGGGGGCAACCTCTTTGACCTAAAAAAGAATCACAATCAATTACAAAATTATTAAAATAAAAACAGGTTCAGCAAAGAATGATATGGGGAAGAACTATCCTCCACTGTGGGTAAATTATGCAAATAACTACAGGCATGAATATACCCACAAAGAAATATACAACAACAAACCAACACACACATCAGAGAGATAGAGAGAGGGTCTACCAGATCAGTTAACTCACGAAGTGAAGCGTCCTTCCATGTATAAATTTGAACCTCATCCTTCGGCTCCTTGCCTCTCACTGCAAAATCATCATTGACATGATGGCTTCCAGCCTATTAAACATTGAAAAAGGAAATTATAACTATGAGCATAACTTGCACATGTGACTCAGACAACTAAGAACTAGATCTACGCTAAGCAGATATGACCCTTTTGTCAGGATTAAACAAGAGAACAAATATCCTAATTTGAGAAAATCATTACACCACTTTCCATATTTTGCTTCTATCAGGTCATGCAACTTTCTTATCATATATAGCTTGTTTAAGTTTCAACATGATGCCACCTTGACTGTGGTAATTGAGTACTCGCACATATGATATACATATTTGAACAAAATACATATACGAGCTCAATGCAAGAATCCACAATAAAGAGGAACCTATAATATGTCCCCAACTTAATTTTAAATAACAAATATTCAATCATAGAAATCACTCGGCAGAACTCCACAAGGCCACGCAGCGAAAATGCTAGTAAAGAATATATAACAAAGGCTAGCGCAGCACATAATATCCTAATCCCAACATTGTAGCGATCATTAGGGAGAAAATTCCCTTATGAGTTTCACAAAGGCTTGCTCACAAAGTTGAGTGCCCAATACAACAATAATGTCTTCACTTGTTTAAGTGAAGGAACTACTGCTAAATCTATTTCTCATTCCTCAACAGAAAATACACCACCGATCAAATTCAAGCTTAAACTTCGAATTCCTTAGAAACCCAGAAGAAAACTCAGGCACGGGTATTGGGTAATATACCTTAGTGAAAACTCGAAGCAATAAGGGGCAAGTCTGCAATTCAACAACCACCCAAAAATCACCAACAGTAAAAGAAAAAACAGCAAATCAAGCAAAACAGGGAAAAAAAATAAAACAGGCAAGAGAAAAAAAAAACGAAGAGGGAACCTTTTCGCGATCGACAGGGCCAAATCGAGGGCGAGGAGGCGGTGGTAATCCTCTCTTCGGTGGTTGGGCTACTCCGGCCATCTCTTCTCAGAGCTTCTGCTTCTCTTCTTCTTAGCTCGTTGAGTCTGTTTTGTACCTTGTTATTTGTTTTGGGCTTCGCAATTTTAGTTGGATCCTAAACTCAAAAGAGTTGTCGGCCCAAACGTTAATGTTTTTTTTCTTCATTAGTTGCCTCGGTAGATATTGTTCGAATCAGGAAATTATAACATGGTTCCGGACTATAATACACGTGGTGATCCCGGAGTGATATTATTTGCCCATGTGACTGGTAATAATTTCTAAATGGTCTTTTAAATTAATTTTTCTTTTCTTTTTTCACCTCCATGCATGGATCTCACCACATTCGAGTGATATTATTGATTGAGACCATCACATGGTAGTGCCACATAGTATTCCGAGACCACATAATAATTTCTCTGTTCGAATCATAGGGTAGTAATGTAGTGTTTGTTTGTATTAGGACTTTTCATTTTTTTTTTCCTTTTTTCTTTTTTTACAAAAAAACAAAAACAAAAACAAAAACAAAAAACAAATGCACTCTTTAATTGATTATGTTCTTTGTTAGAGATTTCTTTCTCGACTTTTAGATATTTATGTTTGTCCCGGTGCCATAGACCTTGGTGACGGCCCCTTTAACCAAAAAAAAAAGAGTCTGGTGCCCTTAATTTTATTTATGGGCCTTGACTCTTTAACAGTGTTCGCAATTTTTAAGTCAAATTTTAGCCAAAGTAGCTAAAAAATTATTTTAGCTAACACTTTAGAAATACGTCTGCATCAGTACTTTATATTTTAACTAGTTTTGAATTAATTTTTTTTAATAAGGATTAAATAGTTTAAATATATTTATAAATTACATAAAATAACTCAAAATAAATGTTTTAAATTATAAAGAGTCTCATCTCGCTCTCAATAGCTCTCTATATTTAGGAGCGAGATAGTTAAAAATTATAATGAAGAGTCACTTAGGAGTCTGGTGTAGCTGCTAAAATAGATAAAAAACTAAGCATGTTCTCTAAAACAGCTACCTCATACCAGCTCAAATCTGCCCAGACCACGGGACTTCAATCCAAACTGTCGGATGACCTGATTCTGCTCCACTCCGGCATGATCAACAGGCGCTCGACGCTGACGATCAACGACCTAGACCCTCCATCAGCCCAAGTCTCGATCAGCCATACCAACAGTTTTCTTCTACTCAGACCGCCGAAATTTGAACAACAACTCTCTCTCTCTCTCTCTCCTCTCTCTCTCTCTTCTCTCTCTCTCTCTCTCCTCTCTCTCTCTCTCTCTCTCTCTCTCTCTCTCTCTCTCTCTCTCTCTCTCTCTCTCTCTCTCTCTCTCTGATTTTTGTCATTGTTTTTCTTTTGCTTAGGCTATTCTCATATTAATTAGTTAACTTCTTTATCATACAATTTGCTGAAACATTTAAGATGGAGAAGTAGCCTAACATTTTTTGATGAGTTGTAAGTGTTGTATATGCTTCAAACTGCCAAAAAGGTAGATAAATGCTATTCTCTCAAAGAAAATTAAGATGGGCAGATTATGGAGAATTCAGAATATGACTGTGGACAAAACATAATGCTGAAGAATTACTATCAAACTCACGAAATTTAACTGACACAGTCTTCTTTTTATTTCATAGTTGTAAACATCAGTCTCTTTAACATTGCTTTGAGGCACCAGCACCAAACAAGAACCTGTATTTTATGATAAAAACTGTCATGTAGTGGTCATTGTGATCCTCAAAGTCTAGGAACAGTGTTCTTCCCAAATTGAATTTGCTCACCACTTTCCATTTTACAACATATAACTATGGTTAACTCTTTAAAATCATATGGTTAACTATGGCCTGCTTCCGCTCAGAGCAAGGCACCATGTCATAAATAAAGCAAACGTCTTTTATCTTTCTATCAACAAAAACACAAAAGGGAAAGTAAAGATGGTTATGAATTTGATTGGGAGCTTTGCAAATGATGCACTCCATTAGAAGAAAGTAAAGATGCATATGCTTTATTAATAATAATGATGCACTCCATTACACCTATTGATTAACAACTTCAAACTAGTTGTCGTGGAGGTTCAATTGGTTGTTCTGAGCTTGGACATGAACAATTTCTTTGTGCATAAAAGCCGGAGGAAAGTGCCTCTGCCGGTGAGGGAGATCACTCTCAAAGTAAGGTGCGGGTCTTCGATATGAAAATGTCTATTTCCCATTAAGTTTTATTTTAATTTCCACATGAAAACTTCTACTTCTTTTTTGTTTTTTTTTTTATCTAATTTTAGGGAGATTAGCCCCCCTTTCCCAATGCCCAAATTTTATTGATTTTATTGCCCCCCAATAAACTTTTTATTTGGTGGTGGTAGGGGGGGGGGGGGGGTGCAATAAAAGTTTCTGGTGACCTATGCATGAGATCTCCAACGACCTCTCTGAGGACCTCTGGGGAAGTCTCCAATCAATTCTTTCTCTTCCATTCTCTCTCTCCTCTCTCTTTATATATATATATATATATATATCTGTGTCTATGTATGTGTGTGTGTGACAAAGGGAGGCAAAATAGAGTAAAAAAAACAAAAACTTAATTGGGTATCAGGAACAAAATGATCTGAGACGTCTTAAGGGTGGTGGTGAAAACTAATAATTAGTTAGGGTAAGGGGGGTTAATATCCCTATAGTTAGGGTAAAGAGATATTTTCCCTTTTATTTTTAGTCCATATATATTTTTCACAAGAAAATTAAATTACAAGCTAAAGCCACGAGAATGGTCAGCACCGTTTGGGTCAAAGTTGAAATTTGACAATACATTTAACTGAAAACCGTCTTCCCAACATCTAAATGCATATACCAAATGGTTCAAAATTTACAAGAGCATCTGCCATGAAATTTGTGATTGAATATAACATCAAGTTTTTTGCTGTATTGGACAAAGGTAAAAGGAGAGTTATTGAGGGTTGAATTACACTGGATTTACTTTTTAGTTATGACTGACCTAAGGTAATGACAGTACAATTTTTTATACTGGTGGGTAATCGATTAACAAAATGACACCATTGTTTTTTCTTGAATAGAACAACGAAGAAGTTAGTACAAGTTCATCCTCATCTTCCCCAATCTTGGCAGCATGTGTCCAAGTTCAAAACTCCTCAAATTTCACAGATAAAGACCAGCAAAGTCTTAAAACCACATAGGCACGTACCCGTCAAGGCCAATTAAAGCTTTCTTTAAACCCCAACCTACTAGGCTTCAACCATAATATCCACATTATTCCCCACAACCACCACCCAAAAAATAAAGCAAAGTAAATTTTAGTTTCTATGAACAACAATGAAAGAAGATCGAATACAATTCTAGAGAAATTAGTACTCTTTGTTCCCTATTGATGACTAAGAAATTCTTAGGTATGGGCTTCCCCACCACGTGGATATAGGGCAAGTCAATTAACATCATAATTTTTATTTTTTTTGTTCCGAAACTACCTCTGCTTTTTAAAAGTGCAATACCCAAAGATCCTCCTATTGGGGGTTGATTGGTCAGCCCTATATCCATGTGGTGCGGGTGCCCCACGCAAGTCTCTCTCTCGATCACTAGTTCACTCCAAAGAAGAAAAGACATGAGACTCATATGACTTGAAAACTCAGTTGATGGGGGCATAGCTGAAATGGGAAATGTGCATTGACAAGCACAAGCACAGCCATCAAAGCTTTCCTAAATTGGAAACCCTATAGACCCCCACCACTTACTTTATAGGGAACATTAGACCCTGATGAGACACTACATTTTGTAGGGTTGGAGCTCAACTCAGTGGGAATATTATCAATGCCCTATGTGACTTTTTTTTTTTGAATAAACCATATCCCTTTTCTTTTTCAACCCATTTCCTATTTGCACACCCTTTGTGGTAAAATTTTGTGAAGTGGGAGATGTTTGCTTGACAGGGTTGAAGAAAGGGACATTGTGTACATCTTTCTTGCCAATTCTGCTGAATTATTTGTACAATCTGGGATATCCTATAGGCTATAGAGAAAGAAAATTGGAAAAAGATGAGGACTTTTGTATTATTGTGGTGTACAAAGCCTTCTGGACAAAACTATATTCTTTTCTGTTTATATATCTATCTTACAATTGCTAATCAAAATTATAATATTAATAGTTGTAGTACTTGAACGAACACCTTTTCTTTTGTGAAAAAAAAAAACAATGGTAATGCTGACTTGAAACAAACTTGGCCAAGCAAGACTTGTTCTAAATATGAGATCGATCCATTGTTAACTGTTTTAGGTAATGCAAAAAAGAAAGCATAGAAGGGTGATCTGGTCTTGTATAGCTACAGAAAAGAAATATAGCGCGCTATTTGGGGGTGATTTTATTTTATTTTATTTTTTCTTTGAGCCGAAATGACCTGAAATTAAAGTTGGTCTATGCTTCTGTCATTTCATCAAAATATCTAACCTTTGTTGAGCCACATACTTGATGTCAAACAAATTCTGGTTTTGAATATGATGGAGCCACTTATGTATCACTTCAATTAGAGACGACGAGTGAGTGGCATCCTTGACATGGTAGGTATCCACAATACTAAATCTATTCCAATCGAGTTCAAGATTTATCGCTAACTTCTAAGAACATCTTTAGCAGACTCTCTATTGTAGCTCCTTACCTGTTTTGGAGAGCATGTTTAGCATTTTATCTATTTTAGGAGCTGCACCAGACTCCTAAGTGGTTCTCTATTATAACTTTTAGTTATCCCGCTCCTAAATATAGAGAGCGGAATGAGGCTCTCTATAATTTAAAACATTCCTTTTAAGTTATTTTATGTAATTTATAAATACATTTAAACTATTTAATATTCATTTTAAAAAAATATATAAATTCAAAACTAGTTAAAATAAAACATTGAAGCAGACGTAATTCTAAAGTGACTAGCTAAAATAACTTGTTTGCTACTTTAGCTAAAATTTAACTCAAAAATGGCTAGCATTGCTAAATGATGCTCTAACCTCTATAAAAATAAAAAAATAAGGCCATTCACTAGAATAAAAACTCTTAATATTTGTTGTTGCTTGATTCATTTAATCAATAGCTAAAATCATTTTACCACCTTGAACTTTATACTTAAAATCAATTGTGCCCCAAACCATGTGCCCTTGTACTCTCCAATTTGATCAATTATGGTCAATCCTTCACTAATCTATCAATTTATTCATATATTGTTGTCCACTGAAAATAGTTTTTAGCCTTAATCGTGCAAGCTATGTACATGATCAAGGCTAAAAATTGACCTTAAGTGGGCATGCATTGTCACTAATTTATGAAGGAATTGAGGAATTAGTTTACTAATGATTATGATTGATCATATTAGACAGTATAAGAGAATATGTGATTAAATTAAAAGTTTGGGGGCACATACAATTTTTAGGCATAAAGTTTAAGGTGATAAAATGAATTTATCTCTTTAATCAATGATGACATTTGAGTGGAACTACATCATTGGTAAAATGTGCCCCATGTATAAGGGGAAATGATCATTTACCCAATTTCAGTTTAAAAATTGCCCACTTGTTCCACCAACTGTTTTTTAACCCCATTTACCCAAAACACTCTAAGGGATTATTTCCCTAATACCCAATTAATTCTTTTTTCATTCTTTTTATTTATTTTTGAGACTTTTTTGCCCTCTCATTCTTTCTCACTTAGAGAGAGAAGTCATCCTCCTCCTTACTGTGCTCCGGTGACCACTGGCCTGCCGCGGTCTCCGGCGACAGGTGACCGGACTCCGGCGACCGGTCACCAGAATCCGGCAATCGATGACCGGAATCGGGAATCCGGCTACTAGACTGGTGACCGGATTCCGGCGTCTGAATTTATTAATACCCAGTAACCATATTATTGTCCCGCAGTAATCATATTATTGCCCCCCAATACTCATATTATTGTCTCCCAATAATTATATTATTACCTCCCAAAATCATATTATTGTTGTCCAGTGAATTGTATAAACTCCCAAAACCAAAATGAATACACTACAGGCACAATTGATCAATTTATATGCATATTATTGCCCCCCAATACTCATATTATTGCCTCCCAATAATTATATTATTGCCTCCCAAAATCATATTATTGTCGTCCAGTGAATTGTATAAACTCCCAAAACCAAAATGAATACACTACAGGCACAATTAATCAATATATATGCATATTATTGCCCCCAATACTCATATTATTGCCTCCCAATAATCATATTATTGCCCCGCAATAGACATGTATAACTACTCAATAGAACTTTTTTTTTCATTCTTCTTTCTTCTTTTCTTATAATCCTTCTGCCAAATTTACCAAAAAAAAAAAAAAAAGAACTCGAGAGAATTTCACAAAAGAAGAAGAAGAGAAGAGAGAGATAGTTTGCAATGGCGAACGAGAAGTCGTTGAGGAAAATTGCAGAGGCATTCAAAGAGCTGGAGGCAGCCGTGAAATCTGAGACCGGCGAAGTGGAGGTTGCGCCGATCTCGCAGGCGTGTTCTCTTGTCTCGCCGCTGTTTCAAGACGGGCACGGAGCTGGAGGTGACGATGGGCATGGCACGGACTCCGACGACCTGAGGCTGGAGGAATCGAACGTAGCGGTGCGCCGCCACGAGCATGGTGACAGTGTCCATCTTCTTCTCCCACCGTGGCAGCTTCTGCAGCCGTCCGGTGCCGTCTGAGCCGCGAGAGAGAGAGAGAGAGAGAGGAGAGAGAGAGAGAGATTGGGTATGTGGTCAACAAATCGCCGGCCGGAGGTGGGAGGGAGGGAGGGAGAGATCGATGAGGGGGGAGGAGAGAGAAAATAGATCGAAGGAGAGAGAGTCTGAGAGAGAGAGAGAGAGATGTAATTTATTAATTAAAATAGGGGCAAAACTGTCAATGAATGTTGGATTGGGTAAATGGGGTTAAAAAACTCTTAGTAGAGTAAGTGTGCAATTTTTAACCTAAAAACGGGTAAGTGGTCACGGCCCCAATGTATAATAGGTAAATATTCTTCTCAGACGAATCACAAATATATATATATACATATAAGAGCGTAATGTTAATATGTTGTCTCAAAGATGTAAACTCAAGAATGTTAAGTGAACCGCACTACGTTTTTGACCATAAATTAATAGAGAGGATGCAGCCTATTACTTTATCATGAGCTTAAGTAGTAACCGCATATTAAGATTTGATTAGACGTTTGACAAACGATTATCACAAATTACGTACTCAGAACCTTGATACTTGAAACAAAGACAATCTATATATATATATATAGACAATCTATATATATATATATATAATTCATTAACTAAATCTATTTCATAGAATTATAGTATCTGCATTCAAAGTAGTTTTAACTCCACGATGCATATTCAACCAGTACAACAAAAAAGCACATAATTAAGGTTTGAGTTGAGCATCGATCCATCGGCCCTCGTTTTTTTTCATCTCATTTTTTAACCATATGATCAATTCATATTATGGAGTAACCAATGCAACATTTTTCTCTAATTACTATAGTCAATGGTAAATTCGCACATCAATATCAAATGACTCACGCAGTGGTCCATAGTTAGAGCCTAAAGCAAAAAAGATGTACTATGCGATCAATTACGGGACCCAAATTTACACCCAAGTAAGAGTCGTCTAATTCCATGATGAAAAATCCTTAAATCTGCGATATTTTCTTGGGCGAAAGACCTAGCTACAGCCTTAACGTACTCCCACGCGCATGAAACGCACGCGCCGATCATTTGTGGAAGCTGACTGTGAACCAATGGCAAGCATCAGCCACCGGTTGTGGGGTCCAACCGTGAGTACCTTCCTGCATCACCATCCTAAGAAAAATAGCTATTTATTGTAAAATCCTTCCAACAATTCTATAAATAAAGTCTTGAGTAGAGTAGTCGGATGATCCAAGCTATTTTTTTTTTTAAAAGAGAAACGGAATCAAGTTTAATTATATATCAACGACGTCTCTCCGTCAAGTTAGTTAGAGTGATTCGAAAATCCCTCATATGACAAATCAATGCACAAATCAGAGTATCAGACTGTGCAACATAGATAATCCAAAAAAAAAAAAAACAGAAAAACCAAACTAACAAGAGAATTGTTTAGGGTCCTTGACCCAAAGCACTAGATACACACCCCTAATTATTTTTTGCTATATTCTTCTCTAAACTTCCTCTTCTATCCTTTTTTTATTAGGAAAAATTTATTTACACATATCTAATTGAGTAGCTATGCGTATGTAAATGTTGCGTTGTGTGTGGGGAATTTATTTTTCTTTGGCACTATGTGACAAGTTTTTGTAATACTATTAGTTTATGGAATAAAGTGTCCTCGTTTCGTAAAAAATAAAAGATAAAAAAAAAAAAATCTTTCAATCATAGAGTATCATATATTGGAAGTGTTTTTTTTTTTTTTTTTTTTAAATCTCTCAATCATAGAGTATCATATATTGGAAGTGTTTTACTTGATTCTCATGTATATCTATAGTTACTTTTAGCACGTTATAACAGTACAACTCATACTAAACAATGCTTTAATTGATATCTCACAACATCTCCACAAGTAAAAACATAAACTGATGTGTGTGTGTAGCATGCAAGTGATGCTAAAAGCACTACCCATATGGCATGTTCGTAGTGTTAATTAGGTTGTTTAATTGGAAAGTAAAGTCCAATGATTTAGTCATGGACAATCTTAATCCCCTTTTGCTTCCCTCAACGTCTTTCTCAATCATTGTAATCCAAAATGTAGAGATTTATACTTATGTTTGCTTTTATGTTTATCATGAGTTTCTTGTCCACAATTTACTAGAATTCTTAATTCTGCTAACTTTGCTTAGCTACTCTAGAATACTATAGAAGATCTTTTCATCTATAGTATTTCAATCTATGTTTGTTTTCCCATAAAGACAAATGTAGTTATAATGGGATAATGTATATGTAAAAATTGCAGCTTCACATGCTATATGAAAAGGACAAATTACCATAAATATTGAATCAAATTTCCAGGACTGTAATTTGACAAACCAACCACATAGCCATTGTTTTCCCTCAAAAACTTGGGGGCCTACCAAGGAACTTGAAATGGACATTTGAAGATGACATTTATTAACCCTAGAAGTCTATCAATGGCATTAGAGCATGTTTAGCAATACTAACAATTTTTTAGTCAAATTTTAGTCAAAATAGCTAAAAAGTCATTTTGGCTAGTCACTTTAGAGTATCTTTAGCAATGCTAGCCATTTTTGAGTCAAATTTTAGCTAAAGTGGCTAAAAAGTCATTTTAGCTAGTCACTTTAGAATTACGACTGCATCAATGCTTTCTATTTTAGCTAATTTTGAATTTATATTATTTTTTAAATGAATATTAAATAGTTTAAATGTATTTATAAATTACATAAAATAACTTAAAATGAATGTTTTAAATTATAGAGAGTCTCATCCCACTCTCTATATTTAGGAGCGAGATATCTAAAAGTTATAATAAAGAGTCACTTAGGAGTCTGGTGCAGTTGCTAAAATAGATAAAAAACTAAACATGTTCTCCAAAATAGCTAAGGAGCCACAATAGAGAGTCTATTAAAGATGCTCTTAGAAATACTTATGTATCAGTGTTCTCTATTTTAGCAAATTTAAATTTATATTATTTTTTAAATGAAGATTAAATAGTTTAAATGTATTTATAAATTACATAAAATAACTCAAAATGAATATTTTAAATTATAGAGAGCTTCATCTCGCTCTCTATATTTAGGAGTAAGATAGCTAAAAGTTATAATGGATAATCAATATAGAGAGCGAGATAGCTAAAAGTTATAATGGATAGTCACTTATTAGGAATCTAATGCGGCTGCTAAAATAGATAAAAAGCTAAATATACTCTCTAAAATAGCTAAGGAGCCAAAATAGAAAGTCTGCTAAATATGCTTTTACACAAAAAAGAGAGAACACAACCTAAAATTTGCAAATTTAAGGCAATATATTCCACAAAATTTGGAAAATCAAAGGATCACCATTTTGCTTTTCCACCAAATGGAGAAAATTAATTACAAAGTGATTCGCGAATGATTTTCAATTTCATATTATTAGCTCCCCTGGTTAGTAAAAAAGGGGACGCGTATAATTTGGCAAAGAAACGTATGTGTATTATTCGGTTTACCTAATCTAACGATACGGTCAAATATTCGGTAAAAAAAAACACGATACCACAAATTTATAAGTTTGAATTATACGTGTATAATTCGGCAAGTAGTAGAAAAAATGGGTTAAAAAATACGGATATATAAAACACTATTTTTGTAAGAAAATAACTAATAATCTACTCTAAACTCTTGCTTTATTTTATCTATATCTATACTATTATTAAGAGAAGACCCTAGAATTCTGACATAAATGACCCTAGAAGATTAATAAACTTTAAGAACTAATTAAATCATAAGGATAATTACGACATTTACAAAATATATTTTTATAAAAAAATAAACAAAAAAAAGTACCTACAATCCACTTTTCTCTCCCCATTATCTTTTCTCTGCAATAACTAATTATTTTCTTTTTTATTTTCTGAAAAAAAATTATTTTAACTTGTACATGCAGAGCATGTGTGAAGAAATGCTAGTACTATTATTAAGAGAAGAGAGTTTGTCAGCCAAAACAAATTTTTTTTACCTAAATATCCCTCAAATATTAAAAAACAATTGAACTGAAATATTTGAGAAAGACAAAATGGTCAATTTACAAATAAAAATAAATAAAAGAAATTTAACAAAAGAAAATCAAAAATAAAAAACAAAATATGTGCAGCAATTTTCTCCACATTATGTGGAATAACTTCTCACATAATTATCCACACCTATAGGGTGTGTTTGGAGTCTAGTATCATTTATGATATGTGATAAAACATGAAAAAAAAAAAAAGGATATGGCACCCAAGTAAACTATAATCAGGCGCTTGAATTACAATACGCTATACATAAGTTTTTCTTCAATTATACCCATACTGAAGTTTTATACCCGTTTTAATTTTTTTTTTTCAATTTCCAAGTATTAACGGATACGTGTTTTAAAATGTCGAGCTCAATAATACGCGAAAAAAACCGAGTCTACAATTTCAATACGTCGTACTGAAATTTTATACGCGTATTAACTAACTATGTTAGCTACATTTAAATTTGCCATCCGCACACTTTTTGTTATCGATTTCCCTCTAACGTTGTTAACCAATTAAGTTTGTCATTTGATGCATGGCATGGCCCCGTGAGTAGCGTGAATCCGGCCTCGTAGATCAGGCTGTTCTAGTTTCGACATGCATCATTGCAGGCGCCTGGCAATGTTAGGGCGTAAGTGATAAAAGGAGGGGGAGAGGGATTGGGATCGATGGTTGAAGTTGCTTCGTTTTAGTTCGAAAGCTTGGGAAACTTTTCTTTTGAGTTTAATACAATGGAAAAAAATTGCGATAAAATTTTGCAGATGAAATAAAGGAGTTTAAGTGAGTAGATTTGCATGTGTATTCCAAATATAGAACTTTTCCATCAATAATCCTAAAATCATATAATACGTTCAAATCAAATGATGTCTTTGCATAGATGAATTACTATACTTTTTACCTTCCGATAGCATATAGTGTTTTTCACTTGGCAGTTTGTTATTTGAAAAGTCTCAACTTCTCCGGTTCTTAAAGTTATTTTCCCTTAAATATTCTCAATACTAAAGAGAAGATGCAATCGCTTCGGGGAAGTGATGAATCAATATGGTGCAATGTTTTCAACGACCTTTTTAAAAATATGGATAAAAATAGGAAAATGTTGAACAAAAACTTTAGTACTAGGTTTATAGTACGCAAGTGGTTTACTGTTCAGTTCAAATTCTTAAATACGTAGCAGTTGTGACAGTTCACTACTCATGGTCTTGATCATGAATCCATTTATGATTTTATGTTCCTTTTGCTGAGCTTTTACTAAATAACTGATGGAGCAGAATCAATCAAGATTGATCGATCACCTCATTGAGTAGAAGGTACAAATTGGTTGCTCATTTAATTCACTGTTGTGCTCAAGTACATATACGTTTTATGAAATTTCTAATGTTTAACACTATTTGGCCCTACTGTATTTTACAGACATTTTAAAGTAGAGTGCTTCTATTCATACCTCCAAATTTAGCATTTGGACCTCCCTTTTTTTTCAAGTGATTATTAATTGATTTTATCAACTCATATGAAATGACTTGTAAGGACAACAAAAAAAAAAGACATTATTTATTTGGGAGCGGTGCAATTTAGTTTCTCCTCAATATTGCTTTTTGTTCAAGTCCGCTTAGTGCAAATCTCTAGTTATCTATAAACAAAATTTTTATTCAATTTTAATGCACACCAATGTTGAAGCATGTTGGTTTGTTTTATATGAAAAGTTTGAAGAAGGACCATTATAATTTCCTCGTCTTCAATTCTCTATTTAATACTAATCTTTAAGAAAATTTAAAATGATGCACATTAAGGCTCTATAATATTGTATGAGTCGACTGTATTATAGAAACTGAAGAACATGTTTCCAAACAATGAATGAAGAATATTAGATACATATATGATCGAATACTATCACACCAATCTATATGATGTTCACATTTAATTTTGATATGGTTGTATGGCAAATCAAAACCCACTTATTGAAACAATAGCTTTGATGCTTGCTATTGTGATCCACCGGCCACATGCAGCTGGAAAAAAAAAGATAGAAATTGCAAAATTTTATTTGAATATTGTCCGTTTGATGAGGTTGCTGTTTAGTTTTGAGTTTTTATCAAGAACCCTAAGTTGAATTTAGATTTTACTGCTATAGGTATTTTGGGAAAAATATGGAGGTGTAGTTAGCATATTGCTTTATTGAAAAAGTAAGTTGGAGGTCTAATAATTAGGGAGGTCCAAATGACAAATTTAAAGGTATGAATATAAGCTCCCTTTAGTAAGTTTCGTGGATGTCAACTAAATTAACTAAGGTATAATTTAGTGAATATGATAATCTTTCTAATAAAATGTTAGTAGAAGTCTCAAGTTCAAATCATCATTCCTCTTGATTAAAAAAAAAATTAATTATTTTTGGATTATTAAGTTGATAAGAAAATGATTTTCTCTGTCACATTATCTCAATTTGCAATCATCAACCTTCGACTGCAAGGAGGGGAAGTGGTTGTTGCTCTGCAATACCAATATCACGCGCTGCCCTCTACTCTATGAACCTTGTCACGCAGAGCCCTAGCTCAAGCCACATTATAACTATCCCAAAGTAGAATGGGTTTTGTACTGTTCATTCAATACTGCCGTGACGCTTTTGCCATTTTATTTTGAGATGATTTACTCTATTGATCCTGTCGTTTGATATATCAACAACAAAATTTCATGTTTTCTTTATTTTTTTCGATAGTTCAGAAGCATCTAGAGAGAGAGAGGAGAGAGAGAGAGAGAGAGAGAGAGAGAGAGAGAGAGAGAGAGAGAGAGAGAGAGAGAGATAAACGTGCTAGATCAACCAGGTGAGGGGTTTTCTTTGATTGAGTTTTGTTTAGAATTCATCTGGCCGTTTTGGGTTTGGTTTGATGATCGGGGATACCGAACTTTATTATTCTAGTTATAACCATTCTAAAGTAGAATGAGGTGTTGTACTGTTCATTTAATAGTGCCGTAACTCTTTTACCCTTTCATTTTTTGCCTTTTTACTTGAGTACCCCAGACAAGTGTTCGTCTACTGTGGGACTCCGCGTGGCTCTGGCTGCACGAACAGAGAGCATAGATAGTTCAAGAATGATCGAGAAATAGCTAAACTCTTTGCTTGAAGGTGCGGGCCATAATAAGGTCAAATCAGACCCGACCGGGTTATACAAAGCCAAATAAGCCGCACACTTAGCTAATATGAATATAATTCATTTTTCTATCTTATAATAATTAGGGCTAGGGATAGAGTTAGGGTTCCACTATTGTTCATGAACTTCATGTATTAATTAGTTCGGGTCATATATTGATCCTAAGAGGTCTCTCCTCCACATGGGAGTAACAAGTAGACCTCACAGCTGGCCGCGGCAGTCAAAACCAGAGGCGCGTGGGTTTGGATGATGATCATTAATATCCTAACCCTGCAAGGCAAATCTACTCTCACAGACTTAGACCAATAGCTTTGCCAAAATCAGAATGAAAAAAAGAAAAAAGAAAAAAGAAAAAAAAAGAACAAAATGTTACTGGGTTGTACATTTTTGCTGTAATGGAAATCTCAACATGTGCCTCTTGTCTCATCCAAAGCACGACCCCATATAACACACTCTGCACTCCCACTTCTCACAGAGACAAAAGCAAATTTCACCAGCTTCACCATTTTTGTGTAAATCCCAAGAAAGAGGAATAATAATAATAATAATAATAATAATAATAAGAATAAGAATAAGAATAAAGAATAATAGATAATAAACATTTACACACATATATATAGAAATTTAACACAAGCAGAGGAGAAAGGAAAAGTGGTCAGTATTGTTATTGATAAAAATGGGGAGGGGAAGAGTGGAGCTCAAGAGAATAGAGAACAAGATCAACCGCCAGGTGACTTTTTCAAAGCGGAGAAATGGTTTGCTCAAAAAAGCATATGAGCTCTCTGTGCTTTGTGATGCTGAGGTTGCCCTTATCGTCTTCTCTAGTCGAGGCAAGCTCTATGAGTTTTCAAGTGCTGGGTACATCCCTCTCTCTCTCTTTCTCTCTCTGCAATTTTCTGTTAAAGGTCTCGGTTTTTTTTTTTCCTTGGTTTGCACAGTTTGTTGGCTTTTGTAGTAATAATGCTTCTTCAGATTTCCTTTCTTTTCTCTCTGGAAAGTTCATTGCTTTGGGATTTTTGGGTTTCACTTCTTCTTCTTCTTCTTCTATGAGATTAAGTGCGGTATGTCTTTGTCTTTAGCTTTTATGTTTCTGTGTTGTGCTGTCTTACAGTTACATGTTACAGAGAGCAGATGCTTTTCTCTCTCTGCTGACATCTCTCACTTGCACTCTTAACTATTTCCTGGGCATTTCCGGGTTTTGGTTCAACTTCAAAGCGAGGTGACTGGATTTTCCATGCCATATTACCAGATTTGCCAATCACAGATCGACACGTTTACTGCCTCTCTTTCTCTCTCTCTCTTCTCTTCCCTTCCCTTCTGGGTATATGAATGCGGTTCCTTAATTGTGTTGACTGATCTATCTGTTGTTCTCATTTGAGGACATCTTCTGATCGATGATCTGATGTGAGTTTAACAACCTGAGACTGACAAGGAATGGAACTCTTCTAATTACCTTTGTGGAAGAGACGGGCTTTTAGCTTTATCTTCCTGTGACTGACAAGGAATGGAGCTCTTCTAATTACCTCTGTGGAAGAGACTGCCTTTAGCTTTATCTTCTGTTTCTCTCTCTTTAAAGTATCCAAAGGGCATATAGACATATAGTACTATCAAAAATTTGTCCTCATTTCTTTAGATCCTTTTATCTTTTGGTTTTAGGCCTGCTTCTTCTGTTTTCTCTCTATAATTTCTTCTATGGTACCTTTGCTTCAATTTTTTTGATCTCTAGGTTTTTTGGGACTCTCTCTCTCTCTCTCTCTGAGCTTGTGTGTTAAATCAAGCACAGCTAGCTACCTGATTCTTGGGTTTTGTGTTATTTATTAAAAGCTGAAGATATGAGATCAATCTTGCACTCTCATATCTTTTGATTCGCTGATAATTCAAGCTTCTGGAAAAAAGAGCTAGCTTGCTAGGGTTTGCTCATTTTTGGTAAAGTCATGGTTTTTAGGATATTATGTATGAGAAGTTGAAGAAAAAATATTTTTGAAATGTCTGAGATTTCATCAAAGTGTTTTACCTAAAATTGCGCGCCCTTTCCTGGAAAGAGGATCCCAGGTAAAAATTTACTTTGCAAGAATTTGTTTTCTCAGTGTTCCAGATTTCAAATTGTATGCTTCATTTTGGTGAATGCTCATTAAATTGCATAAACTGGTTATCTATATATATATTTCCATGATAGAATATCTGTCTCCAGTTCCCAGTAAATTTTGTTTTGTTTTGCTATTTTGGTGAAAAACTAGCTCTTCCACACTCTCTCTCTGATGGCAAGGACTGGCGTGCTGTGATCTATCTGATCATATCAGTCCATTATTAATTTTGTTTTGTTTTTATTTTTTGTTCTATTTCCTTTTATTTATATGTTTACTTTTGTACGAAAATCAGTCCAAAGATTATTGAAAATATATATAAAGAAAAAAATTCCATCATATCTTTTTTTTCTTTTGGGTTTTCTGTTTACATGGTTCCTAGTTTGTAATTTTATTTTTTGAATGAAAGATGCATGATTTTATTTAAATTTGAAGATTTGCTACATGGCACAATAGTCAAAAAAAGAGAACATCTTGAATAATAACATCTGCCTCTTCACAAGCAACAAAACTTCCAAAGACAAACATATATTGCAATTTAAAAACATCATGTATGTTGCTTATCAGTATTTAACTAAACCCTAAGCTAGGCATCATATATTGCATTTCTGACTAAGTACTTCACTTTCTGCTATAATTATCAACCAATTTGGAGCCTTAACTCAATAAGAATGTTCATACATGCGTGAGAGATTCATCTATAATTGATTTAATCTTGATCTTCGTTAAGAATGAGTTAACTAGTTAACTTTTAATTTGTTTGCTGATGAGCTTTTCCCTGGACCAAATGATTGATATCCAAAATAATTCATATGTGATGGAATAATTCATTTGTGAACTATAATATTAGTGTTTCGTAAATTAAACAAATTAAGCTAGCTAGGTAAAACTATCAAACTGGCTTGTAATTAAGTATGGATATTCCGTACTATACGCTCAATATTTGTATGATATAAATTTATTCCTCGCAACATCATTCATGGTATTCTATTAATCTGTAATAAAAAAATTTCTTCAATCAATTTATTAACTGGATTTCATCTCATGTTGTGAGACCCCGCCATTTCTATGTCACTTTACATAATCGGCAGAACACACACACACACACACACAATGCTTGTAGTTTTGTTCAAATTATCCAATTCTGCTATTTAAGTTTCAAGTAAAGTGCCTTCTCTCACTATGCTGATACGTACACTTTTCTCAATCTGTCATAGTAGTATGACCCAAACCCTTGAGAGATACCAACGAAGCAGCTTCAGTCCTCATGACAACGCCAGCAAACGGGAAACAGAGGTAACGTTATACATTTACTATTATACACCAATTTGTTTTCCCAGAGTTTCTCATGATTTCCTTTGAACTTGAACTTCTCATGCACGTGTTTTCTTATTTTTTACCAGTGCTGGTATGAAGAAGTCTCAAAACTGAGAGCTAAATATGACTCACTTCTGCGTACTCAAAGGTTAGTTCATGGTCTGCCATAACTGTGTCATTAAGTAGAAACTACGTACTCAATAGACATATCCAAGTGCACAAGTACTAAGCTTGGTGTAATATAATTTTGTGATGCTCTTCAATTAATTCAGGCATTTGCTTGGGGAAGACCTTGGACCACTGAGTGTGAAGGAGTTGCAAAATCTTGAAAAACAGCTTGAAGGAGCTCTTACACAAGCCAGACAAAGGAAGGTACTGACATATCTACATATGCACACGTGTTAACTGCACATATGCACTAAGAGTTAGAGCTGCAGCAATATGATTAGATTTAGTTAGATCTTGCTTTTTGTTAATCAAAAGGTGAGTTTATTGAGATATTTTCTAATACTTATGAATTGTTTATAATTAATGTAGACACAGATTATGATTGAACAAATGGAACACCTGCGCAAAAAGGTAAGAGAGTATGTAATAATTTCTTTTTGGATCATCTTTTACAAATTAATATAAGAGTTCGTGAATCTCTGTGTTCTTGCAATTCATGTGTACAAAGATTTTTTTTTTTTACTTTTAGAAAGCCAACTCCACAAATCATATGTTAATGAATAAATCGTTATTTGTTTATATATAAAGCAAGCTGAGTAGACCATGCTTTCCTCATACCTGTAATAGTTTCATGTACTTTTGGTTTTGGTCAAAAGCAATCAGTATCATGTATGTAAATGGAAGTTGTGCGTAGAATCTTGTAGTATATTGTAGACAACGATCCTTCTTAGACAGAGAACTAGCTAAGAATATAGAAGGGAACACAAAACTTTCTTGCTATCATTTGGTTAGCTGATGGATCTTGCCAGGAAACCTGACATGTTATAATATTCTAGTGTTTGACTATAATTAATGATTAAGTTAAGTGCAATGATATATTAGTGTGCGGTACTCTTGATTAGTGTGCAGCGAGTTCATATGATGCGTCATAAGTGATCTAAACAGTACAATATTCATCTGTCTGGATTCTAAATTTCACAAATTAAGATGTAACTTTTACAAACCTAAATGAATCGTTCTCTCCTCTTCCTGTAAATTCTTGCATGTGATCTAATCATTTTTTCATGCTTCATAACTTTTTTTATAACCATGGTTTGCCAATTCGATATGACATCAGGAGCGACAGCTTGGAGACCTGAACCTGCAGCTTAGGGATAAGGTATGACTGAGAAAATGAAAGTAATCTATCATGTTTTCCTCTGTGTGTTGGAAATAGTGTACAAGTCCCAACATCTATGTATTATTTTCTGAAATGCTAAACCCTATGGTTTAATTTCAGCTTCAGAAGGAGGGGGAAAATCTCAAAGCCATTCAAGACTTCTGGAGCTCTAATAGTGCAGCAGCTGGGAATAGCAACTTCTTGCATTCTTCACAAGTCAGCCACATTGATCCCGCACCTGAACCCATCTTACAAATTGGGTACACTAGTTTGTCTCTCTTGCATTTTAGGCTAAAAGTAGGTCATGCACTTGATTCAGATTCATTGCATAATGGGAACCATATCATGAATTATAAAGGTACTAAACAACAATATTCTCTGCCGATCTATACTTTTTAGTGAGAACACCCTCATCTTGACCCATCTCAAAATTCTCAACCAACTATTTCAAACCTTCCGTGCACAAATTGGAAGAATAGTTTTCTGTCATGCTAAGCTCTTAAAACTTACCAAGTTGAAGTGTTACTTTTGTGTGATGATTTTCATTGCTCCTATGTCATTAACAAAATCAATAGAACATCATCTAGAAGTTACAAGTGCAGAAACAAATGTTTAAAACATGGAAGCTGGGTGGTATTTGATAGAGTTGTTTCCAAATTCATCAGAAATTGGTGGAAGTGAAAAGTACTTATTCGTATAGCGTTGTTGTTTGAGCAGGTACCATCACTATGTTGCTGCTGAATCCGCAGATGTTCCGAAGAGCATGGCCATGGCTGCTGAGACCAACTTCATCCAGGGATGGGTGCTTTGAGCACACTATAGCTAGAACTCTAGCTTCAGTCTTCAATATAAATAAACTTTATATCAGGATTTGCAACTAAGCTTTAGCATATTTGATGTTTTGTACTGGAAACTGCATACAGTTGTCCAGCATATTCACATACTTGAAAATATGGATGACAAGATCAAGATGTTTATATTTGTTGAGCACTTGTTTGAATGCCAGTTATGTTTCTTTTGTTCCTGTGTTTTCATGGAGCTCCGGCCCACTTACGTTTATTACTTGCTTCTGTATTCAAGGCCAGGTTCCTTTCGAGTATTGGACCTATATAAGCCCAAGTAGAGCTCTTGTCAAAGACATTCAATTTCCTTGGGCTGAACATTAGTTGGGCTTTAGAGTTTTTTCTTTTGCTTTTTCTTGGGAGATTTGGAGAATGGCTCTAGAGTTTTCAAAAGCGCACAACATTTAATTTTTGTGTTCAAGATTTGAACTCTACAAACAATTCTATGTCATTGTGTGTGGGGGTTGTAGCTCTGATAGTTTAGAACATATTGACAACATTCTCCTCCTGCAATTAATATCATTAAATTTATAGGAAACGTAGCGTATGTCCGTTTTAGTAGCCAACTTCATCGTTATATTTTTGAACCATAATATTAAATAAAAAATTCGGATCCTCTCCTCTAGGATTGAAAAAAAAAAAAAAAAACCTAATCTATTACTTATCCAACTCTTTTTTTTATCACCTAGTAAAATGTGGATCATGTAAGGCTACAATGTTGGCGTTAAGAGGTAGTGGAGGGGGAAAATGGATAAAAATTAGCTATCCAAGAGTTCTATATCTACGGATGTAAGTCATGAAAGACTTCGTCCATACATGCGTATCCTATTTATAAAAATAACATCTAAAAACACAAGATCAAAACTATAAGAAGAAAAAAAAAACAATGTTTGGCTCTCAAAATATAGCAAACAGTTTATGACTTCATAGATGAAGTAACCACTTCTAATATGGCCAGCCAAAAACGTTTGGTGTTCTAGCTAAAATCGAGCTATGCAATGAGGATGTTGGTTGGATATAATGAGATATTCTAATGATAGGCCAGGAGGCACAATATATATAGTGGTCTTAAAACTTCAAAAGACTCCGGGGTTCATACAATTAATGTAGTTTAATATTGTTTTAGGGCCCTGAAACTAATTGAGTTGTGGTTTTTGTAAGAAGCCAACGTTGTATAGTTTCCATTTTTTTCAACGTTTGGTCATCAACAAGAACACACAGCTATCAATCAGTTAGTTTCATCGAAATTCAAGAAAAAATGCCGATGGGTTGCGGCTGCTTCCCCAGGACATCCCGAAAGTCCAGTCACCTCAAGTTTCCTAGGCTGCCCTCCATGACCGGTATTAACAATCAATTGCACTATAATTTCTTGATTTGATCCACCTTTTTGATTAATTATTGACCATAATAATGTGTTTATAGGTGGGAATTGTTTGGTTAGAATCAGTTTTAAATAGCTTGGGTATATGATCAGATACAGATGACAATTTTGCTGTTAGTTTTGAATAGTTTTAGTTCGAACTTTGATATGGTACATTTTGCTTGAGCCACAAGATATGGTAAATTTCAAGTTTCAAATTGACATGAAAGGTATCAACTTCAGCGATTGCGTTTGTATCCATTTTCCAATGATTTGAGGTAATAACAAGAAAGATGGAATCCTAATCTGTTATTGCTTGCAATCAAAATGGCTCATTATCTGTTTCAATCATACTTTTTTACTTGGTTGTTGATTCTTGAGTTGGAAAATGTGACCGAAAAATCCCTTGAGGTTTAATTAGCTCAAGGCATGGGGGAGGGTGGGGAAGTGCATTAGGAATATGATAAGTAGAAAGTTCGATCCCCATCCAATGATAAGAATCTAATAATCAAAGCATGATTCTTGAGCTTAAATTGTTTATTTGATCTGATCCTGGACAAGCTTCGTGCATCACAATTTGCAGTTTGACATTAGTATTAGTATTAGTATCTTGCTGTTATATTTTTGGTACTCCTATCATTAACCTTCACTAAACAATTGGTCCCTTGTAGATTCAATCAAATCATTATCTCCCAGGAAAAAGGATGCCCCAGAGAGGAGCACACTGGTCGTTTGCTTCGGTGAGATGTTGATTGATTTTGTCCCAACGAGTGCTGGAGTTTCTCTTGCTGATGCAGAAGGTTTCAAGAAAGCTGCTGGTGGAGCTCCTGCTAATGTTGCAGTTGGAATCTCAAGATTAGGAGGCTCAGCAGCTTTTATGGGCAAGGTGCTTTTCTATGCACCTTTGTTATTTACAATTTCTGCTTTCATTCTCTTATGTTGAACTAACCAAGTGAGGGTTAACCTTTTCGCGGAGAAGTCTATTCTCAATCTGGACTTTGATAAGGTGGAATAAGGTCCAGATTCACTGTCTGATAATATAACATGTCAATATACTTGTGAAAAATCATTACTCACTTGAACAGTTTTCATGTCTTTAATGTGGACTAATTCGCAACAACTACAATGTTGGAGAACAGAGTCTCACATTGGAACATAAATCCTTGCATGATGGTCTTACATAATATCTTGAACTTGATCTATATAGCCAATGTTGGAGCTCAAATTTCTATCTGCATCGGTATACTCCACTAGGCATCTACATGCGAGTCTACTCAGCATATTCCTTGATCTAATATAGTTTTGTGCCCTTTGGTTGATGAGTAATTTCAGATATTATGCCATTCTGTTTTCAACCATTAAGGTTCTACAATTTTCTATCACAGGTTGGTGCAGATGAGTTTGGATACATGCTGTCTAATATTCTGAAGGAAAACAATGTGGACAATTCCGGCATGTGTTTTGACCAACATGCAAGGACTGCATTGGCTTTTGTTACACTGAGAAGTGATGGAGAACGCGAATTCATGTTCTATCGCAACCCGAGTGCTGATATGCTTCTCACTAAGGAAGAACTTAACGTCGACCTAATCAAAAAGGTAAAACATTGGCATTCATTCTGTTTGATAAATCACCTACAAACATTAACATTCATTTCTGTTTGATTAATGCAGGCAAATATATTTCACTATGGGTCGATTAGCCTGATTGAGGAACCATGTAAATCAGCACATCTCGCTGCGATGGACGTTGCTAAGAAGGCTGGCTGTATCCTCTCTTATGACCCGAACTTGAGATTGCCACTGTGGCCTTCTGCAGAGGCTGCTCAGAAGGGCATTATGAGCATTTGGAACCTAGCTGACATTATTAAAGTACATGACACATCCATTCTTGAATACATTATGTTGTACATCTCTACTCAGCGTTACAAAATACTAATTCAAATATGGGGAATGTGTGCAAAACTGCAGATAAGTGAGGAGGAAATTACATTTTTGACTGGAGGTGATGATCCTTATGATGATGATGTGGTCTTGAACAAGCTTTATCACCCCAATCTGAAGCTTCTGTTAGTAACTGAAGGGCCAGCAGGCTGCAGATACTACACAAAGGTTAAACATCCATTTTTGATGCTCACTTACATTGATCAGTAGATAGTAAATTGAATTTTTTTTTTTTGTGTATCTTTCTCATTGTTTTTCATCTAAAGTAAATTTGTTGATTCCATGTTTACTGTTCATGAGCAGGAATTCAAGGGTAAAGTTGCAGGAATCAAAGCGGACTGTGTAGATACAACTGGAGCTGGTGACTCTTTTGTTGGCTCTGTACTCAACAGCTTGGCTTCAGACCCTGATTTGTTCAAGGTATACACTTCTTTCTTTTCCTAGTGACATTGGGCTAAAATTCGCTTAGCCACTCAGATTCCCAACTCCGGTATACACCTACTTTCTTTTACCAAAAGATATTGGGATAAATCCATAAATGCTCTTAACTACTGGGATTGCACCTCCACCTTATTCTGTCCTAGATGTATAAAAATGGGCTTTGGGATCTTGTGTCGTCGTATTTGTCAAGGAAATCTAATTTTATCTATTGATGCAGAATGAACAACGGTTGAAGGAGGCTCTCAAATTTGCCAATGCTTGTGGTGCTATCACTGTGGAAAAGAAAGGAGCCATTCCTGCCCTACCCACAAAAGAAGCTGTCCATAAAGTTCTTAGCCAAACATCGGCATGATAAAATATAGAACCCACACCCACTTCTATTTATTTCTAAAAAGAAGAAGAAGAAATCATCTGCTCTTTCTAATAATGGCATTTCCTAGAATAAGAAACCACAATCTGGATGTGTTTCTTTTTTCAACAATCCCACATTGTGGTTTACTTCTTTCCATGTGGATGTAGCCAAAATGCAATCCGTTCAATACTTCAATATATGAATTCTGTTGTAAATCGTCGATCATTTATGTGATTAGCCAATAAGGACTCAAATGTATTGTACTTAAACTCCAACTTTAGTGGGTTTCGCTACGTAATAAGATGACGATACATGGTTTCTCTGTCACTCATTCTCTCTTTGTTATATTTACAATATGTTATCAGCACCTATTGCCGAATTACGGACCGTCTTCTGGAATGGTGATTTGCAGATTGTGGATTACCATCTAGAAGAGGCAAATTATCATTCAACCACCCATCAGTGATCCGGTTATGTTAATTCTACAACCAAGTAGGTTTTCCAAAATCTAATTTTATATTCATGTTTATCAAGCCTTGATTATATGAACAATCACCATTAAACAAGAACCCTATTTTGTTTGTGATTACTTGCTATGAACTAGAGAATAGAGAATATGACGAGAGAGAATAGAGACATGAGGGAAGTAGAAGTCTGTGATTCATTCTCTTAGACTTTTTTATATATTACATAATTAATGAGTATTTATGTGAACCTTAAAAAATAATAAGGAAACATAACTTACCTTATTAGAAAATTTACACAATCCAAGACTTCTTGCTCGGAAAAATACACTTTAAAAGAACAATGTGATCCCTGTTGTAGAGAAACTGAAATTGAGAGGAATTTGCTGTGTATTCTCTTATCAAATAGGGGTCTCTTTATATAGAGGATTACAATGTATAGAATCTCAATCATACAAGGAAAGTAATCATACATTGAATAGGAATCTAGATCATTCTAATTTAACCCTATTATCACTAGGTCAATAGGTCAAGTAACCTAGATTTTGGGTCAAACACAAATTAGGGTTTACTTGAACACTCCCCCTTGTGTTGCCCAAACGCGGTGCTTCTCTCGTTACCTCTTTAAAAACCTTGCCGAGTAATAAAAACCCAGTGGGACAAAAATAACCTTGGTCGAAGGGGAAAAAGAGCACAACACACCCTTCACGTTTCGAGGTGAACATGTAGACATCTCCCCCTGATGACTACGATCATGGGAGTTTAGATAATTTCCGCAAGCCAATTCTTGCCACATGTTTCTCGAACATGGATTTGGGCAATGACTTAGTAAACAAGTCTGCCACATTGTCCTCAGATCGAACCTGGTTCATTTTGATTTTGAGGAGCTTCTATTGTTGCTGATTATGCTTGGTGTTGTCGCTTTTGAGGTAGCCTTGCTTCATTTGTTCAAAACAAGCAGCATTATCCTAAATGCTCGTAGGCTCATCTGTGGTAGGCTTCAAACCACAATTGTTCGAACATGCGTGATTATAGATCCAATCCATAAACATTCATGAACCACTTCGTGAAGAGCAATAATCTCTGCATGGTTCGAAGATATAGCGACTATGGTCTGTTCCGTAGACCTCCAAGATATCACGGTCTTTCCCATGGTGAACACTTAACCAATTTGGGAGCGACATTTGTGTGGGTCAGAGAGGTACCCAGCATCAGCAAAACCTTCCAAAACACTAATATAGTTTTGGGATGGGGATAGAGAACGCAGGCCAGCGTTGGCGGCGTTTCTGGTATGTGATGGGTCTGAATCCATCTTCTCTCTGAAGGGATAGAACAAGCCCATATCAATCGTACATCTCAAGTACTGAAAGATGTCTTTTACACCAATCAAAATGGTGTCGCGTTGGCGCAGAGCTATACCTTAGCTAACAAGTTCACTGTTCACTGCAAACGAGATGTCTAGTCCTGTGCATTGAGTTAAGTACAATAATGCGCCTACTGTATACTCAGGTAAGGCACTTCTGCCTCTAGCACATCTTCGTCATCATCCTTCAGACGAAGAGGATCATTTTCAGGATCAAGACTACAGACGATCATGGGGGTGCTTGAAGGTTTGACCTTGTCAAAATGCCTAAGCATGCATCTATCAACACGATGCTCAAGTTTCAAACTGAGACATAATCGTGTTCTCCCATAATCCTTCATCTCAAAATCGGATTTCAAGTGTTCAGCGGTTTCCCTTAACTCTCAAAGGGCTTCTAATGAAGATCATGTCCAACATGAACCGCAATGAAATCCGAAACTTGTTATGGAAACGCGTGGGCATATCTTTTCCCAATCAAGTAGTCACTTTAGTGAGCGTTTCAACCTCTTTGTAAACGTACTCCGTGGTTTAGAGTCACTTGACTTGGGTAAATGAAGTTCACCATGAACCTTCATGTATATTCCGTATCTAGATCCCTATAGAGATACGTAGTGACCACATTTGTAAGCTGTATGTTCAGTTATTCAGAAATTACCAAACTGACAGGGTAGTGGAGTGCAATGATATCCATTACGAGAGAATATGTCTCATCGTAGTCGATTTCAGGGCGTTTTATGAGAAGCCTTGCGCCATAAGGCGAGATTACATCTCTTTTTCTCACTACGCTTTCTAACGAAGACCCATTAGTCAACAGGTTTTATGTTAGGAGGTGTTGGCATCACTAGCTCGAAAAACTTCCTCTTCGTTAGAGAATCCATCTTAACCTAGATCGCATCTTTACATTTAGGCCAAATTTCTCTAAGTTGGCATTCACTCATCAACGGAGCGTGGTTCAATATCATCTGACTCAACAAACTCATGCGCAACGAAATGGGCAACTACATCATCAATTATGATGGAGTTTCTATCCCACGTCTCATGTATACTAGTGTAATTTTCATAGAGCTCTATATTCTCAAGAATAGGTTCTGACGTTGAGGCATCCCCCAACGATAACCCTAACCCGGAAGATTCTCATGAGACGGATTTTGAGTCTTGATAATCAAAGGATTGGAATGTGCCAAAGTGTCCTTCGAACCTACGGGCCTCCTACCCATCCTAGCTGGGGCCATGGCCTGTAACGCCAGAGTGCCATTCTATTTGGCGTTGGCGCCATGCCTACCTCCGTGTAGGGTGGCGCTACGTCCTCTTGTAGGGACGTACTTCCTTGTAGGCATGTTTGCAGCATATTTGTGTGATCTCGTTACTTTAACGGGGATCGAGATGAGACATAGTGGGGACAGACTACGACAATTCCTGTCATTCCTATTGAATATTCGTGTGCTTATCTCCCCCTAACGACGGGAAGACTGTCTCATCAAAGTGACATCCGCAAATCTAGCGGTAAGGAGATCGCCTAGCAAGGGCATTAAGTGGCAGACGATTGTTGGAATCTCAAATCCAACGTAGTGGGCCATTTGTTTGTAAGGACCCAGCATAGAGCGCTGTGGCGGCGCAATTGGCACATAAGTGGCACACTCAAAGATGCGTAAGTACGATACTTGTACCCAGTCACTAGCTGTAATGCAGAGGTAGATTGAGTGGCGGTGGGTCGTAGACTAATTAGCATAGCTGCATGTGATATTGCATTACCCCAAGTGGATATAAGAAGATTGGTGCGCATTACCAATGTCCTAACTACCATCGTAGTCATTTTCGTGAGATCATTTGGGTGTGTCTATGAGAATATGATATCCAACATCAATCCCATTGCAATATCCATCAAAAGTCTTCGATGTAAACTCTCTAGCATCGTCAAGTCCAATTGACGGAATAAGATGATCTGGAGAGTAAGCCCGTTGTCATATGATATTTGCTAGGAGTGTAGCATAAGTAGCATTACAAGTGGACAATGGCATAACACATGACCAACATGTTTGCGTGTCAACCAACATCATGAGATATTTAAACGTCCGCAAGTTGGTTGAACCAGTCCACAGAATCCCTACGGATTCTAAGTAAGAACATAATGAGTATTTTCATATCTTTTGCATAGGACGGTCTCAGTCCTAATTTTCCTAAGGAACGGGCTTTGTAAGACGAGCGAGAGGCTATAGAGGTAACCAATGAGAATTTTGGTTAGGCCTGAGCGAATGAAATGTTATTTGAAGCAAGTTGGTGATTGCAGCATCACCTAGGGCGCCATCACCATGATGGACGCCTTCCATGGCGTCATGGATAGGGACTGCGCCAGCCCTAGGCTGGTGGTGGACGGAGGCAGTGTCCTAGGCAGCAACGTCGGTCACTTAGTCCAGGAATCAACTTTTGATTCATGCTTCATTTCGCTCGAGAGAAAGGATGTCCATGTGAGGTCTTTTGTAGACAGAAATGAAGCCGAGATCTTGTTGGGCTTCAGGCCAGTAGAGGGCTGTAGGCGGGTGGGCTCGGTGCTGCCAGGACCGGTGCTGCAGATGAGGCTTCGGTGAAGGCTCGTGGGCGAAATAAGGATCTGTGGGGCCGATGGCGCTGGGCTAGAGGCAATGATGCCGGAAACTGGAGGCAGAGTGCTGCTGTTGCAGCATAGACGCGAGCGGGTTGTGAGGCCAGCTTGCAGACCGGGGATGTACTGGTGCTGTGACTTGGCTGCTGGGCTCGGCCGGAGATGCAGAGGTGAGGCCGGTCTGGGCAGGGCCGGCCTACGGAGAATTTTTTTTTTATATATTTTTTTTATTGGTGGCTGCAGAAAAGAAAAAACTGTCTCTAGGGTTTTGGGGGGTTTTTTTTTTTTCGAAGCTAATGTTTTCTTTTCTCTTGGCTTATTTGCTCTGAACATGTTGATAACGTGTTAAAGTAAAATGACAATTGGAATTGGTCTACTCATTTCATTTCATAGTCCTTTATATAGAATAGAATTACAACGCAAATATTAATTACATTAAATACATTGAATACTAATTGATCTATAATTATGCTGATCGATGGTAATCGCTGATTCCTTGATTCCTTCTCCGTCAGTCGCTTTGACGAAAGCACATAATATCTTTAAACAATCCCAAAGATATGGTCCTAAGTCCTAACCATTTCATCCAAGCGTATATGTTCTTAGTTTCAACAGAACTTAGAGATATACGTATTGAAATAGTAGCCCATGCAATGGTTTTTCTAGTCATACAAAATTACAAATCATATTTAATCACAGTTAATTTAAGAAGACTATTCCATAGTCTTATTAATTCCTTGCAAAGCTCCATAAATCAGTGGAGCAAGAATGTAATACAGAACATACGCAAAACAATCGGCAACTACTTATCAATTAAAACATTTTATGTTTCTGCTGATCAGCCATGGCTTGGATAGATTATTGACACGAGCAATTCTCTGACAAGGGGGAAGCTAGTGCTTCGATCTTCTTTCTGGCAGTCCAATGAACAATTCAGTCTCAACATCTGAACTTGGACTACTTTCAGGGCAGGCTAAGTTTTCTCTCTGCTCACTTACTGGTTGCCTCGGTTGCATAGCCTCACACTATACAAAAGAAATTAATCACATTTTGAAATGTCTGTTATTTGTAGAAATGCTGAACTTAGAAATGACTACATTTTAATGGTAAATTGAGGAAAGGCATGTACCCCTTGTTCACATGTGGTAAGCCAGTAATCACAAATACTATAAACAATGTTACAATAAGAACTAGATGAACGATGATGATAATAGAAAAAAGGGGTTTACCTTCTCATTTAGCCTCTGATTTTCAGCTGTGAGGACTCTTTCCTGACGTCATTGAAAAGATAGGAAGCAAATTAAGTAAAAGCTAGAACAAGCATAACTTCTGTTGAACAAGCATAACTTCTGTCATGCAATATTGCAACTTTGAAAGGCTAATCAAATATAACAAGTGCAAGTATTGCTACACTAATCAATTTTGTTCCTTAAATTCTGTTCAGCAGTTGATGTGGCAATTTCTTCTACTCAAAAACCTCGTTTATTTCTAACAAGTAAGCTGCTGCCACATATACTAAACACATTTTGGTGAGCCTAAATAAGAGAGCCTACATACATAGAGATTGGGGCATGCAGTCCGTAAATGAAAGCAGTACTGTAGAAGTTTACCTTTTCTCTCAATTGCTCAATCTGTTCCTTGTAAACCTGTGCCTGGAGTATTGACAAGGAAATTAAGCTTGTTAAATACATTTAATGAAGATGAGGGACTGTTACTATCAGTCCTATTGTTGCTTAATTTGCAGCTTAGATTGTTACACCAGCTTTGACTACATATAACAGCTCTGACATTATTAGCAGTTCATACTTTTTGAGATAAATTAGTTGAAAAATGCTACAAATGTGGGTTTTTCAGAGATATCAACCTTCCTTGCTCGAATGCTGTTCACACTCCTCTCCAACTGTTGCTCTATTTCTTGCAGTTCGTCAATGCTGCATAGTCCTAGACTCTCTCCCAATAGTTTCCTGAGCCATTTGCAATTAATTGCAAGTTCAAATGCTTTCAAAAACCAAAGAAAAGCTAGAGTATGACTATTTCTAAGATAAGAAAAGTCTCAGACAAAGTTGTGAACCGTTTCGAAACTTCAAGATGCTCTATCTGCTTCATCATGCTAGTTGCTTCATGCTTGAGCTGCTGCCATTTATAAATATCAATAACTTATCAAAAAACTGAGACAACAATGGCATCAATTGTGTAGAACATGCATTGAAGAAAGGTCATGGGTTGTAATATATGAGGTAAGATATATATGGATACAATTTACATGAAGGGTAAAGATATGGTATGTTAACATTTTTCATACATCAACTATTTTTACCCCTTTAAGGACTCATGTTACCACTTTGAGGACTAATATTACTATTTTGAGAACTCATATAGTAAACTAAGAAAATTTGTCATTTTAAGGACTCATGTTACCACTTCGAGGACTAATATTACTATTTTGAGGACTGATGTGGTAACTAAGAAAATTTACCACTTTAAGGACTCATGTTACTACTTTAAGGACTAATATTACTATTTTGATGACTCATTTGACCACTTTTAAGGCAATTCTATGCATGTTATACGTTAACACATTGTAGAATTTTCCTTACATGAAATGCCGTACAATTTTAATTTTCATATTAAAATTTGGCTCCAATTGTTCCTCAATTATAATTTCAAGCACTTTCTAGTTTTGGATCATCTTACAAAAAAGAGGCATAACCTGCACATTTTGTTCACTGGCAACAGATTTGTTGTTGGCTTGGTTGTCTTTTGCATGCTTCTCATAACGTTCAATAGTTGTCTGCATGCTGAATTTTAAAACAAATATTGGTGCAGTCAACATAACTTGCTTACTAGGAAAAAATTATATGATCATGAAGGATACAACTAATCAGCAACCATATAACCAAACTTAACAAGATTTCACATCTGAGAGAGAGAGAGAGAGTAGCAACCCAAATAAGTAAAGTTATATACATAATCTGTCAATATCCCAGAGAGAGACAGAGAGAGGAGGACTTTACTGCCAAAAGACTAGATCTTAGGTTTCAATTGATCGCCTGTTGTTAGTTGCAATTGGAATCAATTCATATATACAATCTGTGAAAGTGTTCTGATTTTACTATAATAAGAAACAAAAGATTAGAAATCTCAAACATTACGCTTTACAAACTGAAAAGTTTCATTTACCAAAGAACACTACCCTTTGGATTCCTCTACCTCATCTTTTGTGCTTTCACACAAAGCCACTTTCCCTAACACACCCTAATGACCTGTTAATGTGCTCAATAAAAGCCTAGCTAATTCCAACATGTATATATCTACTTAAAAAGGAAATGGGAAATATTCTAATAAGAGTTCTCTTTAGGCTCCACAGGCAGTCAATTCCTTACAGTAGGAGACTAGGAGACCAGCTTTACATAGCTGTAGACCAGGTCTACCTCTAACGCTTTTCAAAGTTGGTTCACCACTAGATTACAAGTTTGAACCTACTGCATTGATTCATTGATTTACTGCAGACTTAATAGTCACTCTCCTGCAGCAAACTCCACCCAATTCCAGACCTAAAATAGTCATTACAACATACTTAGCGTAGCTCTATGCATAACTGTACTAAACTTGTGTAGTAAAAATCTTCCTCTTAGATTCCGGCTATAATCCGCAACAAATCCAAAAGCCTCGGAGGTGATCGATGTACCACCTGAGTGGTTTAGACCAACCATCCATAAATGATGGGTTTGAGACAACTAAAGCTCAAAAGCTTGAGTTATTAAGAAATTTAGTCAAAACAACGGATATCAAGTTAACACCTCCTACTGTCCTACACATACAATACGAACTTGCACATGAAGAGACAAAGAGAAGCATATACAACTCACCCTACATCTTGCTAACCAATAGAGAAATTGCAAATTGATGAGTTGAGATAAAAGAATGTGAATCGTCATAACCTCTTGCAAATAAGCCCTTGATACCATAAAACTAGCATTTTCCCTAAAATTTTTAGCTGTTAGAGAACCAGTTAACAATGTATATAAACTAAGAAGGTGACACTTTTGAGTAGAGGGGTTGGACTTTTGTTCTTGTACTCTTGTATCTTTATAATTAATGATTGATGTAGTAGATTATCTTCTTATATATGAATGTAAGTGTCAAATTGCATGGCTAATAGCAGACGTGTTTGGCTTAGGTCTCCCATAAATGTAGTGTGTTGTCCCTATGACGCATAAGGGGTGCGAGGAATTGTGGAGTACTGTTGTCGCATACGAAGTGATAATATTTCATAAAAGAGTCTAGCTTTAAAAACCTCCATCTATTGTCAATTTTTGAGTTTGAACACCTAGATTTCTTCATATATACAGAACTTTCGAAACAATATGATGCAGAATGCACTAGAGATGTATTGATATCCTTGAAATTGCAGCCTTTATGAAAATCAAACTCGTGGTTCATGCTACTATCCAAATCACCTCCAATCGTCAACTCAAACTACCCCCAGGATCTAACATTTGCATATACGGCATGATATTATGTTGACTAAAAACAAATTAAAATACCTTTATAGACAACTTGCTTGTCTGAAAACAACAAACGAAGTACAGGCAGTTTCTTTTTCTACTCAGTCAGTGGATTACCCTAGCATGCAAGTGGTTACCATTCCATAGTATTCAATCAAACACCAGTGGTTGTATATAAAAACTCGATATTTTCTGTACGGTACAGCTGAAGCTTATAGAGAGATTCCTCAAAATTCAAATAAGGCCCCTAATTTCTATATTTTTTTTTTTGAAAATAAACCTATAGAAAGACAAAGGTGGCGTTCGGTAACGTTTTCAAGTCATCTTTTTCATTGTATAAAATGAAAATGGCTTGAAAATGCGTTCGTTGGTCTGTTTTCAAAAATGCAGAAAATAATTTTTGAAAATAATTTTTTATTTTACTTGTAAAACAAGAAAACGACAAATAGACGTTTTCACCTTTTCATTCTCATATTTTAGAAAACACGGAGATATATTTTCCAAAACAAAGAAAAAAAAAACGTGCTCTCTTCTTCCATATTCTCAGGTCTCTCTCTCATCTCTAGTCGCCGTCTTCTCTCGTTTTTGAAAATTGTTTTCGAAATAAGCTACCGGACACATTTTCGGATCTCAAAAATCCAATCTTGTTTTCTCTTTTTTATTTTCAAAATTGGTTTTTGAAAAATCATTTTTAAAAACGTTACCGGACAAGCCCTTTAAGTTTCCTCAGCAGTATATTAAAGCCTTAGAACATGTTGGATGATGAACAAATGCATATTCTTTAAATCAACGTTGCTATTAATCATTACATTGTCAATTAAGTCATATGTCCCCTTGATAATAACATGTATATTTAGAGACCAAAAAATCTAGCCGCTCTCTGCTAGGGTTGTGACATTAGGGTTTTCCTTGATTTCTTGAAAACTTTTCTCGACGCCAACAATGGCAGAAGATACGGTTTCTAGATTGGCGGTAGCCTTGGCTCTCACGGACGACATGGTGGTGCACTTTGGGGAGGTTGGCTCAGCGTTGATAGCAAGGAAATTCTTTTCTTTAGTGGGGCGTTTGATTTCAAATGAAGGTAGAGGATGAAAGGCGGCTACCTAGTACCCTTAATGCTATATGGGGTTTGGGGGAGCATTTTGCAATCTCAGTGGTGGCAGAGGAGCGGTTTCTCTTTCGGTTTCGATCGAGGGAGAAGTGTAACAAATGTTGCATGGTGGTCCATGGTTATACAATGGATGTACGTTGTGTTTGAGTGAGTATGATGGTCTTGGACTCTTGGTGATGTTGAGGGAGTTCACCTGGATTCTGTGGAGACTTGGCTGGTGGTGCTGTGGCTGCAGCCTCGCTCCGGACCGAGGAATCTCTAGTTCTCATTGGTTCGTTGATGGGCCATTATTTGCAGTCTAACCAGTTCACACTCAGTCGGGCACTGCTGGAGCAGCGGTTCAGGGTCGTGTTGGACTTGTGACGGCATTTGTGGACAACTCGGACCGTCCGGTTTGAGACATTGTAGATACTAAGGTTGAGATGCAATATGATAAGGTGGAAGAATTTATGCAGGGGTTGTGGTTGGCTCTTCCATAGCAAGGCTGTCTACAATAGCTAGGGTTTCAACCCTTATGGCTTCTACGCTGGTTCCTAGGGTTTCGATGCCACCACTGACAGTGGGGCTTGTTTCGAAGGCTGGTGATCCTGACATAGAGACGGAGGCGCGGTTGGTGGTGTCCTTTGAGCAGCAGACAATGGCAGGAGGAGGCGGTCATATTCGGACTAGGTTGATGGTAGGGACTTACGGTAGGGTTTCAAACCTTAACCCTAGAGTGACAACCGCTTTTCCCCAAGCCTAGTTTCAAGTAACAATGCATCTCTTGCACTTACTTCTCCGTTCAACATGGTTGGGTTCTATTTATCTGATCTACAAGCTATTCCAAGTTGGAATCCGACACCGGAGGAATCCACTACAATGGTTAAACAGAATGAGGCCAACCCTAGTATTCTGGGTGTTAGATAGAAACCTCCATCTAAGCTGGTTAGGGTTGTAAAGCCGGTTAAAGATGGAGATGGTTCCAGATTCTGTACCCTTAGAGGTGGATGATGGTTTCGAACTACCAAATCTAAATAGAGTCATTCACATTTCTACGACAAAGAAGAGAAGCAGACCTAAAGGGAGCAAGAATGAGTACAAGACTAAGGGTCCTAAACCTAAGAAGATTCAGTTTCCTCGTGTGGATGGGAAAAGGAAAGTGGCTGCTGGTGAAGTGGGTCAAGTGGGTGAAACTCCTACGCTTGAGGAGAATGCAATGGAAGAGGTAGCTGAAGGTGGTGCTTTTTTGCTTTTGAAAAATGCACCGGCTTTAGCAAATAAAAAATTATGACACCAAAGGCGTTCTTTTCATCTGTGCCATTTAATTGTCATACACGATTGTGAACTTTTTTTTAATGTGTTTATTTTTCTCAAAAATGTAGAATTGTTCAAGTAATAATTTTTCTGTCAGCCTCACTAGGGCAAATCGTTATGTATGATTTTGCTGATCAATAAAGAAGTTGTCATATAACTTTAAAAAAAGAAGAAGTCATATCTCCCTTGTGAGGTCAAGAAGAAATGGGAGAAACATTGTCTCTTTCGATAAAGCCATAATTGTTAAACTGCTACCCTATGTTTCATATTAGTGTCAACTTGTTACCCTATGTTTTATTTTAGCCAATTTTCTACCATTTCATTAAATTTGTTACTCTAAGCTTTCAAGGTTAGCCAATTTACTTCCCTAAATTTTCAAAATTAGTCATTTGATACCTTAGATTTTTAAAATTAATCCATTTTTGGGACAAAGAAATGGACAAATTAATATGACGAAAATGTAGCAAGTTGGCTAATTTTAAAAACATACGGTAGCAAAATGGCAGAAAAAAATATAGCGTAACAAATGCACACCAAGGTGAAACCTAGGGTAGCAAATTGGCTATTAATCCTTCGGTAAAAGACGCATTAAGAAATGGACAAATTAATATGATGAAAGTTGGCTAATTTTAAAAAACATATGGTGGCAAAATGGAAAAAAATATATTTAGCGTAACAAATTCACACCAACGTGAAACCTAGGGTAGCGAATTGGCTATTAAGCCTTCGGTAAAAGATGCATTAAGAAATGGATAAATTAATATGACGAAAATGTAGCAAGTTGGCTAATTTTAAAAACATACGATAGCAAAATGACAGAAAAAATATTTAGCGTAACAAATTCACACCAAGGTGAAACCTAGGGTACCAAATTGTAAGCCTTTGATAAAAGATGCATTAACAAATGGACAAATTAATATGATGAAAATGTAGCAAGTTGGCTAATTTTAAAAACATACGGCAGCAAATTGACAAAAAAAATATTTAGAGTAACAAATTCACACCAAAGTGAAACCTAGGGTAGCAAATTGGGTATTAAGCCTTCAGTAAAAGATGCATTTTGCTACCATTGTACCAAGGTAATTTAAAAATTCCTTAAACTCTTTCTTCACAAACTTTGCCCACTCTTTTAATAAAAATAAAAAAAATTATTAAAAATTGCTAAAACTATAAAGGTAATTATATACATATTGGTTATGTATCACCTTTGTCCTACTACAATAATAACTGAACGGTACCAGACTCGTTGAAGGAACGAACCAAATAGTTTCCTAAAATAGTAATATTCCCTATTTGAGTTACCTTTTTAGGAAAGTTTCTCTTCTAGCTACCCCAAGATTTTTGCAGAAAAAAAATCCAAGATCAGCCAACTAAGCCTCTAAAAATGGAGGGTGGGTTAGTGATTTCATGTATGAATATAAACATAACCCTAAGCGAGCTGAATACTACTTAAACATATGCATGACAGTTCTTCACCTGATCACAGAAACTATATACTGTATAATAATGGATCTACAGCCTTGGGTTCTCTCATTCAAAAACTAACACACAGATTCAATCATATATACAGGTGGAGTGACTGGTTGAAAGCTGTTATAATTTGGGGTAGTATACCTGTTGCTTGCGAATTCGTAGAGCTTTCCTCTCGGAGAGAAGATGATGAGCGCAACCTCAGCATCGCAGAGAATGGAGAGCTCGAAAGCCTTCTTCAGAAGACCGCTTCGCCGCTTCGAGAAGGTGACTTGACGGCTCGTGGCGTTCTCTATCCGCCTCATCTGGGTTTTGCCTCGCACCATTTTTTTTCTTCTTCTTTCTGTTCAGTCAAGAAAGGAAGCAATACCAAAGCTCAAATATCAGTGATATCTGGGAACAATGCATGTGCTTAGTCAAAAATGAAGGTTAACATGAAAAAGTCAAACTTACCCAATTTGGCAAAATGAAACCAGCAAGTTGTTGAGAGGATTCTGAGTAGAGAGATCAGGTAGAAGATGACGACCAGATTAACTTCAAATTCAAATGGGTTCTCAAGCAATCTACATAGAGTAGAATTTGTGTTCAATTAAGAAACACATAAGACCATAAATGAGAGATAAGAGCAGTTAACCAAAAAAAAAAAAAGTAAGTGGGAGAGAGAGGAAAGTCAAAAAGGCAATTAAGTGAATCTTATTGGCTCTTGACAAAAAGGGAAAGAAAACGAAGAAGCCCTCAAGGACTTGGCAAATCATATAACATATGTTTGGTAATTTTTGGTGGGTATGAATGATTTTTTTGATACAGGTGGGTATGAATGATTGATGGATCCAAAAACCAAAATTTCCCTCAAACAAGCTAAAAATGGAAAAAAAAAAAACAAGAGTGAAAGCAAAGAAAAGTCTGGGAAAGTTTTACCAAATAAGCAAAAAAACCCAGAAAAGCTATCTATCCCAAATAAGAGGAGGAAGAAGAAGAAGCCAAAAGATGATGACAGAGAACCAAGCAACGAAAATCCGAGGATTTTACACCAAACCCAGAAGAGAAATAAACAAGATCATTTACTTGATTGACCTTACTTGTTTTTGAGTCACGCCACCAAGCTAGCATAAGAGCAGCGGCACACACCTACCTTTCCTTCCTTAACACACACACACAGATATTGCTATATATATCAAAAATAATTTTCTCCGTTCTGTGGTCACTGTCACTCTGTCGCTCTCTCTCTCTCTGTCTCTGTGAAACCCCACCTTGAAAGAAAAAAACATGAAAATATACTATAATAATATATGGTTCAAAGGATGGAAACAAAACAGCCTCGTATCCTTTGCTTGTTTTGGTAAAACTCTCAACACACACCTAAAAAAGAAAATAACACAAAAAAGGGAAAGTTGAAAACCCAAGGAAGGTGAACAAAACTGGGCATTGGATGATGGTTATGATAGAGAAAAAAAAAGAAAAGGAAAGAGGTGGATTTTTTTACTATAAATTCATACTTAATTGTTTTCATTCAAATTGAAAAAAGTGGAAAGACGATGAAAATAAAGGAAAGTGGGGGGAGGGAGCAGATATTAAAAATAGGAAAAATAGTACAGTGTTAGAAACACGTCACTGTCTTCCGTACGTTTGCGTAAGCATTGGACCAATCAGAACTCGAAAACGCATAGGCTTTTATCATTAATTTAAGCCGCGGGGTGGCTCCGCCACGGCCCACCAACTTTTGGGGGGGACACATAAAATAATAACTTTTTTTTTCTTTCTTTAATTCTTTTGTTTTTTAGCATCTTGCCATAATGGTTTTAGGAAGATGAGGAGGAAAAAACTAGAAGAGGAAAGTCATTGCAATTTTGTGGCATTGAAGGGGGCGTCAAGCTCAAGCTGGAAATTTGGTTTGCCTTTTGGTAGGGAGAGAATCTGAAGCTAGGGATAATGTAAGAAACTTTTACGGTGCGTTTGTTTGCCCGGATAAGTGGCTTGATAGAATTAAAAATTAGGGGCCGTGACCACTTACTCAATGTTAACTTGAAAATTTTCCACTTACTCTACCAAAAAGTTTTTAATCTCATTTACTCAATTTAAACATCAATGACAGTTTTGCCCCTTTTTAATTAACAAACTGTACTCGTCTCTCTCATTTACCCAATTTAAACATCAATGACAGTTTTGCCCCTTTTTAATTAACAAACTGTACTCGTCTCTCTCTCTCTCTCTCTCTCTCTCTCTCTCTCGCTCTCTCTCTCTCTATATATATATATATATATATGTCTACGGATCTGGAATTCTGGATCAGAAATTTCCAGTCAGCATTCTTTGCTCGGCGTCCGTCCATAACTCCGTTCAGCGACTTGGCCAAGTCCAAGTCGGATTGGGTTTTGTTAGATAGGAACTTGCCGCTCTCTGTGCTCGGCTTCGTTGTCGCTAATAAGGAACAAGGACAACAAGGAATTGGAGAGGAATGACCTGGAATTTGAGGCATTAGGGGCACGATCATGTTGAGGTTCACGGGGCTCCACTGCCATTCTCTTTCTCAGAGGCAGAGTTCATGACAATGTAGCCATTAATTTGTTTTTTCTTTTTTTTTTGGTAAAATGAGGGCATAAATCCCAGAAGAAAAGAAAAAGGGAAAGAAAACTATGTTCCAAATGTCCAAGGGCCCATTTTGTTATGTTGCTAGAGCTAAGCATTTCACTTCTTTTTTGGTTGATTTTATTGAAAAGTATGAGAAAATATGTAGAGAAAATGTTTTAATTCTAGTTATGTACTAGAATAGCATCTGTTTGGTAGATTTTGTAGATTTGTGACTGCTTGTACTAATATTTAACTGTTGTAATCGTTTTGTTGCAAGTTTATTGGGGGGCAATAATAAGATTACTAAGGGCAATAAAATGTTTATTTAGGCAATATTAAGATTATTGGGGGGGGGGGGGGGGGGCAATAATAAGATTATTTATTCGAATAAACCTCCTAAAACTGTCAAAATTAAAAACATCTTCATTTTTCATTAATTATTGATTCTCAATAAACTTGTTATTGGGGGGGGGGGGGGGGGGGCAATAATATGATTACTGGGTATTATTGGGGGGTAATAAAATAAGACGTCGGAATCTGGTCACTAGTCCGGTAGCCGGATTCGGGATTCCGATGACCGGTTGCCGAATTCGGGTCACCGGAGTTCGCAGCCTGCCACTGGTCACCGAAGTCCGGCAAGGTTTCCGATGACTTCTCTCTCTAAGTGACAAAGAATGAGAGGGTAAAATCTTCCAAAAAATAAATAAAAAAAATACCTAATTGGGTAATAGAGAAATGATCTCTTAGAGTGTTTGGGTAAGTGGGCAATCTCTTAGAGTGTTTGGGTAAGTGGGGTTAATTAACCCCAAAATTGGGTAAATGATCATTTCCCCTAAAAATTATCTGTCAAGCTGTTTGGCACTGTTTAGCAATATGGATTTCTATGGATTGGAAATTTCAATTCCTATCAGAGTAGGACATATAATCCTGTGGAATAGGTGGGATAAGAAGTGGATATAAATTTTGAGAGACATTGACCCTATCGCGAAACAGATACGCGCCAAGCCGCCAACAACAACCACCGACCTTCCATCTTCATCCCATCCTCGGCAGCCAATACCATTCAATTCTGGCCATATCCAGCAAAACCCAGCCATCTCCGGCCAAGTTCACCGACATCTTCCTCTTCAGCTAAGTTCCGCCAATCTCTAGGCAATTTTCGGTCCTCTCTGACCTCCATTACATCTGTATTCTTCATCTCCTGCCATCTCCGGTCCCTGACACGAAGCTTAAGCTCGTATTGCAATTCATATCTATGTCGTCAATGGAAAATTTAGGGGAATTCTCTCTCTCTCTCTCTTTCTCTCTCTCGTCTCTGAGCTCTCAACGTTCTTTCTATATTTTTTTTGTTTTCTTTTTTTTTTTCTTTCAGAAAAGGAGAGCGTTCCAATCCAATTCAAAATCTGATGTAACAAACAAAGTATAAGGTTAAGAATTTCTTCGCCAATCCAATCTTATTCCAATCCAATCCAATCCAATCCAATTATCTATCCTAGTCCATTCCTATCTTGGTCGCCAAACGTGGCCTTAAATTCTTCAGACGAACCACATGGTTATGCATAAATTATTATAAATTATATAATAGTATGACATCTGAAAGACGGTTTTAGTGTTTTTATATTTATTATTAGATTGGAGTGCTATAAGACAATGTTATCCTACTTAAATTTTCTCCACATAACACAAGCAACTTTGTTATGTCTCGAGCAACACAGTTCCAACACACATCACTAAAATGATTAGGATGTCACGAAATAACTGGAATATTTGATTTCACATTGGTGAATCACATCCTATAGGTTTTTCACATTTGGATCTCTTTTGCCAAATTACTTTATTGGATCTCATGTTCCTTTACGTGCATACTCTGGAGCCCAGCAGTAATTTAGATGAATCATATTTAGCAAACCCTACACAAAAAATTCTTATAGCCATCAACGATCTTATTTTTCTCCCAAAGATCATTGGCGCCTAGAGGGAAATTAATACGAGTTTATGCAGCAAGTAATGCACATATATTAGATACAATCAATAATAACCAAGGTATTTTCTCCAGTTCCACCAAAAAAAAAAAAAAAAGTATTTTCTCCAGCTACCAAAGTGTCTTACGCACATAAAATTTCATAAAATTCCAAACCCAGAGCAATGCTTGCGCGCACACACATAAATGTATACGTATTACAACAAACGGTATAAGACGATATCAGCAAAATCAGGGCTTGGTCCCAATTTTTTTTGTGAAACAGAGGTTTCTTTCATAGAAACCGATTGGACGCAGGTTTAGACACGCTGCTTCCACTCTGATAATTCATTCAATTACAGCATTTAGTGAGCCGACGAGTGGCGTCAGTGGTTGGTCAGATGCTCTCTTATTAGGTGTTGGCTAAGGTTTCTCCACACCTCTTGGGTTTAGGGCTATTAAGATATTTATCACGTGGATACCGGGGACCATGGTCTGGCACAGTATGCTGGCTGGGACGATAAATTAAGGGAACTCTTAAAAAGGTTTCTTCACTTTCTGGTATGATAATGGCGAGTTGTCGTTTCTTCTCGCATAGGTTTTGAAGTTTTGCCTAATTTCATTAGTTTTCTGGTCATGAAGAAGACTTTATCAAATAGATGCCAAACTTATCTCTTGAAGTTAAGGATTTATGAGTACAAAAGGTTGGTACGTAGGATAGCACATTGAAGACATAACCATTTTGATAGATTTCAAGGATAGCACAACGTCGTGATGTATGTGTCACATGAGAAAACACAATTTAAGAGTTTTAATTTTTAATTTTTTGATTGTCGAAGATTTAGCATTTTTAATAAAACTTAGGATTATTGACTTATAAATGAGAAACATATTTGTAACATACAAATAGATAGTAAGAATTTATAAAGATTAAGATTTTCTTACAGTAGAAGGCAAGACTTGCTGGCAAGTCCGACCGTCTGACAACTGGAAGTGGATATGATGATTTGGTTTAGGCTATCAAAGTATTTTTCATGTTTGTGGTTTCGAGCCATTGGGGTTGGCTCTACCCACGAGAGGGATTGGGCTACCGAGTCCATTGAGGTTGTCTTGCTAGCTTTTTTGATTACTTAGCTATTAGGGTTATGAGCCGAAGGAGGTTAACCTTCGGGCACCCCTTCCCCTATTCACCTAAAGTGGGTTGCTTAAAGGCTGTTGTTAGTTTGATTCTTACATGAGTCTATAATTTGTGTGCATAGTTCAAAAGTTAGGTTAACTTGTTATGGATGGATACCAAATTTTAGATTGTAAATCTCAATTTTCAAATTTTAATATAGTTATCTGAAATATTCAAATTATGAAATCAGAAGTCATTGGATTAACTCTTTTTTTTTTCTTAAAAGGATTTGATTTTATTAGATATCAAAGCCATGAATAAACAGGCCACAGTCTAACAGAAACTTACATAAGAAGAGCCGGAACAAACCGGATGTCCTATCTAAGTCACACCTAAACTCATCAAAGTCTAAATGGTTGCTCGCTGAAAAACAGCAAGCCAACAAACTAAGCAAGAATAATCTCACTTCCTAAGGCAAAATCATTCATCTAGTCTAATCTGCCAGCACTAAATTATGGTACACACATCAACTAGAAACATCTTAGAGAAGCATATAGAAATCACTCCCACTTGAGAAGGCTTGAAGTTCAGAATGTCTTGAGAATTTTGATATCTTAAGCAAGCACCTGCTCTTTCCCCTTAGGATTAGAGTTAGTACTTACCTCAGACTCATCAGCAGCCAACAACCTCGGCATCAGGTTGGTCTTCTTGCTCTTCGTCTTGTCAGATTCTCCATCTTTCTTTGCATTCTTCCCTTTTCCTGCTGTCCCATATGGTAGTTTGTTGACATTGCCAATTGGGAGTCCCCTCTTCCTCTTAGGCTGTTCGATAGTATTGGAAGGTCCCTCTAGTAATCCCATGTTCACTGCATCCAGATTGTTCTTTCCAATGGCAAGGCTCAAACAGAGTTTTTTAGGAGAGATTGTTACCTCATCATCTTCCCGAATCCTACGTAGTCTGATGATTAGGTTCTCATTGAGTCTTGGTTCAGGCAGTTCCTGAATCTGTACCTGTCTCTTGTGTCGTTGCATGTTCATCACCGATTGAGGAATAAGAGCTTCTGGTATACTCCTTGGCACCTGAGCTTTGAATATTAGGGTTTGGTTATTTATCACCACTCTATTAGAATGAGGGTTCGGTGCAGGTTGTTCCCGCATGACAGCTAAGGCCGTGGGTTGTGCTACTGCCCCCATCGGTGTATCATTGTCTTCAACTAGTTCCGGCCCGGAGCAGGGGAGGCCAACATGAGTAACCAATCCACAAGTGTCACATCGACCGAAAATCTTGTCATACCTGAACTGCACTAAGAACTAGACTTCATCTTCTACCCAGAATCGACGATGGAACAACAGAGGTTTCACATAGTCGATCTCAACCCGAATACGCATGACTCGATTCCTGAACGCCGGACGATCGATTTCCTTGAGGTCACCAATCGTGCTGCCAATGAGGCGCATAATGCGCTCCGATCTGAATGCCAGTGGTATTCCTTGTAGCGTCATCCAGTACGATGACTTCGTGAGGGGTACAACCACCGCCGAGCTGACACCGTCATACGGTGCAAAGGCTATCGGAGCTCTGTTATAGCCCCATGGTCTGCCTTTCCAGACACGATCAACATCGGATGGGTCTGTGAAGGAGAGCAAAACTCTGGCATCTTCTCCGACTTCCTCCACCCGGAGGCTACCATTAATCCTCCATGCAGCTCGAAACATGCCCAGGAACGATCTACGAGAGTATTCCCTCGCCGTAAGGAGCTTGCCAATCATGAACGCTTCAAGTTGTCTCAACCCCTTGGATGGGCGCAGATCCACTGGTTTCTTCCCGTCAGCCAGGGCTAGGGAGGAGGCCAGGCAGGCTGCCATTGCATCGATCGTTGTCATTGACGTGACAAAGAGAAAAAGCTACGCAGGAAGCTAAAAACCCTAACCCTAGGTTAGAGAGAGCGGCTGCGACTATATATATTGGATTAACTCATTGTACTGTGTACATAAGAAACAATTACTAATCTAATAGTTTCTGACAAAGAAATTTCAATACTTAACAACGCTATAAAACTTGTGTTGCTTAATAGGCCATTGTCTTTAGGGGATTAAAAATTCTCATCCAGTAATGAAATGTCATTTTTCTAAAAGGAAAATGGCTAAAAGGTTCGGTGGATCTACACAGTTCAACCTTGTTTTGGACCAATTCTGTTACTCCAAACAAACCCACATGGTGCCCTAGTATCAGAGATTTGACAGGAAATGGTACTAATTAGTGTCTACAGTCTAAACAAAAAAACAGTCACATGGTTGTGCTTCTGAAACTCATGTTGCCATTATTTATACATATACTCAAACTAATAGCCTGTTTATTCCAATAACCAAAATATTTTTTTAAAAAAGGTCACTTCAATGTTCAATCCAGTCACATCAAATTAATCTCACCAGAACATTGTTCATAAAAAAAAAATAATAATAAAATTCTCACCACAACTATATTTTCTCTTCTGTTTTTTTTTTTTCTGTCAAATTTTATGTTTTTTTTTTTATCAGGAAATTGAGTTGAGAACTAACTCATTGTCCCTACTCGAATTTATTAGAAGATAAAAATTAGCACAAACGACAATACCAAAGCCTTATCAAATTTTCTGCCTCATTTTTAGGTATTAGGATAATTGATTGGCTATCATTCCTTAAAGGGTTCCTTAAATTATTATTATTATTTTATTTTTATCTATTTTGAATCATTCTTTGGAATTAATAACAGGTTTTCTCTGTATATTTTCTTCAAGAATGTGGAAAATCTTTAGGAACTGAAGAGGTGAATACTTTCCAAACATTTATTATTCTCATTCACTCAATAGATAAAGAAACAGGAGCATGGGTATTGCAGTTATTGCAATACCTTTTCTACATGCACACTCCGCTATTAATATGGAGGCTGAGACGTGTAGAGCTGGTTTTCTTCTTGGTATACACCAAGGTTGGACAGAAATTGACATGGAGAGCGACTCTGCCCTTCTGATTGCTGCACTCAATAGCAAGGAGGATAATTTTTCGGAGGTAAGCCGTGTTTTAGATGATTGTAAAGAGTATCTTTTTGCTTTTCAATCATTTAAAATAAGGCATATCTACCGTGAAGCAAATGGTGTTGCACATAGGCTTGCACACCTTGCTAGTGTTGTAGGACTTGATGATGTATGGTTAGAGGAGACTCCTGCTATTATTCAGGATGTACTCTACGAGGATATTTGTAATGTTGCTAATGTAGCACGGGGTTTAGGTTTTATGTCCCCCCCGTTGCAAAATTCTACTATTAATAAAATAAATGGAACCCGGCGTGGGGCTGAATCTCCCAGTTATGCTGGGTTCCAAACCCCTTAAAAAAAAAAAAAAAAAAAAAAAAAACAGGAGCAAATTTCATTTTACCTCCTTGATATTTACACTCTAAATCATTTGTGCCCCTGCACTTTTAATTAACTCACGCGTGCCCCTTTACTTATCAATTTCAATCAATCTTGTCTAATCCTTGGCTTTTTTGCTAACTATTGTGTGATGTGTTTTGAGATTGTAGTCACACGCAATGTAATTTTGTATGTCACATTAATGAATCGTCATCATACAAGAGAGCTCGTTAAAGCCACATTTTCAATTTACAAAATACTTAACAAAAAAAAAATTATTGGACATGATTGATTAAATTGGATAGCATAGGGGTATTGTGATGAAATTAAAAGTGTAAGGCCACAACTGATTTAACATGTAAATGTTAGGGAGGTAAAATGAAATTAACTTATGACCTTCAATTTTAGATCAAGTTGCGTACGTATCTTTGTTAAGTTGAAGTATTATTTGTGCCTTAATAAATTCAGCGTATCATTTTAAAATTATCATCTAAACGGCTAGCTTTATAAATCTTTATAATCTAAAAATTTCTTAAAACAACAAAAGTTTCAATTATGGAAAAAATTGTCTCTAGTTTAGAGAGAAACCCTAAACGTTAAGAGAGAGGAAAACATATCAGGTTAGTGCGATCTCTCCCGGCCGGACGCCGCCGGCACCCTTGCCACTGCGCTCCTGTCCGGGAGAGGATGTCGATATGGGTTTGCAGTGTGTTTCCTGGGCAGCAACGTGGTTGTTATCGGTTGGAGTCAGATGGGTTGTTCTTGGGGTGGGCAGATCGATTACGATCTGTCCTTCTTAGATCGTGGTGGAGGGCCGGCGAGATATAGATCTGGAGCCAGGCTTGCGGCGACGAAATCTAGCGTCATTGCTGCTGCGGAGATCGGAGCAGCGGCGGAGAACTTGGCTGTTGATCAGGTTCTGGGGTGGTCTGCGTTAGGTGGCAATGTTGGCTACAGCGCGGCGGCATTGAGAACCATGGAGGTGGCCTGGTGCTGGCGTTTGGCGTTGGTGGAGCTTCTCTGATGGGTGGTGTTGGATGGTAAAGGTTGAAGGTGATCGGGTCACGTTGTGGTCACTATTTTGTGAGTGGCTTGTCAGAATTGATGTTTGGGAGGCGGTGACTGCTACTCAAAGTGTTGACTGAGCGACTCCGGTTTGGCCTCGTGACTGCAAGTTGTTGGCGGTGGTGCGTCTTCCGCTGCAGGACCCATCTTCATTTCGAGTTGTTGAAGAATGGATGTATGGAATTGTGCTCTAGAAGGCTGGGTATGGGCTCCCTTTGCCTGTTTCACTGCGTTTTTCTGCTTTGGTTGCTGCATACTCTTTTGTTGGTGTTGTTTTTAGTTGCTTTTGTTTGTCAGTTGTCAAATAAGTCTATACTCTATGGAGTTATGGTTGTCGTCGTGGATTCCGGCGATCGGATCGATTTCGGTTGCTGGCTCGTTGTCATCAGGATCCAGTCCTACCCAGTCTATGTGCTGGGTTTTCATTATCAGCCTATGTTGAGGAGAAAGGGAGATTCTGGGATAGCCCGCCTAATAGTATTCTATTGGTTTGTTCCTATTCTAGTAATTGCTACTTATTTTGGTCCAATTTGCGTGAGCAGCGGCTCAATTCGATCTTGGTTGTTGAATCCATTAACGCGACATTCTCACTTTGTTGGAGTGAAGAGTGTGGTGTTAGTCTTTAGTTGTTTGTTCTTTGGTGTAAACCCCGGTGGGTGCTGTGATTCAGTATAATTGCAGTTTTAATGAATGAAGTTATTACATTAATAAAAAAATAAAAATAAAAGTTTCAATTATGAAAATTTAAACTGAAGAATCATTAATCAACTGTGAGATCAAAATGCATCATAATGCTATGAGGATCAAAGACTTACCCACTTAGGGGATCTTGTTATTGAGGCCCCATAGTTCCATTTATAGAAGGGTGATTAAAGAAAGAATAGATTTTCAAGAAAGAGGAACCTATTATCCAACATATGATAACTATGGCGTAGGAAAACCAACCCTTTATATGAAGAGTAAGAACTTTAGATTATTAGATATGCACAGCGGAGTGGGTGGCAACAAAACTCTTTATTGTGCAATTGTGTTAGAACACAACATTCCACCAGGGTTAACCCTAGGCTAGGTGGATTACTCCTGGGCAGATGGCCCTTTACTTTAATGAGGATTAAAAAAAAGAGAAAAATTCAGTTACCGTCCCCAAACTATTCTGCCAAGGCCAATTTGATACCCGAACTCTCAAAAGTATCAATGTGATACCTAAAGACCTAAATTGGCATCAACGTGATACTTCCGTCCAAAATTTCTGACGGCGCCGTTTGTTTGCTGACGTGGCAAGCACGTGGGTCCAAAAAAAAAGTGAAATGACCCATTTACCCTTTTTTTTTCACTTTTTTTTTGGAGAAAAATTTAGCTACCGTCCCCAAACTATTATGTCAAGGCCAATTTGATACCCCTCTCAAAAGTATCAATGTGATACCCAAAGACCTAAATTGGCATCAACGTGATACTTCCTTCAAAATTTCTGACGGCGCCGTTTGTTTGCTGATGTGGCAAGCACGTGGGTCCAAAAAAAAGTGAAACGACCCATTTACCCAAATCGAGCAATTGACAGTGTGTGGGAGAAGCCAAAGGTACCAAGTACCAGCTGGCAAGTCTTTTCTTGATCTAATTGTGCTCAATTGCTATCTGGGTTGGTTTGCTTTTTTGGTTTATGCTGGGTTTGTTTTTAGTTCTTATATACATGAATTCATGTTATATGTTGCTTTGGCCTTATGATTGTGATTTTGATCAGAGTATTTGGTATATGTTGTTACTGACATGACGGCGGCAGTGTAGGAGGAGGATGCTGAGGTTGTGGCGGTGGAGGAGGGGGTTTGATGAATGGAGGTTCTATTAGCGAATGGGTGACGGTCTCTGTGAGGAAAGAAGATGGTTGGTGGAGCTAAGGTTCACCAAAATTTGGTGTGCAGCGAACCAATTTTCCAGTTGGTTGCCCCGGAAGAGGAAAGCTGCTGAGCGGAGAAGAAGGAAATTGGTTTTGGCGGAGAAGAAGACATGGGTGTCTCTGGGTGCAGAAAGATTTGATTTTTTTTTTTTGTTAATCGTGTCACCCAACTTTCGTTTTGGGTCTGTCTGCTGGGAGTTGAATGCGAAGAACATGGATTTGTAGCAGGAATTAGAGAGGATGATGGCAGCGTTGGTGATGGTTTGGGCGGAGGGGAAGGAGATGAGAGAGAGGAGGAGGAGAGAGAAGAAGAAGAGGACTGAGTTTGAAGAAGAAGCAGAAGCCATTTTTCTTTGATTCTTGGGTGGAGGAGAAGGAGCGGAGCTTGCGGTGGTTTGGCTATAACAAAATCCTAGAAGAACGAGAACAAGAAGAAGAAGAAGAAGAAGAAGAAGAAGAAGAAGAAAAATGAAAAGAAAAAAAATGCTCCTATCATTTAATAGGATTGATCTAGGTGGTTTCACTTAGAGCATCTTTAGCAGACTCTCTATTTTAGCTCCTTAGCTATTTTGGAGAGCATGTTTAGCTTTTTATCTATTTTAGCAGCTGCACCAGACTCCTAAGTGGCTCTCCATTATAACTTTTAGCTATCTCGCTCCTAAATATAGAGAGCGAGATGAGGCTCTCTATAATTTAAAACATTCCTTTTAAGTTATTTTATGTAATTTATAAATACATTTAAACTCTTTAGTCATCATTTAAAAAATAATATAAATTCAAAATTAGCTAAAATAGAGAGCATTGATACAGACGTATTTCTAAAGTGGCTAGCCAAAATGACTTTCTAGCTATTTTAGCTAAAATTTAACTACAAAATGGCTAGCATTGCTAAAGATGCTCTTAGGTTAATTAGTAAAGGAAAGTAAAATATGGAAAATCATTTGTTTCAAATGTTTCACATGATCGACTTCTTTCTCATGACTTAGATGGTCAATTATAGGATTTGAATTGAGTTTAATCATATGGAATTGGTTTTGATCTTTGTTTCTTACATTTCATCCTTGTATATATGTTTTTATATTTTCTATATTTCATTTAATTTTAATTTTCAATTTTATAAATCTTAAAACCACCTTATTTGTGTTTACTTGTATAATTTATATTCTTTATTTATTTTTGTAAATAATACTTTATTATTTAATTCTTTATTTGTTTACACAATTGTATATATTTATATTCTTTATTTTATTTTTGTAAATAATACTTTTCTTTATTTGTTTACACAATTACAGGTGTACCATCAATCCTCGGTTAGAACGATCTCTACTTATTCTATACTAACGATGACATTTTACAGGGTTAAATTACGCGCTCATTTTGTGCGTGTCAATTTTTGGCACCGTTGCCAAGGATTGACACTCATTTTGAGCGTGTCAATTTTGACGCCGTTGCCGGGGATTGACACTCATTTCGAGCGTGTTAATTTTTGGGGCCGTTGCCGGGGATTGACACTCATATCGAGCTTGTCAATTTTTGGCTCCTTTGCCGGGGATTGACGCTCAATTTGTGCGTGTCAGCAACAGATGACACCGTTAGAGATTTTTGACCGAAGTTCACTTCGATGTCAAAATACGTCTTTAGGTATCACATTGATACTTTTGAGAGTTCGGGTATCAAATTGGCCTTGGCAGCATAGTTTGGGGATGGTAGCTGAAGAATTAACAAAAAAAGGATAAAAGTCGATTTTGCCCTTTTTTTTTTTACCCACGTGCTTGCCACGTCAGCAAACAAACGGCGCCGTCAGAAATTTTGGACGGAAGTATCACGTTGATGCCAATTTAGGTCTTTAGGTATCACATTGATACTTTTGAGAGTTCGGGTATCAAATTGGCCTTGGCAGAATAGTTTGGGGACGGTAACTGAATTTTTCTCTAAAAAAAAATTTAGTATAGCCCAAAAGGAAAAGTACTGTTCATTCCGCAAAAGGATAAACGAAATGAATAGTTCACTGACCTTTTTACCCCTCTCCTGCCTGCTTTTATGAAATTGTCCTTCTTGCTGTTCAATGCCTGTGACACCGACTGGTTCCGGCATGACACTGCGTCTTTGCTCCACAGAAGAGAGAGAGAGAGAGAGAGAGTGTGTGTGTGTGAGGGGCAGAAAGAGAGACATAGCGAAGGGAGTGAGAGAGAAAGAAAGAAAGTGAGACAGATATAGCGAAGGGAGTAAAAGAAGAAGTTTCAATCTTCTTTCATATTGCAAGATCAACAAGATCGAATAAACTGGTTGAATTGATTCCTCTACTAATTATATCAAGGTGTGGCAATTTTATATAACCCTTTTTTATTTTGGTTGGTTGTTCAGTTCCTGTTTCTTTCTCTGTTTGTTCCGACTGTGGTGATTATGGGATAGAGCCAATTGAAATCGGATTTGTTACTGCCTTCCTCAGATCCTAAAATCACCAACACCACTTTTCCAGAATTTGTACTTAGTTCTGTAAAAACTCTGTTAAAATTTTTAAACTTTGTTGCGACCTAATTTCAATTCAAGCATGCAGTGTGTTTGTAAATTGTGAGTTGGAGAATATGCAATTGTTGCATAGCGCTCCTACTCCTCCTCCTTTTTCATCGTCGTTGGTCCTTTTGACATAACATTCTCGGCCGCCTCCGGTCCGGTAGGAAAGAAACCTGTAGCCAGTGACTAGCTCCGCTATGGAGCTACGTGTATACCGCCACGTCGAGACTCTCTTTTGAAAGCCACCGGCTTGTTGAAGAGGGAAAGATCACTCCTAAATGCAGCCGTGATCTTATATACGATACCATCAGACGCGCCCCTCGCAGTAAAAACTCTCCTCTCCAGTGGGCTCGTTTCCTTCAACTAATTCAAGCGATTCAGTCGGTAGGAAAGTTATCTCACTGAACATTGGATTATATACAAAACCTCGTGAAAAAAACAACGCAAAATCGAAAGTCTAGTCCTTTGCTTTGTACCAGAAGAGTGCAGCAAGGAGGAGATACTAAGTAATCAAAAGGATGCAAGCAAGGAATCCGGCCTATTGGATTAAAGCAAGGAAGCAAGAAAAGAGATAAACGTTAGAAGGAGGTAGGAGGATTCACTTTTTAACGGTCTGTCTCTCTCTCATAGAGAAATTAATCCTAAGGCCGGCTTTTTCCTGTTTCTTTGAGATCTATCTTGTCCAACGGTGCCCTATGTCTGGACTAGCCTCTGGCATCGCCGGATGGGTGTTTGATGCTATTGCTCAGGAAGCTTCGAGGGAGGGGTGTTTTTGCTCGAGGTATTGGCATGGTGGTTTCGGCAACGGGCACCAGTCTCTGAGGCGCAGTGGTCGTGTTATACATGGTCAGCTTGTAGCGACGCTGGTTCGTGGCAACGCGGTTTTGGAGCGCTAAATCGTGGTAGCGTGGGTAGAGATGGTGTAGGTCACGCAGCGCATCACGATCAGAAGTGGATTGGAGCGGCGCAAGTTGGGCGGCCTAACTTCGAAGCTGCTGTACATGCGACAATTGGGTGAAAACGATAGAGACTGGGCTGTGTACCACCACAAACTTCATGTCCATTGATGACAGAGAGAGGATGTTCTAGCTTGAGTTGAGATTAATGATAGACAACTTAATTAAAAAAAAAAAAAATTTAATCTTGCTTCCCAATTAGAAAACCATCCTATGCTATCTCTATTTTAAGTTCATCTAATAAATTCTTTTTTATATCGGTTAGTCTAGAAAAAAAATTCATCCATGAAACTCTGATTTATTAAATGTACGGGAAGTCTTGAGTGTAGTAAATATACATCATTTTGATCCCTCAGATTCTCAAGATCGACCCGCATTCCACAAGATTCACATTCACGGCAACATGCAATATTATATCTTTTATGGATCCCAAAATCAAATACAAAAATACAGAAAAAAGACTAGTGAGGAATGAGGACTTTCAAATCAATAGTTGAATGAATTATTCTAATTTTTGTTTAAATATTAATTTTACAACACATCATCCAACCGCTAATGTAAAAATCTTCATCAAGTCAAGCCCTCATTTTATAGTCTTCATTAGAGCTCATCATATAGAAATAATCATAAAAAGGATTTGGGAAGGTAAAAAGTTGCTCTTGTCATGGCTGAAATTGGATGGCAAGGTTTCCTTTCTCACTGTCACTTCTGCACAACAGTCAACAGAGAACTCATCCTAAAACGATCAACCCTGACAAAATACAGAGATGGCGCACTGTTCCCTTTGGTCAACCAAAGCATTTCTATGTGAATATGTGCAATAATGAAATTGATAACCTGATATTGGAGACCAAGGCATGTTTGGATTACATAGTAGCACTAAAAATCAGATGCAAAAATTTCGACTTAATTAATTGCCAACTAATATGTAATATCACTTTGTAAAGCACGATATGTCAAGTTGCAGACCCGAAAACAAGTAATTGAATCAAACTATAAGCAACTCAAGGGGCAAGATTAAAATATTATGCCCCCTCCTCTCTGTACCTTAGCAAAACCCAACCTGAAGCTCCTCTCTGACTCTCTCAATCACACTTCAACAAAAACCATACCAGACTAATGGGAGGTTACCACGGTGTACAACATCTTCACGCACCCTAAAGAAAATCCATCCACTACACAATCTCCTCCACCAACCTACTACCATCTTCTGAGAAGTCCTTGTTAAGTAAGCAAGGTGAGAAAAGGGCAATTAGTAGTGGATTTCTTCTTAGACAGGTGAAAAAATCATCCTCGCTGATTCTCCCATCAAGATCAGTATCAAAAAGATTGAACAGATCACGGATCTGCAAGTAACAGTTGATATTAGTTGTCTACAAAGGCACAACTGAAAGATGTTGCAGGGATATTCATAAAAGGGTATGTCTATCACCTCATTTTCAGTCAAATCCGGGACTGCAGGCCTGATAGTGTCTCCAAACTGATACAATTGTAAAAGCCAGGCAATTGCCAGTGAATTAATTGTAACAAATCTATGGGGGTAGGCAAACAAAAAGAAGGAAAGGTGGGTGCAAGAAGCATACTTGCTGTTCTAAAACGTAGATATTATCCTCAGAAACACATTCAGAAAAAGCAAATGCACAGGCTTGCCGGAATAATCGTTGCTTCAAGACATGCGCTGATCCAAATAAGAACTGAAAGCAAATAAAAATGTTACATTTACAGCCTGAATCCTACAATAGCATATATCAAACCAAAACAGAATCACAATCAGATGTACAAATAGCTTTATAAATTGTTATATGTGCAACATATGAAATAATACAAAACAAGTATGGCAGTTGGAGTTGCCTGTCACCATAATTAAATTCTCTAAAGTTTCTTTAATTTATGGATTTCTAATCTAAACAAATTACTCGAAAGCATTTTCATTCACAAGAAAGAAAAAGCTCTCCAACCCAAAGTCCTCTACTCGTGATTCTCAGAGTTCTATGGGTATCTCATCATAGAAACCTCTTGAAATTCTAAACATTTTCATCTATGCATCTCAGACAATTAAAAATTAAAAATTAAAAAAATTAAAAAATTAAAAAAATTAAAATAAAATAAATAATAATAATAATAATAAAATGTTCAGACAATCTCTCACCTCAACTAGGCACAAATATATAAAACAAAATGATCCTTGATAACACGCTCAAGCACACACACGTGACCAAATGCTCACACACACGGATTGAGGAGTTGGAGTACCTGCTTAAATGTGATGGCTCGATTTTTGTCAACATCGATGAATGCAAATATCTGAAACCCAAAAGATATCCACATTGTGAGCGGCAGCAGATGCAAAGGAAAGAAACATTTGACATGCAGCAACTGTCGGTTCTTCGTAAATACTTAAGGTCAGCAAAAGAACATAAAACGAACCATCTGTGATAGATTTAAAGAGGAAAAACTATCATGCGTTTCCTAAAATTAGCAACAAATAGACACCTGCTTTCATGTCCTTAATTGTGTAAAAACTGTGTCAGCTAAGTAGCTTGACAATACAAGCATAAAGCAAGTTTAATAGGCTACGAAGTAAGTCCAGAAGAAAAAGGAAAAAAGCTGAAAGCAAACAACTGTGCAAGGATACTGCAAAAACGTAACTCGAATAGGTGATTAACAGAATGGTACAAATATCACGAAACCAATTTTATATTTTAAAAAGAATAGAAAGAGCGAAGTTTTGGTGGTGATGCACTGATGCTTTGAATCCTTGGTGCGTCTACTACAAACTCAAAACATAAATTGACTAAATTCACATACAATTCTTATTTGACTATCTTCTAGGCTACAGTACATAGTAGAAAAGGAAAAAAAAGATATTATGTGACCTGTCTAAACAACTGTTAGCATTTTAAGTTCAAGAAGGTAGAATACCAAGAGAGAAGGGAAATGATTAAGCAAAGGATGTGGTAACTGACCTCTTCAGAAAAGGTACAGGCCTTGAGTCTTAGAACCCTCAAGAAATCATGATAGGTAACATGACCACTGCCAAAATGAGATATAAGTAATAATCTTTCAGTTGTTGTATTACACTACAAGTACTACATAAATCATTTTCAGAAGATACATGTATTGCATAGATTCTTTGAATAAGAGATACATACATATATGTGTGTGTGTGTGTGTGTATTGCACACATTTACAGCACAGAGTTGAGCATTCTGAATGCGATGCCATTTAACTAAAGACAGTATCTAATCCAATTGATATGTCATGCATCAACCAAGCAAAACATATGATTCAGGACGAACATTCTCCACCCATGACAAACAAAACATATGCTGAAATGCAGACAATTGAACAAGGATGAACACATAAACTACACATATCATAGTAGTGTACTAAAAATGAAAACTTCCAAGATAAAGCAAGCATTTTTTTTTCTTTTATTGGAAAGCAGGACTCTTATCCCAATATTAACATAAGTGTGTGTGTGTGTGGAAAAACAATTGCCACACATATTATAAGAACATAGGAGACAGAAAAGATACTATGATTCAGACGCCGGAGAAGAAATTCATATAACGCAATGCAGCATGCATAATACAAATAATAAAAAATGATGAATATCAGTCACTGACAAGATGACGCAACTACAACTTTCATTTAATATGAGTTCCAACAGTACCTGGGGTCTGGATTCATAGAAAGAAATCTATCCAAAAGGTCAACAGCTTCCGTGCTGCTTATATTGAGTACCTGAAAAAAGAAAAAAAAAATAAATAAAGATAGATCACTTAATTTCTCTCAGGTCTCACATGTATTATGGACAAAAAAAAAGGTGCATAAGTAAGAAAACCATGTAATCTAGACACTCGTGTGAGAAGAAGCAAAATATATCTGGTATCATGCAGAAAAGTGGATGCATCAGACTGTAACTAAAAATTAGGACAACATGTCAATAAGTTGAACCAATGAAGTAAGAGGAGAATTTTTGCATTGGCAATTGCCATCCTACACTCTTGTATACTTTTGAAACTATAACGTGTCCAGGCAGAATGTCATTGAGTAAAACTTTAGAACCCTATGGATGTAGTTGTCTAAATGACTAATGCCTTGAGATATGCGCACACACATGTATCACAATCATGACCAAAGAATTAGATACCGGTAAAGATTTGAGAGAACTTGGTTATAGTTTCTAAATTTGTAATCTATAGAACTGATAATCTACAGACAACGATGCAAAATTTTAAAGGGCACATAGTTTATAAATCAGTTCTAAGTAATAATATATCAGTGGAGGGCACATATATGCAGGGACTTACAGATTTTACACTCGCCATTTCAACCATGTAAGCTGAGGGCCGCACCTGTGGAATTTATGATAAAAACATTTAGCGCAACATTAAAGTTTGTTGAGGTAGCGCTAAGATCTCAATTTAACACTAGAAGCGCATACAATGCCAAAATTATTGGGCTTCCGGTTAGGTGATAAGTGCATTGGTTTGGGGGTTAGGGTGGTCTCAGGTTCATGTGCTTGTTTGTCAAACAACAAATACTGCACAAATGTGTAAGTATCAACAAAGATATATACCTGTTTCGATTTTGAATCAGCTGCTTTCATGAGAAGCATCAAGTCTCCAAAAGAATGAGATGTCTGTACAACATTGAGTGCAGCTGCCATAGCATGACTAGTCTGCATATAAAATATGTGCCAACGTCTATCAACAATCTAAAAAACAAGGGCATACCAGAAAGACAGTGATGCAAAACAAAACTTATCCAACAAATTTATAGAAATACTGGCCAAACCAAATTTACTAAGGGCAGATTCTTACCCTCTGAGCAAAGTGGAAAGCACTTTCTTTCTTGTTATCAAGAGGTGAAACAACAGGAAGGTACTCGACCTGCTCAATTCAGATAAGATAACCTAGATCAATATTCAACGACCAAGTGATATAAAATGTTATACCAAAATGTGATGCAGAAATATAAAGTAAATATAAGATAGCGATTTACCTCCATGAAATTGTGAAATTGCGTGAACATTCGAAACATGAGCCTTGGCAAAGAAATGTGCCCCCTAATAAGCACTCCACATGAAACACTTATAAGATACCAATCCAGACAGCACCCAACGGAATCAGCAGATTAGAAAAGTGTCTTACCAGGATTGATCAAAGTGCACATGAGGATAGCGTACAATTACTGGTTGGATTGGGTAACCAGGGATGAATGCACCAAGTTCAAATGAAATAAGATATCTTCCGTTGGTTGTGGTTCCCTCAGGAAATAGGAGCACTCGAGGAAATCTATCGCATGAAGCTTTTCTCTGTATTCAGATCCTTGAAAGCAGAATTCTGTATCAAATAGCTTACAAAATTGATACAAATCACTTAACATATTATTTCCTAGAGTAACCATATGCTCATACAGTTGCATCCACTATGAAACTAATTAAATGCAGGGATATATACCAAAAAGGTCTAACAGATAACATTTCAGCCACAGTTGGGCTTTAAGAGTATGTTTTACAGTTTATAGAACAAATATAAGTATGCATTACATAAATATGGCACTGCAAGTAAAATTCATATAGTTGCAGTATTCAGGTGAAGATAACTAAGAATTAGAACAACTTTACAAGGCAATGCACTAATATATAACAATTTTATGGTTTAGCTTGCAGGGCATAATATATAATAGATCTAGTATTAAAAAAAAATAGCTAAATAACCTCACCTGCCTACTTCAGAACACTAGTTCTATTGTTGACATACTGCATCCATTCATCATTATAGGTGCCATTTGTTCTCATACTTAACAGTACAGTTACAGGAGTTCTATAAGATTCTGATTCTCAAAAGACATTGCACAAAGCCATTTTAAAAATCCAAAGGTTTGGCCCTTGGGCCCATTTTTGGTCCATTACCTATTTACGAGATTTATGGCTTTAGTGTTTCTTCCTCTTATCTGATTTATCAATACTTTTCTTGGCCTTATCTGCCGTTGGTCATATGCGGATATCAACTACACCAAGCATAGAATTACAATGAATATAAATGCTATTTCAACGTAAGCATTCTTAATGGAAGCAAATGCAGGAATTCTTAAGGTACTTGCTAAGAAATTTTACTGTAGATATAAAGCAATACAAGTTTGAAAAAGACAAAATGATAACAAAACACAGCAACCTGATAATACAGGTTTAACTCGATATTAGATGACAGGAAGAGAGAGTGGTTAGGAACATATACATCTAAATTGGTTTATGACTTACTAACCAAACAAGGATAGCCAAAAACTTATAGAAACTTCCTACCTTTATTTCAGTAACAGCTTGCCTCCTTGATGATGGTGAAAACCTATTAACATATATCACCTGAGAACACAACCAAAAAAAAAAAATTGAGCAAAACCATGATAATAGAATATATATGTATATGCAAATAAATTGATTGAGCAATCTCGTTAACATATGTAACCTTGTGTGCATTAAAGTAAACAACTAATATGCAGGGACATTATATTACCTGCATTGCTCTGATGATGGTTCCAACAAAAGGTAGGGAATCATGGGACTCAGATGCGACAATTGTAGGGAATAGTTCATAAAAGTAGAATATAGGTTCTATAAAAGATACATGGTTAGATACAACAATTGGGGCGGTTGCCCTTGGAGCAGGTTTTCCTATCCGTCTTATCCAATGGTAACTGAAACAAAGGTAAAAGAGGACAAACAATCCATTAGAAGGAATACAGACACAATTCCACTCCTATCAAGAATGCAGATAGTTATACTCAATCCTGGATAGCTTCACTGGATAACTGAACACTTATAGTTTACCAGACACTCCCCCCCCCCCCCCCCCCCCCCCGGCGAAAGAACAAATTTAAAAAACTAAAATTAACAGCTCCTTCATACACCTTTTCTCTCTAACCTGAATCCATTAATAAGTTCACTTAAAAATCCCAGTAGTTAACTCTCCGAAAACTCAAAAAAGCCATACTCTTGCTCAAATTTTCAGAATCCTATGCCTGTCAAAGTCACTACTTGACTTCAATCCAATTCCACTTTCTACTCATTTCCTCTACTTTTGCATCAACCAATCACAGCTTAGCTTAACCGGAAAAAAAAAAAAAAATGAACAACGCAAACACGAAAACGCTAGTAAACCAAAATAGAGATGAAAAACTGACCCAAAGGCGAAGAGAATACATCTGGTACAGACCCTAGTGATCCACATAATCCTACACCTCCACTTGGGCATAGGGTTCTGCCTCTCCTTCCATCCCAACAGAGCCAATTTGGTGGCCACAAACCCAATCAGCAACGAAACCCCAAAGATGACAAGCCTCACAATCGCGATGGGGAAGCAAACCCCGATCTTTAACCACTCGTAAACCCCTCCGATTTTCAAAGTATGGTTCTTGAACGGATCCGCCGTCGTCGATACGGGCACCTTAAACCCGCCCGACCCGAGAAACGCAAACGGGTTGCGGAAGCTGCCGTTGCCGTCGCCGTCGCCGCCGTCGTCGTGTGGACGGTGACGATCAAGTGGGGTTGATCGGACGGCGGAGGGGAGGAGAGAGGAGCGGCGCGGTGAGGGTGAGGCTGGCCTCGCCCATTGCGGTGGTGGTGGTTACTGTTTGGGTGTAAGGCATATTGGAATGATATATAAGGGAGAAGAAAGATGAAGTCTTGACAGACAAGTAGAACGGTATATAATATGTATGGGAGTGTGTGGTGGGAAACAAACATTTATTCGTTTGGCTGCGTTTTTCATGGTTCACCTTCTTCCCCTTTCTGTTGTCTAGTTGTTCGAATTCGTGACTTACAGTTGTACTTTGAGGTTTTTTTTTTTTTTTTTTACTTAAAATGGCCAATGAGTGATTCAGAGGAGGAAATGATTTTTGAGTGTCCAGATACGATGGGTTAACATTTTTGAGTGATTCATAAGAGGAAGTGTTTTGAGTGTCATATACGATGAGTTCACATTTTTGGTCGAACATTATAATGCAATATATCAAAAGCGTTCTTGTGGAGAATACAACTAGATATTGTGAACTTGTCTTAATATGATAGATCGACACCTCAAATGACTTGGAAAATTATAGTTAATAATGAAGTGTTTTACCAAAAGGAAAAAAAAAACCTAGTCTTTGTTTATCTTTGAAAAAAAAACGATTTTGTTTGTTAGACTATGAGGAAAAGAGTTATATGATATTGACGTCATATATTTACGGGGTTAAATTTATCGGAAACTATTAAATTTTTTGTGATTTAACTTTACAGGTACTTAAGCGGTATCTAAAATATCTTTCAAATTAGTTTTTAGAGAGTATTTTTGACCGAAATATATCAAAGTTTTCAAAGTTCTGTTCAAACCGAAATTTCAAACGTTGTATACTTGTTTGTATACACTTGAAACCCTCTCAATAACAAGATACCAATGCTATCATCTCAAACTGAAATGAGTAGTATAGAACAGAACTCATGGGGTATTTTCTTAATCCTTTTGCCTTTTTGCTGGGACATGGGAAAGCAAGAGGAGGACGACGTGAGAAGTTCAGATGCATTAGCTGGATGAAGCAGACTCATAAAAAGGCAAATGGTCACTTGAGCGGGTAATCCCCACTGAGATAATAGAAGGAAACGTTAGGCTTTATTTATTTGTTTATGTTTTTTTTGAATTTCATTTTTGAAGGCACACTTTGTGCAATGTGGCCCGCTCTCTCGCATCCACTTGTGCATATTACATATGACACACTTACATTTTATCTTTTTCACTCAATTGACGTCGACAACATGCTCGACAACATACTCATCGTGTATTATTGAACTCAAAATTTTTCACTTTTAAAAAAAAGACGACATGCTCATTTTGAATTGAACTCAAAATTTCTCACTAAAAAAAACACACAGTGTCCATATAGTCATCGAACAGTGTTATGGTTTCTAATATGTTTTCATTTTAGAGTGGCACTTGAGTTTTGACTTTTGAATGTTTAAGGGGGGAGGCTAGGATGTATCATCAACTAATATTGTAATTTACATGAATGTTTATGATAAGGTCGACAGCTTGTCTTGCCACTTTTCTTTTAATTAGTGCACTAAAATCTGTCTGTTTCTGACCAGAAGATGATGTTTGTAGTCTCTGTATTATTATCATCATTTATAATATCAAATTGATTGTCCACATTTCTTTTTTTTAGGAATAATTGATTGCTCACTTTTTTATATTTTTTTAGAATGATTGTAGTTGGATCTCCAGATTTGATATTTGGACCTCCAATTTTTTTCAATTTTAAATAGACTTTGTCAAGTCATATGAAAAGACAAATAAGGACAAACAGAGCAAAATGAATAACAATAAATAAATACTCTTCTTACGATCTTACCTTCCCAAATATAACATTCAATAAAATTATTTTTTTTCCCGGATTTTCCTAATATTGTCGTATAGTTTTATAATTTACCTAACATAATTAAGTAAAAATAATAATTTCTATACATGGTCCATCATTTAGTACAAAAATAAATTCAAAACAATCTGATTTGGAATTTCCTTAAACTAAATTCATTGAATATTATGATATAGTTATTACTCGATCTTCCAACCCAAAACCCTTGAAATCCTTCTTTTAGCAAATTAAAAGAGATTTCAGCAACATATCAAGATTGAGAACAACCCTCTGATTAATTTTGGTGGAGGAGAGACCTACTCATAAGAGCAATATCATGTGATATTGATTCATTGTTCTTCTCGTGGTTGAAGATAGAGATAAAAAGTAGAGTAACTGATTGTTGTATCTCATGTTCAAGGGTGTTTTGGTAAAAATAAGGACGTCTACTTAGCTTTTCAAGTATTCTAAAAAGTTATAGAAGATCCAAATTGCAAATTTGGAGGTCCAACTAGAACCTATTGGGATTGCTCACTTGTTCCCAGCATTCAAAAGAGGAAACAGTTTGTCATCACCAAAAGAGGTTAAACTTTTGGACCAAAAAATAGAGAGATTAAACTGAACAGAAAATGTGCAAGTGCTTTCATATGAGGATAAACTGACAATGCAGCATTTTTCGAACCAAGATATTGAGTCCCCTGTAAAGTTTGTAAACGAATCTATACAATTCTGACCGTGGCTCTAATTATATAATTTCAAAGCTTTTCTCTCTTGCTGTATAGACCATAGAGGAAACGCAATATTTTGTACGCTAATTTCCATAAGCTCTGACCTCACTCCAACACAATCTATAGATGCATGATAATATCATTTTCAGGACAATCTGGATTCTGAACCGGCTCAAATTTGCCAGCATTCAGATTTGCAATCTGAAGATGAAAAGCTCGATCAATTACATTTTCTCCAACCAACAACCACGTGCTGTCTGTAATTTGGAGCAGGAAGAGACTACTCATCGTCACCAGAGTAATACTCAGTTTGGCTACTATTGTCATCTGAGCTATCCCACCGCTCTGCACCAGAAACCACATCACTTTCTGGACTATCAAACAGTTCTCGTTCTGGAAGGAAGTAGGCATCCTCTACAGGCTTATATTCCTTGCCCTTCCAAACCACAATCTGTTCCTTATCAAATGTCACCAGGATACAAGGCACGAGCTCCTGTATCAACACACAAATATAATTTAAAAAGTTGGATTTAAAGAAGCAATCTTACATGCAGACACAGAGGACAGGTCATGTATAGAATCTGCATAAACAAAGCCAAGATTTTAATGCTACTATTCAAGCCGCAAGACACGTTGCGCACAGAAGATAGACCTGCTGCCATTGAATAGCCAGTTGGATACTTGGATGTTCAAGTGCAGGCCTCTCATTTTCGAATAAAGCAATGAAAGTGCAAGTCTACATGTGGGAAGCTTAACAAGAGAGGAAGAAGGCTTGGATAGTTACCCGAAGTTTGCAGCCTATTTTCTTGTAATCACTCTTCTCAAGACCCTGGCAGTCTATCCGCGCCAGCTCAGAGGAGAGAAACGCATCTCTAACCATCGGTACCAGATTACCATAGTAACCATTCCTGGCTGCAGTTTCAACTAGATCGTAAGCAAACGACACAGAAACACTATCAAGTCTTAGAGACCATAAACTAGATGAAGTGTGTACCAAGTTTTGTTAGAAGCAGGGACAACTAATCCTCTCTTCCTCATTTCCTTTGTTTCCTCGATGCTTAGCCCATCAATCGTAGTTTTGATCAGTTTGGGATATTTTGGCTCATGTGGCTTCCACAACATTAATGGAATCACAGGCCTCTTCTTGGGATTATAGTTCCTGCCTCTGAACAATATGATTAGACTACCATGCCTACAGACGATCTTTCCAAAGGTTTTGTCCTGCAACAGACACATGAAACTTGAAATTAATATCTCTTTCAAGTTCCAAGAAATAAAAGTGTATGGTTTAACCATTTCGTCTATAATTCGATTCAAAATGAAAACTGAAAGATTATATGTTGCATGTGTTTATTCATTGTTTTACAGAGACACCTCTTCAGTATTTTATCTGTCATAATGCATAACATCAGTGTGGTTGTCTTGACTCTTTCTGAAGTACACAATCCCAGTTACGATTCTACAAAGTCTCCTCTTGCAAACTCTGACAACTTCTCTTCCCAACAGAGTTTTAACTTTTCAATTATCAAAAGAGCAATAAAAAACCAACAAGTGAGAAAATTTTAAGGGCATCTATGGTGAAAATGGTAGATGGATTTTGTAATATAAACACAAATTGACCTACAAAACCTTGCAACCAGGGTTTATGATGGGATGCAGGTTGAAAGAATTTGATGCTTCATAAAACTACAAAAATATATGTGAAGCAGGATGGACAAGAATTGATCTATAAGAGGTAGAAGATTATGCATACCAAAGTACAAGCAAATAAGGGAGCAAAGAGAAATATGAAGAAAGATAGATCCAGCAAAGGTCAGATTTAGAGCCATGATTAGAGCATAACATACCTCGAGCTGGGTGCAAACATTTCTCATGTCAACAGTCGGAACACCTTGACATTTTATCCTCACTGCTTCTTCATGTTTCCAATGGTTATGAATATCATTCAGCATATTGTGAGTCAACCCATCCCTCCCTACAAGAAATAAGACCATAGTAACAATAAGATGTCGGCAAAGAAAAATAAGAGAAAGAAGATTGAACTATCAATGCATACACTGCTTGTTCTTGTTTGGTAACTGAGTTACAACACACATACAAACTTCAAACATTGCAAAGTACGAACTTTGCATTCCCAAATCTGATCAATAAACAAAAGGAACACAACCCCTCAAAGCAAATGCACTCTATATAGAATCCAAACACCAAATTTCTCAAGACCCAAAACTACCGGTTGTATCAAATACCCTCCACAGCTCAAAAACCTCAAACCAATACCAAACAGAAGAAATACCACCACCAGTTCATACCCAAATTCCTGATCAAAATCAAGACCCGAACTACTACGAATACTATCAAATACTCATCCAGTTCTGCACATCAAACAAAGAAAAAGCTCACACAAGCACAACAAACGAGCCGATTCAAGACAACCCAATTATCAACTACAACAACAAGAACACCCAAATCCTCAATTCCCTAACCACATTACACTATTAGAAACCTCAAAATCAGCACCATCATACAAAAATAACACCACCCAGATTACCAAACAAACACTGCAGCTCACCAATTACAAAACCGAAACGAAAATCCCATTACCCAAATTGATTTGCTTCTTGGTTTTCCCTCTCTGACATTTCTCCACCAAAATTTTCCTCTCAGCCGAACTGAGCGGCTCTCCCTGCACCGCTTCTCTCCTCCTCCTCCTCTCCTCCTCCAACTTCAGGTCCTCCTCCTCCGTTCCCTCCACGGACCTCACCTTCGGGTCCACGGCGGGGGCACAGACCCCGATCCATGGCCGGTCCAACCGCCCCGGCCCAAAAGGCGAGTACTTGGGCTCCCGCAGCCCAATGGGCCGCGCTTCCGGGCTGCTCTCGGTGTAGCTGTACCTGAAATCGAACGGCAAATCGGAATGTATCGGCTCCTGACCCTCGCGATCGAGAGAGGACGGCGGACGGTACCGGGGCTTCTGCTTCTTCTTGAAATTAGGGTTAGGGTTGGGGGGGTCTTGGGGGTTCGGGGAAAGGGAGGGTGGGGGTTTGAAGGAGTAGCGGTCGTGGAGGGTGGAGAGCTGGCGCGTGGAAATGAGGGCGAGTGGGTTTGGGTTTTGGCGGGAGAGCTTGGTGAGGAACATGGGGAGGGTTTTAGGCTTCAGCTGGGGTTTTAGACTTGGCAGAGCACAGTATAGTACACATTTATTTTGGAAGAAATAATTTCTCCCTTCACCGATCTAAGTTTTTAAGCAGATGAAGACACATGGTCAAAGTTACAAACTTCGATAATTTAATTTCGGTTTCGATAATGTTAATTTCTTATTTTGTTTACGTTCTTGCATGAGAAATTTGGTGTTTGTCCTTTTCTTTTTATGAGGGGTAAAAATTGATTCCATAGCTTACGGAACTTTGGTTGTCATAAGAGCATCTCCAATGGTACAGTCAAAATACTTGTGTCAAATTTGAATTTGAAGGGTGATGTGGCAGATGTCATTTTTGACAAATTTATACTTCAATGGATGTGTTAAATTTAGATATTATTATTATTTTTTTTTTCAGAATTTTTATATTAAAAAATCACTTTTCCTCTTTCTTCTTATCTCTCCTCTTTCGTGGTTAAAGTCATGTTCACTCTTCTTCTCCTTCTTCTTCTCTGTTTTTCTTGTTGCACGTTCTTCTCCAGTCGCAGAAGATAGCTTTTCAATCCCAAAGGACCCAAACAAATCATGTTTTGACAATAGCCATTAGATTCCACCCCTGGCTGGGTATTCAAGGCTATAGCCTATAGGTCAATTGAACCGAGAAACTTGAAGTGGCACAGAGTCGGTAGTCTTCCATCGTTAATCGTCGTTTACCCATGGCTGGGTAAGTTCCTCCCTATCCGATTTCGATCATTTTTGGATGACTCTGAACTTTCTCTCTTTATCCCCAAATTTGAATTGAATCTGAAGGTCTGCATTTTGGTATGGGTTGATTTGGATTTTCTAAAAATCGAACATCCAAACTTTGGAGCTGAGTTGAGTATAGTAACGGGGAACTGAGGCTTGCAAATGGGTTTAATTGACATGATTTTCCTTTCGAAATTGAATCAAGAGGAGGAGAAACAGAAAGGGTTGGTTCTGTTTTGGCTTCTTTTGAGTAAAGCTTGGGACTTTCTTGGTGGGTTTCGGTGTTTGATTCTGTACTAATTTCCAAATTGATGGAGCCTTCTTCTTCCTCCTCAAATTCATTGTTTGTTACAAGCAAGGGACTGGGAATTGCAATGGGAAAACGATTCGGTTTCTCCACACTTACAGAAAGACGCTCAGGAAGAAAGAGAGAGAAGAGTAGGAAAGAGGAAGAAACAATAAAAAATAAAAGACAGTTCCCTTTGCCTCTGTCAAATTTGACAACCCAAATGAAAATGTCATTTACACGTCAGATAAGACCCATGGGTTGGAGAGGTTGCAGATGTCTTTTCTAGCTGTTAGAGGTCTCCACGTGGATTTAACATATCCATTGGAGATGGTCTAAGATGAGCAGAATTAAAACTAACTTGGTTGTATATGTTGGAGTCTAGCAACATTCAGTTGAGTAAGAATGGAACAAAGATCTTCCACCAAGAAACCCAAAACAGATAGAGACTCGTGAATACAGTTATTTAGTAGAGACTCGTGATACTATTTTAGGATGTTTTGTAGATGCTTATTATAATCAAGGGTTTAGGCTAAACGTCTCCTTTGTATTCGACAGTTTTATTAATCAAGGCTTGAGGGCAACCGCACCAGTATTTTATTCAAAAATAAAAAAAATAGAGTTGACCTCTAGGGTTTGTCTCCCTAAACCCTAAAGTTGTATTTACAATAGATGTTGCCGATGAAGGGAAAAATAGAAGCATCAAAAACAAATTCATGACTGGTAGCTCCGTTACTAAAACAAGCTTCTTGTTTTGCAATTGCACCATTAGATATTTAGATGTCTAACAATATTACGAACAACTCCCGTCGTACTCTGTGAGACAGACCCCTCACGGAGGATGGAAACATCCATCACAATGTACGTAACATTACTTTCATCAAAATTCAGTTCATAGAGATATGAAATTTAGGTACCACCTTTTCCGATCATCTTAGTTCCAATTACAGTTGATGACATTAACCCTATGCCAAAGTTCTTACTTCATTTATCATTGATCTATTTGAGCCTGCATGTTTCTTCTATCAATGTATACTAATTAATTTAGGTAAGATACTAGACAATACATGCTTGTCTACCTACAAGTTTTGTTAGAACCACAGATTCTCTGCATATCTCTTCCTCAACTCAAGCTTCAAATACAACAAACAAATCTCCTCCATTAATTGATTTATCTCCAGCTTGATATTGCTACTGTCAAGGATCTGTTATGGCTAGAGTTTAGCATTTGTTACAAGGCTAGGATTGAGTAGTTTGATATTGTTGTAATTACAATTGAATGCTTTCTATAAATATATCCATGTATAGCGCTATATATTGTAAAGAGTGCAATTGTACAAATCAATGGAAATCAATTTCTTCATGGTATCAGAGCGGGTTATCCCACGTGTGAATGCTTAACAGCCACACAGGCTCCATGTCACTCAATATAAGTTGTCCACGTGTATGGCTTGAAAATTAACCACACGTGTGGGGTCGTGTTAAAATTATAGATCCCACATGGGAAAAATGAGATCTTGCCTATGAGTTTATAAGGATTTGCTTGACAGCCACACGGGCTCCACGTCACCCAATATAAGTTGTCCATTTGTATGGCTTGAAAATTCACCACACATGCGGGGCGTGTTGAGATTATAGATCCCACATAGGAAAAATGGGACCTTATCTATGCGTTTATAAGGATTTGGGCCACTCCATCCATTGCCAATTGGTTTTGGATGTGAACCCCAGATTCAGAATGCAGTAGGTTGCAAATGGGTCTTTCGCATCAAGAGGAAATCAGATAACTATGATGAAACATTTAGTCCTATTATTAAGCCTGCCACTATTCGTACTGTGATTACTATTGCTGTTTCAAGAAGTTGGCCACTCAGGCAATTAGATGTAAAGAATGCCTTCCTTCCACTACTAGTAAAACAGGTAGTAGACACTGATTTTAATCCGTATGTGTAACTCCCATTGGCCATTACCCACTAAAATCTGTGTGTGATTAAATTTCTGTCCCATTTGAGGGGGGTGGCCATTGGCTTATGCGTACACAAAAAAGGGTCAATGTGAGTTATTTAGAAGGGACCCACCAACATCTCATTTGCTGTATATCTAGTAGGAACATCTCATTTGCTGGGACATACGGAAATCTGTGAAAAACATTATGTCACACAGATTTTAGTGACAATATTGTCAACATGTGCTCATGTAAGGTCCAGTAGATCATTTTACACTGATATCTATTGCTAGAAACTAAATCTCACAGATTTTTTATCAATGTGAAAGTCAATAGGTATAAAATCAGTGTGCAATGACATTTTTGCTGGTAGTGTTCATGGCATTTTTAAGGAAGGTGTTTTCAAAATACAACCTCTTGGCTTTGTTGATCCCTCAAAACCTCATCATGTCTATAAACTTAACAAAGCACTTTATGGGTTGAAACAAACACCACATGCTTGGTTTCACCCCTGCCACTATTCGTACTGTGATTACTATTGCTGTTTCAAGAAGTTGGCTACACAGGCAATTAGATGTAAAGAATGCCTACCTTCATGGCATTCTTAAGGAAGATGTTTTCATGATACTGTTTGAACCTATATTTGGCAAGGCTCAGGTGGCAGAAAGGTGGGCCCGACCCACAAGGCGTAATGAATGACCGCGGCTAATCATTAAAGATTTACAAAGTTGATTCTCAAATTAGCCGCAACACATTAAATGTTTATTGTCAAATTTATGACCGAAGATAACGTGTGCAGAGAGCCGTTATTAGATCAGGAGAGACCAAATGAATCATAAGGCGTAATGAATGATTGCGGACCCACAAGTCATAATGAATAACCGCTGACAAGTCGTAATGAATGACCGCGACTAATTAGCAATTAGCTGCGGCACATCAAAGAGAATTGATTGTTAGAAGAAACGTTATCGAAGTCATCAGAAAGTGTTATTGCCAATCATCAGTTACAAGACCTGATCTTTTGCTCATAAAAGAATCAATCAGTGATAATGTCACAAATATCACAAACATGAATATTGCTCTATTTGTAATCAATGCGGTCTTAGCTGTAAAGGTTGAGATTGTTTCTTTTCCTTCATTCAGTAGTTTAGCTTCACTATAAAAAGGACCATAGGATTCATTGTTAGAGGTACTCGACCAAACGCTCTACGCGATTACTCAAATTTTATCTCAATATATTTCTACAATTCAACATCACTTAATTATCAATCTTTACGTATTTATCTTTCCTGCACTTTACCTTGTTGTTCTTTACATTCTAGCAATTTATCTTTTTGCTTGTTACTTTGCTGCAATCTATCTTTATTGTTCTTTATCTTCCTGCACTTTATTTGCTGCACCTTTACATTCCTGCACTTTCTTTACCTGCACTTTCGTTTATGCTATTTATTTGTTGTTATTTACTTTACGTCATTTACTTTATACAAAATTATAAAAAGAATCATCATCACTTCAGTTTCGCCTCAATCATCGAGTTACACAGCACAAAGACTGCGGCTAGTTAAGGCTAATCTGTGCTAATAGTCCTTGCATTCAAGGTAGAGAGAACCCCGTGGCTAAGATTGATCCTTCCTCGGCCCACAATCAACTGATAAGAAGTTAGATATGCTCAAGATCTACAATCTATAACAAAACCTAACTCGGCCTACCGGCCGCGAGTTGGCACGCCCGCTCACATGTCACCACTCCAGAAGGACACGTATAAGCCAAAGAAGCCCTCGGCCTAGTGACACGCTGCCGAGACTATTTTTGAGCGAACAGATACAACCTCCTGGCTTTGTTGATCCCTCAAAACCTCACCATGTCTGTAAACTTAACAAAGCACTTTATGGGTTGAAACAAGCACCACGTGCTTGGTTTCATCGTATGAGCACATTTTTATTTTCTGCTGGTTTCACTTAGAGTATTGCAGACCCATCCCTCTTTATTTGTCGCCATGGGCCACATATTATCTATTTTCTATTATATGTTGATGACATTGTGGTGACTGGGAGTGATGATCGTCTCCTTCAGAGCTTTATACGGTGTCTTGGGCGAGGATTTGACATTAAGGACCTAGGTCCTCTTCATTATTTTCTTGGCTTACAGGTTACTACTCATCAACATGGGCTACACATCAATCAACTTAAATACGCTCATGATATTCTTTCTAAGCATAATCTTTTATTTAGCAAGCCTGTCAATACACCCATGTCTGCCAAGACTGCTCTTACTACTACTGATGGACCCCTGCTTGAAAATCCTACAATTTTTCGGGAATTGGTTGGCTCATTGCAGTACCTTACTATCACTCGTCCTGACATTGCATTTGTAGTAAACATGGTTTTTCAGTTCATGAGTCAGCCGCGTGCCCCACATCTAGTTGTTGTTGGAATTTAGTTAAAATATTTCAAAATACCAGCTATATTTGAAACCTCCATTGGACCTTTAATTGCATATGACAATAGTTGGATCTTTAATTGCATATGACAATAGTCATGAACTCTCTTTGATTGTGATTGACACAAAGATTGAGTAAAATGTATTATTCATTTGTTCAAAGTCTACAATTATGGTGGTTCTTTATTTGCTTTCTTCCGTTTTGGTTTACTCATCAATGTCAAGATATATATTGCATTTCTGTTACATAAGTTACATAGTTTAAATGTCATTCCTATTTTGACATTTTGATTCTTCCTAATCAATGTCATTATATTCATTTATGTTACATAAGTTACAAAGCTTAATTGCTATTAGCAAATTATTATTGCATTAATCATTTTTGTCCTATATAATCTCTAGCTTTCCAAATCAAAAAATACAACAGAAATTCAATCTCCTTTATAACCTTTCCAAGCTCAAAGTATTCACGTATTTCCTTTAATTTATCTATTCCACTAAAAGAAAGTTTCAAACTGTTCGATACGATCCGAGTATTGTGAGTGTACACCTGCAAGGATTGAGGTTGTTGTACCCTGGAGGGTAAGGCGCCACAAACCTGCTACACCGAGACACTGTGTTTGAGGGGCGAAATCTACTCTTAAGGGTAGTGTTTACACGCCTCAACCTTAAACTCTTTTTTAAGTAATCATTGGGTGGCGGCTAGCAAATCTAAAAGATAAGTGTTGATATTCTATTTTCAGCTTCTTATGACATAAATGTGATTGTATTTATTTACTAATAAAATATTATATTTGTGAATTTTGTAGGAAACGAAATCTGATGACAAAAATAACATCCATCGACCAAATTTTCCATAAATCTTAATAGTAGACTTGTTGGTGGATGTTTCCTTGTGGAATGCTTAAACATAAAGATAAGTCTGTTATTCTTTTAGTTGTTGCGAGTATAACTCTTCCTCATTAAACATATTAATTTTCCGCTCTAAAATTTGAAAAGAACATATTATGGGTTGTTTTGAGGACGGAGTCAACGCTATATCTTGAGTTATATCTAGAAATGAGTTTATTCTTTTGATTTGGAATAATTATTATGGCAGTTAGCTTCACACATATTGCAAAATGTTCATTGCATCTTAATCGTGCATTAAACTTCAATTTTTTTTTATTGGCTTATGATTATTAAATGTCTACTTAGCCTCTCAAATAAGATCTCAATATGCTCGGACTCTTATTAATCTATTGCATTCATTCCTTTCATTTGGTGCCTTTTTTGTCCCTTGAAAAAAAAACCGTTTTACATGTAGTCGTACATTATTGTTTTGCTCCAATAAGATTTTCTCTATTAATACTATTTATTTTGCACGGTTACAGTTACATACATGATTTTATTATAATTTATCGTCTTTTAATATATGTTACGATGGTAAAGTGTATATATATTTCAGTTTGCATTTGAATGTTGATAATGTGTATTTTTCGGTTAGTAATGTATGGCGTAAATAAATAGTGCTTGAACTGCAATATGTAAGGTTGAACAAATGTTCTTAATGAGTTTCATAGCCCAAACATTTGGGTGGTGTGTTTGTTTGCAGTACACACTTGATGGTTTCACCTATATGAATGTGGAAGTGGGGCCGCTTCCTGTGAGAGCAAGGCATACTCTCTAGAGCATTCATGAATATCCAGGTAGGGTGCATGACCTATTTGCGCCACCCCGCTTCGAACAGCTTGATCCGAGAGTTAATGTGGATGGTTAGTTGTCTGATTCACAATTAGAAATTTTGGTTCATAGAAAATTTTATTTTCACCAAGGTTTCGTGGGTCACGACTAATTTGTCCTATGGCTGGTTCATAGTCCAAAAGACACCAGTTCTGATGCATTGATTCTCACTTTCTTTTGGTATTCCTTATCTTTCACTTTCCTTGAAATTTTGGCATTTTGAAATAGTGGGGGATTGTTGGAATTTAGTTAGAATATTTCAAAATACTAGCTATATTTGAAACCTCCATTGGACCTTTAATTGCAGATGGCAATAGTCATTAACTATCTTTGATTGTGATTGACACAAAGATTTCATCAGTTTACTCATATATTATTCATTTGTTCAAAGTCTGCAATTATGGTGGTTCTTTATTTGCTTTCTTCCGTTTTGGTTTACTTATCAATGTCAAAATATATATTGCATTTCTGTTACATAAGTTACAGAGTTTAAATGTCATTCCTATTTTGACGTTTTGATTCTTCCTAATCAATGTCATTATATTCATTTATGTTACATAAGTTACAAAACTTAATTGCTATTAGCAAATTATTATTGCATTAATCATTTTTGTCCTATATAATCTCTAGCTTTCCAAATCAAAAAATACAACAGAAATTCAATATCTTTTATTACCTTTCCGAGCTCAAAGTATTCATGTATTTCCTTTAATTTATCTATTTCACTAAAAGAAAATTTCAAGCTGTTCGATACGATCTGAGTATTGTGAGTGTACACCTACAAGGATCGAGGTTGTTGTACCCTGGAGGGTAGGGCGCCACAAACCTGCTACACCGAGACATTGTCTTCGAATGGCGAAATCTACTCTTAAGGGCAGTGTTTACACGCCTCAACCTTAAACTCTTTTTGAAGTAGTAATTGGGTGGCGGCTCGCAAATCTAAAAGATAATTGTTGATCTTCTATTTTCAGCTTATTATGGCATTAATGTGATTATATTTATTTATTAATAACTATTGTATTTGTAGAATCTTGTAGGAAATGAAATCTGATGACAAAAATAACATGAGAGTTTCTATTGGGACCTCCAAATCTGCTCATTTGGCTTCACTCTATTATGAATTATTAAATGACATATATAACCTACTATAAAATGACTATTAAGGACAATAATTATACCAAAAAAATTGTTATATTTATTTTCTCTAGACTTTCCAATTCAATAATATTATTTCGCATTCTCTATTATTTTCCCTATTTATTTTCATTTTCCAATTCCACTACATACTCATTAAAGTATTCATATATATATTTAATAAGAAATAAAACTATGATTAAGATAACAATGTATGATATGCATATTGAACGCATATTGGTCAGGGAGAACAAAATAAATTGTATTATGACCTAAATCTAAATATATCCATTATATTTGCAAAAAGAAGAAAAAAAATAGAGCTAGCAAATAAAAATAAATAAAAAATATTTAAATAATTAATCATGAGGTACAGAAAATAGAGAAACATTAAGTAAAAATGATTAATCTTTTTTTTTTTGCACAGCTAAAAAAGAAAAAGTAAATAAAAAAATCACATAATAGTTCATGTTATTTTATTTTTATTAATTTTTAAAACTCAATACCTTGTGTTTGATTTTTTTTTTATTGGATAAGAGATTTATGTTGTCTGATTAAGGAATGGAGATGTAATTAAGATTTATAGAGTAATTAAATCATTGAAATGACTAAGTTTTTTATTATAAAGATCTTAGTTTGTTTGTAAATTATATGTGTGAGGTTATTTGAGGAACTTTAGTGAGGTTTAATGAGTAAATTTAGTATTTAAAAATTTGATAGGAGGTGTAAAAAGCATAGAGGTCAAGTGAGTAAATTTGGAGGTTTCAATAGAAAAACTCAAATAACATCCATCGACCAAATTTTCCAACAGTTGCTGCCAAACGCATTCTAAGATATGTTAAGGGTACTCTTGGACGTGGATTATTGTTTACACCTCAACACCAGCCTATTACTCTCTCAGCTTATTTTGATCCTTATTGGGCTGGTTGTCCAACCACTAGGCTTTCCACTTTTGGCTATCTCGTGTACCTTGGCTCAAATCTCATATCTTGGTGCTCTAAAAAGCAGCCCACCATAGCCCGCTCCAGTGCAGAGTCTGAATACCTCTCTCTTGCTCATGCTTGTGCTGACAAAATGTGGTTATCTTCTCTATGAACTTGGTGCTCATATTCAGTTTCTTGTGTTATTGCATTGTGATAATTTGAGCACAACATACATGGCTTCCAATCCCATCTTTCATGCACATACAAAGCACATTGAACTTGACTATCACTATGTTCGGGAAAAAGTTGCCATTGGGAATCCTAGGGTTTGTTTCATTCCTTCAGTAGATCAACCAGCTGATCTGCTCACCAAGCCATTGCTTAAGCATCGCCATTCTTTATTGTCAGGCAAACTTGTGCGTGCAGGACCCTCAAGTTTGAGGGGGGATGTTAGAACCACAGATTCTTTGCATATCTCTTCCTCAACTCGAGCTTCATTTACAACAAACAAATCCCCTCCATTAATTGATTTATCTCCAGCTTGATATTGCTACTGTCAAGGATCTATTATGGCTAGAGTTTAGCATTTGTTACAAGGCTAGGATTGAGCAGTTTGATATTGTTGTAACTACAATTGAATGCTTTCTGTAAATATAACCATGTATACCGCTATATATTGTAAAGAGTGCAATTGCACAAATCAATGGAAATCAATTTCTTCAAGTTTACACTACAATCTTCCCAAGAATGTGGTCAAGCCTCTCTAAGATAAGCTTGATAATTTGGTAAGTTAAACCATCGTTGTTCATAGACTCCAAGAAACTGACCAAGTTATCCTTATTTGTACCAATGAGAACAGCAAGGATCTTTTTTGCTTGAATTGGAATTCAAGTAATTGAAGGGTATAGCTAGCCTCTTTGTTTCCAAGCCACTGCTCTGAGTTTGAAAGTGATCCCTCCATCATTAGTTAAAAGCTCTACCCTTGGTTATTAGTTCTATTGCAAATCATTGCAGCTGTGATAAAATTGATTTTGCACATCATAATCTAATTAAATTGGTATGTTTCGTGAAATACTTGGATCAATTCATGTTGAATGGCACATGCATTTAAGAAATAGTGTTAGACAAGCCAAATCTTACACGTACTATTCGGTGTTGGCAATTAGATTTCATTTTATTTTACCTTAAGTATTGTTCTTAGTGCTCGAGTTATTCTAACCTTAAGTATAATGATTTCTGGGTTCGTTTACAATACATTAATGTATTCTTACATTAAGTACGACGGTAGATTGGCTCAACTTGATCTTGAACTAGTATATGACTGTAGAGACCTGGTCCTGTAAGAAGTTAAGCCATAGATTTTGTCATGCATGACATTCTTCAGAATTGTCGAGTCTAAATTGTCATAACCTTATTCACATTTCACAATGTGTAAGAAATACATGGGAAACTGATATTTTCATCAATTAAGTTTCACCAAAAGAAGCAATCCTGCCCAGCCTATACATGACATTGACTTGGCACAATATATGAGTATAGACAGCCAGAATTTATGTTCTCTTACTTTTAAGGTTCCCCAAAACCAAGCTTCTTCTTAATCTTAATATTTTCTATTCTACTTTGTTCCTTGTGAAACTCAGGTAGGTTGTTATGTATACATATATATAATAGCTCATTGGTCTAGATCAAATATAGAGCTACCCAAAATACACCTTTATTTTCAAGCATGGGGAGCAAGAGACTCAGCTTCCATTCCCTTATTCTTCTTTTCCATATGATCCTAATAGGCCTTGTTTGTGTCAAGGGAGATGAGCAACACCAAAAGGTACACAATCCCTAATGTTGAATTTAGTGTTATACTTGTTTGACATTTCTAATCATGGTTATGAAAATATTACACAGAAGTTTTACATTGTATATTTGGGGGATCACCCTGCTGATCATGAAGACTCTGCAGCCCAAACACATATGAATGTCCTCTCATCTGTAACAGGAAGGTTAATGATCAACAATTTCTCTTTTCCTTATTAGAAAAAGGCACTAGATTTACAAATTTTATAAAGTTGAAGAATATATTGATGCCTTTTGCAGCTATTCTGGTGCTAGAGAGTCCATGGTTTATAGCTATACAAAGAGCTTCAATGCATTTGCTGCTAAGCTTTCCAGTGACGAAGCTGAAAAGCTATCAAGTAAAGTACTATCTGTCAGTTTGATACACGTACACCACGTCGCGTTTTAGTTGCTAAGGTACATGACAGACTGTCTGGCAAGAGAACACTTCTGTGATTAACTTGAGCCTGGTGTTTGTGAATGTACAGGAATGGATCAAGTTCTCTCTGTGATTCCAAATAGGTATCACAAGCTGCACACAACAAGGTCATGGAACTTCATTGGGTTACCATTAAAAGCTAGAAGAGATTTAAAAAGTGAAAGTGACATTATAGTTGGTCTCTTTGATACAGGTAACTGAAAAACTGACATCTAATTCCTGCTTGGTTAATTACCATTTTTTTTTAATTTACTTCAGTTTTTAGATAATAGAACTTATGTATGCTTCTATGTTGGTATAAAATCTTGTATCAGGAATTACTCCAGAGTCCCAAAGCTTTAAGGATGAAGGCTTTACTCCTCCACCAGCAAAATGGAAAGGAACTTGTGGCCAGTTTGCTAATTTCTCAGGATGCAACAAGTAAACTTTCAGAAACACTTCTATCACTTAGAGAGAGATTAGTTCCTAATTTACTTTAATTTTGGTAAAAATTCCAAATTACTGTACACCAACAAATGTTTTCCTACATAATTGTCAATTTAATGTGCTTTTGTTTTACAGCACAAGAAAATGGAAAATGAAAGCATTTGTTATCAACATTATTAGCACTTTGGTCTTTCTCTTGAATATTACTTTCAACAAATAAAAGCACCCAGAATTTGTTTCAAAATTTGTTTTAGTTTTTGTTGTGAAACATGCCCTCAACAATCATCAATATCAATATTGACATCTACATATTCCTTTTCCTTTTAAAATGTTGTTATATGACTTATATCTCTTACGTGTATCTTTGTTAATATTATCAGTGAAAGGAACTCGAACTTAATACCCATCCACTATTGTGGAGGGCAATGCTGCTATACTAATAGTTAGATGATAACTAATGCTCTACTGCTATGTTATTTGTAGCAAAATCATAGGAGCTAGCTACTTCAAGCTTGATGGCACTCCAGACCCAGCTGACATCTTATCTCCAGTGGATGTGGATGGACATGGGACTCACACATCATCGACCTTAGCTGGAAACCTAGTGCCGAATGCCAACCTCTATGGCCTTGCTAAGGGCACTGCACGAGGGGCAGTGCCATCGGCTAGGGTGTCCATGTACAAAGTATGTTGGGCTAGTTTCGGCTGCTCTGACATGGACATTCTTGCTGCGTATGAAGCTGCCATACACGATGGCGTGGATGTCATATCAATTTCCATTGGTGGAGGGGGAGCCTCTTATACTTTGGATAGTATAGCAGTTGGTTCATTTCATGCCATGAAGAATGGTATTATTACAGTGGCCTCAGCTGGAAATGATGGACCAAGTTTGGGGAGTATTGTCAACCATGCACCATGGTTGGTAACTGTGGCAGCTAGTGGCATTGATAGGCAGTTCATTAGCAAAGTTCATTTGGGCAATGGGAAGAATTTTGCAGTAAGTACTTTTGCTTAAATGATTTACAAATATCCATTAATTCATTATGTTGTTCTCAACTAATAGTCAGTTCTTTTTCTTCTTAAAGTTCTACCAAGTACTGAGAGATTAAAGTATATATATGTACTGACATGTTGAACTAAAAGTACTAATTGTTTTACTAAAAGTGTTAATGGATTGAACTAAAAGTACTAATTGTTTTACTAAAAGTAGGTAATGTGTTGAACTATAAATTTAGCGAAATTTGAATTGGACAAACAAATATACACCCTTCCTATTGTGCAGAAGTTATGCATGTTTGTCCAGCGCGCAGTTTCAGAGTTTGGTTGCTAAAAACCCATATTTATTTTTCAAGATTTCCAAAACTAGTCCTATGTATTTCATATAACCCTCTCAAGAAGTGCTTGAACCCTTTCCAGTACTGCTTGAATCCTCCTTATGTAAGACCTCCAAATTTGGTTAAAATATTAAAGGGTTAAGAAAGAAGGCGATAAAATTCTTTAAAAGGGTACACATGTTGGCTATTTTTCAAATATTTCCATTGATTTTACTTGGTTGTGTTTATACTATGTAGTGAAGTTTAATTCCATGTTTATGGTATATGCAGGGGATTGGAGTGAGCACATTTAATCCAAATAAGACGTTGTACCCTCTTGTTAGTGGGGCTGATGTAGCACAAAGCTCGGAAAGCAAAGAAAATGCAAGGTATGATCACTTTGTTCCTCAGCTATCAAGAATAATAACAAGTCAAACTAATCTCACAAAACAAAGATAATTAGAGTTTCCGACTGTTGTGCATATCAGGTTCTGTGCTGAGGACTCATTAGACCCTAAAAAAGTAGAGGGAAAGATTGTTTTCTGCCAATTTAGATCTTGGGGTACAGATTCTGTCATTAAAGGAAATGGAGGAGTTGGTACCATTGTTGAAAATGATCAATTTCTCGATGCTGCTCAAATATTCATGGCACCAGGAACCATGGTTAACTCTACAATTGGCGAAAGCATTGATGCCTATATACATTCAGCAAGGTAGCTAGGAAATGAATAATAACTTGTGACTCAGTTTATCAAATGTTTGATATGTTCATAAAGTAAAGAAGTGCCTATTTTTTTTTTTTTTTTCATGTAGATCACCATCAGCAGTTATATTCAAGTCACAAGAAGCACAAAAACGTGCTCCATATGTTGCTTCATTTTCATCCAGGGGTCCAAATCCGGGATCAGAACACATTCTCAAGGTTAGTCATGATTATTTTTTCTAACCTTATTGTCTCATTAGCAAGTTCAGCTCAAAACTGAAGCTGTTTTATTGCAGCCTGATATTGCAGCACCTGGGATTGACATTTTGGCATCTTACACTCCATTGAAGTCACTTACTGGGTTGGATGGTGACACACAATACTCAGAATTCACACTCATGTCTGGAACTTCAATGGCATGTCCACATGTTGCTGGTGTAGCAGCATATGTTAAGTCATTTCACCCGAATTGGTCTCAAGCTGCAATAAGATCTGCCATCATGACCACAGGTATGAAATATATATGCATTTTACAATTCTTCTCGGGTATCCTGGAGACATGCTGTTGCTTTCAACACTGCCAAAATCACTTTTATAACTAGAAGTGTTTGTTACAATGTCTACGGCGGTAATGGAGAAATATTGTTTGATGAGGATTACAAAAGAAGTCTAAATGCTTCCAAGAGAAGCACCTTGATGGTGGTTCAAGTTGAAAATTTAGAAAGAATTGGGTTCTATTATGTGCTTCTAACAAAAGTGCTGCACGCAGAAGCACTTCTCAAACGATACTGAGGACTTGGGGTGCTTCTGTACAGTGTAACACTTATCAGTGCTTTGCTAGTATCACTTTTTATTAGAAGCAAAGCTTATTAAACAGTGGAGTGTTTCTTATATATTCATCTTGGAAGCACTCCATAACGAAGCACCTAACATGCTCCAGTAAATGCTTCCAAGTGCTCCTGCAACTCTAAAAGCACATTTACCTATCTATATAAAAATGTTACGAAAAAAACGCTTTTTGTTAAATCTTGAAGCATCTTTTAGCACTTCGAATCCTTACTCATAGTACTCTAGTATAATGCTTAAATTCATCCTGGCTTACAATCTCATTAGAATCATAACTCTTTATCAGCAACACCGATGAGCCATAGAGTGAACACAGAAGCAGAATTCGCCTATGGTGCTGGTCAAGTGAACCCGAGAAAAGCTGTGAATCCAGGCTTAATCTATGACATGGATGAAATGTCATACATTCAGTTCCTATGCCATGAAGGCTATAGTGGCTCCTCATTAGCCCCATTAGTTGGCTCAAAGTCCATAAACTGCTCCTCGTTGATTCCTGGACTCGGCTACGATGCTCTCAACTATCCCACCATCCAGCTCAGCTTGAAAAGTAGCAAGCAACCGACAGTAGCTGTTTTCAGAAGAACTGTCACTAATGTTGGTCCTGCTAGTTCCACATACAATGCCACCATCAGAGCACCAAAGGGAGTGGAAATCACTGTCAAACCCATGAGTCTGACTTTCTCTCATGCTTTGCAAAAGAGGAGCTTCCAAGTTGTGGTGAAGGCGAATCCGATGGACAGTATGCAAATGGTGTCTGGCTCGCTCGGATGGAAAAGCTCTAGGTACACCGTGAGGAGTCCCATTGTGGTTTACAGTCCAGGAAATTAAGTAGTTTCTCATCATAAAGTTAAGTTCATTTGTGGAATTTAAGAGAATGTACTAGGTTACTCATGCTTTTAAATTGTAACTAGTCCAATCTTCAGGTTTAGTTGTTTCCATGTAAACCATGTGCTTGTTTCGAAGTAAAATAAGGGATTATATGTTGGCAAGCTAGTGTCCATACTATTAATTCTTCAAAAGAACTAATAACTTCACCTTAAAGCAACCATCAGATTTTGAGCTTGATCTCATACGTATTGATCTGTTTTTCAGTTAGATTATTTGAAAGTATTCAGGACTGTTTCCCTTCAATTAGTGCGATATGATATAACGAACCACATCGGCGGTCACATTTTGCGGAGGTGGGACACACCCATACATGTAGCTAGCTAGGTCTCGCCTCCATGAGATGTGGTGATCAGTATATGTGACCTAATTAGTGGTACATATTCTCTTTTGATGTGTTCCTATATTTGCAACTAGCATGAGTTTCCATCTTACCCAAAGGACGATTTTCGCATGAGATATGTAATCAGTAAATGTGATACATACATGTGTGTAAGTGCATTCGATTGCTCTGACTTCAATGATTCAATCCCACTAGTACTGGCTTTGATATTTGCCATACCTTGAATTGGACTCCAAGGAAGACTTTGGTGATGAGGGTCCATGTGCTCACTACCAAAAAGTACTAGCAATTGCTCATTTCATGTTGTCTACACTCTATTGATCAATCTTCCCGAAGGTGGGTTTCAATTCATCATTTTGCTAGCATGTGTATTATTTCCTTTGAGAAGAAAACTACAAAATGGGCATGGAACGCTATGATTGAAACTTGAGAATGCAAAGCTCCCTTTCTCACCCACCAGCAAGCATCTCTTTGCTTTAGGGGACCATAATATTGTTGCCAAGCTGCAAGCCACTTCCTAGCTGTACATACTCCCTGCATTTTAGTTAGGGTCATTGTTTCTATTTTTGGGTGCCTACTCTACTGTATGTAGCTTCTTCCAAAAGCAATTGGTTCAGAGTCTTTCTAGATTTGATCCAACTGAAGGCGTGCACTTTCGAGTCACGCTTATATAAGCAGAAAGAGATCAAACTGTCAACTTCAAGTCATCGTAGGGTGCTTCATTTCCTATACAATATATTCTTCTTCTTTTTTGTCTATATAAACAGGCTGTTCAAGTTGGTAATTTTCATCCCAAATATACCATTCCATTCTTTGTACGTTGTAGAGGTAAATGCCATCCTACATCTAAACAACTCTTTGATTCTGTCTCTATTGATAGTTTTGGCTGTTGTTTTCTTCATCTTTCTTATCATTTCTTGTTTGATTATTTATTTCACAGGAAACATGATGGTTAGAGCATTCCTGTTGTTCTTGGCTTTCATGGCTATAACTAGAACAGCTCTGATGGAAACACAGACGTACATTGTTCACATGGACAAGGCGAAAATCCCTGCCTCGGGTCACAAAAATCAACACTACTACTACAAAGCAGTGATGGATTCCATTACCGAACTCTCATCTCAAGAAGAAGAGGAAGAAGAAGGTGGCAAAGCATCAGCTCCTCAGCTTCTTTACATCTACAACACTGCTATTTCGGGTTTTGCAGCAAAGCTCTCAAGTAATCAACTAAAATCCTTGAGCCAAATCCATGGTTTCCTGGATGCCACACCTGATGAGCTTCTAACTCTCCACACCACACACACTCCTCAGTTTCTTGGCTTAGAAGAAGGGAAGGGACTTTGGAGTGCTCCCAACTTGGCCACGGATGTGATCATTGGGGTTGTTGACACGGGAGTCTGGCCAGAACATATTAGCTTCAAGGACAAAGGAATGTCCTCTGTACCCTCTCACTGGAATGGCACTTGTGAACAAGGCACAAGGTTCTCACACTCAAATTGTAACAAAAAGCTTATTGGTGCAAGAGCCTTTTTCCAAGGGTATGAGGCCATTGTCGGAAGAGTCAATGAAACAGTGGATTATAGATCCCCTCGTGACTCCGAAGGACATGGAACTCACACTGCTTCAACTGCAGGCGGTAATGTTGTCAAACAAGCAAGCTTATTTGGCTTAGCAAAGGGATCGGCCAGTGGAATGAGCCATTCTTCAAGAATAGCAGCCTATAAGGCCTGTTGGCCATTGGGGTGTGCTAACTCTGATGTAATGGCTGCTATTGACAGTGCTATTTCTGATGGGGTAGACATTTTGTCACTCTCATTGGGAGGTCTTCCGAGACCTTATTTTCGTGACAATATTGCTATAGCTTCATTTGGTGCAGTCCAACACGGAGTTTCCGTGTCATCTTCAGCTGGAAATTCAGGTCCCTTTAGCTCCAGTGTTAGCAATACCGCACCTTGGATCATGACTGTTGCTGCTAGCTACACTGACCGAAGCTTCCCAGTGATAGTGAAGCTTGGGAATGGACAAACTTATGAAGGGTCATCACTATATTCAGGCAAGAAAACTAAGCAGTTGCCACTAGTGTATAACAGAACAGCAGGTGGCCAAGGAGCTGAGCATTGTGTCGATGGCTCGCTTGACACAAAGCTTGTGAAGGGAAAGATTGTAGCATGTGAGCGAGGAACACACAGCCGGACTGAAATTGGAGAGGAAGTGAAGAAAGCAGGAGGAGCCGGAATGCTTCTACTCAATAATGAAGCTCAAGGAGAGGAACTACTTGCTGATGCTCACATTTTGCCAGCCACTTCTCTTGGTGCTTCGGCTTCTAAAGCCGTGAGAAAATACGCAGGTGCAGGAAAGAAACCTACAGCTTTGCTTCTGTTCCAAGGCACGGTCTTTGGTAAAACTGCTCCGGTGATGGCAGCATTTTCATCTAGGGGGCCAAGCTCAGTTGGACCGGACGTGATCAAGCCCGATGTGACTGCTCCTGGTGTCAACATTTTGGCTGCTTGGCCAGCCAAGACTAGCCCAACCAGGCTTAAAAGTGACAAGAGAAAGGTGTTGTTTAACATGGTCTCAGGCACTTCAATGTCTTGCCCTCATGTTAGTGGCTTAGCTGCTCTTATCAAATCAGTGCACAAGGATTGGTCACCTGCAGCAATCAAATCTGCACTTATGACTACAGCTTATACACTAAACAACAAAGGCTCTCCGATTTCTGATTTTGGCTCAAAAAATCAATCAGCTAACCCTTTTGCATTTGGTTCGGGGCATGTCGACCCAGAAAGTGCTGCCGATCCAGGACTAATTTATGATATCACCAGCAAAGATTACTTGCTCTATTTTTGTAGCTTGAATTACACATCTTCCCAAATAGCTCTTTTCTCCAGTGGGATTAGTAACTTCACTTGTCCTAGCAACAGTGCAGTTCTTCTTCAGCCCGGCGACCTGAACTACCCTTCATTCTCAGTGGTTTTCCAAAAAGGTGGAATGAAAATGAGTGTGACATACCAGAGGACAGTGACAAATGTTGGTGCCATTAACCCTAGTACTTATGCAGTGCAAGTGGAAGCACCCATTGGAGTATCAGTTACTGTTGAACCTAGGAAGTTGGTTTTTAAGAAGATGGGTGAGAAATTGAGCTACAAGGTGAGTTTTGTTGGAGTGAGTACTAAAATCAATTCCTCATTTGGATCCTTAGTTTGGGTGAGTGAGAAATATAGGGTTAGAAGTCCCATTGCAGTGATTTGGGTGTAAGCGTTCTAGGGTTAAACAGAAGCAATAATGCAACCTCTAGTTTAGGTCGACTATGGGTGGAGAAAAGAGAAGTGACTTATTGGAGAACTCATTAACAGGATTTGAAAGCTTTTAGAAACATTGGATAAAGAAAACTACTAGTGTATGTGATTGATGAACCAAAAATGCATCTAGAGGAAATTTTCAGATCTACTTGATTGTTGCCATGCTGCACCAGCACAGTTTTAGTGTTTTACCAGAAGGCCATTAGGTTGATGCAAGTTTACTTTTAATGTTTTACACCAAGTATTTGGGTTACTTTTAGGTTCTGATTAAAGCTCATTTTCTGAGAAATATAAAAATCTGCAATGTTCTATTGTTTGCCATAGAATTATTTGATCCTGCTGCTATGGCAATTGATAATTTGATGGACTCTTGGCCAAAGTGAGAATTTCATATTTGAATTTTATATATCAGTGCTACTCATGTAGACCTAATGAATTGAACTTAGCTGACATCTTGCTTGTTTCAACTTTTCAAGAAAAGATAAAACCTATGATGCACCTACATGAATACTTATATATATGACATAATAACATGGAAAATTTCATAATATAATAACGTTTGACAAACATCACATCACTACTTGAATGATCTTTACATGTGTCTTAACATAATGACATGAATTAAAATTAAAGTTACTCATCTTAATTACTTCAATGATTTATTTATTTTATAATTATTGATGATGCAAGGAAAGGCATAAGAAAAGAGAGAAACAATAAAAACCTGATTGACTAACCATTCATATGCTAGAAAACCACTTGGATATGTAACGTGGATCAAACACGGCCATGGTAACCTAACTCAAAATGTGAAACAGTGATCACTCAAATGAGCTTTCTTGCTGCTAAAAAACTCTCAAATTTAGTGACCGACTTACAAAACCGATGTTAGAAACATTTGAACCAAACAACATCACAATACCAGGTCGCTAACCCTAAATGAGGTACTGTCACCATGTATATCATATAAATAGCAATTTATCATTGGATCTATTTTCTTAGTTGGCCGGGTCGGCCCAATCATTAAAGGCGCCGAGCTGAAGCCTAACGGGTGGGTTTAACCAGACCGGGTTCCTAAACCGACCTAGTCTAAACGAATCGGGCCCCCCGCCCAAACACGGCTACTTAGGATTTGAGGAGGTTCAAAAACAAATAAAGAAAATCCCCTTTCAAAAAAATTCTCCCTTTTTTCTATTTCGAAGCTTGTGGAAAGTGAAAACCCTCTCCGCTTCCGCTATCGCATTTCCGTCGCCGTCGCCGTCGCCCGCCGCACCGGAGATTCTGCTCCGCCTCCATTTAGAGGTACCTTAACCCCTCTCAACCGCCTCTGTTTTCGTTTTCTGTTTCTCCAGTTTCGTACGTGTATATGCTAGGTTTTATTTTTCAGTGATTTTGAATCGTTTACGTGTTTACTAGTTTTCGTTCCCATAACGTCGAATTGGATTACGGATTTGATAGTGTGATTTTATGAGTTGGATTATTGTATCTGGCCGGGTTTGATAATCTGTAGTGCATTTTTGGGATGTAGCAATTTCTGGCTGTTTTGAGCTATGTTTAGTTAGTTTTCGTGATGATTTCTCTAATTTTAGGACTGAAAATTACGGATTAGGATTCTGCAGTTGGATGAAGGATTGATGAAAGCGTTGTTGTTCATCAATGCTTTATCTGAATAATGCAATGTATTGGAATTATAGTTAGAGGTACTGATTGAAAGACCTGCCTTAGATCTCCAATTTAGTCGTATGCCTTTTTGAGCCTGATGTTCAAATCGAGGTTCGTTTTGTTGCATCTTGGTCCTGGTCTGGAGTGTCTCAACCTCCCGGTGGAAGGATGGGTTGTAGAAAGAACTAAATGTGTCATCTGTAGAGGGAAATTTGCTGGACTAAACAAATATGAGGCACTTTTTTTTTTATATATTTCTTTGGGAAAAGAACATTAGTGGTCTGTACAGTTACTGTGTAGGGCTCCTTCTCTTGTGACTTCTTTTGGTTTTGTGATAGATGTTGAAGTTTAGAGTTTCGATTGTTGAGTGACATGGTTTTCCATATCTTTGTCTCTCTGCTTTCATTTTTTATTTTTGTTCATCTACTTTTGCTTTTTTCACTGACGTGATTGTCTTAGTGTATCATCTCTCTATATTTAACACCAAATAAAGACAACGATAGATGATGGAATGGGGTTGAAGAATTTGGCTTTGATGGTCCGTTGTGACTAATACCTTTTTTCTTTGGCAGTGTTTGAATAACCAATCTCCAAAGATGGCTGCGATTGATGATGGTTTGAAGAAGCTCGAGTACCTTTCCTTGGTTTCCAAGGTCTGTTCAGAGCTGGAAACTCATCTAGGGTTTGGGGACAAAGTTCTAGCCGAGTTCATAACTGAGATGGGACGAAACTGTGAGAGTGTGGATGAATTCGATGCCAAATTGAAGGAACATGGTGCCGAGATGCCTGATTACTTTGTCCGTACACTCCTCACTATCATTCACGCAATTCTTCCCCCAAGGCAAAGTCCGAGAACGACTCAAAGAAAGAGAGCACTGCTGAAGGTAGTAAAAGCAAGTTCAAGGCTTTGTCTATTGCTGATAACAGGGATAGGGTAAAGGATATCCAGAGGGAAATTGAGTTGGAGGCCAAGGAAAAGCGAAATGACAGAGAAGAATGGGGAGATGGGCGTGAAGAAGATAGGCCCAGAGGTCGAGATGGAGGTGGAGGTAGGGGTAGGGAAAGAGATACAAATCGAGACAGAGACAGAGACAGGGACAGAGACAGGGACAGGGACAGGGATAGGGATAGGAGAGAGAGGGGAAGGGATAGGTATGATAGAGATGAAAGGCGGAGAGATAATCATTATCATGATTATGATAAGGGAAGGCATACGGATCGATCCAATAAGCACAGGAGGGATGAGTATGAAAAGGATGGAGATGTTAGAGAAGATGATGTTGATAGGAGAGGAAGTAGGGATCAGCAGAATGGATTGCACCATTCTGATGAGCCTGAATTGTATAAGGTTTATAAGGGTAGGGTCTCAAAAGTGATGGACACAGGTTGCTTTGTTCAGTTCAGCGATTTTAGAGGGAAGGAGGGTTTGGTTCATGTTTCGCAGATTGCTACTCGGCGAATTGGTAATGCTAAAGATGTGGTGAAGAGAGATCAAGAGGTCTATGTTAAGGTGATTTCAATTTCTGGTCAAAAGTTGAGCCTGTCAATGAGGGATGTTGATCAGCATACTGGGAAGGATTTGCTACCTTTGAAGAAGAACTCAGAGGATGATTCTCTTAGGACAAACCCGTCGATATCAAAGGATGATGGGCCTGTGACAAGGACGGGTCTCTCTGGGATTAGGATTGTGGAAGAGGATGTTACTGCCCCATCTCGCCGGCCATTGAAGAGAATGAGCTCACCGGAGAAGTGGGAAGCCAAACAGTTGATTGCCTCGGGTGTTTTGGGTGTCAAAGAGTATCCAATGTATGATGAAGAAACAGATGGGATGCTTTATGAAGAAGAGGGAGCTGAGGAAGAACTTGAGATTGAGCTTAATGAGGATGAGCCAGCCTTCTTGCAAGGGCAAACCAGGTATTCTGCAGATATGTCACCTGTGAAAATATTTAAGAATCCAGAAGGGTCATTGAGTCGTGCAGCTGCACTTCAATCTGCACTCATTAAGGAGCGTAGAGAAGTGCGTGAGCAGCAGCAAAGAACCATGTTGGATTCAATCCCAAAGGATCTGAATCGTCCTTGGGAAGATCCAATGCCAGAGACTGGTGAGAGGCATCTTGCACAGGAACTTAGAGGTGTTGGTTTGTCGGCCTATGACATGCCTGAGTGGAAGAAGGATGCTTTTGGGAAGACCGTCACTTTTGGGCAGAGGTCAAAGCTTTCAATTCAGGAACAGAGGCAGAGCTTGCCTATCTATAAGCTGAAGAAAGAATTGGTTCAGGCAGTGCATGAAAATCAAGTTCTTGTTGTCATTGGTGAGACTGGTTCAGGCAAGACAACCCAGGTCACGCAGTATCTTGCAGAAGCTGGGTACACGACAATGGGTAAGATTGGGTGTACACAGCCACGTAGGGTGGCTGCAATGTCTGTAGCCAAGAGGGTTGCTGAAGAGTTTGGTTGTCGTGTGGGGGAGGAAGTTGGATATGCTATTCGTTTTGAGGATTGCACTGGACCTGATACTGTAATCAAGTACATGACGGATGGTATGCTTCTTAGGGAGATTCTGCTTGACGAGAACCTTTCTCAGTACTCTGTGGTCATGCTTGATGAAGCTCATGAGAGGACAATCCATACAGATGTTCTTTTTGGATTATTGAAGAAACTTGTGAAGCGGAGACCAGACCTTCGTTTGATTGTCACATCTGCTACCTTGGATGCTGAGAAGTTTTCAGGTTATTTCTTCGACTGTAACATCTTCACTATCCCCGGAAGAACTTTTCCTGTAGAAATACTCTACACCAAGCAGCCAGAAAGTGATTATCTTGATGCATCTTTAATCACTGTTCTACAAATTCACTTAACGGAGCCGGAAGGTGACATCCTTCTCTTTTTGACGGGACAGGAAGAAATTGATTTTGCATGCCAGTCACTATATGAGAGGATGAAGGGTCTTGGTAAAAATGTGCCTGAGTTGATTATCTTACCAGTTTATAGTGCCCTTCCCAGTGAAATGCAGTCAAGGATATTTGATCCAGCCCCACCTGGGAAGAGGAAAGTAGTTGTGGCTACCAATATAGCCGAGGCATCTCTGACCATCGATGGGATATTTTATGTAATTGACCCTGGATTTGCAAAGCAAAATGTTTATAACCCAAAGCAGGGGCTAGATTCACTAGTCATAACTCCAATATCACAAGCATCGGCCAAACAACGAGCTGGGCGTGCTGGCCGTACAGGGCCTGGGAAATGTTACCGCCTTTACACTGAGAGTGCATACCGCAATGAGATGTCCCCTACTTCAGTTCCAGAAATTCAGAGGATAAATCTTGGGACTACTACATTAACGATGAAAGCAATGGGGATAAATGATCTCTTGTCTTTTGATTTTATGGATCCTCCTTCACCCCAAGCACTCATTTCTGCTATGGAACAACTATACAGTTTAGGAGCCCTAGATGAAGAGGGTCTTCTGACCAAATTGGGTAGGAAAATGGCCGAGTTTCCTCTGGATCCACCATTATCTAAGATGCTACTGGCCAGCGTGGACCTTGGATGCAGTGATGAGATTCCTGACTATCATTGCCATGATTCAGACAGGCAATATATTTTACAGGCCTAGGGAAAAGCAAGCCCAGGCTGATCAGAAGAGAGCCAAGTTTTTCCAGCCAGAGGGAGATCATCTGACTTTACTTGCAGTCTATGAGGCTTGGAAAGCTAAGAACTTTTCGGGGCCTTGGTGTTTTGAGAACTTTGTTCAGTCTCGATCCCTTAGGAGGGCGCAGGATGTCAGAAAACAGCTTCTAAGCATCATGGATAAGTATGTTCTTCTTATTTGTCTTGCTGTATTCTGATCGTAAATTCATCATGCTGTATGTAATGGATGCGTGGGTACTTTTTTCTAGGTTCACATTTGCATGCAAGGTTTTAAAACGTAGTTTTACATGTTTTGGTACACCATACACTGCATGCTACAAAAAGTGGACTTAGCATGCTTTTTTCAATTTGTACTTTAGGTAATGCTGAATGCCATGCCTTGTTTTGTTTACCATCTAGATATTTGATACCTGAACAGCAAATAGGTCATTATGAATCGCATGCGACTGCAGAGTACAGAATGTTTCAGAAAATTAGGGTGGAAATGTTGCCACCATTTTTCAGAAGATTAATTCTTTCAAGTTGCAACTTTTGGTCACCGTTTTATTTTTATCCAGTGTTTTAACCAGTCCTCTCGTTTGCTGCCATTTTAGATATTGAACTGTTGATACACTGTTTTTTTTTTTTCCCAAGAGATTTTGCAGAAGATTAATTGTTTCAAGTTGCAACTTTTGGTCACCTTTTTGTTTATATCCAGTGTTTTAACCAGTCCTCTCTTTTGCTGCCATTTTAGATATTGAACTGTTGATACAGTGTTTTTTTTTTCCCAAGAGATGTGTGTTTCCTTTTTGGTAAAATTAACATTCTGATACATTAGCTTGGATGTTGTGTTGGTTGATACTACAATGTCTGTTCAATCACTGTTTTTTTTTTTTTTTTTTAAAGACTACTATTTGAAGTACGCCACTGGTCAATTATATGTAAGTGTCGTGTTCTCATTTGATGGTTAAATTGTGTTCTGACTAGAATTGTGATTTTCAGGTATAAACTGGACGTTGTGAGTGCTGGAAAGAATTTTACAAAGATCAGGAAGGCAATTACTGCAGGCTTTTTCTTCCATGCTGCTAGAAAGGACCCACAGGAGGGGTATAGAACCCTAGTGGAGAACCAGCCAGTTTATATCCATCCAAGCAGTGCTCTCTTTCAGAGACAACCAGATTGGGTCATCTACCATGAGTTGGTTATGACTACAAAGGAGTATATGCGGGAGGTGACAGTTGTTGACCCCAAATGGCTTGTGGAACTAGCACCCAGGTTCTTCACGGTGGCTGATCCTACCAAGATGAGTAAGCGCAAGCGTCAAGAACGTATTGAACCGCTATATGACAGATACCATGAACCAAACTCCTGGCGTCTTAGTAAACGGCGTGCTTGATATGTGTTGGTTCAAGCCTGCTATCAGCATCTTGTATTGATTTTTCCTGTTAGTGTAAATGTAAATAAATTGTACAACACCTCCAGCATAGTCTCCAATTTGACGTCAAGGGAGGAAATCATAGCCCCAGAAAATTCCATCTAGCTCTCCATTTCAGAAACACCTTTTCCTCTACAGATCTGGTGTAGAGAGAGAAATGAAGGGCCATGTCTTTTGTAAGCGGCAGAAATTTTTATTTGGGAAGGTTCTTTCTTCACATCTGCCATCTTTGTCAAAGATTCAAACCTTGCTTCTGACTCATCGAAAGAATCTTCCAAAATATTTTAGTGGAGCTTGAACGAGGTTTGTTTATTTACATCAAAGTAATATTTTTCTCTTTTGTTTATACATATCTGTTTTTTTGTAATGCTATATTGATGTATGCTGTACTACTCTTGTTGACTTTAGCATGTCTTTTTTTGTTTTCGGTAAGGAAAGAAAGGACTTACCATATCTTTGATTGTTATGGTATTCAACTAATGCTTCTGGGAAATGAAAATATGTTTGATGGATGGCTTCAAGGACTGCTGACATCCTACAGTCACGAGTCCAAGCCTATTGTTGTGATTTCTTGGACATGATAAGAGTTTGGAACTTGGAAGTTTTGATTAGAGGATATGAGTTTCTTGAACCCTGTGGGTTTGAGAGAACTGTGAGAAGATTTGTTGCTTCCTTGTCTAGTTGCTTTTCTAGTCTGTTATGCCAAGTTAGCTTATGGTCATTTCAAGACTAAAACCGTATACCTGAAGTGCTTAAGGTGTTCAGTTTGTATTCAATTATTTATAATATTTGTTTTCTAGGTGCTCAGAATGCTTTTCAATGTTTATTGCACTAATAGAGAACTAATTTCTTTCTCCATTAATCTTGAACTGCTTGAGACATTTGACTTCATAGGAATATTATAATTCAGTAGCTATGGTATTAGGTATGAATTGTGTTGGTTAATCTCATCGATAGAAAACACCATTTTTTTATTCTTAATACAAAGAGGGAGGTATGGTGACTTCATTTAATCGTTTGAATAACATTCATTAGAGCAACTCCAACAGACTCCCTATATTTTAATGTTTCTCTATTTTAGGGAAAAATAAGCCTCTTTTGCTCCAACAGATTCCCTATAACTATCTCTATTTTAAGGAAAGTGAGGAAAGAGAAAACCAAATTCCCTATATCTAAACCGAAACTACATTTTTCTTCAGGCCCTGGAAATTGCAATTTTATTTACCAAAGATGGCAGATTACTCCAAGCTGCTTGAATGTCATCTTCCTCCTGTTGGTGTGACATTTCACCACTTCCGTTGTGCGGTCAAAGTAGAGGGCCAATTGGCATTCTGTTGAAAGGTTCCCAGATCCGAATTTTCCAGTGACATCTTCTCCCGTCTCTTAGAGTCTACTGCATCTTGGTTATAAGAATTGTAATGTATAGCTGTGGAATAGCGATTCCCCCGTGCAAAATGCTCTGTTTTTGTGTTACATGCTATGCTTAAGTGATTAGGTGATTTAAAGAACCAGTCTGTCCCGTAAATCTTACTTTTACATTAAAAAATGTTCGTCTTATCAGGCGGCATTAGGTTCATGCAAGTGTTACTTTTACATTAAATATTTGTTTTATTATTTGGTTTTGATTAGATTTCATTTTTGGAGAAGATTAAAACTAACTGTCCTATTATCATAGAATTATTTGATCAGGCTGCTCTTGCAATTGAATATTTGATGGACTCATTTATGAGAATTTCATCTTGACTTCTATACCTTCTCATGACCTAAATTCAGCCTACAATGAGTACAATCTCTTTCCCTTGCCATATTTTCCACAACAAAACTCACCCACTTTCTCTCTTTCCTCTATACGTGTTGAAACGATCAAACGATTATATGCCATTGGAAGTCAACCAAAGGAAGATAAAAACCCATGACGCACCCACAGTGTGTGTTTCATTTCATGTTGACATGGATAGACATGACATGTTTCAATTTTTGGATCGTAAATGTTCATATTGGATGTAACACTACTCGTGGTAATTAAACTTTGAAGAGTCTTCCCACCAAAAGAGGAAAAACACTACCAGATACAACTTAGTTGGTCTTCGAAGAGCGCTTATATCTTCCAAATAAATTTCAACGGGCATGAAGGGTCATGCGGGTCACCACTTTGTTACATTCTATGTCGACGGGTATAAAGTTTAATGAGATTCTGTTTGGCGAGTAGAACAAAATTGTAAAATTATAGAAAGAATGTATTAACTAGATACCATTATGGAAACTCTGAAAGAGATATAACCAATAACCAATTTCCTCCCAACCAAAAATCTGTCCTTTCCATTTATGAGCCTAGATGCTTTGCTGACAGAAAATACGGTAATTTTTAGAAAAACATGGTAATAAATTCTAGTTATTGCGTCATTATCTCGTACTTCTCGAAAAGAGCCTTCCTTCTGATTTTGTCTCCTGTTAAGTGTTAACGTCAGCAGTTCAGTACAAAATTCACAAGGGCACTCCACGTGTCAACCAAGCGCTGAGCTGGCTCACGTCTGACCAACCCTGTCGCTCCACGTAGACATCAACGATAACGGAAACCGGCGGCTGAAACCTGAAAACGTTAAAATGTTTCCGTTTGGGCAAAGAGAATGATCTATCTCTCTCTCTCTCTCTCTCTCTCTGACTCTCTCTGATTCTAATTACTGCACACACGCTTTGTTAAACACGCAACAAATGCAGAAGAAGATTTGATCCTCAGAAAAGTGGTGCAGCTTTCTTTTTTTCCATGAAGGTTCCAACTTTGCCCACCTAATTAAGTTTTTTCCTTTTTTCAACAAGGTAACCCTCAAGTTTTCTCTTTTCTGTGATCCCAAAACACGCTTTGTTCTTCAAAGCTTTTGGGTGTGTGTATAAGGATCCAATTGAGCTTTTCTTGTTGAACAGGATTGTGTTTTGACTGGGACTCTAAAACCCAATTCATATTTTGCTCTTCTTGACTCAAAGATTGAATCTTTATTTGGTTGTTTGATTGAAGCTCCATTTTTAGCTTGTGGGTTGGAGATCAAGTTCAATATAGAATACATGTGTTACAGAAGTTTCATTGGAAAAAACCCATTACAGATATTCAAGTTTTTGATTCAGTTTCTTTGAAACCAAAGATGGATAACAATGGTTCTCCACCACCATATTATCCACCATACCAGAATGCTTACCCACCATACCCACATCACCCTCCTTCTCAATACCCACCTCCTCCTTCAGATCAATACCCTCCTTCTCAATACCCTCCTCCACCAGATCAATACCCTCCTGCTCCTGCTCCTGCTCCATATCCATACCCTTATAGCTCATACCCTCCTTACCAACATGCCCCATATCCATACCCTTCTTCAGCTTCAACTCCTTCATCTGCATACCCTCCCTCAGCTCCACCTCCTTCCTCTGCATACCCTCCTTCAGCTCCACCTCCCTCATCTGCATACCCTCCATCACCTTCACATTCTTCAACTACATACCCTCCATCACCTGCATCATATCCACAATCACCATCCTCAGCCTCTTCCCATTCGGGCCCTTTCGACTACAATCAGCCCCCTTATCCCTATCCATACCCTCCGGCCCGGCCAACTACAAATAGTGGTCCTTTGCCAACCCTTCAGCACCAGGGGAGTGGTAGTTTTAAGTATGATTCTAACCATTACCAGTACCAGCAGTCAGGGATGTACCCGCCAGTAGAAAGCCCCCACCAGTCCCCTCTGCGTGCCAGTAGGTTCTCTCTTCACCAGAGGTATGATAGTTGTCCTGTAGGAGTTGAGGCTTCTGGTTACCCCCCAGTGGATCAGCTTTTGAGTAATATGCATTTGTCTGAGAACCAGCCAACTGATAATTCAGTGGGGCCGTCAGCACCTTCGAGTGCAAGGTGTGATAAGGTGGGGGAGTTTTATGGGTATCCTAATAGCTCCTTTACTACTTGGGAGGCGAGTAGTACTTATTCAGGGAATCAGACTGAACCGCCAAGTCCTGTTTTGACCCCAACAACTTCAATCAATGGGTCTCAACATAGCCAGAGTTTGCAGATTGTTCCATTGCAGAATAAAGGGTCCTTGAAGGTTTTGCTCTTACATGGGAATCTGGATATTTGGGTGTATGAAGCGAAAAACCTGCCTAATATGGACATGTTCCACAAGACTTTGGGGGATATGTTTATGAAGTTTCCAGGGACTGGAAGCAACAAAGCTGATGGGCAGTCGAACCGTGGGATTACTAGTGATCCCTATGTTTCAATTTCAGTTGCAAATGCTGTAATTGGGAGGACATATGTGATAAGCAATTCTGAATTTCCTGTTTGGAGGCAACATTTCAATGTTCCAGTAGCGCATTATGCAGCTGAAGTGCACTTCGTTGTTAAAGATAGTGATCTTGTGGGATCCCAGCTTATTGGAGTCGTGGCAATTCCAGTAGAACATATATACTTGGGAGCAAGAGTTGAGGGAATTTACCCAATCCTGAATGCTAGTGGGAAGCCTTGTAAACCCGGAGCTGTCCTAAGGCTTTCAATTCAGTACACTCCAATTGAGAGATTGAGCATTTACCATGATGGAGTTGGGGCAGGCCCTGATTACTATGGGGTTCCTGGCACCTATTTTCCTCTTAGGACAGGTGGAAAGGTAACTCTTTACCAAGATGCTCACGTCCCAGACGGTTGTCTTCCGAACTTGATTTTAGGTGGGGGGAGGCCATATGTGCATGGGAAGTGTTGGCATGACATTTTTGATGCAATACGTCAAGCACGGCGTTTGATTTACATTGCTGGGTGGTCGGTTTGGCACAATGTTAAGCTGGTTCGGGATGGTGGTGCAGCACTAAATGTCACCATAGGTGATCTTCTGAGATCCAAGTCCCAGGAAGGAGTGAGAGTACTGCTGCTTGTGTGGGATGACCCCACTTCAAGGAGCATTTTGGGTTATAAAACTGTAAGTATCTTTCAATTTCAAATTCTGGAACCCTATCTTAAGGGACTGTGGTTCTAAATCTATCATTGAATTGTTAACCTTCATATAAGGTCATGATTTGTGAGATTCTTGATGCAAGTCCTCTTACTTAATTTTTGTGTATTTCTCATGAAATTATTTGTTACAGGATGGAATCATGCAAACCCATGATGAGGAAATTCGGCGGTTTTTTAAGCACTCTTCGGTGCAAGTGTTGCTTTGCCCCGCACTGCTGGAAAACGACATAGCTGGGTTAAGCAAAGGGTAAGGCACAAGCAATTATTTTCTGCTTCCGTCTTTAAATGTTTGACAAAACTTTCTGGAAATTTGCAAGCATTCT